>JAUIMM010000211.1:957500-1555000 GCA_031769625.1 Taudactylus pleione
CAATACAGTATATATCCATACAATGATATACAAGACGAAAAAGTCCTATCTGCGAATAAATATCCCACATACATATAATTTATGCATACATTAGCTCAGTCTTTGAACACTCAAAAATATACCATCAATTATATATCAATTAGGGCATCTATAACATATTAGTACCAAATATATTCCACAATAAACAAATACCCATTATATTGTTAAAAAAACAAAAAAATATTGAACTAGGAGAAGAGGTGCTTCTCCCGAACCTTCACTGATACCAAATATAACACTAAACAAAAGTAAGTCAATGTGTAATTTATATTAAAATGCAGCTGAACCCTCAATATCTCCACGTCAGACGTTTATATATCAGGAAGAGCATATTGGAATTCTGCCACCTGCTCCGGATACAGTCAAATTTGAACTCTTCCTTTCAAGTAAGATAAAGGTATTTCATATGTCGAACTGTGGTGCGTACCAAGGATAGCCATGCACAATAGTCTGGACCCAGAGAGGCAGAGAGGCCAGCCAGGACCGGGCCACGCTAACCTTAGCCAGAGTACACATGTTAATGACCTATTGTCTAGTGTATCTATCAAGCACGGTATCCTCCAGGACCCTTAGACAGCATACCACCGGCGTAGGAAGATGAGCAGGTATCCCAGTACTGGATATAACGTTTATGACCTTAGAAAATATTATTTAATAGTGGATGTCTCTTCCTGTGGTTTCTCAAGAGACAAATATTTCAAATTTTTCGGGATAATCTGACATGACTTTGCTTTAGTCGTTCATTATACATTTCTATTCAGGAATGGTATAACAGTTCAGGAGCAGAGTTATTCACAATGGGATTTCCAGACTTTGAAAGGATTTGATAAATGCATTTAGGGGCTGATTCAGAGCCGCTCGTAAGCGGCAGTACGCTCGTTCCGAGCGATGTTCGCCCATCTGCGCATGCGTACGGTTTTTAGTACGCATGTGCGGCCGAAAATCGTGTGCTCTCTAAATAGCGAATGCCTGCTATTTTGAGTGACAGGAGGAGGCGTATGTGGGTGGTAACAGGGGAAGGTGCTTGAAAACCGGGAGTGGAATTCAGAACGCAGGCGTGCTTAAAGGTCAAAACGGGCGTTTTATGGGTGTGCATAATTAATACAGCAGCGTCATTGACCACGTCACCTGGTTGTTTTATAGTCAGAACTGCTCGCAATATAGTGGTAGGAAAAACCAACCACAAGAATAGCGAGCAGTTCATACGCTGTTCGATGTACTCGATTAATCTAATAAATAGCGGACATGACGTATGGTGCGAGCGGCAAAGGGGCGTATTTTTAAAAATTTCGACCGCAAGTTTTGCTCGCTCGTTCAGACTTAGAGGCGTGAACAGACCGCAATGAGCGAACGGTTCATTTGAATAGCCACCCCTTGTTTTTGAACGGACGACCGCAAATAGCGAGCGGCTCTGAATCAGGCCCTTAGTCCTGACTTCATTCATTGTATATGGATTGATTAGCAATATGTCTGTCGCTTTGCTCTTAAATACACTGACAATGGTTTTAGTTTAATACAAGCCTGCAGGAAGGTGTGTTGTTTCCAGTGCAGCAAAGGATAAACCTACAGGCTTCTTGTTAGAATACAGCGGACACTTGCCATAATACAGTGATGACCGCCATTCTCAGGCTTCTAGCTCAGCTGAAGTGGCATGATGCAGTGACCAGAAGTGAATTAGAGGCTTGTTGTGCGCAATATGAGCTAATGAAGGACGGTATAAAGGAGATGCCTAGATGAGAGAGGGCGTGACTTCTGAGGAAGGTGCTGATTTTACAAAGCAGAGAAACGCGTCACGTCATGTGTGCGCACATTTTGCATCCAGACGCACAACCTAGAGATCGGTACAGCTGGGGCCACGTTTCGGGTGTTGCAGTCAAACTGTTTCAGTGGGAAACTGGTGCCTGTGAAACGGAGACTGGGTTCCGGCGTTCAGCAGTTTATACTGCAGACATCAGTCTATACTGTCTAATGATAAGCTGATCGCTTATTTGGGTCTGTTCTCCCTACGCTATGGGCTCCTTTATCAAGCAGCTGGGAGATGAACGTGTTTACACATTTATTGTACTGCACTGCCCTCTTGTGGTGCTGCATAATATTATCTCCAGCAGCCGGGAGGTGAGGATTACAATAGTGTATAAAAGCAAAACCAAACAACTACCCAAGTGTTATTATATGACCACTACCCAAGTGTTATTATATGACCACTACCCAAGTGTTATTATATGACCACTACCCAAGTGTTATTGACAACTATTCAAGTGTTATTATATGACAACTACACAGGTGTTATTATATGACAATTACCCAAGGGTTATTATATGATAACTACCCAGGTGTTGTTATATGATTTTTTTTTCTGTGTGGATTTTTCCACTGGAACATCAACAAAGTTAACAAGTTCAGGGCCGAAACTAGGATTTTTGTCACCAGGGGCAAGACAGTAATTTGGCGCCCCCCATGTAATTCCCCCTGCAGTAGTGCCCATATTGTAATGCCCCCATAGTAATGCCCATATGTTAATACCCCCATAGTAATGCCCCTGTAGTGCCCACCATACAGTAATGCCCCTGTAGTGCCCATGCTCCCATATTAATGCCCCTGTAGTGCCCATGCTTTCATAGTAATGCCCCTGTATTGCCCATGCCCCATAGTAATATCCCTGTAGTGCCCTTACAGTAATGTCCCTGTAGTGCTCATGCCCCCACAGTAATGCCCCTGTGGTAATGCCCCTGTAGTGCCCATGCCTCAATAGTAATGCCCCTGTAGTGCTCATGCCCCATTAGTAATGCCCCTTATTGCCTATGCCCCCATAGTAATGCCCCTGTGGTAATGCCCCTGCCCCCATAATAATGCCCCTGTAGTGCAGCTTATTAAAAAAAAAAATACTTACCTTGAACCCCGCTCCTGCATCCAGCGTCGCGTCCGGTCCGCCGGCTGCTCCTTGGAACTATGGGGGAGATGTCATGACGTCTCCCCCATAGTGCCCGTGGGGAGAGCCGGAAGCTGGAGTTCGGGAGAGAACTCCAGCCTCCGGCTCCGGCTACACCGTGTCGCTGCAGAGAAGGAGCCGGGCGCCCGCTGGTAATAAATATTACCAGCGGACGTCCGGCTTGGAGCCTCTCTGCAGCGCCGGGCTGGAGGTCACTGGCACCAGGTACAGCGGCTCACCCGGTGCACGTGCACCTCCAGCCCCCCCCTAGTTGCGGCCCTGACAAGTTCCATACTTTTTACTACTAACAAGCTAATTGCTAACCACTAAAAGGTTGTACTTATACATTGTTGGACTCTGTATGAACTGGACCCATGTACAATTTGCATAAAAAAAATAATCTTTGCATGCCATGTCATTAATGGACTTACAGAATTGATTTCTACATATGGACTGGTACTAACAACACTGAGATAACTAATCAATTCATTACTGCTCTAATTTAGTTGATATATGGTTGCTAATTGCTATATATGCACAGTGTCTTGCAAAAGTATTCACCCCCACCCTTTGCATTTTTCATGTTTTGTTGCCTCACAACCTGGAATTAAAATGGATTGTGTGAAGGTGTGCATCACTTCATTCACAGAACATGCCTACAACTGTGAAGTTGTGTTTTTTTTTATATTGTGAATCAAACAACATTTAGGACAACATAACAGAAAACTTCAGCATGCATAACTATTCACCCCCCTAAAGTCAGTACTTTGTCGAGCCACCTTTTGCGGCAATTACAGCTGCAAGTCGCTTTGGATAAGTCTCTATGAGCTTGCCACATTTTGCCCCTGGGATTTTTGCCCATTCCTCAAGGCAAAACTGCTCCAGCTCCTTCATGTTTGATGGTTTCCGCTTGTGAACAGCAATCTTCAAGTCTGACCACAGATTCTCAATTGGATTGATATCTGGGCTTTGACCAGGCCATTCCAACACATTTACATGTTTCCCCTTAAACCACTCGAGTGTTGCTTTAGCAGTATGCTTCGGGTCATTGTCCTGCTGGAAGGTGAACCTCCGTCCCAGTCTCAAATCACAGGCAGACTGAAACAGGTTTTGCTCCAGAATATCCCCTGTATTTAGCACCATCCATCTTTCCCTCGACTCAAATCAGTTTCCCAGTCCCTGCTGCTGAAAAACATCCCCACAGCATGATGCTGCCACCACCATGTTTCACTGTGGGGATGGTGTTCTTGGGGTAATGGGATGTGTTGGGTTTGCGCCTTGGTGGCGAAAAGTTCAATTTTAGTCTCATCTGACCAGAGTACCTTCCTCCATACATTTGGGGAGTCGCCCACAGGCCTTTTGGCAAACTCAAATCGTGTCTTCTTATTTTTATCACTAAGTAATGGCTTTTTTCTGGCCACTCTTCCATAAAGCCCAGCTCTATGGCGTGTACGGCTTATTGTGGTCACATGCACAGATACACCAGTCTCTGCTGTGGAACTCTGCAGCTCCTTCAGGGTTACCTTTGGTCTCTGTGCTGCCTCTCTGATTAATGCCCTCCTTGCCCAGTCTGTGAGTTTTGGTGGGCAGCCCTCTCTTGGCAGGTTTGTTGTGGTACCATGTTCTTTCCATTTGATGATGATGGATTTGATGGTGCTCCGGGGGATCATCAAAGATTTGGATATTTTTTTATAACCCAACCCAGAATTGTACTTCTCAACAACTTTGTCCCTGATGTGTTTGGAGAGCTCCTTGGTCTTCATGGTGTGATGCCTCTTGCTAAGTGGTGTTGCAGCCTCTGGGACCTTTCAGAAAAGGTGTGTTTATACTGACAGATCATGTGACACTTAGATTTCACACAGGTGGACTTCATTTCACTAATTATGTGACTTCTGAAGGTAATTGGTTGCACCAGAACTTTTGAGAGGCTTCATAACAAAGGGGGTGATTACATATGCAAATGCCAATTTTCACAATTTTATTTATAAAGATTATTTTTTATATATATTTTTCTCATTTCACTTCACCAAGTTAGACTAATTTGTGCAGATCCATCACATGAAATTTTAGATAAAAAAAAAAAATACATTACAACCTGTAATGTAACTAGGTAAAAAGCCAAGGGGGTTGAATACTTTTGCAAGGCACTGTATTTTTGCATTTTAAGTGAATCACCGGACATGTGTAGTTATAATGCATTTTAATTGCATTATTAAATGATCTAGATCCAGCGCTTCTTTGTTTGCTCTAGTGCTCCCTTAATTGGAACCAGTGACCTCACTGATGTCACTTTGAGAAATCCGCACTCATTAGGAACCAGTGACGTCATTGAGTCTGATTCAGAGATGGACGCGAAAGTCACGTCAGCAGAGATTTTGTACGCACCGACTGTGCGAATATACAGTATGTAAATGTTGCAGACGCATAGAGTTCTATTGAGATGCCCGCTAGCGTCTCTGCAAAACTAAGCCTCTGCGTGCAAAGACAGCATCGGTCGCAGATCAGTCGATAATCCACCTTATGAGTAGCCTTATGGTTGCGCAGAATGGCCGCAGGTACTGAGATGCCGAAGCCATTTTTATTGCCTATGAAATAGCAGACGCAGGCTGCATCACGCCCGAAGACTGTCTCACGCAGTCAATGACCTCGAGCGATGACAGCAGGGCCGGCTCTAGGGCCGTTCATGCAGTGCAGCTGCACAGGGCGGCAACCATCAGCCACTGCCGCGTCCTTGCCAGCTCTGGCGGAGATTCAGACTAGAGCTTCATGAGAACCCAGCTGCTGGCGTTTACGGTATTACAGTAGCTAAGGGAGAGGGGGAGGGAAGGAGCTACAGTGCAACACAGGGCGCACTGCGACCCTGATACGGGCCTGCACTGGGGGCTAACACACTCGGGGTCGGCACTGGACGACAGTAATGTAAATTGACGCATGCACAGGGTGACTTAGATGTATGCGCAGGTTACAAATAATCGCTCAATTGAGTAAATATCTGCGTTGCGTCCATCTCTTAATCAGGCCCCAGTGTGTGTGAGTATTCACTAGGAACCATTATCATCACTGTGGAACTGAATATTAATTAGTAACCAGCGACATCACTGAAGTACTTGGAGGTGTAAGTATTAATTAGGAACTAGGGACATCACTGAGGTGTGAGTATTATTCGGAGCTAATGACAGCACTGAGGTACTTTGAGGTGTGAGTATCAATTAGGTACTAGTGACCTCACTGAGTTACTTTGAGGTGTGAGTATTCACTATGAGCCAGCAACATGACTGAGGTACTTTGAGGTGTGAGTATTAATTAGGAACTAGTGACATAACTGAGGTACTTTGAGGTGTGAGTATTAATTAGGTACTAGTGACATGACAGAGGTACTTTGAGGTGTGAGTATTCACTATGAGCCAGCGACATGACTGAAGTACTTTGAGGTGTGAGTATCAATTAGGTACTAGTGACATGACAGAGGTACTTTGAGGTGTGAGTATTCACTATGAGCCAGCGACATGACTGAAGTACTTTGAGGTGTGAGTATTAATTAGGAACTAGTGACATAACTGAGGTATGAGTATTATTCGGGAACTAATGACAGCACTGAGGTACTTTGAGTTGTGAGTATTAATTAGGTACTAGTGACATCACTGAGGTACTTTGAGGTGTGAGTATTCACTATGAGCCTGCGACATGACTGAGGTACGTTGAGGTGTGAGTATTAATTAGGTACTAGTGACATCACAGAGGTACTTTGAGGTGTGAGTATTCACTATGAACCAGCGACATGACAGAGGTACTTTGAGGTGTGAGTATTCACTATGAGCCAGCGACATGACTTAGGTACTTTGAGGTGTGAGTAATCATTAGGACGGTTGACATCGCTGAGGTACCCAATGTGGTTCCCAAAGATAGTGAGATTTCATTAACCTGGATGTAGGTGAAATAGGTGTGTTGGACTAAAGCACAATTGTACACACACATTGCACCATGTTTCTAAATAAGCCCCAGTGTTTCCTATAGATTATAAGCTTGCGAGCAGGACCCTTTTACCTCTCTTGTCTGCCTGATAACACCCAATATTGTTTTATTACTTTGTTCCCAATTGTAAAGGGCATCGGAATATATAAATGTTAATAATAATTAGGCGCTATATAAATGTTAATAATAATTGAATCTTGCAGCACAATATCTCTGCTGTGATATAAATATTGGGAAAACCTGCCAGGCACTCTTCCCTCATAAATGGAACTGTAGACAGATAGTGTTATAAATAGAATTGGTGGATAGGTTTTCATGGTGATGCTATCCTGATTATGGCTTTGTACAGTCCCACTCTTGCTATATGTAATCTCGTTGTTTCCCTTTTACTGGCATCATCATTTCCTTCTATTCTGGTCTTCTGGCAGATGGACAGAAATGTTATTTTGGAGGAGAAGGTGAGGACCTTACAGCAGGAGACTGAGGCCTTGCGAGTACAGACCCAGAACCAGGCGATGAGGACAATGTAAGTTCTGCATTATCCGTTTCCCCCTCCACAGATATTCATTTATGGGGATTGTTTATGTACCACTTATTGTGGGATTGTGTCTTCTTGCCCTTTTCCAGGGTGAATACAAGTATTTGCCTTTTGTGCTTTTTAATTCAGCCACTGAATTTCCATATGTATGGGTTGCGTGAGTCTCTCCCAGGGAAGTGACCTCACAGAAGTGGGTGTGGCTTATAACATGATATCACTGAAATGGTTGTGGTCATATGACAGGTGCCTCAGCCAGGGCTGCTTTTGGGATATTTGGCACCCCCCTGGTTGTGGGCAACACTGCTGAATTTTCCAGGTCACCCCCTGCTGTTGGCATTTTTCAATGGAATTCACTGTAAAATTTAGCATAATATTTTAGTGGAGGAGCAATAACACCGTCAAGTCTCCATTTGTATGGCAAAAACAGATGTTTATTCAGTTTTTGTAGTAGGTGACTTGTGCTGATATGTATGTGTGTGTGTATATATATATATATATATATATATATACATACATACACACTAGCGTGTGTCCCTCTGTACACACATACCAACAATATATTCCAATATAATCATCTTTATTTATCTCTCCTTCCATATTGTTGTAGCCGTTTGACGGAGGAGCTTTTAAACAGCCAAGTAGCCCTAGAGAAGGAAAAACAGCTAAGAAAACAGCTTCAGCGTGACCAAGAGCAGCATTTGTACCGGTCAGTGAACGGGGACGGACCTCCGCCATTCTCGTTACCCACCACCAACCAGGAATTGTCCATAATGGTAACTTAGGCCAAAGGATTGGAAGCCCCACTTTATGCTGAGGACCTCATTATATACAGCTGACTCAAATATCATTTTATACTATGACATCAACAGTTTTGCCAGGTTACAACAACAGGGCACAAAAACTTACCCTCATGGAAACAGACTAAAGTTGTGTTGTATTTATTATATTTAATTATTAAATCGGTTCTTGTGTTTCTTATCGCCGGTATTGACTGACTGACATCAGCGGATCACCTTCTCCATGCAATTTTATCCATCTGATATGTTGCTTTTCACCGAAATAACAACACAAAATTGTCTAAAACTCACGTTAGAATTTATGTACACTTTTAGCCTTATACGTATATTGTGAAGAACAGACTGCGTATGGAGAATGTTTTTATTTTTTAGGTTATATTGCAGTCTAAAACAACTATTGAACTACAAATCCCAGGACGCTTGTTGGGTTCTTGGATCTTTTGCTCAAATATCGATGTGAGGTTACACAGGGTTTTCAATAGAAACCTTAATTACATACACTGTTTTGCACGTACATATGAAGCTGTAAGATACTGTAATTGGGATGAGCTGACAGCATTTAAGAAAACAGATTAGTAGTTTGGGAGAATTGTCACTTTAATTACTTATATTAGCTGTACTTTCTCTATTTAAAAAAGTATGAATGGGATTTTCTACCTTCAGATATTTAATTTAATGATTGTATTCATTTATGACACAGTGCTGAGCTCTTTGTAATAGATATTCAGAGATCAATTTGTGTCATATCTGTCTGAGTATATAAATAGAACAGAAAGCAGCCAGAAAAATAAATCAAAGTATTTAGTAGAAGTTTCAAGGCAGTGTGTACAACACATTAAAATCATGTGAAGGTTGGGAAATCCTTTTTATGAAACTGCGTACAATTGAGTGCAGTACCAATTTACAGCCTGCAGAGGGCGCTGTTCCATAGAGAAATTCCTGCAGTGTAAATGTAATTGTGCATATACACGGTCAGACTCTGTAGGACGATATTAACGATATCGTTATATCGTTCATATCGACCATTTTTTGGCCCCTTCCAACCCCCAAACGACGTACGATTAACGGGCATGGATGGTCGATAACGACCATCGCCCGTGCATGCAGTCCAACCTGGTCGATATCGACCAGGTTACTATGGGGACCTGCAATCGTTGATCGTGGGTCGTAATAGTCATTTGGGGGTTGGTGGTGTGCTGGAGGATGATCAGACAAACAATATCGTTATCGTCTGATCTGACTGTGTGTATGCACCATAATTGTTTTTATTTTCTCTTACTTGTGATACTCCATTAGCAATCTATGTTTTAATCAGAAATATCCCTGCTATATATATATAGATTTACAGTGACCTTTATCTCTTCATATGTGCAGTGACATTTTTACTTTAGCTCTTCAGATGTACATTATCAACTCCGTTTCATAAATATCAGTAATAAATACTTTTTTTCATCACACAATCTCAGCGATTCCTATTTTTTTTTCCCCACAGTACTTTCCAGCATGGTTTAACCCACGCCACTATTCCTGTTGTACTCCTCATACTACTATTTATGACAGATGTAATAATGTTAACCTATACCGGTCACCTAAATGCACTTGAGGCAGCCATTTTGTGGCCTGACCTTGAGTTCTCTAGAATGCAGCTTGTGCTTCCATTAGGTGCCAGCGACACCATTGAGGCACGCAGAGTGGTTAGGCTGCGTTAGGTAATCAGTTCACCCTATATGAGTGTAGACACCAATGGCACCATTTTGAAATACATATGTGTACATAATATGCTAGTTTGGGGATAGATCTGTAGTACCACTTTGTTTTATCATCCTATAGAAAGTATTATAGAAATGGGATCCTGCGTCTTTATAGGGACACAATGAAAGAAGTGATTCCTGAAAGAAAATATTTTATACAGTATATACACCTGACAGTCTAGGGAACCAGTGGCAAATCTATAATGGGTGCAGGGGATGGAGTCAAAATACCGAAGGCCAGAAAGCTGTTTGTCTAAATCTCGGCGTCGAAATCCCAACGCCCATCTAGATCCTGACGCCGGAATCCCGACAGACGGCTTCCCGAACTACGGTAAACCGGCCTGTCTGGTTAGGTTTAGGCACCCCTAGGAGGCCTTAGGGATAGGCACCCCCAGGGGAGAGTTAGGGTTAGGCCCCCTCCCTCCATTAAGCCCTCCCTGTAGGGAACAAAAAAAAAAACAGATCCTGGGACCCAACTCAGAGCCCCAACCTGCAACTTGTGCACCTTTGTTATACATTAAAGTTCTAAGCTCTTGTGCCACTAACACGTTTACATTGTAGTGGTGGTAGCAGTGAACCATTGCTAGACAAAATGTCCGTTAGTCTTAGATCACTGTTACTATTGATCTAGAGCTGCAGAGATGTAGGGGGAAGAGGGATCAGGACGGACATCAATGACACGCAGAATGCATGTGATCCAAACCCATACAATAAGGTGTCATTGCCCCAGCTTTTGTCCACCTGCACCAGCCCTATCCCCATGTATTCTATACCTAAAGATTCCTGTGCATAGATACAACTGCGCGCAGTTGAGGGAGAACAATAAAATGTATGTAATGTTATTTTTGGAACCTTTGTCAATTGTTGTATACTTGGGGGGTAAATTTACTATGCAGCACTATTTATAGCTGCCGTATATTGGCACTTATTGCCTACTGGGTTTAATATTCAATACAAAACACATTATTGCACCTTTGAAATCGGCAACGGTTTTGAAAGCAATACATGGTAAATTTACCCTTTTGTCGTATCCAGTTAGTGCGGTAAAGGGAGAAAGAAGTGCAGCGTGAGACCGTTAAAGTAGTCGAGGACCTAGGGGTATATTTACTAAGAGAAGGCTTCTTCCCGGTATGTTTAAGCCCGATATTTAAAAGTGTAATGCTTTTAATAGCAAAACATGGGGTGTTTTACTATTAAAAACATTGCCCCATTAGATTTCAGGCATAAATACACCGTTTAGTAAAGCTTAGTACAGTAAATAAACCCCCTAGTTGTATAAGGAAAATCCATCCTTCCATGACAAGTCATTTTTTTATTGTTTTTAAAATATTTTGACTCCTTGGGGTAAATGTACTAAAGTGAGAGTTTTTAGAAGTGGAGATGTTGCCCATAGCAACCAATCAGATTCTACTTCACATTTAACTAGCACCTTCTAGAAGATAATAGCTAGAATCTGATTGGTTGCTATGGGCAACATCTCCACTTCTAAAAACTCTCACTTTAGTAAATTTACCCCCTTCAATTGCACCAGAAACTACAGTGTATATTTCATTTTTGATGAAGTTATGCTTTGGAGCTCAACAGAATACTATCACATCACAGTGTTCCCAAATAGGTTACACTGCTAATTTCCACAATACTGCTATAACATAAATTATACTGCCACCCCACACAGTGCTCCCACATACAGTAAGTTACACTGCCAACCTACACAATACTACCACCCACACAGTGCTACCACATACAGTAAATTACACTGCCAACCTGCACAATACTGGCACCCTACGCAGTGCTACCACATAAGTTACACTGCCACTCTATACAATACTACCACCCCACGCAATGCTACCACATAAGTAACACAATACTGCCACCCTACACAATACTACCACCCCACACAATGCTAGCACATACAGTAGGTTACACTGCCAACCTACACAATACTACCATTCACACACAGTGCTACCACATAGGCTACACTGCCACCTGCACAATACTACCATCCACAAACAGTGCTACCACATAGGCTACACTGCCAACCTACACAATACTACCATCCACACACAGTGCTACCACATAGGCTACACTGCCAAACTACACAATACTACCATCCACACACAGTGCTACCACATAGGCTACACTGCCAACCTACACAATACTACCATCCACAGACAGGGCCTCATTCAGAGGGGGTCGGAGGATGCAAGCGGTCGCTCAGAAACTGGGCGGCCACTTGCATCCTGACCACCCGCATCTGATTCGGTCGTTAGGCTGTGGGTTAACATCCACAGCTCTAACGACCGCTCGGGTGATGGTCGCGATGGTCTCTGACCATCGCGACCATCGGGACTTACGACGAGACCCTAGGGTGGGGTCTCACTTGTCGTAAGCCCCGGAGAGCTTCTGGCTCTGTCAGAGCCGGAAGCTCTCCACTGACATCACTAGTGATGTCAGTGGGGCCTCCCCCAAATGGTAGGCGTTCCCATGGGAACGCCCCCGTTTGGGCTGCCACCCCCCCGGCCTGCCTTCCAAACGGGGCGAGCTGTCAATCAACATCGACAGCTCGCCCCCTTTGGATCGAGACCCGCTACGACCGGCGCTGTCGGTCGTAGCGGGTCTCACGCATACGCACGACGGCGACGTCATGCGCATGCTCTGTGGGGGGCCATCGACCCGGTCCGAGCGCATCGGCGCTAACGACTTGGTCTGAATGACCCCCACAGTGCTACCACATAGGCTACACTGCCAACCTACACAATACTACCATCCACACACAGTACTACCACATAGGCTACACTGCCAACCTACACAATACTACCACTCCACACTGCTGCCACGTAAGTTATACTGCCACCCTACACAATACTACCACCCCACACAATGCTAGCACATACAGTAGGTTACACTGCCAACCTACACAATACTACCATCCACACACAGTGCTACCACATAGGCTACACTGCCAACCTACACGATACTATTACTCCACACAGTGCTACCACATAAACTGCATACACACACAACGATTTTGTTACCATCGATTTTATGAACGATTTTCTGTCAGATTTTTTAAAGTGTAATGACCGATTTTTTTCAACTACAAACGATTTTTGCATATTCCCTTACTGAAAATCGTTGAGTTGGTCAGTCTGACTATACTA
Organism: Taudactylus pleione; assembly: GCA_031769625.1. NCBI lineage: Eukaryota > Metazoa > Chordata > Amphibia > Anura > Myobatrachidae > Taudactylus > Taudactylus pleione. The sequence goes on from JAUIMM010000211.1 coordinate 970,688, forward strand.
CAAACGTGAACGCGCATGAACGATAATCGTTCATTGTTTTAACTCAGAAAGTGAACGATTTTTTCAACGATTGAACGATAAACGATACCGTTATCGATAATCGCTCAAAAAATCGTTGTGTGTGTATGCACCTATAGGCTACACTGCCAACCTACACAATACTACCATCCACACACAGTGCTAACACATAGGCTACACTGACACCTGCACAATACTAACACTACCTGCGATGGCTGGATTGCCTTTGCTACTAGAGAAATGATAATGACAAATGTAAACTAATTATATCACATAAAAATCAAAGTTTGAAAATGAGCAAAGTTTTATTTTCCGTAGCTGCTGCTATTGCTTTGCTTGTGTGTTCTTTTCCGTTCCAGGTTCAAGGACAATTCTATATATGATGCATAGTTGCCTAGGGAGTGATATTGGTATTACTACAGTATATTGAAAATTGAGACTTTGACATTTAATATGAGATACAAGTAAGTAACAGATACAACATTCTGGCTTTAGGGGGAGTTATACGATAAGACTGTACAACCAGTCTGTCAAATACTTTTTTACAAGCACTAGTTTTGTTGTGGGGAAAAACTATGACTGTTTGGGTTGGATAGCCATAAAGATGGATGCCGCGGTAGCAGGACAGTGTCCCAGGTGTCTTATCCTTGGTTCCTTCCTCTGGCTGTAGCGGTTGTTGGGAGGACTGTGACCCTCGTGGTTACGGACGTACTCCCCTGTAAGTTTACAGCTGAACAGGTGTAAGTGCCGTCATCCACTGCCCGAGCTTCATCAATAGTCAGAACGCTTTGGGACTCTTGCATCAGCTGCCCCCCTCGCCTGCTCTGTGAGGTGCTCTCTCGGACATAAGGAGGTCTGCCAATCTATAGAAAGACATGATTGTAGTTTACAGTCCCGCTATGCTACAACAGAGGTGAGCAAAGGCAAAATCTCTGAGATCAAGGTACATTTTTTTATTTTCGAACCTCTGCCTAGTCATTCTGGTTATTGTCTGGGTAAGACGTTTTGGTGCCCAAGGCAAAGGTGCCAAACTGAGCACGTCATTCTCTCCTTCCAAAAATACAACTGCTAAGCTGGATCACATAAGGGCATATGTATCAAGCTGATTTTTACATAAAATTATGCAGAAACACAGAAATCTCCGGCAAAGTGCAAATTAGCACTTTAGATCACAGGGCCTGTTTCAGACCCGCTTGCGAGCGCTATGCGCTCGCAAGCGGGTCGATGGTGGCCCAGGGCGCATGCACGAGACCCGGATAGCGACGGGTAAACCGTCGCTCCGGGTCTCGCTACAAAGGGGCGTGCTGTCGATGTTGAGTGACAGCACGCCCCCTTTATTGGGTGGGCCGGGGGAGTGGCTACCCAAACTGAGGCATTCCATGTGAACGCCTCCGTTTGGGGGCGGCCCCACTGACATCACGAGTTCTGTTAGAGCCGAAATCTCTCTGGGGCTTGCGGCCACGAGACCCTACCACAAGGGTCTCGTCGCAAGCCCGATGGTCGCGATGGTCTTGACCATCGCGACCATCTTCCTGGCCGCTCGCTATAGCTGTGGGTGGTCACTCTAAAAAAACAAAAGCCCGGCCCTGATTCAGAGCGAGCGCTCTGTCAGAGCGTCTGGCTCTGAATCAGGGCCACAGTCCCCATTATTCTCAATAGGGACTACGATCTGACCCCTATGTACTAAACTCCAAAAAGCTAAGCTTTTCGGAGTTTAGCCCCGGTAGTTTACACCATCTTGAGTTGGTGTAAACTACTGTAAGGCTATGGAGGCTCCAGGGGCAGAAGAGAGATCTTTCGATCTTTCCCCCCGCAGCCCCCGGCCGGATCCGGAACCTGACACTGCGCACTTCTGTAAGAGACTTCTACAATTTGCCGGGGATATAACTCGCAGTGACAGCAGTTACTGCAACCGCTGTCCCTGCAAGTTCCCATATGTACATATAGGGAATATTTTCCCTGCGGGAAAGATACATAATAATCATGGCAGTATAACGATTATTAGTACATACACCCCATAGACTTTACAGGGGGCAAAAATAAAAATGTGAAATTATTATACAACATAATGAGGTACAGTTATATCTGGAGCAATCAGTGACCCTGTGCTGGGGAAAGGCAGACAGTAGGGATCAAGGTCACTGTCAGTAACTCTGTAAGTGGGGGCGCACTGGGGTTAGGGATAGTGTAGTGTGAAAACAAATGGGGGGGGGTTCTGCTCGTGAAAGCTTACAGCTTTAAGACTGTACTCCAGTGTTCTCACCGACCAGTCAGTGTTCTGACCAGGAGGCACCTAGGGTGTGAGAACCTTGTTTTTATGGAATATGTTGAAATATCAGATAGAAACAGATATTATTAAATTTCAAGTGTTTTATACACGTTCAACAATCAATAGACTATGAAAACTGATAATGTATATCAGGGTTGTAACTTGGGTTAGGCTGTATATCGGGCGTAACCAGGGCACAGGGCCAAGAGGGTTATACCATCACTGGCACAGTATTTGGCAATTGGGGTGGCTGGAAGGAAACCCTAGAGAGCCACCACCTGGAGTGTCATTGGGAGACTGAGCGCTCAGGTACTCCTTGGCCCCGGCCGCCCCACCTCCTTCGTTGGAACTGTATGATGTCACCTGTTCAGGGGGCTGGACCAGCAAAGAGCTCATTTTCGCCCTACTTCAGTCCTGATGTGTATCATGTATTAAATTTGGCCTAAATATGTTGAAACACTACATAGGCGCTAACAAGAGGAAAGGACAGAAAATAAGACAACTGTCCAACTTTGAAAGCCCTCTCTCCTTACCTGCTGGCCAGGATATTCCCAGGTGAACTCCACGCTGATCTCCAGCTCACCCAAGACAGTACAGGTGACTATAAAATTCTCTCCAGCCCGTACCGTGCTCACTGAGGCTTCCACGGTAGGTTTAGGTGGAGCTGACGGGTCTGCAATAAGCACAGAAGTGATTAATTAGAAATTCCTACAATCCAATCTATTTTTTCCCTTTGCAAACTAAACACTTGCATGGAGTAACCAGGGCTCAGCTGCTGTACTTCTGTGACCTACAGATTAGAACTAAAGCTGGGTACACACTAGACAATATGTTGTCCAATCCCACGGATTAGGCCAACATATTGGAACATCGTCTAGTGTGTACCCACTATGCACGCTCTTGTGGGTCGTTCATGGGGGTCGTTCGATCATCCTCCATGCATGGCCGACGGAGCGACCCAGCTGCCGACGCCGGTAAGGTCATTGTTGCAGGTGATCGATATACATTCCATGGCTGTCCTCTGCTGTGTCCTGAGGCAACACTCTGCCTACAACCCTGCTGTCCTGATCCAAAGCATGTGGTCAGACTATGTCTTCGTAGGTTAACCCATGAGGCGATGGGTGAGATGAGGTGGAGCAAGCTGATTTCCTGAAGACACTGGAAGAGATCAAATGGAACACCTCCCCTCCATCTTATCCTTCACCAATGATGTGAAGTAGGCTGGCGGTGGCACCAACTACTCTTCTACCAATGGAAGCACTATGGTTTATACACATTGACATTTAGGGGGAGATGTATCAAATATTGGAGAGAGATAAAGCGGAGAAGATGCTCAAACCAACCAATCAGCTTCTAATGGTCATTTATCAAGTACAGTCTTTAAAATGACAGTTAAGCTGAGTACACACTACATTAGTGGTGTCAAACTCTGGCCCTTCAGCTTTTGTGGGACTACATATCCCAGCATGCCCTGCCACAGTTTTAGCATAGCCTAATAGCAAAATGGTGGCAATGCATGCTGGGATGTGTAGTTCCACTGCAGCTGGAAGGCCCAAGTTTGACACCACTGTACTACATGATATATCCCTCTGAGGCTGATCGTAAAAATATATCGTATAGATTGCGCAGTGTGTACGCCTGATTGTGAGTTCACGAGGGTCATTCATCTCATCGTTCCATCTGCTGTGCTGCACCATCGTCCACCGGATCATGCAGTGTGTACAGCGTGCATGATGTATCGTCAAGTCACGTTATTCCATTGTTGGGTACACATATCGTATAGTGTGTACACAGCTTTAGAAGCTGATTGTTTGCATTGGACAGCTACTCTACTCTAACTCTCTTCAACGGGGTAAATTTACTAAGTGTCGATTTTGGTTCCATTTAAATAAATCAACCAAAACAGAACCAATATCCCCACAAAATCGACCACAGTGTGTCTATTCAAAATAGATAATTTACTAACAGTCGATTTTGGGTTCAATTCTGATTTCGATGGTATATTGGTTTCTATTTAAAGTTCTTTTTGAAGTTCTAAATGTGTTCTATTCACCCTCAATAGAACCCAAAATTATGCAGCATTCCTATTGGCCAAAACATGTCACATGCACTGTATTACTATGCCTTTAAATGCCTGATTTATACAGCAAGAGTGCCCCCTGTGCTTCTCTCTCATGTTTTTTTCCCATCATATTGAGTTTTCAGACAATTCTACATGATTTAAAATCAAATACAACTGTTTCTCATGATTCTATTGAAAATGGATAGATTGTGGGCCGATGGTCTATTTGAAGTTCTATTTGTGTGTAAAGTTGAATTTCTGGGGATTTTGAGTAGGTTTTGCCTTTAGTTAATACCTAATTGTCAAAATCACCACCAATTCACAGAATGGAACTAAAAATCGACCCTTTGTAAATTTACCCCCAAGGGTGGGATGTATCAAACCTTGGAGAAATAGAAGGAGGAAAAGTTGCCAAAAGCAATCAGTCAGCGTCTAACTGTGCTAAATAAATGACAGTTATGCCCCGTACACACGGGACGATCCACAATGATCATATATCGTTGTCTGATCGGCCCGCATGTGCTGGATGTTTGATATTGAACATCCAGCACAGGCACCAACCCCCAAACGACGTAACGACCCGCGATCAACGATCGCTGATCTCTATAGTAAACAGGCTAACCTGGTTGATATCGATCAGGTTGGCCTGCATGCACGGGCGATGGTCGATATCGACCATCCATGCCCACGCCTCGACCATCATTTGGTCATTTGAAGGGGCCAGAAACTGGTCGATTTGAAGGTTAACGATATGATCGATGTCGTTATCGTTCAAATTAACCAGGGAAATCTGACCGTGTGTATGCACCATACGATGCTGATTAGTTTATTTGGGTAACTGCTCCACTTAATCTCTCTCCAAGGTTTGATACATTTCAGCCTAATCGGGAAATGTATCAGCCTGTAAGTTGCGGCAGCTGCGAGATTTCGGTAAGAGCTTTAAAACAAATCTAGTGTTTACATACATTGGCGAAATCTCGTCACCGCCCACAACACGCAGGCTATTACATTTAGGCGTTACAGTCAGAGAGTGTGTCCGGTGGCCACGTAGCACCAGTAGGAATTGTCGGTAACGGCAGGTTACTGACAGTAAAAGGAACCTCAAGACAAATCTGTAAAACCAACATCTTACAGGATAGCAGAGTAAGCCCATCATGTCACACGCTGACACAAGAATCTTCTACAGTAATGGGGAGATGTATCAAGCCTACTAAAGAGTGAACAACAGGACAAGTGGAGAAGTTGCCTATAGCAACCAATCAGCTTCTCTGTATAATGTTATAGAATGTCTTTCATAAATGCTACTTCAAAGCTGATTGGTTGCTACGGGCAACTTTTCCAATTGTCTAGTCTTTAGAAGGATTGATAAATCTCCCCGTCCGTCCTTCTACTCAATCGTACACCGGGACAATGACATGGTAAGAACGCTTACAGTGCACGTAGATCAGCATGTACTTGGTGGACATCTGTCTAAGGTTTCCTAACTCTGCAATGCAGTACAGAGAGCCGGCGAGTGACGGCTGAGGCTGGTATATGATAAATCCCTTTTTCAGGTCATGAGAAATCTTCACCCCGTCCACGGGGATCTGCTCAGGCGGGAACTCTCTGTGCAGGGTGACCTTGGCTAGCGGGTCGGTGACCTGGCAGGGGAGCAACGCCGGCTGTCGTGTGCGCAGCTGGACAACCACGTAGTAGTCTTCCGTTGGGACGAAAAGTTCCTGGGGATCTAAATGGGAGGAAAGAGAATTAAGCGTACTGGGGCACCACTGTCTCAGTATGGATTTGATACCTTTCAAGGCTTTAATCTAACACTGAGGTGGAGATGTATCAAACCTTCTGAAGAGGACAAGTGGATTTGATGGCCATAGCAACCAATCAAACCCTAGCTATCAATTTAAAGAAAATACTAGATAAATGATAGCTAGAATCTGATTGATTGCTGAAGGCCATGCTCTCCACTTGTCTTCTTTAGAAGGTTTCATAAATCGGCCCCCTGAATAGGCTAGATGTATGAAGCCTTGCAGAAAGATAAAGTGGATGGAGATAAAGTACCAACCAATCACTTCCTAACTGTCATGTTACTGGTTGTGTTTGAAAAATGACAGCTAGGAGCTGATTGGTTGGTACTTCCATTTCCATCCACTTTATCTCTCTCCAAGGCTTGATACATTTCCCCCACAGGTGTGTACTGGACATGCAGTGCTTTTTAGATTCTATTTAGTGTAGTTTCGATGGTGTGACCGATAGTGGCGTCTAAGCATGCGGCCATCTGTATTTCTGTGAGTACGGGCTCTGACAGTGACTGTCTCAGTCCTTGCACATTTGGACGTACGGATGTACATAAAGGAAGAACTTTGTAGCGGCATTTGCATAAAGTTGCAGATGAGCAACCAGCAATAAAGGCAGCTGCGGGCGCTTCTGTGTCCACCTCTGAATCACGCTCTTAATATCTGTCCAGCACTACATAATGGGGTACGCTCACTATCCTGACAATGGGCACGCCGGCGGTCAGAATACAGATGCCGGAATCCCAACACTTGTCACAATCCCGGTGCCGGCATCCCCAAGGCAAGTAGCGGGGTTAGGGGGAGAGTTAGGGCTAGACACTTGGGGGAGGGTTATGGTTAGGCACTAGGGGGAGGGTTAAGGTTAGGCACTAGGGGGAGTGTTAGGATTAGGCACTAGGGGGGGTTAGGGCTAGGCACTAGGGGGAGGGTTAGGGTTAGGCACTAGGGGGAGGGTTAGGGTTAGGCACTAGGGGGAGGGTTAGGGCTAGGCACTAGGGGGAGGGTTATGGTTAGGCACCGGGGAGGGAGGGTTAGGGGTCAGGTTAAGATACTTACCTCTAGGCATCGGGATTGTAACCTGGTCGGGATATCGGTGTCAGGATTGTGACCACCAGGATCCCGAGCGCCAGCATCCCATACCCATCCCCTACATAATATGGTGGCACCATATACGGGTACATAAACAATATTATTATAACTACTTGTTACATATAGAGGACGTCTAATAATCTTTTCATATAAAACGATTCCACTATGAAGTTCAATATCCTTTATAACCTGCTCGTAAGATAATAATATCTCACCTGTCACAAAAACGTAGGTTTTGCCTGTTTTCTCTTCGCCATCGTGGCAGCGATCTCCAGCGCACTGGAACCCGCCGCAGCTGAATTCACCAGTATCCGCCGCTGTGGTGTTCACCAGCATGAGCTGGCTGTACCGGCCAAAATGTTTTATCCTGCAACAAAATGACTGGTCAGGTACTGTACCCGAGATGTGTAGAAACAGCAGGTCAGGCCCACACTGGGTTTATCAAAAGCATGAGGTAAAGTCCAGCAAATTATTTTGACATGGATAGTTCCCACTTATTTCCTTTTGAAGCCCTTTGTAGTTTAGGGCTTACATTTTAATTACACTGTAAGCTCTCCCTAAGAAGTGAGATTATTGCAAAAGGATAAAGGATCGGTGCTGTCTAGCGTTGCACTGTGCATGAGGGGTTTTGTGTCTCATTAGGAGTATAGGACAAAACATGATTATACCAGCTGTGACCTGGTGCAGAATTCAAGCTTTGTGCTCTGCAGCATGGAAGACCAGGATCATTCCTAAAATGGGGCCATCTCCACCCCTTTATCCCGTTCCTACTTGTCACTTTGCTAGGAAAGCCTTCCCCCCCTGTCCAACTTCTATGCAAACTACAGCTCATCTACAATGCGGCCATCTTGCACTGCAAACCTGGATGTCCTGATGCAATCCTAGGAAGATATGTGCAAATTAAGGAGCGCAGCGGGTCCAAAATTCCATGTGTGCAGTAGAGAGAGCATTTTGTTGCTTTATAAATTACTTACTACCATAGTCGAAAGCCCACACCTATCTTTAGCTCAGCTGTCTACAGGTTTGTGAATGACCACCTGTCTACAAAACATGGGACATACTGTATCTATGATCCATAGCTGGATTATCCATTTTGCAACCTAGGGTCCTAACTAGGGCCCAATAGACATGGAGGGACCCAGGAGGGACCTAGCTCATTTTCGTTTGTGTTTTTTTTTTTTTTTTACAGACCAGGTGAGTATATATGAGTGAGCAAATCTGGGTCACACATTGGGCCTGTATCAGTGGTTCGTGCTATTGCAGCTGCGACTGTGTCTTTTGGCACAGCACGACTGCGTCTTTATGCTATTGCCACATCTGATGGGATTCGTACAGAGAAGCCCACCAGCTATATCCACCGCTGTGCGCATTATTTAAGATGCACCATTGGATGCACATTAGTCGCACCATCGAACATTGCACCAACCCTATGGAGGCGCAGATTATCTGTCTAAACATGGCCGCCTGTGTCAGTGCAACTGCGTCTTAAGAAGCCATCGCTGACCGCCACTTACCCATGACACACCCATGTCTGGCTAGCCACTCCCCTGTTACCACCCAGAAACGCCCAACAAAATTTCCTCTCTCTGCATTTGTATTAGTCTTGCCACTTATGGCAGTGACCATTGGGACCCATGTGCAGTGTGGGTCTGATTCAGAGCCGGACGCTATTTGTGCTCGCTCGTTCAGAAAAAGGGGGTGGCTATTTAAATTAACCGTTCGCTCTTTGCGGTCTGTTTACGCCTTTATGTCTGAACGAGCGACCAAAACTTGCGGTCGTAATTTTGAAAAAAACGCCCCCTGGCCACTCGCATCATACGTCATGTCCACTATTTATTAGATTAATCGAGTACATCGAACGGCGTATGAACTGCTCGCTATTCTTGTGGTTGGTTTTTCCTACCGCAATCTTGCGAGCAGTTCTGACTATAAAACAACCAAGTGACGTGGTCAATGACGCTGCTGTATTAATTATGCACACCCTTAAAACGCCCGTTTTGACCTTTAAGCACGCCTGCGTTCGGAATTGAACTCCCCGTTTTCAAGCACCTTCCCCTGTTACCACCCACATACGCCTCCTCCTGTCACTCAAAATAGCAGGCATTCGCTATTTAGCGAGCACACGATTTTCGGCTGCACTGACTGGTTCGCGCATGCGTATTACAATCCGTACGCATGCGCAGATGTGCGAACATCGCTCGGAACGAAAGAGCGGCCGCTTACAAGCGGCTCTGAATGAAGCCCTGTATGCAGACTGAAAACATCGGTCGCTAGCTTGTGGTATTGACATAACGTGCACTCTCTGAATCACGCTCATTGTGCGCAGGCCCGGGCTAGGCCTACATAGGCCTTATGGCTGAAAATAATCAAGGGCCTTTTGTGAAAAGTGGAGGAGCTGTGACCAGTGCTGTGTGGGTGTGGTCAGTGCCATGTGGGCGTATACTTCACCTACACGATCAGCTCCAATGTCTCCCTGAGGAGCCCATTTATCATTGTATATTTAAGACTTAATCCCCGAAACACCCATTTTCAGGGGTTAACCGCAAATATTAAGTTCCCCCCAGATGTATGACAAAGCAGATATCTCCGATACTGGCAGCCGCATCCCCCATCCATCCCGGAGATTGGTCCCTGCAGCTAACGCCATCTGAAGATGGCGTTAGCCTGTTGTATCCTATGGGCTATGCTTCGCATAATTAGCTTGGAGAGGGTGCCCCCGGAACCCTCCCTGGCAATGGCATGTGCAGCCAGTGGGACTGCGCAGTAGCCCCCGCAGCACTCCGGGAACATTGCAGGGGCAGGCTCCTTTCGGAGCCTGTGTCCCTGCCTATGCCAGTTGATATATTGCACCGGTATGACCGCATCTTGCAATGCGATCATGGGCGGTAATATCATGCCCAATGCATATGCGATCAATAATAAATGGGCTACTAAATATGAAAAAAAGCATCATTTTGTGAGGGAAATAGACAGGGCCAGATTAAGGTTTGTGGGGGCCCCTACCAATAAAATTGTCAATAAGATACGTTGGTGATGCTATTAATAATAAGTATAAAATGTAAATTCTCCAAGCACCACAAATGTGATAGACACACTGCAGTGCCCCCGGTTCATATTATGCCATAGTGCCCCCATGATGGTGATATAGCTATGGGCCCCCACGGCTGCCCTGTTGTTGATGCACTTTGCTGGTGATTTTATTAAAAAGTATAATGTGTAAATACACTGTAGTGCCCTCATTTCACAGTATACCTTACAGAAACATGTGTTCACATATGCCACAGTGCCCCCACACTGGGGATGTTTGTGGGTCCGCCTGGTAGTAATTTGGCACTGTTGTCATGATGATGGCCTTGGGGTTTCAGTCATATGTACCCCATTTTTAAATTAGACCCTAATTATTGTGTAGATCCATCAGCACTGACCGGCAAAACAGTATTGGAGCATACACACGGTCAGATCTGTCAGATGAACGATTTGAACGATTTTTGACTGCATTAAAATGAATGGAATCGTCCAAGTCTGACTGCACACACATCAGATGTCAGATATCGTTATCTGACCATCGGGAACGCGCATCGTTCAAATCGTTCATCTGACAGATCTGACAGATTGGTCAGATATGTCAGATTTTCCTTCAGATATGAATGATTGAACGTTTTTCTAAATCGTTATCGTTCAGATCTGAAGGACAAATCTGACTGCGTGTATGCACCATAAGACTTCTCTCAGCTGCTTGTGGCCACAGCTGAATATAGATTTTACATGGATATGTGGCTAGTTCCCAGATCCTAGAATCTCACAGACATTTTGTAAATCTGTTTGACCCTATTTTCTGCTAGTTGTACTTACTTGAGCCTTCCCTCATCATCTTCGTGCAAGTAATGGGGATAGTTCCATCGTACAGACGTCCCTTTACAGCGGAGATCCAGTGTCTGACCTGCTTTCACTGTCACCGTATCACCAGCCTGCTGAAACTTCCCTCTCTGCAGGACCTGAGACAAAATGGACGCTGCTGCCGGCCTCTGGACTGAAGGTTTAGCCTTTGACAGACGTTTTATAGGGTCCTGTTTGGGCTTCTTTGTGCTAGATTTAGTGGACACTCCAAGAGATGTTTGTTTTGTTGTCTTTTTGTCTGCAGCCTTGTCTGGTTTTTGCTTAACATCGCATTCAGCTGTAGGTACATATACAATTACTGTGAAGATTAATCAAATAGTATGGCTGCCCCCAAAGAAAATGTACCACGATAAAGACATTTTGCATAGGTCAGTGTTACAAATGCTTGATCCTAAAACTAAAAGACTGTATAGTAAAAGATAAAGTCAACTGAAATCCTGAGTTTACACCTTTATTATCCTACATAAACAATGCAGGTAGAAGGCATTAGGCCTGATTCTGTGGTAGGCACATTTAAAACATCCGTCACAAGAGCCCAATGTTTTAAATTTGCACATGTGTCCCGATGGTTACTGTCGGGGGAAGCAAATCGGAATTACACGGAAATCGATGCCATTCCGATACGCCTTCCTGGGGGGTTACTTTCATTGGTGGATGTGTCAGTGGGTTTGTTGGGGGAGTGTAGCGTCAGGAAGGCGCAGGTCCACTGGCACTGGCGGCCATGTACCAGCGGACATTCTGAGCAACCGATGTCCGCTCGATGGTGAGACTATTTGCACACCGCAGTGATTTAGAGCATGAATGACATGCTGAAGCGTTTGGGGGGCGTGTCGCCCCCGTTTTATAGGCATACTGAGCCCAGGGTCTGCGTCATCAGATGCAGACTTCCTAAAATCGGCTGGCCAGTTCCAACAGCCAATCTGATTAAGCTTCAGCTTAAGCGGACGACCATCGCGACTGTCAAGCCGGTGCTGCATCTTGGAATGCAGCACCCTGAACCTAGATGCATACAAATTGGGGTGTGGATCATTAGGTCTACAGTAAAAAGGTAGACAATGTTTAGGTAGACAATTAGACTAGTTAGACAGGTAATAGGTCGACAGGGTCTGAAGGTCGACACACTAAAGATCGACTAGTAAGAAAGTCGACAGAGACAGAAGGTCGACAGGGTCATTAGGTCGACACACAAATGGTCAACACATTTTTTTTTCTCTAGCCGTAATCTTCACCCTAACCCTAACCCTCCTCTTGGTACCTAACCCTAACCCCTCCCTCCTGGTGCCTAACCCTAACAGGTACTGAAGGTCGACATGGTCATTAGGTCGACATGTATCGTCGACATGCAAATGGTCGACACATTTTTATTTTATTTTTTTAGCCCTAACCTTAACCCTCCCCTTGGTGCCTAACCCCTAACCGTCGGGGTAAGTGCCTAACCCTAACCATTGGGGTAAGTGCCTAACCCTAACCATCGGGGTAAGTGCCTAACCAAAACCGTCGGAGTAAGTGCCTAACCCTAAAAACAAAAAACATGTGTCAACCATTTGTGTGTCGACCTAATGACCCTGTCGACCTTCAGACCCTGTCAACCTATTGCCTGTCTAACTAGTATTGCCTACCTAAACATTGTCTGCCTTTTTACTGTAGACCTAATGACCGGATACATACAAATTGCTGTGCCGGACTCCTCAATAGGGCAGAGAGTTGTGGGCGCCCCTAGCACTTCCAAGTCCAGACGCCGTAGGCTGCAGCCTGATCAGTCTATTGGTTGATCAGAGACTGGGGACAGTTCCAACATAAGTGGACAGTCCTTCCGTCCCAACAGTGAGCACCTTTGTCCCAAATGCCAAGATCGTTGGGGACTATATTTTAGTCATCATGGTGAACAGGTTTGTTGAGTCCTGGCAGAGGTTGTGGCCAAGCATGGGGGTGTGTGGCCATACATCATCGTGAATATCAGGGCCTTCTGCAGAAACTGCCCACTGAAGGGGATGTTGCCACATTATCTCAGGCATGGTTACGCCTCCCTGGCAGGCCTGGGCTCCCAAACAGATACAGGTATTTTGCACCAACCCCCTTCCCCTCTCGGTGCCCCTGTTTGGGTGCTGTAGACGATACGTGCCTATAACACTATTTTATTATATAAGCCTCTATATTTAATAATGCTTCATACTTTTGTATAAGTATTCTCTTTGACAAATCCACCATTTCTAAGGCACTGGATTATAAGAAAGAAGACTGTACTGAATGCAGCCGGCTCTTACTCTAGAGTTTAGGAAGAGGGGAAAGTTACATTTACAGTGAAATCTGCGTTCCCTTTACACAATGCCCACCTTGTTTATTGAGTTACATTAGGAATATTCCCAGGGTCAAGAGAATGGAGATAGATCATATAACCCATATCAGGTATAGGAAGGACAGACAGACAGATCTTACCTAAAATGAAGAGGCTGGGCAGCAGAATCAGCAGCAGTTTGTAATCCATGACTGTGCAATGTACAATCCTGTAAATTCCACTACAGAGTGTGAGGAGGATTTCTGTGTACAGTGCAGCTATGGACAGGGCGAAGGATTCCAGCAGCCTAACTGCTGGGGAGGAGGGGAGGTGCAGCGAGGGGACACGGCAGGGAGGTGGGGAGATGGAATGAAGTGGTGGGATTGTATTCAGGGATAAATTCAGAGTTCACGTGTACTGCAGGCTTGGAGCATTTATTACCAGGTAGAAAGGGGCCAGACTGAAGGGTCTCATTGGCAAACGCAGGGGGGGTTTCCATCTGCCTGGAAACCCCCCTCCCCAGCCCACACCATGACCACAATAAAAATAGTAATATAATAGATTGTTACTAGTGCTGAATGTTCTTCTCAGTATCACAAATGAAATACTTAGTACCACTTGTGGATCTTTTAACATGTATCAGCCAGTAATAAATAGCCTGTGCACCAACTAGAAGATCTGGAAAACATGCACTGTTAGAGATGCACTGCTATAGAGCCCAATATGCACATATACAGCATGTCCAGGGCAGTGCTAGGTTCTTCTGCTGCTCCTCCAGGCTCCCGGACTTGCTCCAATAGTCTGGAATGGTGCCCATATCTAAAATAAATACATTCAGCTCAGGCAGGATGGCCTACTGGCACATCTAATGGCTTACTGTGATCACTGGTCCTGTATATGCTGGAATTATTACACACAATACACTTTGTATGACGCTTATTAAAGCTGGTTAAGTGCTAATTCTGCCCTCTTAATTGACAGGCCACACTCACTCTAAAATTAAGCATTTGGAAACCCCCCTCTGGAAATCCTGCGTTTGCCACTGGGATTGGATTCGGAAGTGACCTGCTGTAGCCCCCAGTATGGAAGTGAGACTCAACTTGCAGCCACTTCTGTGATAGCATACCATAAAATGTGACTTTGTTCTCCATTGCTATATAACAGGTTTAAATATAAGGGGCAGAATGAGCACAATATTGCAGGGCCTTGAAGCACCCATGATGGAAATGATTTGTTGCTTGGTTATGCTACTAAAGGGGATCACACATCTCGGTGTACATCAAGGGGCTCAATTCCCTATGGGAATTGCAACGCTAAACAGGGCGGTGGACATGCTGTCTTGGGGGGCTTGGATAGACCCCCTTTCCTCTGCATTCCTGGGAATCAGCCCACAAAAGAGTGCCCCCCCCCCCAAGATAAAACAGATCCATGCTGATAACACTGCGGCTCCTCTCAACACCCCTGACCTGTGTGGTACTACTGTTCCCAGCTAGTACTGGGAGCTGGCCATAAACAGCTTGGGTAGGATGAAACTTGTAGAACTACAAGTACCAACATACCTATGGCTGTCAAGACATAGTTTCCCTCTAGAATTACAAACATCAGCATGCCCTGATATCCAGCTCCTGCTGGGACCTGTAGTGTCACATACTAAAATACCGTTTTCAAAAAAAAAAAACATTGTAGATATCCTATATTTTGCATACATTTTCTCCAGTCCGTTATTCTCCACTTTATTAGACTTCTACATTTAAAAGGATTTTAGACAACACTAAACTGCTTCTTGGGGAGCCATATAGCGACTTCTGTTTCCCAAGCTTGGTATTCCAAGCCCCCTAACAGTCCAGGTTTTAGGGATAACCATGCTTGGGCACAGGTGAATTAATTAGCACCTCAGTCTTTTGATTTAACCATCTGTGCTCAATCATGGACATCCTTAAAACCTGGACCGTTTGGGTGCCTTCAGGACTGAGATTGGGAACATCTGATCTAGTCCAAATTAACTCCATTGTATCATTTAGGTTCCATTATACATGCTATAAATTAAAGTGTTAGGAGTCTAATAAAATGGAAAATGAGGGATTGGGGTATATGTGTTGTTTTTTTCCATAGTATTAACGTATTTAGGGGCATATGTATCAAAGCTTGTGAGTTAAAATTGTGAAATATATATCACCAACCAATCAGCTCCAAACTATCATTTCTTAAACACAGCCTGCAAAATGTAAGTAAGCAGCTGATTGGTTGGCGATATATATCTCACAATTTTATCTCACATCAAGCTTTGATATATATGCCCCTTAGTTTTGTTGTTTAGTATTTTCCTATGCGGCACTACAGGTCCCAGCTGCCCCTATCATGTTACAAACCTTATAACAGGTGTATTTCAAATATGTTCTCAACTATCTCCTTTTGCACCAAGAATTTATTATTTCTGTGGCTCATAAGTCATAGGGAGTGATTTCACATCATAAACAACACAAGTGCTTACTGTGAGATATATACTGACAGAGCAATAGAACAGTGTTGGCTAATCTTGACACTCCAGCTGTTGTGGAACTATATATCCCAGCATGCCCTGCCACAGTTTTAGCATGCCCTAATAGCAAAACTGTAGCAGTGCATGCTGGGTTATGTAGTTCCATAACAGCTGGAGTGTCAAAGTTAGCCAACACTGCAATAGAACATGAACATGTTACATTGCCTCACACTGAGTAATTGGAATTTAATTAGTGAGACCTACAGTGCACCTGTCTCACATCAGCACCTGACCTATCACATCGCTGCTCCCGCCTCATCCTCATGGTATAAAGGGCTGGTCTGTGGCTGATTTCCAACATTGGCAGCTGCTGGCAAGATGGGCAGTTTTACAACAGGTTTGGGAATAGCTGGAGTAATCTGGATCTGCAGTTGGCAATGCCTGATGGGTGTAATGCTGGATTATTGGGATGATGTCTCACATCTGCAGTGTGGACCCAGACATATGAATTTTACTCTTCCCTCTGTGCTGGAGGATGCTGTTTTTGTCTTGGCTGTTATTGGTGAGTTAAATAGAATTGGGCAGAATGTGGGAGAAGTGCCTACCCTTCTGGGGGTGCGGGGGGTTATCTGAAAAATTGGGAGCCTCCTGTGAAAACCGGGAGGGTAGGCATGTATAAATACCACCAAAAAGATTGTTTAGGATGTTTACTGTAGGTCTCAAACAATATAAAACTGATTTAGGAACTAATTGTAAAGTGTCCACTGATCAGCTGTTATAGGAAGCTTTAAGCTGGCCACACACTAGACCAACTTGCATCCAACCAGCTAACTAGTTGATTAGCTGGAATGAAAATCTGGTAACATATGGGAGTAAATGATTATCAGCATTTTGCTCCTAAATGCCAGAAAACAGATGAAAATGGTCGTTCAGACAAGATTGTTAAATGTTTGATCTAAACTATTTGTTCAAACAGTTTTGGCCCATTTTCCAGCGTTTGGGACCAAATTGTTTATTGGTTGGAATGAAAATCTGGTAAGGAATACAATCAACTAGTTGGCTGGATAATCTTTAGATGTGTGGCCAGCTTTAGGGGCAGCTCTATTAATTGGTGAGCCTTGGGGGTCTATTTACTAAGCAGTGTTAGGAGACAGAGTGATAAGGTGCCAGCCAATCGGCTCCTAACTGTCATCTCACAGGCTGTTTGGAAAATGACAGTTGGGAGCTGATTGGCTGGCACCTTATCACTTTTCACTTTCTCCTAACACTGCTTAGTAAATAGACCCCTTGGTCCCGATAACTGTAGCTTGCCGGAAGGTATGAAAACGCATGCAGGGACATCAACATGTCTCCTACTGTATATGCCTGAAGTTGGTAAACTGTTAATGGGAGTGTTCTCATGTCTGAGGCTTTTGTATCCTGCCCACTAGGTAGCTCCAGGAGCAGGGAGTAATTGCTCACTTTGCATTAGTGATGTTACAACACAGCACTGTCTGGGTCTCCTCTTCTGATAAGTGGGTTTCTTTACTTTTAAAATGCTGTGACCCAATTCTAGCAGGAAAGCTAAGCTACAGTACATTAAGCTGGATGGGAGGAAAGCTAGCTAGTCCTCATAAATGCCATTGATTCCTCTTCTGGAGGAAAGATGTTTCCATATGGTACTTGCATTAAGGGCCACATAATTGCATAAACAGGGGTTAAATGGTTCATGACCACTCTGATAACTGGTCTTCAGCTGGGACTGTCTGAAGAACCAGTAGAGGCCTGGTGAATAGGCTGCCTGGAACATGGTCTGGGTAGGGGGTTTGGTCGAACTTTAAATAGTAGCGCTGTTTTAAAAACCAGTAACCAGGCTCTTTCATATCCTGTCCTTCATCTTGCTGCACCTGCACTCATCCTTGTCTGTTACAGCTGCCTCCTAGGCATATGTTCTGGACAATCTGCTTCTGGCATTATTAACTCCTAATAAAGTCCCCAATTAGTTGTTTCAGTTTTTAACTGTAAATGGAATTGGTGCAGGAGGAACCTCATGGTTTGGTAACCAAACTGCTGCATGTCTATGAATGTAATTTACACTTGTCTGACTGCAACTCCTGAATACTTATTGTTATTTATTATCCTTTATTTATATGGCACCACAAGTGTTCTGCAGCACTGTACATGGAACTAATAAGTAAACATGAAACAAGTAGCTTGGTGTAGGACAAGCACACGATTTATACACATTGCTGCAATAGCGATTAAAGCACTCACAATAAGCAGCCTGGAGTTGGCAATCACGTGTTAGGTGCCCTTATGGGGCGTAAAGAGTAGAAAAAATGTAAAGCGAAGCACATGAGGGAAGAGGTCCCTGCTCATGAGAGCTTACATTCTAAAGGGTACGGCCAAGTACCCTCATGATCTGTTGCAGGACTTGGTGGCTCAGTAACTAAATAAGCTAAGCTTGCCACCTGGCTAGTTCTAACAATAACCATTATGGATTTAGTCTAATGCACAGGTTCTCAAACTCTGTCCTTGGGTCCCCAAACAGTGCATGTTTTCCAGGTCTCCTCACAGGATCAGAAGTGAAGTTGGCTCCACCTGCAAATCTTTTAAAATGTGTTGGTGAGTAATGCGTGCACCTGCTGGATGACCTGAAAAATGTGACCTGTGTGGAGCCCTGAGGACAAAGTTTGAAAACCACTGGTTTAATGGTTTGAGTCTCTAAAATGTGGTGAAAGATGCCTGTACCTATTACTCTTCTAGAAGTGAGACAAATGATAGACCTTAGCAGTGTACTGATGTCTGCTGCCTCTTAAACTGCAGGCTAGGGCTTACCAGGCAGTGTAATGCCAGGGGCTGCAGATACTGGGGGAGATGTGGTAAGACTTGGTAAGAAAGTGCAGAGTGGTAAAGTATCAACCAATTGGCTCCTAACTGTCACTTTTCAAGCATGAGCCTGTAAAGTGACAGGAGCTGATTTGTTGGTGGTTTGTCTCTCAAAGGCTTTGTACAGACCCCCCCCCCCCCCCCCACTGTGCCTAACAACCAATTACGTGGTCACTGATGGCCCATCTACCTGACAATCAGTAACTGTGGCAACCACACAGGGAATCTAATGACTACCACAAGGCCAGATCATTTGCCTTAAGATATTGGTTCAGTGCATCCTGCTTGCAACTAAGACTTGGAGCAGTGCCCCATCTCCCTTTCCCTTCTAGTCTGTATGTCCTATCAATGTAACAATGGGTTCCTCTTGCTATTTTCTCATCTAGTACCTAATCCTCCAGGTTTTTCTTTGGTGCTAATTTTCATAGTCAGGGCTCAAAGAAAAGGTTTTGCAATTCTGCACAGAATTTTTTTTTTTTTTTTTCACATGGGCTTTGCAGTCTTGCTAGAAACTGAAACGTTGTATTGTCTGCTTCTAGATGGTGCTGGAAAGTCTCACTATCTGCACAACAACTCTACTTGCGGAACGTGGGTTGGACAGAAACCAGATGGCTCTATGGTTGTTGGTTCTGCTTACAATGGATGTTATGTAAGAGAAGAGGTAAGAAGGCTGGTGGTAATTTGGTCTCTTGGTTACATTGTAAATCTATATTATCAATATGCAAGTCCAATGGTCAACTACAACAAAGATTAGATTGTGAAGTGAGTATTGGGCTATCTGTACTCAAGAACCCATTAGTGCTGTCTGCCACCAACTTATCCAGTTCCCCAATCAGTCACTGAGAATGTCTGAAGGACCATTCATCACATTAGTTGATTGATACGGTGTGCATGACTACAGATTCTGCATGGATGTAGCTGCTGATGCTCTACTTGTGATCATAGGATGGAGATTATGTGATGACTATCACCCTGGAAGAAGTTCTCAATGATGGAAAAGTTCAATACCACAAGAAGGACCTGAAGTGCCCTGTTCTCCCAGGTACACTTTTTTTTTTTTTTTTTTTATTGGCCCAAGAATAAAATTCAAGGGTAGCAGCTGAAATGCTGTCTTTCACAGTGGGCCAAAGCTCTGTATAGCATGGTGTATAGTAATGATGCAATAGTTCATAAGCCCCTTGTGCAGTGAAGGTACTCAGTGGCTAAAACATTATGGGTCTAAATTGTCTGACATGTAACACTCTTCCTCCTCTCCCCCAAGTGTTCCTTTTGGTGAGTCATGGCCCCCCTACCCCGAAACATGTGCTCCTACCTCACTACATGTGAGCGGAACTGGGGCAAATGTTACATCAAAGTCATAAGGTGCAGGGTTCATAAACAGTGAGGTTAATCAATACAACCTTTGCTGAAAAAGTAAATATCCAACAATTAAGGCCATCCACTGTCTGAAGGGTAGAAGTAGACTCACCCTCTACAGCTATGGTAACAGACTAATGGGAAAATATGGGTGTTTGTTTATAGGTTGCATTCCTGCAGTAGGGTCTTGCTAATGACCTCGATTTCCTTTCCTAGCTATGGATGCTCCCAGCCCAAGTGTCTGCTCTTCTGTCCAGCAATCAGACCGGTTGCTTTGTGCTAATGCCTCTGTATCCAGGGAACTCTGTGAAAGTATCGGATGCTGCTATTCCCCAAGTGTTTCTGGAATCCCTTGTTACTATGGAGATCCATGTAAGTCTGGGAAGTGCAATCTATGGCTGGCACCACTTAAAACTGACACCTTCAGACATGTATATTGATTGGTTAAATACTGTAAGTCTAACCATTATTTTAAAGTCCTAATGTCCTGTTCCAAGTAGGGACTGTTATTACCTCAACATGTATTGCCATAGCTGATCAAAATGGCAAGGGCAAGAAAATTGCCATTTGGCACGCTTTGGACAGATCTTGGGTGTTTCTACTATGTAACTTCTAATGTTAATTTCGACGGACAAATTTTGTAATGTCTTCACAGCTCCTCCCTCTAAAATGTGTTTAAATTAGCCTCTTGCACAGGTAGCTGTTAATGGGAGCAGCTGAACAGTGATTAATGCCTGGTACAGTTTATCTCCATGTTGCTCTTGCTTGATACCTGTTATGGCCTTGTAAAGCACAGGTACTCAAGATTTTAAAATGTTAGTGAGTAATGAATACACCTGAGCACTTGCTGGTGACCTGGAAAACAAACTGTGGGATCCTGAGTACTGAGTTTGAGAACCACTGCTCTAGTCTTCTAACTAATACTACTCTACAACACCTGTCTTGGCTTGTGTTTTATGTAGGCCTTCTAATCTGACTTGGTAATGTAAAGCTACAATGAAAGTGTTACTGTCTACATTTAACCACCATATTATACAGTACATATTTAATGACTTTCATATGTCTTTGCCCTATGAGATCTTGGTTTTTGAACTTTCTACCACACATTACAGTCCACTTTTTTTTGTCTGAAGCCAACTGACACAGTAACACTGTCATAAGGGACCCAAACACTAGTGACGGATCGCCACAACCCGGCATCTCTGGATCGGTGAAATCCAACATGTTGGATTTCATTAATTTGCTGATCCGATCAATGCAAATATGTGAAATTTAACATGGAGAATTTCACGGAGCTTGAAACATCAATTGCTGGCATTTCCGACCAGCAGATCAGTGTTTCTGATTCCTTTGCAGGATCCAGCAATCCGTCAGTGCATGGGTCCTTTAGACTGAAGTCTTACTTGCTATACAACATTCTGCAGCTGATGGAGCATAAAGGATGGGTAATGAGGCTACAGATATGTCTGTTCCTATTGCAGAAGGACTCTGGGCTTAATTGTCCAATGGAAACTTTGTAGACTTTGAGTCTTATAATGGAATATTGGCCTTCATATGAATAACTTTTTAATTCTTGTAGTGACTGCACAGTGCACTGATGATTACAACATGGTGGTTGCCATGTCCAAAGACCTGACCATTCCAGCTTTAAATCTGGGTTCCATCCAAGTGCTTGGTCTGGACTCCACCTCCTGCCCTGCATTGAGTGTCTCTCGGACAAGTTTGTTCACAAAGTTCCAGTTCCCTCTGTCCTGTGGGGGCACAAATCAGGTGAGACAAACAAACATGTCCTTACTTCTCATCTGCGTGACTACTTAATTATAAAGGGTTCAGTTCATTAACTTGTGCCAGTTGACCTACAGGTCACTGTGGTGACACCTTTTGGTACTGTGGCTAAATATGGAAAATTAAACACTTGTAATGTAAACGCAAACAGCTTGACCTCGATGCAGTTGGTATAAAGCTGTTCTTGTAAAGGGTGACTTGCTCACTACAATATTGCCACAAAGGAAACTGATGCTACTGTAGCTTCACAGGAATTTCACATGTGCAGATGGTTCGGTTCTGCTTCAGGACTTAATTTGGTTAACTTCTACAGAATAGTCTGGATGCCATCAGTCAAGATACCAACAGTGGTGTCCTGACTGTCAGAATGCCACCAGATTGTGGTTTGTAATTAGGCACTGGGTGGGGGAGGCTAGGCTGTGTGATGGGAGGGTTAGGTTGCAGGTTGAGTAAGGGTTATAATACTGGCAGAAATGTTTGGGGTGCCCTAGGTTTCCTGACTGTTGGGATCCTGTAACTAGGGTGGGGCAACCTGTGCCATGGCACAGGGCGTGCTGTTTGGACCTGTCAATTTTCCTGCTTATTCTCACTTGTAGCTTCCTCTTTTATCCCCAGCATCTCCTGACCTCCCCTATCTCTTCCCTGGCCCTTCCCAATGAGGCCATGGGCCTTTCTCAGACATAATTTCTTATGTCCCTATTATAAAAAAAAAAGGGGGTGCAATACTCGCTCTGGCACAGGGCACCAAAAAGTCAGCTTACAGCTCTGTCTGTACTAATGGACGGACTGTTCTAACTTGTACTTATCTCCTGATCTTGCAGACTCTTGATCTAGATCAGTGATTCCCAGCCTCAGTCCTCAAGGCACTAACAGTCCTGGTTTTGGTGATATCCATGCTAAAGCACAGATGGTTTAATCAAAATATCTGAGGTACTAATTAAGCTGCCTGTGCTCAAGTATGGCTATCCTTAAAACCTGGACTGTTAGTGTACCTTGAGGACCGTGGTTGGGAACCCCCTATTCTAGATTGGGTATCCTGCCACTGACCAAGCAACTGTAATATTGGCCAGATGTCCCCATGTTCCAAATCTGTCAACACTAACCTAGGGGCATATTTATCCAGTTCTAGACCCAATTAAAATTTCTTATGGCTGCTTATTGTGGTGATCTCAAACTGCTAGTCACCCGAATAATGTGATCACATGAGAGCAGGTCCCTGCAGTGTGTAAGGAGGGACATGATCACTAATGCAATCGCATATCCTCTTTAAGACTACACTGCACATGCACTGTCCTAAAGATCACTTTCCCAGTAAATGCTGACAAGTGTAGCCTATAGAGGTTACAATGGGTAATGCCATCTAAAGGTGATGGCTACCAGGGCCAAGCTTCAGAATTGGTACATTGTCCCACATTTGGGGAACCTAAAATTTGCTGGTACCCCAAATATGAATTGATGAGCCTATTAAAAGTTGTCACAGGGGAACTAAAGCTATCTGTAAGAAGAGCTCATGGAGACTCCTGAAGTCAATCTGCCTATTTCTGAATTGGTGTTTGTGGCTTATTACTCTAAAGCTGGGTACACATTGCTTGATATGTAGCCAGCGATGGCACAATACATTGCACCATCCGTGTTCGATGCAGTGGATGATGGCGTGTTGTCATTCCATGCTGCATTTAGTATGATATAAATGTACAAACAGTCTGGGCTTTTCTCCTAATCTGGGTGAGATGTACTAATGTGATCAAGCCTCTGGAAGCTGCAACTTTTGGAAGTTTGCCACAATCCCCATATGGATCAAGCTCTTTAAAGCAAAAACCACTTATAGGATTTCTGAGAAATCCTAGGAGGGATCTAAAATTCCCTCCAGATCCCCCCCTGGTCAAAATCCCAGGAGGCCTCACACTACGAGGAACTGCTTATTGGATGAGTTGACTGCATATTCTAAGGCATACAGTGGTCATAAATGCTGCTGTGCCTGCAATAAGAGGTGGTATGTATCACATGCCATATGCACTCTAGGTCCTCTAACTTTTTTTTATTTTTTGCTGTTTCCTAAACTTTCACCATATTTTTTTTGTCTAATAGTTATTCACTTAATAGACTAAGACTACTGCCTTGTGGCCATTTATGATGTCACATTTGGATTTGACACAGGTATTTAGACTAATCTATTGTAACTTGGGTACATTTGTCAATATGAGCACTGACTTGGTTACATGTTAGAGAATTACTGATTCTGTAGTGACTTTAAGCTTTGTTACCCACTTCTACAGGTCAGTGACTATTCTATAACATATGAATATACTTTTGTGGCAACAAAAAACATACAGACTTGGCAAATGGCGTCAATAACGAGAGACAGTACAATGAGGTAAGTAGCATTTCATTGCAAGTCTGACAATGGCATGTGTAGTGTTCCCACTATACTTTCTTTATGTAGGCTGACTGTCCGCTGCATCTATTCTCTGACTGGTGTTGTCCCGCTGCAAGTTGAGGTGTTCACCCTACCCCCACCCCTTCCTGTGTCCACTTCAGGACCTCTGCTCCTGGAGATGAGGATAGCACAAGGTAATTGGTTATGTCCCTCACTGTCTCACTCCATGATGTGCATAGCAACAGTAAACTCCTGGCATCGAGGTGACCTTGTTCTATAGTTCAAGTTATCAAAAGGCTTTGAGTTACAGTACCAACAAATGGGCACCTAACTTATATTTTCAAACTGTAAAGTGAGTTAGAAGCTAATTGGTGGTTATAATTTTATCTCAATTTAATCTCCCTGTCATGGCAGAGGAATGTTAGAAGCCTCTTCATGTCCCATCTACTATGTGATTGCAGGAGTCTTGATCCCTTCAAGTTTTCTTGGGAAGTGGTTTAGGAGTCCCGTCTTGGTCAGTGCTTATGTAATAACCTATTGTGCTGGTCTTCCAGATGGGCAGTATAGTTCCTATTATGGTGAGGAAGATTATCCTGTCATCAAAGTGCTCAGAGAACCAGTCTTCCTGGAGGTTAGAATTCTGCAGAGAACTGATCCAAGCCTGGTTCTGGTTTTAAACAGCTGTTGGGCCACCCATTCTCCTCTCCCTACTGACAATATGCAATGGCCAGTCTTGTTCAATGGGTAAGAGCTCCTGTTTCAAAGGAACCTAAACTGCACTGTTAATGCCTTGTATGTAGCACATATGCTCCTGGATACTGTTAACATTGTGTATCATAGTTGCCCTTTTGATGGAGACAACTACCTCACTCAGCTGGTACCTTTTGGAGCTGCCTCCCGGAACATACCATTCCCAGCCTACTACCAGCGCTTCGCTGTCAGCACCTTCACATTTGTGGATCGGAGCAGCCAGGTTGCTCTCGATGGACTGGTAAGACAATTGGTAGAGATGTAAAGACTGCTTTTTGTCAACTCCTGGTCTATAGCATTTGGGAGTCGGTGTGAACTGAAGTTGATCATTGGTAATGTTTGTCCCTACAGGTCTACTTTCACTGCAGTGCTTCAGTGTGTGTTCCCTCTGCTGCCACCTCATGCACAGTAAATTGTGTGCCAAGAAAAAGTGAGTTACAGGATACTCTGCTTAACTCTTTCTGTCTATATAAAAAAAAAAAAAACTTACTAATATTGCCCAGTAAGGAACTGAGAAAGATGTGTTCTCAATTGTCTAGAAAGTTTCAAACTAGGTTTCATAGCTTGTCTAGTCCTGACTTATCTGCCAGCTCAGCACACAACTTGTGCAGTGGTGGTAAGGTCAAAATTTTGGTTTCACCTTGTTACTGCAACCCTACACTTTAGGGGCACTAGAACTGAATGTATAGATCACCATCCTGGCATCCCTTAATCTTCAAAACTATTCACACTTCAATCTTTGTAATGTGTATGCGAGTCCTGACTGTAAACAGTTGCACAATCTGGTTGTGTAAAACTGCAAGTCTGAATAATTCAGGATGTCTAATCTCAGACCACAAATTAACTCTAATTCACTTGCAGAGAGAATGGCTGACAATTGGGCTTCTGAAGAAACACTGACAACTGTTACTGCCAATGGCCCAGTTGTATTTAATGCTGAGGAAAGCCAGGGCTTCAGTGAAGAGAAAGAAGGTAATGTTATCTCCACAAAGGTTTGATCACCTATGACTCTTCTTGGGCTTCCCATGCATTCATCTTTCTCACTTTGAGCTCATCCAATAATTACCCCATAGCCTATGGCTAACATAGTAGGAAAACATTTTGAAGTTCCTTAGGACTTCAGAGAAAGTAACTTTTCTGCCCATAAACCCAGCCAGATTATGTGGGTGTTCTCTCATGTTGGCTATAGCATGCTTTTGGTGTCCTACTTTGTATCCAATTGAAAGTGTCACTTGGATGTGATGTAGGCATAAACCAACCTTTAACATTTCAGTATAAAATGGGCTTCCACTGGTGTGTCGGACTAGCTGCTGGATGTGCTTGGCAACATCCTAGATTGCCAAACTTTCTTTGTGTGCTTGTGTAGTCTTTCCTGGCTCACTGTTCAGATTCCTTGTTAACCTACTTAAATAGATGCAAAATCATTACCCTTCACACATTTACTTATGTTCAGTAACCAAACATGATTGTTATATTCTGATTACAGAAATGTTGCCATCATAGTGCTGACCATGATTCTTGGGCATCAAAATATCATTCTTCTATAGATCCACAATGGCTTGGCTTATGTCACTTTTTTTTTTTTTCCCCCAACAGATCAACTTGACTTTCATTCATCCTTGGCCTGGCTTAGAGGATCTGCAGCAGTGGGTGCAGTCCTGATGGTTGTACTTGTAACTATTCTTCTATACAAAAGAAGAAATGGAGATCTGACTTCACATGTAAATGCCTAAATAAAGTGCTTTTTTTCAAACCTGGAGTTGTATGAGCTTTGCATTTAGTGTAAAGGTCCTGTAGCTTCTGAGACCCTGGCTACATGATCAATGAAGCTACAGTACTGCATGAACCCTTATTTATGCCATTTCAGTCCCTCTCTGAAGCTGTGAACATTTGCATTAATCCTAATACTAGAAACTCTAGAAGTGTCATGGATCCAATTGTAGAAATTTGACCAAATAAACCATGGAAACTTTCATGGTGGGTTCCAACTTTTAAGCTGATTCCTGGCTTAGTACATTCAGACCTTGCAGAAGGGTGGTCTTGATGCTAATGGCACCATATATGGAGTACACTTGTGTAGAGATTCAGTTGATACATGACCAGTGTCGCTCAATCTCATTGAGAGGCCATGCTGTTGCAAGAAAATCATGATTGGTTGTCTAAATTGTGCCTTATATGGGAACCTTGAATTTGGGGTTTACAGTACTCATCTGCTTTTAAACAGATGTGGTTTTCCATAATTGGTTTCTCAGGCCTTGATAAGGCACTCAAAAATAAAAATAAAAATAAAAAGCCTTCTTGGGAAGGAGTTTCTCTCTGATAAAGTATAATAGAACTAGAAAGTTACTACAGACAAAGCACTGTTGGCTCACAGCCTTAACAGTGGAGTAACTCAGCTGTTCAGCAATTTTCCTTGGCACAGTGAAACTGAACTCTAATGACAATATGTTGCCTGCAATCTGACCTGGTTTCTAAAGGCTGGAACTGGGTACCTCACTAACAGTGGGGTGCTGAGAAGTTGCTCTTGGAGGATGTTTTTGTACCATTCTTTATTCATGACTGTGTTCTTAGGCAAAATTGAGTGGGCCCACTCACTTGGCTGAGAAGCAACCCCACACATGAATGGTCTCAGGATGCTTTACTGTTGGCATCACACAGGACTGATGTTAGCGCTCACTTTTCCTTCTCTGGAAGTGTTTTTTCCAGATGCCCCAAACAAAGTGGATTCATCGGAGAAAATAACTTTACAGCAGTCCAATCCCTGTACCTTTTTGGCTGACTATTGGTTTGCCCCTGATTTTTCCTGGAGAGAAGTGGCTGCTTTGATGCCTTTTGACACCAGGTCATCCTCCAAGTCTTTGTTTTGTGTCATGCCAACAGTAAAGCATCCTGAGGGCATTCATGTGTCGGGTTGCTTCTCAGGCAAAATTGTGAGTGAGCCCACTCCTTTGGCTAAGAACACAGCCATGAATAAATGGTACCAAAACATCCTCAAAGAGCAACTTCTACCAACCATCCAAGAACAGTTTGACTAACATTGCCTTTCCAGAATGGTGAAGCAGTTTGCCGTAAGGCAAAAGTGATCACTAAGTGACTCAGCACAAAACATAGAAATTGTGGGTCCATGGCAAGGAAACTCCCAGACCTTAATCCCATTGAGAATTTGTAGTCAATCCTTGAGGCAGGTGGACAAACACAAACTCACAAATTGACAAACTCCAAGCATTGATTAGACAAGAATTGGTGGCAATCTGTCAGTGTGGC
This sequence comes from Taudactylus pleione, assembly GCA_031769625.1. Classification (NCBI taxonomy): domain Eukaryota; kingdom Metazoa; phylum Chordata; class Amphibia; order Anura; family Myobatrachidae; genus Taudactylus; species Taudactylus pleione. Next base: position 998,964 of record JAUIMM010000211.1, read on the forward strand.
CCAGAAGTTGACAGCATGCCAGTGTGAATTGCAGAGGTTTTGAAAGGGTCAACATTGCAAATATTGACTCTTTGCATAAACTTAATGTAATTGTCAATAGCCTCTGACACTTATGAAATGCTTCACATTTTACTTCAGTATACTATAGTAACATCTGACAAAGGGCTAAACACTGAAGCTGCAAACTTTGAAACCCAATACTTTTGGCCATGGCTGTACATATTCTCAACTTATGGGCATGAGTGTTGGAATACTTGTGTCATAAAATATACCATGCCTTAGCACCTGGAGAACTTAACTATTTTGTTGGAAGGTTCTGAATTTCTCTACCCAACTCTAAATTTAAATAGCTGGTCTTCACATAAATGATCTGCTTTATTAGGCATCCAAGTCATTCAGAGCAATAAAGAACTACTACAAATGGAATACATGTTTAGAGTGACTTACTTTTCCGATTTCCTGCCTTACAGTAACTTGTTTTACAGGTTAACAAAATTGATGCATGGCAGCTAGGATATAATCTGACCATAAAATGTCACCACCTTCTAAAGGTACAGTAGTATCAAAGTATACATGGTACAGGTTCTCAAACTTGGTCCTCAAACACTACATGTTTTCCAGATTCCCTCACAGAATCACAAGTGAAATAATTAGCTCCACCTGTGGATCTTTTAAAATGGGTCAATGAGTACTAAAGGCTCCCATACATCAGAGATGGATTGCAGCAATCGATTGTGTATAAAAATCTGCAATGTATGGGCTTCGCAGATTGCAACCAAAAAGTGATTGGAATTGTTTAATCAGATTGTCCAACATGTTGGATTTCACAGATCGATTGGGGCTGTAGACTGCTAGTGTATGGACATGATTTGCAGACCGTTTCTAGCAAAATGATGGGCCTTTCAAGATTGCAGCAAACACAGATCTGACAATCTATCTGCAAATCACTGAAAAAGATCTGTAGTGTATGGGCCCAGATTGCTCGTTTGGGAACTCCTAAGATCGGGCAATAAATCTTCAAATTGTCCAATTGTGGCTTTCAGATTGCTGATGTATGGGGGCCTTTACACCTGTGCACCTGCCAGGTGACCTGGAAAATGTGAACTGTGGGGTCCTGAGGACCAAGTTTGAGAACCCCCCCCCCCCACTGCCATAGTAGTCAATCATGTCTTATTTTTCCCTAAAAGTTCATTTTGAGGCCGAGATCAAGGTTTCTGGACTAAAATGCATTTACAAGGAGTAGCTTTCATGGTATTTTCTACTGTATGAGGTATGATTTTTTTTTTTTTTGGGATTTCTTTTGCATATGATTGTGGGCTACAGGGTTTTTTTTTCTTTTTTTTTTTTTAAATCTGCGTGAAATGTTTAAATATTTTTGGAATTTGAATACTGGCTGCTGTGGATAATTTACATGGGAATGTGAGAAGGAACTTAATCCAGGTGAACATTGAAAAGAAACCTTGATAGGAGTGCCATTCAGACAGAGTTGGAGTATGCACATTTTCCATAAAGGATGTATGTGAATAAATGTGACGTTTAAAGACTCCTTTTTATAGGAGTCTCACTTACCGCTATACCATGAGTTGGGGGTACACCTAGCACTGTTTCTACTGTGGAGTTTGAAGAAACACTTATATGAGGATACATTTAACATGCTGGTGGACAGGATCCCCAGCATCCTATCCTGAAAACTACTGGATACCGATATCTGCATCCAGAAGGGTAGTATATGGGTAAGTTTTAGCCTGGGAATGGGGGGGTTGATTAGGCAACACCAAGGAAGGGTTAGGATACTTACTCCCCCGTGGGGATTCTGCACCGTCGGGCTTCCGGCACCAGGATTTGAACTGGCGGCAATTCAGCCCCAACCCCCTTCTACAGTATGTATTCTATCGCAGGTATAAAGAGGGAGTGTAGTACGCCCTTCTAAATGACTTGCCAGCTGCAAAGAAACATGGCTATATATATATATATATATATATATATATATAGCCATCACTATGCCCTAGTATCAGTGGGGTATGCTTAGTTTTTGTGCACAGAAAATAACTGATATATTTGTTTTTCTTTTGGTTAACTTGTATGAATGAAACAAACTACACTGTTTATTTGTTTCCACATACATCCTTTGGAAGAGAGGACTTCAAGAAGTCTGAACGATATGAACAAAAGGACTACAAATGATTGTTCACATCTGTCACAAGGAATGTACAGGTTGAGTCTCCCATATCCAAAATGCTTGGGACCAGGGGTATTTTGGATATCAGAATATTCCATAATTTGGAATATTTACATACCATAATGAAATATATTGGGAATGGGACCCAAATCTAATCACAGAATGCATGTGTTATATACACAGCCTGCAGGTAATTACAATATTTTCAATAATTTTGTAGCTCAGTTTGTGTACATACATGAAATTCATTTGTTTCATTACATATACACCTTATACACACAGCCTGAAGGTAATTTTATCCAATATTTTTAAATTTTGTACCATCAAAAACCAAAGGTTTCACTATCTGTCATGCTAAAAATATTCTGTATTTTGGAATATTTGGATATGGGAGACTCAACCTGTATTGCATCTTCTGTCATATTGTGTAATGATATATTTAGTTTAAGTGCCTTGGATTGAGTATGACCCACCTTTTGTTCTTTTAGCTTTATTACTGTAGGGCAGGATCACATATTGTACAGTAACATAACTTACATTTAGCATGTCTAAAGGTATACTATAAAGATAATTGAATGCACGTGTGCCCATATAATTACATTTCTACACCTGATAATGCACTTGAATACATTTATCTCCATTACATGAATGCACAGCTGCTTACCAGGTCATGGGTTTAAGAATGTCATAGTACCTAACCATAATAGCAAAGACTCTCCCCGACCAAAAAAATTAAAATAATAAAAATCAAAACTTAAAGTAAGACATGATACAGAGTGGTCAAATGAGGGCACAGTTTTATTGGTGAAATGATAGGTGCCCAAGACTGCGTTATGATTGCCAGCTCTAGCCATAAACACAACCTCCCCTTATTTGTCATAGTGCCGCTTAGCTCGACCTCTAGGTAGGTGCTCAGGCCACTTGTTTAGGGTATAGACCATTTCTATGGGTGGGTGGGGAGGGCCCCACAACTATGGCACCCCACCTCCATGGTCATTGGTCACTAAGGAATAATGCTTTCCTACCAACAGATTATTTCTAATGGAACTACAACCTGTCAGCCAAGTCATCTCTACCCGCATACAGGAAAACAAACGTCACAAGAAAAGTGATAAACCAACTGCACTCTGATACACACAGGCAGGTCTAAAGAGACCGGCATCACCATAATGAATGATGAATCTTGCTAAGCAGCAAACACTTGGCCACAGTACAGTAGCATTAAGCTTTCTCTGTACCCAATCAATGACTGCCCTACTGTGGGGTGATCTCTAACCCCTCTATGGGATGATATCAGATCATATCACTCAACCGGATCATAATCTCTGCTAAGTCAGTTGTAATGCCTAAGATGAGGCCAGTGATTTTTCCCTTACCCAGGTTGTTGCCTTAAAGATAACGAAGCATCCGGGAATCATCAGGCAAATTGCTGCTCCAAATATTCCCCTTTTCTAATATTAATTTACTTAGTGTATAATTTAATAATCAAAGTGATGATATTCCTAAATGACACTTTATTAAGCATGGGACCTTCCAGTAACACACTAGGGCAGTAAGATCCAATAGTTGCTGTCTTCAGACATCAGGATCCTAAATAAATGTCCAATGCATGTTATCTACTCATAAAAGGTGAGCCCACCTGACATCACAGTAAACAATGTTTTTTCCTTATAAAACCCTTTCCAAGCATTCCAAGGACAATATACTACCAATCCTGAAGCTTGGGAAGACTATGAGAGGTATTCAATATGAAACGTTAACATCGCCGTCAAAGTTTTCGCCGCACATCAGACCTTTTGCCAGCGAAAAAGTATCGTGCGCGCCCCCGCTTATACCCGTATTCAATATGAAATCGTCGAAAACGGCACCCGGCGAAAGTGAAATCAGCGAAAACTTCGCTGATTTTTGGGGAAATGACCCTAACACCCCGAAAAAGATGCTCTGACATGGGGGATCACTCTGGATTCCCCCGATTAGCCCCGCTGAAGGTTTTTGGGGTCTTTAAACGGCCTCGATAGCTGCTATTTTGGGGATTTGGGAAGGTGGTGAAGAATAGTATTTAGAAGGTTTTTTTTGCAGAAAATAAGTAGTCCCAGCAAATTTTTGGGTACTTGAAAATGGGGGTGAGCATATTTAAAAGTTGGTAAAGTGAAGTTTTAAAAAACTTGAAAAATCCACCTGCAGCAAACACCTGCAATGAAAAAAACACCTGGGCCCCCCCCTAGATTGTAGTTCGCTAGTTTTTAACTTTGTACCCCCCCAATTTTTTTTTTGCCCCCAAAATGAAAGTGGTCTTCTGAGGTTTTTGTGTTTTGTGTTTTGACACAGTTTACCTTTGGGGGACTGTCTGAAGGTTGCAGGGTGGTTTCCGAAATGTTGCACCCCAAAACCCCAATTCTGCACTTTTTTTCGCCACCCATTCCTTGGTGATACTTTTCCGCAGGGTCGAATGCAATATACATTTCGCACCGGCGAAAAGTTTCCAAATTGAATATGGTGTAAAAGTAAAAGCGGCGAAAATGACGTCATCCGAGTGAAAACATCGCAGAAACGGCGTTTTCGCTTCATATTGAATACCCCTATTTGTTGCGCAATGCACAGGTTTTTTTTTTCCTTCCTCTTTTTCCGCACAAGTACTGGAGAAAGTCCTTAAGGAAGGGGTATCCAGCGGAATCCTTTTTTGAGCCAGGATATACTATCATACAGGAGAGGAGGATTTGGCTGTTAGTTAGGGTTAGCACTAACACAGTGAAAAGTGCAAAATCTAACATGGGACCACAGAAAGGCAGTATGGACTTGGCTACCGGGAGCCCACAGATTGCAGTTCAATATCTGCTCACTAACTAACATGGCTAGTTGGGATTAGCAGATAGAGATTGGAGACATATGGGCTGATTCATACGTGCAATGCTGAACGCAGATACCGTTCTGCGTGATTGCATGCAGCCCCTGCTATGCCTCTGCCTGATTGACAGGCAGAGGCATTTAAGGGGCAGCGACGGCCCCATTTTCCGGGACTGGCAAGGCCAGGGACTGCGTCCACGGACGCAGTTTCCTGGCCTCGCAAGCCGGCCAGCCAGTGTAAACTGAGGCTTACTCAGCTGGCCGGTGGCCCGGTGCCATCTACCATTGCAACGATGATCCCAGCCTGCGACCGCAAATGTAGCGGGGGGTGTCATACACCTCCTGCTGTATTTGCATATTAGAAAGGATGGAATTGCAAAGATGCTCGCGTGCAGCTCTGCAATTCCGTCCTAAGCTGAATCACCCCCATAGCACCCAATCATAAAACAGGAGCACAGTCACACAAAGCGAACATCAGACGAACTACAACAGGATCACATCCCAAACATACACAGGCACTGGGCCTGATTCAGCGATGCATGCAATGCCGACACTTATGCAGATTAACGATTATCAACTGACGGCGCGTGTGTACCTTAGCAATGCCGCTCGCAGTAAGGATTTCTACGCAAAGTTATTCAGAGGTCACTCTGGGGCCGGATTCGGGGAATGGCAGCAAAATGCAGGCATGTTCCGACCATTTTCGGGGGAGGGGCATCTCAGCTTACAACTGCGATCCCGTACTCAGAAAACATGGCGCCAGCGTCTCGGTTCCTGCGGCCATTCTGCTGCACAACCATAGGGTTACTCAGATGGTTAATTATCGAAGGACCTGCGACCACTGCTGTGTCTTTGTGCGTGCTTGCTTGGATCTGAGAAGCTGACGTGGGCGTCTCCATACATTTCCGGGCGGCTGCACGCGTTAGCATATTTTTGCACAGCAGCAGTGTGGCCACAGCCAGTTAGACTAGGCGGGTAGCCAGGCACCACCACTAAACATAATAAATAGGTACCAGGCACAGTTTTGTGACACTGGCAGACACTGTGTCCTCTGGTGGCTGTTTAACAAAGCGTGAGGCCTGGCAGCGTCATTCATGCTGTATAGACCTATAGTATAGCTCATCTGTCTTGATTGTCCAGAGCATCCTTCTACCTGGAGCTTCAACTCTCCCTTATGTGCTGCCGACTCATCTCCAGCACCGCGTCCTACCTAGTCCTCTGGCTCTGTCTGGGACACCCACTGCAGATGCAGACAACCATTGTCAGAATACGTCAGCAAACGTTGCGGCCTGCGTACGCCCTCTGCTATATCCTTCACCCCTATTACATACCTGGTTCCCCTTGGGCCTTCTTCAAGGGGCATTTTATAATTTGCCTTATCTACTCTCAAGCAATCATCACTCCAACCCCCCAGCAACTTGCTTAACCAAAATGGAAGTTTCTGGGTTGTAACTGGGTGGCAAGAATGCATGCTCACACAAGAGAACCATTCTGGGGGCATATTGTGGACGTGTAGCTGAATGGTTTATGTGGGCAACTTCTCCACTTGTCCGCTCTTTAGAAGGTTTGATACGATCCACCAATCAAGTGCAAGGGAATATCAACCTTGATAACTTGCATCTCATCGGCAAAGGGGATGCTGATAACAGAAACAACGTAATCTTACATCTCCATGTTGTAAGTAATTTAGGCCCTCATTCAGAGCCGTTCGCTATTTGCGGTCGTTCGTTCAAAAACAAGGGGTGGCTATTCAAATGATCCGTTCGCAAATTGCAGTCTGTTCACACCTCTAAGTCTGAACGAGCGAGCAAAACATACGCTCGTTTATTTAATAAAAACGCCCCCTGGCCGCTCGCACCATACGTCATGTCCGCTATTTATTAGATTAATCGAGTACATCGTACAGCGTATGAACTGCTCGCTATTCTTGTGGTTGGTTTTTTCAACCGCTATTTTGCGAGTAGTTCTGAGTTAAAAAAAACCAAGTGACGTGGTCAATGACGCTGCTGTATTAATTATGCACTCCCTTAAAACGCCCGTTTTGACCTTTAAGCACGCCTGAATTCGAATTCCACTCCCCCGTTTTCAAACACCTTCCCCTGTTACCACCCACATACGCCTCATTCTGTCACTCAAAATAGCAGGCACTCGCTATATAGCGTACAAACGATTTTCGGCCGCACTGACTGGTTCGCGCATGCGTACTAAAAACCGTATGCATGCGCAGATGTGCGAACATCGCTCGGAACGAGCGTACGGCCGCTAGCGAGCGGCTCTGAATGAGGGCCTTTGGGCCTGATTCAGAGCCGTTCGCTATTTGCGGTCGTTCATTCAAAAACAAGGGGTGGCTATTCAAATGATCCGATGTGCGAACATCGCTCGGAACGAGCGTACGGCCGCTAGCGAGCGGCTCTGAATGAGGGCCTTAGTTCCTTCCTCAAGATGAGCTCGTAGTTAGTACCTAATCAGAATTTGCAGACGTGGTGTTCCGTTGGTTCTGTATCGCCATGTGAAGATACTGCTGGAACATCGCACCAGCATTGTGATCACTGGTCCTCTGCGGCCTGGCACCAAAACAATGGAAACTGAAGGTGCATACACACACAACGATTTTTTCAACGATTATCGTTAACGATATAGTTTATCGTTCAATCGTTGAAAAATCGTTCACTTTCTGAGTTAAAACAATGAACGATTATCGTTCATGCGCATTCACGTTTGTAGTTCAGTCAGACTGACCAACTGAACGATTTTCATTAAGGGAATATGCAAAAATCGTTTGTAGTTAAAAAAAAATCGTTCATTACATTTAGTAAATGAACGATTTTAGTAAACCATTTTCGTTCATTTTTCCCTATTAAAATCGTTCATTTACAATATCGTTGTGTGTGTATGCAGCTTGAGTGTTTCTATGACTTTAGACAAGATACTTGTCCCATGCACCAAAACACGTGACCCTTGCCTCAGATGGACAGTGAAACAAAGGCTGCAAAACAATATGTGTACAGCACGGCTGTGTGTAATAAATAATTAAGTGCACTATCGAAAGGTGAATAAATAATACAATTCTGTTTTGGTACTCCCTATGAGCAATGTGTAAACACAAATATTAACAGAAAAGGATGTTCCAGTGATAGTATAACATTTGTCTATATGGTTTTTGGGCACCTGTATAAACAGTAAAAAATATGGGTTTATATTCCCTTTCATTAGGAAAAAAAGAATTGATCCTGAAATGGACAGTTAAGGTCCCCATACATCAGAAATCTGAAAACCACAAATGAACAATTTGAAGATTTATAGCCCGATTTTAGGATTTCCCAATCTAGCAATCTGCGCCCATACATTACAGATCTTTTTCAGTGATTTGCAGATCCATTGCAGCAAACACAGATCTGCCAATCTTGAAAGGCTCCATCATTTTACTAGTAACGGTCTGCAGATCTGCTGATCATGTCCATACACTAGCAATCTACAGCCCCAATCCATCTGTGACATCCAACATGTTGGACAATCTGATTAAACAATTCCAATCACTTTTTGGCTGCAATCTGCGATCTGTGAAGCCCCATACATTGCAGATTTTTATACACAATCATCTGCAAATGGCAGAATTGCCACAATCGATTGCTGATGTATGGGAGCCTTTACTTATATAGTAGAAAAGTTATAGTGAATAGTGGGGTAATGTGCTAATTACCCACCTGACTCCTGGGGTCACATTAGCACCTGTCTGATCACACAGCAGCCGCCGCCCCCTCATCATGGTATAAATGACCGGCCTGTGATCACCTGTAGTATTGGGAGCTGCAGGCAGGATGGGGATCACCAGGGGCTAGTTGGGATGTGTAGTGTTGCTGTGGAGCTGTAGCTCAGTGTCTGGTACTGAGGGGCTGTTAGAAGATGTCTCTGATCTGCATTGTGGCCCCAGTAAGATGCGTCTGTCTCTTCCCTCTGTGCCCCTAGATTTTACTCCAGCATTCACAGTGCTGGGTGAGTATCCCTGATCTGTTTCCTAACTGGGGAGACATTGGCCTCTATTAAGGAAACTGCTAATCTGTGAATTGATGTTACTATTCTCCTGCTTTCTGTTGAAGATAATGCAAATCTATTAAATTGTGTGTGGTGGGGTGTTTTTTTTTTTTTTTGTGAGCTGATGGAGATATATGTAAGGGAAGACAGTGGGCTGTGAGCCTGCAATTTCCTTCCATTGTTTCTTTGTTCTATGAAGGAGCTGGATGGGCAGCTGTACTTGCTGGCCTTTTTATCTGTGTAATCCACTAATGCAGAGTTTCCCAAACTCTGTTGTTACAATCCAGCGTTTAAGGCTATCCTTGCTTGATTGCAAGTGACTTAAGTTATTATTACCTGAGTCAGCCATGCCTAAATCAAGTTATCAACACCTGGACTCTAATGAAGTAGACCGGGAACCTCTGCACTAATGTATATTGCTGCAGAAAACCTAAATATGGGATGCTTGTGGTCAAAATTCTGCCCCCACTACTTCCCATAAGGATGCTGGGATTCTGACAGGTGTCAGGATTCCATTGCTTGTATTCTAAGGGCCAGCATCCTGACGGTTGGGATTGTAACTACATCCACCTAAAAACAGAGATGTAACTAGACTTCTTGGTGCCCTGTGCCAGAGAAAGCATTGGTCCTCCCCATTTTTCAAATGGGGACATAAGAGTGCACCTGAAAAAGGGCCATGGCTTCATGGGGAAGGGCCAGGGTATTGATAGGGGTACTTCAGGGGCAGGCGGGAGATGTTGGGATAATAGAGGAAGCTATGAGTGACAATGATAATAAACAGGAGAATTGATGGGCTCAAACAGTGCCCCCTGCCTTGCAGTGCCATGGCATGGATTGCACTATGCTAGTTGTGGCCCTGTCTAAATATATCTGATCTGTAAAGGAGTATGGATTTCAAATCCAAAGGCTAAAACTAATCCTGAAGCACTAGGAGAAAAATGTAAGACACCACTTCTAGGAGAAGGTGCTAATAAATTCTATGTAGCAACTTTAACAGGGATTTCGGTGCATCAGACAGCTATAATTCAGTGGTGTGTATAAACATTGTCCTGATATATCGGAACCCCTACACAGGCAGTAAGGAATAACATGCTTGTTTAGTAAGTTTCTTCTAAGATTTTGGGGAAAAAGTCATGTACACTACCAGAAGTCTGGCAAGTGGAAGAGACTTGAGTAAGGCATAGGTAGCTAGACAGAATTGCAGACCAGTGTCCTATACAAAGGAAATGTAGCTGCATATGACTTCCCATTGTTCCAGGTCTCATGAGCCATGGTGCTAAGTGACTTGACCAATAGTCTCTCTTCCTCCAATGATCTCAATGCAGATTACAGGTCTGTCAGGTGCAAGAAAAAAAATCAACCCAGATTAGTAGCAGTTTAGATTTAATGTTGTTCAGCTGTGTAAGAAATGCACTTTCTACAATTTTATTTTCTGTACACCATAAGTGCTGGTTTTGGAGGCTATAGCGGTGTTTCTCAATCTGTCCTTATGGGACCATAATGTGCATGTTTTCAAGGTATCCTCAGGAGTAATTAGTACCACCTGTATATCCAATTAACACACCTGTGCTCTAGCTAGATGACCTGGAAAATGTGCATTGTTGGGGTTCCGTGAGGACTGTTTAAGAAACTGTTCTATAGTTGGACATTAGTAGGTCCTGTGGTGAGATGCTGCAGTACCACTTGTGGCCAGAGATCTCCATATTCATAAAGGCTCGCTAAACATCTGAGTATTGAACATGGTATGTGTAATGTCTGTCTACCTGCTGCAGGACAAGCTGTGTTGGCTATTGGGAATGCACATATAACTTCTATTGTGCTCCATATACCTTCCAGATAATGTTGGGAAGCCTCACATGCTCCATAATGACTCTACTTGTGGGCTCTGGGTAGGACAGAAACCAGATGGCTCAATGATCATTGGTGCTGCCTATGATGAATGCTACATAAGGGAGGAGGTAAGGCAAACTGCAAACACTGGTTTTAAACCATAACTGAATGTAACATGCTGGATCAGACTATAAAATGTTGGTTGGGCTCAGTGTTTTAGGCTCCACTAAGCTACAGCCCCACTGGGATCTGATGTGTTCCAGCACAATACTATAATGCATAATTGCTTCCCAATCTGGCTCATATTCTGTATCTGCATGCATCACTTATCTCAAGTACAACTTGTTTTCTGAATGAAGTCTAGAGTAGTCTTAAAAGCTGAGTTTTAGAGCTCCCTCTCCTACCCAATATCTGAGTTTTCCCACTTTAAGCAGTAACCCTAGTTGACACTATTTATAATTGCCAGAATGCATGTAACTGCACCTGGTTCTTGCCAATTATACATGCCGTGGATCAGAATAAAAATGGGATGGAACTACAGCCTCTGGTTTCAACATAGAAATGGGCCCATCATGGCAGCATTTGGCCATAAATCAATGGAATTAAACCTTCTTCTTTTTTTTTTTTTTTTTGTCGACCACAATTGTGTAGCTTGTCTTTTTGGGTTTATGGAGACACTGGAGCTTTTTTTTTTGGTCACTGGCCATGTACATGAATCATTGGGTGCAGCTCTGCCGTTTCTCATGCTTGGCCTTTGATGATTTTCATCTCCAGACCCCCTAGTCTGGCTATAATACCCACTCTTCATGTGGCTGCAAGCTTTTCCAGCAGAATGAATCGCCCTTAATCATCCAGGTGTATTCATGGAGCATAAACTCCAGTAAACAAGTCTACTAATAAAGAATAGTGACCTAATTGAAGACTGTCTATGTGGAACTTTGCCCTCCAGCAAAACATTTATATGGAATCTTCTTGATCTATATAACCCTTCCCCCTCCTAGCTGACCTATATGAGCAACTCTTTGTAGGATTATGTAAATCCAGATGTACAGTATGTTTCTGTAACTCTGAAATATATTGAGCATGCCTAAAATTGGTCTTCCATTGTAGAATGGAGACTACATGAGGACTCTGATTGCAGAACAAATTGCCAATGGTCAAGTGGAACATCATAAAAGCGACATCCGGTGCCCGTTCCTGCCAGGTAACGCTCTGTTTTCTTTCTTGTCTACAAGATAACAAAATGTTGATACAGTATGTGAAAGTGTAAATGGCAGAACTCTGAGCACTTACTGTAACTACCTTATTTTAGTGTTGGTAACAATAAAAATCAAAGATCTACTTCTGTGGGTTTCACATGTCCCTATACTTGTACTCCAGTTTGTGTGGATGTGTTAAAAGCTATAAATCTCCAACACTGTTTTGACCAGCTAGGTCTTGGATTTCTTAATGGATTGTTAATTTAACAGAATGGGTGGGGAGAGTGTTGGATGTCTGAAGCCTGAGATGCTACAAATGGGAAGTAGAAAATATTTTTAGACTACTAGATCACTGTCTATCACTAGTTGGGACACAGCAGCTGTTAGGACTACACTAAGGACTGTCTCTCCCTCAGCTATGGATGCTCCGAGCCCCAGTGACTGTGCTGCTGTGCAGAGTGGTGACCGCTTGCCTTGTGCCAATGCTTCTGTGACCAGGGCTATCTGTGAAGGACTAGACTGCTGCTTCTCTCCCAGTGACCCCTCTCTTCCCTGTTACTATGGAAACAAAGGTAAGACATTCCAGGGGTTCAGGTGATGTCTATGCTGGATCAGTAATCTAAAAACTTGATTCCATATTTGTGAAAAGTGACCTGGGATCTTGTACCACATACACCTCTGTCCTGGACACTGTACCTGCTCTGCATTATAAGTGTCCCAGGAATCTGTCCGCTTTATCTATTCTGCCCCTTGTCTTTTGTCCTGGTCATGCCTCAATGACTGCTGGTGTACCCGAGCAGCATGGTTAGTGGCTATAAGACTCCAGCAGTTATGAGGGTATTTCCCCAAGGAGAAATTAGGCCATGGATGTTATGTGGTGGTGAAGGACCCTAAACCTGCATAACATGGATGTCTGTTGTGGGTTTACTTATTGGCCCAATCTCCCAAGTAATGCTAGGTCACTAACCAGAAAATATTTACTGCTACACCCTTTAGTCACATGGAAATGTCATATTTACCATGTGACCCCCCCCCCCCCCCGCCCCCGCCCTGCCCTTTACATCATTTGGATAAATACACGGTACTAGTCATAACTGTAATGCCATCAAGGCTGGGTATCATCTGTCCTTTGCACCTTTTTAAACAATTTAAATTTTAACTATCTTAGAGGTTTGTATTTGTTTTTTCTAACTTAGTTTATCCAATCCTCTGGTTGCCAGGTGTAGTGATGGTGTAATTACTATATGCGACCTCATCTTCTAGAACAATCAGCCATGAGGAAAAATTAACATAGGGCCCTAAGCTGGGCAGTGGTGTTCTACTGTACAGAACAGTCTATGGGTAGGATGTATTAAGACTTGGAAAGAGAGCTGAAGTGGCACAAAGCAATCTGCTTCTGTCATTTATTTAAAAGATTGTGCTAGATAAATGAATAGAAGCTGATTTGCTTCTATGGGCCACTTCTCTTATCTCTCCAAGGCTTGATCTACCTGTATCTGTTAACTGCTACTTGTACTGTAGGTTTGGGGATAGTCTGTGCCAGGGTAGGAGACAATCAACCATTTATGAGCTGCCATGTCTAGAGTTCAGGTTCCATAGGTGGTGACCATCTCTAATGTTGCTCACTTGGCCTTGTAGCCAGAGCAAAAATGACATCCATACTGGTGGTTATAGTGTCTGCACTTTCTAAAGTCTTTAATGTAAAGAATCCCAGGCAGACTGGACAAATGTGGCTTCAGTTTGAAAAAGTGAGATTAAAGCTGCATACACGATCTGTACCACCAACGACTTGAAAGATATCTTTCCGTAAAATCATCCTGCCACATCTCTGAACAGTCAACGTTTACAATATTGTGCAAGTTGGTCTGCATGTACGAACAATCATAGATATCGTTGGTGGTTCACTGCATAAAAATGAACAATATATCTTTTAACAATATCGTACCGTGTATGCAGCTTAAGAGCCCTTCATTTAACAAATTGCTTCTGTTGTGGTCCCCTCCAGTGACTGCGCAGTGTACATATGGTGGCCAGGTCCTGATAGTTATCTCTAAGGATGTGACTACACCAACTCTGCTCTTGGATTCAGTCGGTGTCCTCAATGTGGACTCAACCTCATGCCCCATGCTGAGTGTTTTGAAGACTTCAGCTTTCATACTGTTCCGATTCCCTCTCTCTTGTGGTGAAGCCAGTCAGGTAAGTCTTCTGTGTAACTAGAAGTGAGCAGTAACACTGGTGATTGCTCTATATGCCATCTGTCAGATTGTTTCTAAATACTTAATTGCAACTCTCAGTAAGGGCACTTGGTTATGCATGATATGGTTACAATGGGCTTGATCTGGGTCACCTATCATATGGGCCCACTGAAGTAATAGATCCATGATTGCTACATTATGACTTCAATATCAGGATCCAAGTGTCCTGGGAAGACAAGTGGACCCCTAGTCCTGAAGCCTCCTAGAAAAACTTTACTCTGTCAAATGATCCTGAACTGATGTAAATATGAATCTGTCCCAACCATTGAGAGGCTCTAATCCAAAACCTGTTTTGTGCGAAATCTGCTCTCTTCTAATATTGGACACAATGACTGTTGACCCCCTGACCCAAAGGGATATGGGGGGGGGGGGGGGGTGTCTTTGTACTAAGTCTTGGAGAGGGATAAAGTGGATGGAGCTAGAGTACCAACCAATCGGCTGTCATTTCCGCCTGTAAAGTAACAGTTAATGACTGATTGGCTGGTACTTCCTCTCTCTAAGGCTTAGTACATAGACCCCAAAATTACTTAGTTAGCAAATGGAGGGTATGAGGTAGTTATTTGTTTCCTGCATAACTCTGATGTTCCTTTGCCAGGCATTGGATAACTCTGTATTGTATGAGAATACAGTTTATGCCACGAAAGATACAAGGATGTGGAAAGGCTCATCTATTACAAGAGACAGTACACTGAGGTACAGTAAACCATATATTGGTGTAGGTATTTACTGTTGCTATACACGGAACAAGACTGACTATTATTGTCCTAGGCTGACTGTCTGCTGCATCTACTCCCGGACTGGTGTTCTCCCGCTGCAAGTTGAGGTGCTCACCCTGCCCCCACCCCTTCCTGTGTCCACCTCAGGACCGCTGCTCCTGGAGATGAGGATAGCTCAAGGTAATGACTGGTGTATTTCTTATTTGCAGCAGGAAAATGGTTTATTTTAAAGCTGTATGAGCTGTGTAATTTGGGGACGAGATGAGTTTGAGCTTTGTCTGCAACAAAACCTCTCTTCCTAAATTGGAATGGGCACCTGGGCTGCTACCACCAAAGCAATAATGCATCAAACCACTTCCAGGATACTTGTGTAACTGTCTTGTTCTGCCATGAACATGGTAATTCTGTGTGGGATAGTTTATGCTGAGATTTGTCACTCAAGAGCTAGTGAAGTTGGCTGTAGCAGCAACTATTCTGCTTCTAGCTATTATCTAGCACAGACTAAAATGATGGTTTCAGTAGAAGCTGTTTGGTTGCTATGAGTAACTTCCCAATGTCTTTTCAAAGAGTTCCCTCTATGTACCAGATGGCCAAATTATGTTTATTTAGTTGGACAAGTAGTTAAATTCCCCCCATCTGTCATGACAAATTATATCATTTAATATAACTTCTGTATATAGCAAGTAAGGGATATTCAGTCAGATTTTGATCAAAATCTTTAACTGCAGTGTTGTCTAGAAACACGTCTATCTGTGCTGCCACACTACTAGACCCAACAGTGTGACTCTTGGTAGTTGTGAATTGCCATTATCCATAATGTAGTTGGTGTTGTAAAAAATTGGGTTAACCGCTCTCAGTAAAATGTGTGGTGCATGGGTGTCTTAAGAGGATGTAAAGCCTCCATTTGGGCTCCCTCCCCTCTTACCACACACAGCATGGTAGATACAAGCTTAATGCCAGGTGCTATGGCACCCACGCCTTATTCTCAGAGACCTTTTTGTGTGAGTCACAGGGAAAATGGGTGCCACTACTTTTCCTGTGATTTTTGCTGCAGTGCTGGTCCAGTGCAATTTGAAGATGGTGGAGAGGCAAGTATAACCAAATATAGGTGTGGAGCCCCCAGGACCCAGGGGCCTGTGTTCACTTCACACCCTGCACCCATTATAAATATACCCCTGGTGTGGTGCTCATAGTAAAGCAGGGGGATAGTGGTGAAGTTTCCCATCGCTACCAATCAGGCTGTGCTTGGCAAATTACAGTTGGGCCACTTTTCCACTAGCTCAGATTTGATAAATCAAAGAGCTAATGCTGGAGAGCAGGTTGCAATCATGGTCATGTTAGAAGCCATGGATCTGGTAAACTAGTCAGGCAGTGGTGTAAATTCATCCCAGATGCCCAGAGGCAAGTTATAATTTGGTGCCCCCCGTCACAGCCACTGACACTGTAATGTAGCAATTCACATGCAGACAGGCTATAGATAGACAAAGTCAGCAGCTGATGGTCTGACATGGAGCTTCTCAGGTGCTGGGAAGGGGTGCCATGTTTTGGGCGGCTGCGAAGGTACACTCCGGGTACATAGTTACAGCCCTAAGTGGGGTGAATGTTGTGGACAATGGAGGAGGTGCCCCTTCAGTGCTGGAGCCCAGCGGCAGGTGCCTCCATTGTCTCCCATAGTTCTGCCCCTGTAGTCAGGACAGATTGCAATAAGTTGCAGTATTACTTTAGTAGTTACTGGAAGATCTCTAACACACAGGATTGCTAGCATAGGTACAAGAAATATGGGCACTGGAGAACAGGACTTGAGGTTAGGAACAACCTGAAGATCTTGTGAACACTACAGAAGGGAAAAGACAGTCCTCAGTGCGGGTGAATAATATAACATCTGATTCGCCTTGACTTCCACAGCTAATGCCAGTGCCAAGTCTAACAATGCAGCCTTGCACCAGATCCCTCACATCCAGCCTTCTAACAGTTAACAAGCTGTATGCTAAAAATGTAGGAAGAGGTTTAGTTTATGGGCATTGATGGATGCTAAACCTAACCTCTATACTTGCATGTAGATTGTACCAGAGTTGTTAGTGTTACAGGATCCTTGACCTTGGGTTGTAACCTATATTGTGTTGAGCAGAATTTGAACAAATGCCTCATGCATTCATTCTGCTAGATCTGTAAAGGCAAGGATAAGTGCCAATGACTGCATGCTTCTGATAAATATAGAGCATTGATTGTCTATTAGTACATGATGGTAGCAAGGATGTATCCAATATAAACAAACATCTAGTGATGGCAACAAGGTTTCTTCTCTTGCAGACATGCAGTATGCTTCATACTACTTGGATAGAGATTACCCTGTGGTCAAAGTGCTCAGAGACCCAGTCTTCTTGGAGGTCAGAATACTACAAAGAACAGACCCAAACCTGGTCCTGATCTTAAATGACTGCTGGGCCACTCCCTCTCCAGACCCCACCCAACAAGTCCAATGGCCCATCCTTGTGGATCGGTAAGGCTGGCATTCCATCTCACCCCCCCCTTCCTCTGTATGAGACAACTGGGTGTACTACTACTTTACACATGACAAATCCTTCTCGTTCCAGGTGTCCTTTTGTTGGGGACAACTACCTGACTCAGCTGGTCCCAGTTGGCTCACCCACACAGAGCATGTCGTTCCCCACCCACTACCAGCGCTTCATTGTCAGCACCTTCACCTTTGTGGATCAGAGTTCCCAGCTTGCTCTAGAAGGACTGGTAAACCAACTTCTACATGCATAATGCTCTAATCATTGCATGAGGTTATGGGTCTCTCAATATGTTCTACCATGGTGTCAAATTAAGTCACTTCATCGGCCCATTGGGCTACTGAACAAGTAGGCCTTGGGTATGGTACTTCAGACAGGCATTGAATATTTTGTATTTTGGATAAGTTGAATACAGATTACAAATTCCTACACTTTATTGACTAGATTAATCTACTGTGAGGCTATCTACTATGATGTGCATTGGCTTTGATTTACCCACTGTTCTGTTAATGCTTAGACTTGGGCAGTTACCCTCCCCACCAAAAAACAAAACAAAAAAAAAACCTTTAAACCATAACCATGCTCTAAGTGTCAGTGATGAAGACCTGGTTAGTGCAGTCTTTAACAGCATGTGTCCCAAACTGCTACTTTAATGATATCTGTTCCCCAGGTCTACTTCCACTGCAGCGCTTCTGTGTGCGTCCCATCTGCTGCGGATTCCTGCACCAGGTCATGTGGCCAGAGGACAAGTAAGGGCTCTGTGTGCACAAGCGTGCTAGTCTTAGTGGGAGTAAAATGCTAATTTGTATCATGTTCTTGCAGAAAGAGCAGCCAAGGAACCAGAGCAGAAGGTTACTATAAGCAAAGGCCCAGTTGACTTCATTGATGGTGAGAAGCCATCAAATAGACTCTCCATTTCCATTCATGGTTTTTTATTTTTTATTTTTTTTTTAAATGTGACTTGCAACTCCCATTGCAGAAAGTAACATTGAGCTACCTTATGTCTACTAAATGCTGACTTGATCCTTTTGCCTAAAATAGAATACAGAACTTATGCAGTGTTTCTTCATCTAGCCTTGTGGGGTATTGCTATGAGCACTATCTACAGTATAACTGCTGTAGGAAGTGTTTAAATTCCCACTTTCTATAAGTGTTTCTACTGAATGTCTAGGCTGCTGGTATGATGTATGAACATCAAATCTGTTTAATTGGTGTTGAAAGGAAAAAGCTACTTTACCATTTGGTGTCTGGTACACTAATTTGGTAATTACTGATGTTTAGGTGGAGCTGGGTTATAGTGATGTCTACAACTCCATCTATTTACCAAGAATTTAGTCTACGCCAACATCCAATTCTTGTGTTCTGTAATTTATAACTTATCCCTCAAGCAAGTATGTTGTAGTAACTTGATATGGTGGTAGAATTACTAGACTACATATCTTAATCACATTTTATTCCCGCCCAGCTTCAGGTACCTCTGAATCCAGCTCGGCTAGTCGGTGGCTGAGGGGAGCAGCTGCTGGAGGAGGCCTCTTGGTAGTGCTGGTTACTGTACTGAGTGTCTGGCATCACAGGAGTCGGGTATCCACCTTGCACACTGTAAAAATATGAATAAAATGCCAGTCTCACTGACTTGTGTCATTTGTTAGACTTGGTTCAGGAGTACAATGCATTTAGGAAGAGAATGTATTGACTTTAGAGCAGTACACTGCAAATGATGGATTGCACAAAACAGTTTATTTCAATATGGTTAAAATAAAACTCAAACTGAGATTTTAGTAAGGGAATTTGAGTTGAAAGATGTTGCGCTTGGAAGTTTATTCTATAAAGGGTAGGCTCTATATTGTGGTAAGGACTAAATTATGTCATAGCGATATCCAGCTGCACAGATGGGAGCCTGACACCTGAAGAGTATCCACCATTGTAGTCCAGGTTTCAAGGATTTCCTTTCTAGAGCGCAACAAGTGATTTAATTAGTACCTCCAGTCATTTTGATTTAACCATTTGAACTCAAGCATGGATCTTTAATACCTGAACTGTTTGGCAGAGTTTCCCCAAACTCTGTCCTACTGAAAAATCGGCTAAAAAAAAAAAGTTAGCAGGACGGTTTTCAGGATAAATCTCAAGTAATTAGAAAAATAAATTATGTAGTGGGTACATACTCATTATTGTGTTCTTGAACACAGATTCATTTTTGAATGAATGATCTGTCTTAATAAATTTTCTATGCATTTTACCAATTTAATAATGCAATATTGCTTTGTAGTCTAAAGATACACCAGTGCAGGTATTTGCTAGAGATGTGTGCCAACCCCATGTTTTTCCATCTGTAGATCCTTGTGTTTTGGATCTGGATTGGTTCTGCCAAAGCTGCCCCTTGTGTGTTTTGGACTTGTTGTTTTGATTACATAATACAAAAAACAGATAAAATCACAATTTGGGCTCTTGTTTGTTCCTAGTGTTAACCTCCAATAACATTAATTTCCAGTAAATTTACCACAATATTGTTTTCATCCAGTTTAGGCCCAAAATTTGCACCCACCCACCTAGCTGTCTAAGCAGCAGCAACACGTGACAGTTCAACTTCCAACATGGCATATAAGGAAACAAATGGGTTTTTTTTATTCAAGAGGCCTGAGAGAGTTGGAGCATGTAGTTGAAGGCAGGGACAGGAAGGGTTGATTGGTAGTTAATTTTTTTTATTCTGGGGGAGGGGAGGCACTTACAAAAATATTTGACTCATTCACATCAGTCATTGCTCCACAAGAATCCTTGAACACCATACCTGCTGCTATGAGTGGATTTTAATCCCAGAAGGGGACCAGGAAGAGTGCTACTGCTTTATAAAACAATTGACTGTTAAAGAATCCTTTGCAAGGATTCCACTTGAAAAGCATCTTCCATCCTTTACAGGGACATAAAAGAAAGACAGTTAGTGACCTTCAAACTGCTGTCCCCCTTACACAGATATGTGGACAAGCTGAATAGAGCAAATGCAAGGATTGTCTTTCTTGAGCGTCATGCCTGCTGCTGGGAGTGGATTTTCATCCCAGAAGGGATGAAGATACTGTCTTCAATGGACACAGATCTGAAGAGATGTAAAGAGCTGTTGGTAAGCAAAAATTGTCAGCTCAAGTGGCAAATGATGCAGCGGTGGCTTCTTCAGTTTTCAAGCAAAAAGTAAACTCTCACAACACCCACTGGTGATGCAGTGAGTCAACACAACCAAGTTTTAGCTTTTGACATCTGGTTTGGTCAGAATTGCCTACAATTAATGACACCTCTATTGCGACTCAATCTGAAAGGTCACCATTCAAAGAATGGTAGAGGACTCATTAAAAATGTTTAATGATAGCATCCAAATAGGCATGTCAGACTGTCTTCCTACTGGAAGGAACACAGGTAATTTGGAGGCTCTTGCACAAACTGGCTTTTGCTTTACTTGAGCTGCCCACCCTCCAGTGTGTACTCAGTTTTCAGCACAGCTGGGAACCTTATCAGTGACTGACCTATGAGGCTACTTCCCCAAAAATGTGGAAAAGATATCCATCAACATGAACTACAAATTCTGAGAGACCTTTTTAACGTCAATTACGTGCAAAAATTAGAGGCACCTGTAATAGTGGATTCCAATGGGGATAAACTTTAATATGTGAAGATGATGTATACATTGATGAGGAATTGGATGATGGTGACATCTTGCCTCTGTAAAGCCAGTTGGTGCATGTAGAGTTCACTACCAGCAATGTCAGCTGCTCATTGGTTTGTTTGGTCCACCACAAAACAAGCTACCAATCTCTTCATGATTGAGGATATTGTTGGTGGTGAAGATGGCAAGTGCTTTGATCTAGTAGAGAGAAGGGAGCTAACTGATGCTGCACGGCTTGTTGCTTTTTTTTTTTAGCCAGTTTCTGAATTTTGCAAAAAAATGCTTTTGATGGATGTGCTGCAGATGTAACAGGGTGGAGGTTCCTCGATGGTTAAGGTCCATTTCTCTACTAATTTTGGCTTTACAAATGGTACAGATGTCTTCATAACTGTCAGGATTTGGGTTAAAATAATTCCACACCCAAGATGTGGTTTTTCTGGTCTTATGCCCAGCCTATTACCAGGTATCAATGACCTCTACTGTAATTACTCTGGCAGCCCGTTGATGTTAAACCCTTTAGACAAGGCCTTTTCAATTGGCAGCCCATAAGCTGCTGCTGTTTTCGCTGACATTTTAGCCCTGATGCAGGTTTAAGACAGTTGCTAAGCTCCCCCCTCACTTCTCCCTTCTTGTTTTAGCATTTTTTGCGGCTGAATAGAATGGATCACTGCTACTCACATCAGTTTGCGTTGGTGAACCTGATTGGCCATACTGACCAATGTTTAAATTGGGGACTCTGAGCAGCATAATGGGATCAGTGATGTATGTGAAAGTGGTTACTGTGCTTAACTGAAATATTTATTTTTACTTGTATTTTCTTTCTCCTTTCTGTTTTTAGCCTCTCAGCCAACTTATGCAAAACTTTGTATTGGTACTGACTAGAGATGTGCGGTTTGGTTCTCCAGACATCCGAATCCACCCGAATTCTGAAAATCCAGGTCGCAGTTCTGATCTTTTTGCAGTTCGGAATTCAGATTTTAAATCTGAATTTCAGGTTTTGGATTGCATAAATTACATGATCCAAGACACTTGAGGGTGTTTTTTTTCAAATCCAGATCCAAAACATGGGAGGTGGTGTAACTAGGGCAGGGGAGCGTGCCCTGGGCACTGTGGGACCGGCAGCGTGGGGGGGGGGGGGGCACTGCCGGCCATGGTACCGGCCTGCCCTAGTTAGCCAGTGTAGCGCCGACCGCAGTGAGTGCGGTCAGCGCTACACATTTACACAGGACCGTCGCTAGGCTTCCTGTGCTGCACAGCTGAGCCCCTTCCCTCCCCCTGAGCGCTTGCCCAACAGCACCAGGAGGAGGGTGGCAGGTGGGCTCAGACTGTGCATAACACACCCATTGCCGCCAGCACGCGAGAGACACCGACTACTACTGGGGTGGATACTACTGAGGGCACTGTATCATGGGGGACCACTACAGGGGGGACTCCTACTGGGGGAACTATATAAAGGGCACTGTATAGGAGGGACAACTACTGGGGGCACTGCATAAGGGGAACTAATCGGGGCCTGCATAAGGGGGACCACTACTAGGGGCACTGCATTAAGGTGCAAATGGAAAGAAATGTTCCCAGTGACAAGAAAGGAGACTGTCATGTTGACATGCCCCATTTTTTTGACATGCACGCCTGCACATAGAGGGGGGGGGGGTGCTCCGTTTTCAAATTTGCCTGGGCTCCAAATACCCTAGTTACGCCACTGGTCGGTGCACATCCCTAGTACTGACTAGCATCGTATCCACTTCTGCCACTTTTTTTTTTATTCTGTTTTTTTCATGCAGATTTCATTCAGCTTAAAAAAGTAATGGAAAAACAAAAGGATAAAATGTTTAAATTTATGTTTCAGCACTTTTTTTTATTTTGTTGTAAAATGTGAATATACAGCTCGACAAACCTATTTTTGCACAGTGGCCAACTCAAAATAATAGCTGAATACTACAGCTTTAGACAAATTAGAGATCTAAATAATTTACAGCTCTAGAAAAACAAAAATGCAAATCAAATATGTAGAACAAATTTAACCAAGGCAGCAAATTATCCTAAGGAATTATGGTATCTTGTTAGATTTTTAACTGAATGATTCCTGATGCATGTTAGGTTAATCAAATATATATATATTTCTTTTTAAATGATTATTTCCTTCCAGTGTGTGTGTGAGGCCCAGATTCTATGGTAACATTTCAGTTTGCCACTGAATATTTTAGAAGACTACCCAACAGCAATAGTGCATGGATCTTTGGCTAGATCACAAAAAGGTGGAGTGTGTGTAGTGATATCACACGTGGTTAACAATGACTTGTGCCATAATTGCCAACTCTTTAAATGTCCTCCTGGAGAAACTAGAAGGAACACTCGAGTGTGCAGGAAATCCCACCACAAAAACACTCAACCTAAGTGACATCAGTAAGTCCTCAGATTGTCTACTTCAGTGGTTCTTAAACTCGGTCCTCAGAACCCCACACAGTTCACTTTTTGCAGGGCACCCAGCAGGTGCACAGGTGTATTCATTACTCACTGACATTTTAAAAGATCTACAGGTGCACCCAACTATTTACTAGTAATTATGTGAAGAGACCTGCAAAACATGCACTGTTTGGGGTCCTGAGGACTGAGTTTGAGAACCTGTGGTCTACTTCAAGGAAAAAGCTGACAGGATACAGGTAGCTGCTGTACACTCCCGGCAATGTTCCAGACATTCCATGAGAGTGAGCAATAATGGTTTGACAAGTGTGTAAAGTAGGCTAGGGTGTTAGCTTTGGTCTTGTTTATGTCAGGCTGCAGGCACACCAGTGTTTGACATGGATGAGATGCTGTACTGCCACTGAATTGGCAGCTGCGATATACTTGCAGAGTGGATCTCAGTGCCTTAATAATAAACTACTGTACACAAGTGAGCAATAAAACAATCATGTACTGGATGTAGACAAACTTCAGTATGTGGCAGTATAAGGTGTAAACATGCCCCTATGACTAAAGGAGTTTAATAATTACTGCAGGACCACCAACTAATGTGCTATCTGGCACTCCCCACAGTGTACTAGCATCAGAGCTCACTCACTCACTGCTGATCACCTCTACACTCCAGAAGTCCCATTGTAGAATATGGACACTAATGCCCAATACTCACGCTACCATGGTTTCACCAAGATTATGGTGAGATGATAAAGGTGGACTGGATTTCAGAAGGGGCCTAGACACCCCATGAAGCAGAAAGTTGCATGGACATAAGACAAGTTGCTGTTGGATGAGGAGTACACTGCACCATATCCATAGAGTAGCATTGCCTCTCGGACCTGCTGTGGATCAGCAAGAATCCTTACTTCACACATGCAATTCAGAGCTGTAACTAGACTTTTTGGTGCCCTGTGCCAGAGAGCATTGACACACTCTCCTCATGTTTTAAATAGGCACACAATAGTGCACCTGAAAAAGGGCCATGGCTTCATGGGGGAGGCCTAAGGATTTAAAAGAAAAAGGGAGGGGGGTGTGGGACAGGGAGGAAGCTACAGGTGAGAATGATAAACACAGAATGGATAGGCCTGACCAGCACCCCTTGCCCTGTGGTGCTATCACAGGTCACACTACTCACAGCCCTGCTGATGTTGCTCACGCTGTTGGTGAAATGTCTGTTCCAGGCAACAAGACTTGCCCTCAAAACTCCCAACCATAGCACCACAAGGCGCATTCATACACTATACTGCTCCAGCATTGTGATTAGAACAAGGAGTCATAGACCCAGGTACAAACTTTACTACATGTGGACTAACCTGCACCTCACATCCTGTACATGCAGGGCCCAGTATACGGTCAGGTATATAGCTCTATTTACATCATACCATGGATCAAGTTACTGACCACAGTGTCCTTCCCTTGGGAATCTGCTAATAGTGCATGCCTGGGCACATGACCTATTATTGCCTGTGAATATCCATTGTGCTTAACCTCAACATGTCACATTGAGAGGCACAAGAAGGGGGTGGGAGTTGTGGAGAGATTACAGCACAGATGTAGTCATTGGCATCACAGCACAAGGTCTTGGTTAAGAGAATAAAACCCATCTGAACATGTAGTAGGGACTATTTTCTCAAACTCTGTCCTCAAGGCACCTCAACAGTTCAGGTTTTAAAGGATGTCCATGCTTGTGCATAGATGGTATCAAACTGACTGAGGTACTAAAATAAGTCACCTGTGATTAAGTATTGATATACTGAAAGGCTGGAGTGTTATGGTGCATACAAACTATCCAAAATATGCTAGTGTTTATGCTAAAAACGACTAGCCATGCTCACTCCCGCTGGTAGTTTACAATAACCCCAGTCAGCTGTACATGCAGCCCAATCTATGGTTATCATGGAGCGTTGCCATGCTGCTGAATGGAGCATGGCCCTGCTCCCACGCGTCGGCAAGTGTGTATACACTTGCCGAAGATATCGCTGCATAGGCACATGTTGCCTTGAGATAAGATGTTGGGAGCACCTGGACTATAGGTTGTACTCTGCACTGGGTCAGGGATTGATCAAGAGATTCCCAAATACAGTCCTCAAGGCTCCATAATGGTTCAGATTTTAGAGATATCCATGGTTGAGCACAGGTGGTTAATTCAAATTAACTTACTAATTAAGTCACCTGTGGTCAACCATGGATAAGTATATTTGAATTAACCACCTGTGCTCAACTATGGAGCTCTCTAAAAACTGAATCATTGGAGCTTTGATGACTGTTTGGGAACCTCTTGACTGAAGTATAAGATACATCTATTCCACCAAAATCCTGGGTCCAACCCAGGATGCTGGTTTTAAGCCATGTCAAAGCAGCTTGAACCCCCATTTACACCACAGGCTGAACCCAGGACTTGCCTCTACCAGCAATCTCCAAGTGCCAGGAAATGCAGCTCTCCCATGCTGTGAGCAGGACCCACCTCAGATGACCTGGTCCACTAAGCCTTACCAATGTAAAACCCTGCTCAAGACCCCAGAAGTAGTGCCAGTCTCTTCACCCAGGGTTTTTTCCTAGGAGCCTGGCCCCAACCTAGTTTGACACTGCAATAACCCAGTTTTTTTCCCCCAGCAGTAGAAATTCTCCAGAAAGTGCACCATAATGTTTATTGGGAGTTTATTAAGGCATGTGTAACATAATGGCTGTACCACATATTAGCCTAGACAGCAGTACACCTGATGAGATATTTGGGAGGATTACTCTGCAATATGTTTCTATTAAAGGCTTGCAAGAATACAGACTAGCAAAAAGTAAAACCAGAAAGTCTGTGGATTCATTGGGTAGGGAGTAGGAATTAAATATG
Source organism: Taudactylus pleione (assembly GCA_031769625.1). Taxonomy (NCBI): domain Eukaryota; kingdom Metazoa; phylum Chordata; class Amphibia; order Anura; family Myobatrachidae; genus Taudactylus; species Taudactylus pleione. Next base: position 1,025,486 of record JAUIMM010000211.1, read on the forward strand.
GAGTGTATTTAATGTCCACTTATCTATTCTTTGTACTACTTGATACAGTACAAGTAATAAGCTTTGGAAGTAGCATTTATTAATTACATCCTAAAGAAATAGGTAGAAGCTGATTGGTGCTATGGGCAACTTATATGCTATTTTCACTGCTTGAAACATCACCCCCTCAGTCATTGTGTAATGCCATAGAACTACAGTGCACATCACAGCATTCCCTGGAAGAGAGTTCCTTTTCAGGAATTCCAGAACTGAAAGGTCATGCTGGGTTGTGTAGTTCCACAGCAGCTCAAGTACTGTACTTCTATTCCTGATTTGGCCGGCAGAGAAAAAAAAAAAAACCTTCTCCCCTGGTTAAGGCAATAGAGTAAGCAGTCTAGGGCACGACAGCTGTGATCAGCATAACATACTGTATGCAAGTCTCCTGTATGGGATGAGTCGGCCTCCTGATGCCGACTATAGTGGCTGTGGGATCCTGGCAGCTCAAAGTGCCTACAACTTCAATAGCAGGTACTGTACTATGGGGAGGTTTAGGGTGCTGAAGGGGGACTGTTAGTGTTCGCCTTAGAATACTTCCCAAAAATTGCAGGAGTTAGTCAGAATGTCAACATCTGACTACGACAGTCAGGATGCTGTACCCAACCCTCCTGTACAGTTAGGGACCTTTCCTACATCAAATCCCACCCCATTATGCAATCCTACATTCCATGACTTCTGTATAGCCTCAGACGAAGCCCATTCCTTGCAGTGCTAGCCATGTACTCATTGGCTTAGATCGTAGACACTCCTTGTGCTTTAACTGCAACATTTTACAAAGATTTAAGGCAATTTGATTAACCAAATTTGGTAGATCAGTAACTGATCAGATACAAAACACTAAAGCAGTGTTACAGACACATCCAAGTTACATGTACACTTGACATGTATTGGCCAAAAACCAGAACCAATTTTTTTTCCTTTAAACAGGTTTTATTCATATTCTTACAGTGTGCATAGTGGGACTCCGAGTCCTGTGACACCATCGGACACCCAGTATTGTAACTAGCAATACCAAGACTCCTCCTCCAGCAGCTGCTCCCCTCAGCCACATGAGAACAGATGAGTTAGGGATAGAGGTACCTGAAAGTGTTAAACATAGCTTTTTAGTAAAGTTAACTTTGACATAATCAGTAAAGACAGTGTTTGTCATGGTAGAAGGTTTCATAACAGTACATAAGTAGTTTTAGTTTTAAGGCATTCAGGCTACAAGCCGTAGAATAGGTGTAAGATCACTGGCTTGGAAGACTGATTGGCTCCTTAGCCCAGCTGTTGTAGTAGACCTAGAAAGCAGTTTGTTGGAACTGCTAGAGTATTGTATGGACAAGTCTCAACAACCTACTAAAGAATTGTTGGTTACCTCTCACTCTAATGGGTAATGCCTTGTCAACAGCCAAGTCTCCACCTGCAGTCATGGGATCATCCTTTTCAGCACCAATGAAATCCAGGTCAGAGGTATCATTCAGCATGTCAGTATGAGAGACCTCTGTAGGAAAATTAACATGAACAAAAGTTAAGATATGCCAGTCACCCTAAGGGGCAGATGTATCACTTTCCAAAGCTTGGTACATGAGAAATATACCAAACAATCAGAAACTCAATTTTCAAACCCAGCCCTCAACACGAGTTAGGAGCAGATTGGAAAGTTATAAACTACCAGCTAGAGTTTAGTACATCTCCCCCTTTGTCTACAGAGTTGTATTGCTTCTTCATATAGCCACAGGTTAGTAGAAATATTTGTGAGCAATAGCATTTGGCACTAGTATTTAGGTACAGAGGAGCAAACAATGGTGGATTTGCATTAAATTGGATGCAGCAAGTCACCTACAGATAAGTTACCTTGAGTAGACATCACATCTTTCCTATCTGATGGAATTTCACCATCAATGAAGACAACTGGGCCTTTGCTTACAGTGATCTCCTGCATTGGTTCTATGGCTGCTCGTTCTGCAAATAAAAACCATGATTAGTTTTTTGTCCAGGCTGCCTTCTATCTAGAGAGCACACAGAGCCCTTACTTGTCCTCTGGCCACATGACCTGGTGCAGGAATCAGCAGCAGATGGGACGCACACAGAAGCGCTGCAGTGGAAGTAGACCTGTGGAACAGATGGTCATTAAAGACAAGTAGCAGCTTGAGATCCATGCTGTTTAATTGCAAATCAGTACCACATATGCAGTACATCTTTAAAGGACTTGTACTTTTTTGGGAGTGGTGTGATTGCCCAAGTCAGATGCCTAGGGCCAGATGTATATTTTTCTCTTTGAGTTGGTTCAGATGTAGCAATCCAAGGCAGCCAGGAGGACACTCAGGTGCCCTATTCATAATCGGAGGCCATATGGTCTTCGATTATTTAGTATCGAACTTGCAGTGGGGGGATAGTTTACTCTGGAGCAATTAATCATTGTATGGGGACAGCTGCTCCGAAAAGCAGAAGTAGCTGCGTTACTACCTCCTCCCAGTCAGCCTGGCTATGCATATGTGACCTGAGGTCACTCATGTGAGCCCTGATGAATGGCCTGGTAACTTAAGTATGAGGAAACTAGAGTTTCCGCATGGTTACCAGGCCATTTATTGATGAATAGGCCCATCAGGCGTATAGGAAGTGTGTTTACTCTCTTTCTGGTGGAGGCGAGCTGCTGCAGAGGAGAAGCCAGGCACCACCCATGGAGCTGCCGCCAAGCCCTGCCCCACCACACAGCATAAATGGAGCTGGATGAGGAGGGGAGGCAGGTACATATGGGGAGTGGGGGCTGAAGACATTATGGGAGGGGGAGACAGACATATGGGGAGTAGGGCTCAAGGAGCTAATGATACTGCTATGAGGGGGAGGCAGAGACTGGTGTGTGGGAGCTCCTAGATGTAGACACTACTTGTGGCAGGAGGGCAGGAAGCAGAGACATGGGGAGTGGGTGGGGGGGAGGGGTTCAGGGCACTTATGACACTATGGGGGGTGGGGGATGGGAATATGACTATGGGCATGGATGAACACTAGTGATGATAGTCACCAGGATAGGAGGGGGTAGGGAGTGACAAGGGGCAACCATCAGCTACCATTCTACTGAGATGTGCTACAATGGAATAGTTACGAAATACCGCCGGTCACATGGCCGGCAGTTTGATTCTCGGCAGCGGAAGCCCAACAGCGCTGGAAATCCTGATCGTCCCTAAAGGTAAGTATAAACTAACCTGTAATCTGAGTGGTGGGCGCAGACTGCTGTAATCAGTGCTGAGAGGGGTGTGGTGCTGTGTGAGGGGTACTGTGCTGGGTGACAGGTGCTATAATCTCTGGTGGGGGGAGAAGATGTACTGTGCTGGTGACAGGTGCTGTGTAGTGAGGGAAGAATTTGCCCTATAGAATGCCTTCTGAGGTGTGGGTATAATGAACTTTCCACTAAAGCCTGTCCTTTTTCTTTAGTTACAGCAGTGTGCTGTGATGAGAGAACCTTGGATTTTCTGCTGCTGGCACCAGGAAAAAAAAAAAAAAAAAAACAACAAACACCTTGTCCAGGGCACCAAATTGGTTTGGGCCGGCTCTGGCCTAAGTCACAGCATTAAACCAACAGCACACCCTCCCCTATGATTAGTAGCAGAAGATACCACAGCTCTGGAAATCTGTCACTCAGTAACAAGTTGGATGCTTAAGTCACAGAAAATGAAAAGATCATTGTAGTCTAGAAAACAAATCATTTTAGGCAAAGTATGCAATTGTAACTTTCATGGGCTCAACTTGTGTTGCCCATCTTAATACCCTTGTCAGATTATAGCAGGAAATAGTTAGAAGTTTGACTATAGAAGTTTACCAGTCCATCTAGAGCAAGCTGGGAGCCCAGATCCACAAAGGTGAAGGTGCTGACAATGAAGCGCTGGTAGTGGGTGGAGAACGGCATGCTCTGTGTGGGTGTGCCAACTGGGACCAGCTGAGTCAGGTAGTTGTCCCCAGCATAAGGGCACCTGGAACGAGAAGGATTAGTCATGTGTAGAGTAGTAGTACACCCTGTTGTCTCATACAGAGGAAGGGGGTGAGATGGAATACCAGCCTTACCGATCCACAAGGATGGGCCATTGGACTTGTTGTGTGGGGTCTGCAGAGGGAGTGGCCCAGCAGTCATTTAAGATCAGAACCAGGTTTGGGTCTGTTCTTTGTAGTATTAGGACCTCTAGGAAGACTGGATCTCTGAGCACTTTGACCACAGGGTAATCTCTATCCAAGTAGAATGAAGCGTACTGCATGTCTGCCAGAGGAGAAACCAGGTTACTAATACTACTAAACCATTCCATTATAGACAAACTCATGTCAACTGGCCATAGGTCATTACCTTAAGCCCAATTTGTCCTGTAGCAAGAAAGTTCAATACACCAGTCATTACCTTGAGCTATCCTCATCTCCAGGAGCAGGGGACCCGAGGTGGACACAGGAAGGGGTGGAGGCAGGGTGAGCACCTCAACTTGCAGTGGGAGAACACCAGTCCGAGAATAGATGCAGCGGACAGTCAGCCTAGTGTAACAAAGCTAAAATTAATTTTGCCCTGTGTACAGCAAAACCACATGCCTATACCAGTGTATGGCTTACTGTACCTCAATGTGCTGTCTCTTGTAATTGATGACCCTTGCCATGTCCTTATGTCCCTTGTGGCATAAATTGTGTTTTCATACAGTACAGTGTTATCAGATATCTGGCAAAGGAAAATTAGTATTATACAAATATTAGGCTTGAGGTAGGATGGCAGGAGTCTTTAAGGAATTTTACAGTATTATGGAGAAAGTACTATAAAACCAAAGTTCTCAATTGGCCAGAATGGTTTAGACTTCAACCAATGAGGTTCAGTAGTACTATGACCAAGTTGAAATACAAGCCAGCTTCAAGATGATGCTTTAACACCAGTTCCAAATATGATCAATTATAAGGCTTTGGGATGTAGTTGATATCCCAGCTGTCAGCGCTCAGGATATTTAACAGGTGTCTGTATAACCCTTATGGGATGCTGGCATCAAAATTCTGACCAGCATCCTGTACCCAACCCATACTTGACTGAACTCGATGGAAGAAGAATACATTTTTCTAACTAAAGGGTGCAACAACAGAGTTTAGTGGAATGTAGCAAATGAGGGCAATGTATACATAACCTGGATTGGATGAGACTAGTAATGTTGATCAGTTTAATTGGCTACTCTAGATTGATTCACACATTTCTTTGGACAATGCTACATTAGTTACCAGAATTAGTAAGATTCACAACAGATGATCTGGGTCCATCAAGTGTTCTAGATGCTGGACTGGGGAGTCTGCCAAGTATGCAGCCATTTCAGTCCTTGTAATACAAGACAGTTTTAACGGTCGTACCCATATCAAACAGCAATACTACAACCTTACCTGACTGACTCCTCCACAAGAGAGAGGGAACTGCACCAGTATGAAAGCTGAAGTCTTCAAAACACTCAGCATGGGGCACGAGGTTGGGTCCACATTGAGGACACTGACTGAATCCAAGAGCAGAGTTGGTGTAGTCACATCCTTAGAGATAGCGATCAGGACCTGGCTGCTGTCTGTACACTGTGCAGTCACTGGAGTAATAAAGGAAAAAACCCACAATGGAGGCAGTTTGGTGAGTGAAATCCCTCCATCTCATTGTTGGTGAACTGAAGCTTGTCTAGTCCTTTCACACATAGAACTCACTACAGTGGATAGCTGTTTAAGTCATCTCCTATAGATTAGTGCATGGTGTCCTCTACTTTGGACATCTATAAAGTTAGGTATGCCACCTAGTGGCAACTTTTAATTCCTACAATGAATAGATAAAAATCTTAAAGGGGCCTATCCATTAGCAGATAAAATGGATTGAACGATATATTGTTCAATCATTAATTATATCTGCTAATGCAGGCCTGGCCAACCCGTGGCTCTCCAGCCGTTGTGAAACTACAAGCCCTAGCATGCCTTGCCACAGTTTTGCTATTAGGGAACGCTAAAACTCTGGCAAGGCATGCTGGGACTTTTAGTTCAACAGCTGGAGAGCCACAAGTTGGCCAGGCCTGTGCTAATGGGTAGGCCCTGAACGATGACAGATGTGCACTCCCACAGCCGATAATTTGCATCTATTGTCTCTCCAACATGTCGGGTCAATTATTGCATATAGCTATACGATATTAGCAATATCGTGCAGTTTATATGCGGCAAACGACGAAAGATTAGCTGCAGAGAAAAACAATTATTAAAAAAAAAAAATCTACTCCCTGAATGAAGTCATGTGATATCGTTCAGCAAAATGTCATGTACATGACAGATATCGTTCAGCACAGCCACCGGAATTTTCAAAGGGATATCTTGTCTTTCATTGTTCAGAAATACATCTGCTAATAGATAGGCCCCTTAAGTCATACTTCAGACTTTTAACCCAAGCCACATGCGATTCCTGAGGGCAAGTGTGGGAGTACCATTGCAGCCATGCAACCCACTGTCAATGTCATACAGTGGGAGCTGGGGCATATTAACCACTTGCCTGGCATTGACGTAATTTAGTCCACACCAGGCAGTTCTTTATCTGTACTAGACATAACATTTTGTCCAGACAGATAAACATGAGGGCTGCTGCAGGAAGAGAACCTTCTTGCAGCTGCTGCTCTCAAAGGGGCCTTCTAGTCCCTCTGCTTGCCTGCACCCTCTCCCCCTCTGTCTGCCGATCACTGCTGAATAGTAAGCAAAGCGGGACCCCCTACCCAGCACCTGCAGAACCAAGCAGCCGCTGGGGAAAAGTTAGTTAAACACCCCCCCACCCCTGGTTCCTGTATCCAGTCTCAAATTGAATGTCGATGGTCAGTTATTTTTAAAAAACAATCTTACAAATCAAAATTTTATGAAGCCATTTTTGGACAAGATAAAAAATGGATGTTCCTCACCTAACTCACTCATTAAAAAAAATAATAATTTTTGAAAAAAAAAAATAGTCAGTTAAGTGGTTGAGAGGGGACCCATGTGCATTCCCCGTCCTGGGCCCTCCTCTCCTGGATGGAGGGCAGCACACTGACCAAAGCAGTGGACTCTAGTCACTGGGAAAATTGTTTGCCAGCAATTTTTCACACTGCGTATAATGGCCGGAAAAATTGCCTGGCGGCCATTTTCCAGGGGTTTTGTATAGTGCTGCTACAGCCAATGCAGGACTTGAGGCAAGTATTGAAAACTATGGGTGTAGGGTGTACAGTGTGGCTCCCCCTGGTCCCAGGGGCCTGTACATACCCTGCACCCATTATAGATACACCCCTGCATGGGAGGCAGGGAAACCCTCAGAAGAACTTCCCCAGTATATGCGCTATAAGTATTCACCTGGAGCAACTAACCTTTGTTTCCATAGTAACAGGGAAGGGAGGGGTCACTGGGAGAGAAGCAGCAGTCTAGTCCTTCACAGACAGCCCTGGTCACAGAGGCATTGGCACAAGGCAAGCGGTCACCACTCTGCACAGCAGCACAGTCACTGGGGCTCGGAGCGTCCATAGCTGAGGGAGAGAGTCCTTAGTGTAGTAACCAGCATGTAATCTGAAAGATCAGGTTCTCAAATCTCTGGCTTCAAATGGTTAATATGCAAACCCCCCTTCACTTGTGAAGTGTTATGGTTTTTTTAAGTGGATTGTTCAATGAAGGTATAGCTGGCCAAACCAATGTGTGGTAAAACAGGAGTCTCCAATGATTTTAAATAAATAAAAATTTTTTTTTAAAGGGTGACAGTAGGGAGCCAATTGCCTGGTACTTTATCGCCATCTATTTTCTCTTCCCAAGGGGGGTTCATCTATCATTTAATTTCTAAAAGCTTTTGTAGAAATTAAGTTTTGGGGCCAATCAAAGTAGTAAATGCAGGATATCAGATATTTCCTGCTTACCTTTCTCCCAATGTGGCCCGCTGTCCCCATACACTAGTATGGGGACAGAAATTTATCAAGCTCAGAAAATTTTATTTTTGGAGCTTGACTGCGGGAGCATTCGCCACCTTCAGATTGTGTTTGCTTCTGCACACCCCACTCCCTCCCTATGTTTAAAAAAAAAAAAAAAAACAAACAGTTTGAGGAGACAATTTTTGGATCAGCTGTCTCCATGCCAGAGCAATGATGAATTGCTCCAGCATTTGCAGCAAGTAAGACTTCATTACCAGGGTCCACTTGGACCCCAATAATTAACTTAATGAAACCCCCAAAGGATTAGAGATCCCATAGTTATGTACAGTCATTAAATCCTCCACATACATGAACAGATGCAAGAAATTAGCATATGAAAGCAAAGGTCTGCTTTTATGTATACTTTTTCCCAACACACTGGAGTTTACTTTCAGAAAGGAAATCACATGTACTGTAAATTAGGGCATTACCTAGTAATAATGGGCACTGGAGGTCTCTTTTCTGATGTTCTACTTCACCATTCGCAATTTGTTCAGCAATCAGTGTCATCATGTAGTTGCCAAGCTAGGAGAGATTAGTTAAATACATTTATAGAAGCAATACATTCTATAGGGTTTCCTATACAGACCAGTAGGGCGATTAGAGTAGATATGCACCAAGATTTTACATGAGCTCAGTGGAGGAATAAAGCGCTGTCACTCAGGGGTGCCGAGAGGAGGCCCAGACTTCCTGCAGGGCCTGGGTCTGGTGCCACCCCCCTGGCTTTGCTCCAGGCTGAGGGGCTCACAGCATCCCCTCCCCAGCAGGTGTATTTTTTGCTCAAGGGGGCATGGCCATGCCTCCCGTGAGTAGGCCACGCACCCTCTTCACCTGGGCCCGGCAGGGCTCTATGCATGTTTGTATGTAGCAAAATACGAGAGATGTACCAAACCTTGGAGAAAGAAAGTGAATGCAGATAAATTACCAACTAGATTCCAACTGTCATTTTTCAAACAGCCTGTAAAGTGACAGCTAGGAGCTGATTGGTTGGTACTTTATCATTCAAGGTTTGATACATCTTCCCAAAGTCTATAAAGAAAGTAGTGTCAGTCTGTGTGGTGGGGTAGTACTATGAACACTTAAAGCTAAAAACCCATATTGATACAGATGAAATTGCAGAACTGGACTCTAGCGCTTCCAAGAATGGAATCTTCATTGTGCTGCCAGTGGAAGCAGATAACAAGATTGGTTGAGCTCTCTGCCAGTAAAGAGTAATGCATCCAACATACTCTAGTCACAGCACCCAATGATACCACACAAGCACTGTCCATATATTCTATACAAATCCAGTGCAACTCAGGACAAGGAGCAATAGGCAAAATAGGGGTTAAGGCACTTTTATGAGAGAGTTCAGATGTAAATGAAACTACCCTATTTGGGTTTAAGGTCTCAGATCTCAGTGGGTGTCCAGCTTATTGGAGCCTAGATACACAGCTACTCCCAGCTCACCTTTAGTCTATGCCACCATCAGGGCCGGCCCTGGCCCAAAATTTTTGGTAAGCGAGTATATTTTTTGGCACCCCCCTATGCAGTGCCCCCGATAGTGGTCCCCCCAGTAGTAAGCCCCTTATACAAGGCCCCCAGTAGTAGTCCCCCTGTGCAGTGTCCCCAATAGTAAGCCCCTTATATTGTCCCCCCCATGCAGTGCCCCTTAAACCGTGGCCCCAGTTGTAGTTCCCCCTATACAGTGCCCCCAGTAGTTAGCCCCCCCCCAACCTTACAGTGCCCCCAGTAGTTAGCCCCCCCCCAACCTTACAGTGCCCCCAGTAGTTAGCCCCCCCCCCAACCTTACAGTGCCCCCAGTAGTTAGCCCCCCCCCCAACCTTACAGTGCCCCCAGTAGTTAGCCCCCCCCCCAACCTTACAGTGCCCCCAGTAGTTAGCCCCCCCCCAACCTTACAGTGCCCCCAGTAGTTAGCCCCCCCCCCAACCTTGTAGTGCCCCCAGTAGTTAGCCCCCCCCCAACCTTGTAGTGCCCCCAGTAGTTAGCCCCCCCCCAACCTTGTAGTGCCCCCAGTAGTTAGCCCCCCCCCAACCTTGTAGTGCCCCCAGTAGTTAGCCCCCCCCCAACCTTGTAGTGCCCCCAGTAGTTAGCCCCCCCCCCCAACCTTGTAGTGCCCCCAGTAGTTAGCCCCCCCCCCCAACCTTGTAGTGCCCCCAGTAGTTAGCCCCAACCTTGTAGTGCCCCCAGTAGTTAGCCCCAACCTTGTAGTGCCCCCAGTAGTTAGCCCCCCCCAACCTTGTAGTGCCCCCAGTAGTTAGCCCCAACCTTGTAGTGCCCCCAGTAGTTAGCCCCCCCCCACCTTGTAGTGCCCCCAGTAGTAGAAACAAACAAACTAAACACTTACCTGAAACCCTGCTCCTGGTCCCGCTGCCGCTATCAGCTCCTCAGTCAGTCCTCCGGGCCGCTTTGCAATGTGGGAGAGACCATGACGTCTCTCCCATTACCCACTGCGGGAGCCGGAAGATGCCTGGCTCCGGCAGTGGGAGCAGCAGCCGGTGAGAGTCAGACAGACTCATCAGCTGCTAAAGCAAACACACAGCTGCCAGCAGCTGTGTGTTTGTCACGGTGTAGTGCTGACCGTACTCCGTTCGGTCAGCGATACACACTGTGCAGCTGTATCAGAGACAGACTGCCCGCATGGTACGCAGCTGAGGCACCCTCCACTATGTGGCGCCCTACGCAGCTGTGTACCATGTGTAATGGGAGAACCAGTCCTGGCCACCATATTGCAGTCATTCAATATTATGGTTTATAGGGTTAGTAGTTTGCCTTACCTCCTTCCTTATGTAGCATCCATCATAGGCAGCACCAATGATCATTGAGCCATCTGGTTTCTGTCCTACCCAGAGCCCACAAGTAGAGTCATTATGGAGCCTGTGAGGCTTCCCAGCATTATCTGAAAGATATGGAACACAATGGAGTTGGCAATATGGCTTCTGTTGCAGTAGCTAAATTGACAGATTCCATGTACATGAAGCACTACAGTTTATCTATTGGGAACTGGTGCTCCAACAACAGCGTTGTACCCCATCTTGCCACAAGTGGTAGTGCAGCAGGTGCAGTTATTTATTTTACAAACTTTTTGTAGCACACAGTCAACAGCACTTTGCAGAGACTATTTAGTCATTTACATCTGTCACTGCCTCACTGTAGCTTGCAATCTATACTCCCTTCCACACATCAGGGTTAGGGTTTATCAGAATCCAGTTAATGGAGGGTGGGAGACAGAGCAACAGAAGAAACCCACATACAGACATGGGGAAACATGCAAACTCCACATATTAGGCAATGTTAGGAATCAAACTAAAGATCTCTAACCAATGCATAATGCTACTTTTTTTTGTTTTTTTAAATAGTTATATTTATATACACTAACCTGTATTACAGTAGCTGTCAAAGTCAGTCCTCAGGACCCCAAACAGTGCATGTTTTCCAGGTCACCCAGCAGGTGCATTCATTACTCACTAATATTTTAAGAGATCCACTGGTGGAGCTAATGGTTTCACTTGTAAGTCTGAGGAGACCTGGAAAACATGCTCTGTTCTGGGTCCGGAGGATGGAGTGGAGAACCTAAGCTGTATTAGATCAACCACTAGTGGTAGCCAAGTTAGCTGAGATTTTTTTCAGTGCGTTTCATGCAGTACATAATAGCTTGCTGCCTAATAGATAATGTAAATATATTATAAGTGCAGGGTCCACCTCTTATTGCAGAGGAAATAAATATATATATAATATATATATAGTATGCTTATCCTCTTCACAAGGTTCTCTGTACCCCTAACTTCTCCTGATTGTACACATTTGACCTCCCCAAATCTTAAATACTTTAGTGTAATATACAGTAGTCACATTTAGACAAATCAATAGTGATTTTTACCAGAAGACCCAGAGCACAATGCATATACTATATGTATAGGAGGTCATTCCAGACAAAATTACAGCAAACTAGTTTATGCAGATTACAGCACTATTATAAATCTCATGTCCCCCCAGTTAGGAAATAGAGGTCAGAGATACTCACCTAATACTGTGAAGGCAGAAGCAAAATCTAGGGGCACAGAGAGAAGAGACAGACGCATCTTACTGGGGCCACAATGCAGATCAGAGACATCATCTAACAGCCCCTCAGTACCAGACACTGAGCTACAGATCCACAGCAACACTACACATCCCAACCAGCCCCTGGTGATCCCCATTCTGTCTGCCGCTCCCAATACTATAGGTGATCACAGGCCGGTCATTTATACCATGATGAGGGGGCGGCGGCTGCTGTGTGATCAGACAGGTGCTAATGTGACCCCAGGTGTGTGTATTCACCATAACTTCCCCTAGCACTATGTCTTGTCGACCAATTAAAAGTAATGTACACCATGTTTTTTTTTATAAACATATACCTCTTGATATTTGCATTTGCATTCAGTAGTGAGAATTGTTATGTATCGTATCCTGTTGAGCTAGCATGAAACACACATAGGGGCCTATTTGCTGTTTTCACATGTTCAAGGGCAGAATTAAGTATGTATCTCCTAAATGTACCAAAATAGAATACAGGAGATATCAGAGATGTATCTCAAGCTGGGCATTAACTAGACAATTATCTGTCAGATATCTGTCCAATCTGGCTGGTTGGAATGAAAACCTGGTAATGTATGGGAGCCAATGACAGTCGACCATTTGCTCACAAACACTGGAAAATAGCCAGAAATGGTTGTTCAGACAAATTGGTTAAAAGTTTAAAACACACAAATGTAACCAATTTGAACAATTTTTTTAGTCCTTTTTTCAGTGTTTAAAACCATATGATCAACTGTTATTTGCTCCCATACATTACCAGGTTTTCATTCCAGCCAGCCAGATTGGACAGATATCTGAGAGAAAATTGTATAGTGGATGCCCAGCTTTAAGCTGGGTACACACTTAAAGATTTTCTGTCCAACCATCCAACTAGTTGATTGATTGGAATGAAAATCTGGTAACGTATGGGAGTAAATGATGATCAGCAATTTGGTTCTAAATGCCAGAAAACAGACGAAAATGTACGATCAGACAAGTTTGTTAAATGTTTGATCTAAACAATTTGTTAAAAGAACAGTTTTTGTCTGTTTTCTGGTATTTGGGAGCAAATTGCTGATTGTCATTTGCTTTCATTCCTTACCAGATTTTCATTCCAACCAATCAACTGGATGGTTAGACAGAAAATCTTTACGTGTGTACCCAGCCTAACGTGCATACCCAGCTTTACTCTCCAGCCACCAGTCCTCACAGACAGGGCCGGATTAAGGGTCACATAGGCTTGGGGCTGAAAATTATCAAGGGCCTATTCTAAGAAGGGGAGTAGCTGTGACCAGTGCTGTGTGGGTGTAACCAGTGCTGTATGGGTGTGGCCAGTGCCATGGGAGCATGTACATTCCTTCACTATCCGCCTAGGGATTGCCATTTGTGGGCAGTCTATTGATCTTCACCATTGATGTTCCATCAGTGATTACCATCAATGGCACAAAACTATCTATGTTGAACCATCGATGGTTTGCACAATTTGATGACCATTGCTGCAGGTGGGCTTGGTGGCCCTCAAGCCAATGAAAATGGGGGGAGAGGCTTAGCAGGCCACCAGGGGTGGGGCTAAGCTCCGTGCCATAAGGGGTGGAGGGGTGGGAGAACCATCGGGTCCTAGTCTGCCATCGATGGCAGAGAACAATTGATGGATAACTATTGATGGTCAATGGCCATCCCTATATCAGCCCCAATGTCTCCCTGAATACATTAAAAAAATTACAATTTAATAATTTTGTGAGAAAAATAGAAATAAAATTTTAAGAGTTATGATTTATGACCGATTATGTGGCCAGCTAGGCAGCTGGTCATCATCATGCTGCTATTATGATGGGCCTATTTTTATGTGGAGGCCTGGAACTGCAGCTCCATCCACCAAATTTTTAATCTGCCCCTGCTCACAGGGGCCATCCCCATACCCCCATAGTTTTCTATGCAGACAATATGTAACAAAATCCACAAAGCATATCTTTATGGTCCTTGCATGCATGGGCGAACTCCATTTTCAGATGGCATTTGCCCATTACCTTCAATGGCAGCCCTTCCAGAGAGGGATCTTGAGATTCCTCTCCTGTGGGCTGGTGCTGCTTGTGATGCCAATCACAAGATTATCACATTGCAAATGCCAAACTTGGCAGTAATCGCAAATGATCACCACAGTGGGCTCTTATCAGGGGAGGCAGTCGGGAAGCCAACGGACGGAGTCCTGACCACCGGCTTCCCGACTGTCTAATCCCAGGAAGGGTTAAATGAAAGGCGTCGAGATCCTGACACCTGTCATTACACCTACGCCGGGAGCCCGACACCCGGCTTACCGAACGAAGGTAAGCAGGGCGCCGGCAGCCGCGGGGAAGGGAGTGTTTGGTTAGGGGCTCCCAGGGGGGACTTAGGGTTAGGCACCCACAGGGGGATGTTAGGGTTAGGCACCCCCAAGGAGACTTAGGTTTAGGCAGCGGGGATGGGGGGGTTAGGGTTAGGCACTTAGAGGGGGGGTTAGGGTTTGGCACTGGGGGGGAGATTAGGTTTAGGCACCCCTAAGGGAGGGTTAGGGGGGAAGAGGGTTAAGGGTACTTACCTTTTTTAGCTGTCGGGATCTTCACAACTGCCGGGCTTCCGATGTATGGATTTGAACCGCCGGCCCGATCCCCTTATCAGAGCCTGTGCCCCAGGGACTTAGGCCAGGTACACACTAGAGCGTTGTCGGCACAATATGTAATCAAATATGACATTGTTTGGTTGGCCGTGCTGCACGGTCAATCAGAAGATATTGTAACTGATGTGGCGAACATAGTGTAGTGCAGGGGTGTATTTATAATGGGTGCAGGGTGTGTGGGGCAGTCGGGCCCCTGGGTCCAATTGAGGGCCCGCACCACACGCCCTGCACCTATATTACACTTACCTCTCCGGAGTCCCACATCGACGCCGGAGTCTGCACTGTAAAAAACGGCAGAAAAATGGCCGCCTCGGCCATTTTCCCATCGTTTGCGCTTGTGAAGTACAGGGAAAATGGCCGCTACACCGCTCAGTGCGCTACCGGCTGCCGGACGGAGAGGAGGTGGCCCGTGATGGAGACTGCACATTGGCCCCTTCCTCTCTAGAAACACCCCTGGTGTAGTTTATATGGCCAACCAGACAATCAGGCGATACGTCTTTCTGCTTTGGCCCCTGAAGACGTCACCTCTTCAAGATGGTTGTTCTAGTGTGTACAGGAACAACGATAAATTGTATATAATCAAACAACACGTTAAATCGTTCCGATGCTTGAAGGATTGCACAATGTGTATCCTCAATATCGTTTGTCCTGGGATGAAGGGAAATTGGAACTACCATTGCATTGTTATGGCATCGTACTGATGTGTACCCAGCCTTACAGATGTGTCCTTTTACACCAAGCTTATGTTTTGCTCAAAATGCGCATGTTATCCGCATAAAAAAACTGGGAGTGCCGGAACTGCATTGCTAGTGTACGCTGACCACCAGGGTGTGCTGTACTTGTACATCTGTGTGCCACTGAATCCGAATCTGTGTAAAAAGTGCTCCGAGCAGCCACTGCTTTTCCTCATGCCAAATTCCATAGTGCTTCATCTGTAACTCTGTATTAGAGATGTGCGCAGCATACTTGCTGACCCTCCCGATTCGGCCATGAGCCTCCAGAAAATCGGGTGCCACTCTCAGCTCCCCAGAAAGGCAGGCAAGCCTCCTGTTGGCCACCGACCCGTCCGGCTCCCCCCTCCTGCAGTAACCAGAGAATCCCCCGCATCGGTGGGGGCCAGTGACGTGATTCACAGTGAATCACGTAATTTTGGCCCTGCCCCTGCTTCACAATGCCGGTAATCTCGGCATTGCCTAGCAGGGGCAGGGCAATAATGACGCGATCATGTGGCCACACCCCTGCTCTGCCCACAAAGGCATGTAAGCTGTCCGGCCATGCCCTCCTGCTATGCCGCTCTGGCTGCTCCCACCCGGAAGGGGCAACCAGAATGTCGGCAAGCCTGGTGCGCAGACCCCTGTATTTTGTTTTTGAATCTGGATTCATCCTCGTGTTTTGTTTTTGGAAAACCACCCTCATATTTTTTTTTTGTTTTTTTTTTGCTTTTTTTTAAAATATAAAAATATAATAATAATTTTGACTTGTTTGGAAATGTTTTAATGTAATCCAAAACCCGAGGTCTGTTTTTAAATCCTAGTTCTGAACTGCGGGAAGATCTGAAACGGGACGCGGTTCAACTCAGAACCCCAACGTGATTCTGAACTAGGACTCGATTACTATAGTAAAAGTTGCAGCCCATTTTCTCTGGTACATTGTAAGTGGCTTTTCACTGTATCTGCGATGCAAATAAGACACCAAATGTAAAGAAAGATATGGTACCCTGCTCCTCTAAGAGCATCTCCGTCGCGCGAGGCTTCTCGCTATATACAGCTGCAGTATAAGGATTATTAACATTTGGGCGATGAATGACTGCATAGTCTTATATATACTAGGATCTAATTGTATGGTACCAGCCATATGGGCCTTATTCTGGGTTAATGCAAATGGCAGCGTAAACTGCGTCCAGGCAAAAATAATGCAATTTGTAAAAAATTCAGATTTGACTGCAGATTTGAGAATCGTCCAACTCGGTTGTACAGTAGGTAGTAACAGCATCTACCTCCTCGTGCAAGTAACAGGAGCAGATGCCTGTGCGTACCATCATCAACTGGAACACTGCAAGGCGGGTGTCCGGAACTTGACCTGGCTTACATGCTGTTTTTTTTGTATATTTGATACGGAATCGGTATGACTTGCCGCCGGACCTAAGCCCGGCGGATGAAATACCGACGCTGGAAGGCCGGCACATGAAGATCCCCACAGAGGTAAGTAAGACCTCTAACCCTCTCCTCTCCCCCCTAACCCTAACCCTCCCGTAGGGATGCCATAATCCTAACCTCCCCCCGGGGGTGCCTGACGCTAACCACTCCTTCCCCTAGCCTGACCCCAACCCTCCCAGGGGGGTGCCTAACCCTAAGACCCCCCGGGAGTCCCTAAAACTAGCCCACCCTCTCCCACGGCTATCACCTCCCAACGCCTGGCTTACCTACGTTCGGTAAGCCGGGTGTCGGGATTTTGGCGTGGGGCTAATGATAGTCATCGGTATTTAGACGCCTATAATTAGTCCCATGCCGGGATTCCACTGTCGGGAAGCCGGCGGTCGGCATTTCGACTGCCGGCTTCCTGACTACATCCCTTTGATACATAGATGCATTGGTTCTTTTACTCATCATTTTATAATATGTTGGATTTTATAGGCTGTAGATCGATTTCAATGATTTACAAAATCTCTTCTCGTAATCATATTACCATAATGAGTTTCCAAAAGTGCCAGTGGTTTGCAATAAGGGGACCCTTCTGACATGAGCGCTATCTATATAACAAGCGAGAAAGCGTGTCTGTCTGTTTGGTTGCCCTTTATGCGCGGCCAGTGTTTTGGACCTGGCTCCACCAGATTTGGCATGGTCGTGTCGTTTGACCAGGATTAGGTTTTTGCCTAGGTTTGGTCTTCATCAGAGCCAGACACTGTCACACAATCCCTAAAAATGTGGACACTCTTTACACAGGTTTAGGGGCTGGCTGCAGTGGAAATTGGCAGTCTGCCAAAAACTTGTGTGAAAGCTACAAAAGATTTTTTTTAACCTCACAGTCTGGATTTAATATGAACTTGCATGAGTCATAAAGTTTGATACTTGCTCAGAGTCCTTTTTAAAGTCACCATATATATTTGAACAGCCCTCAGAGTTTGCATGCAAGGGCATAACTAGAACTCTGGGGGCCACATAGTAAAATCTTAAAAGGGCCCCCCTGAGGTAAAATAACACATACATTTGCCCCCACACAGAGCCCATTCATTATATATACAGATTATTTTCCACAGGCAAGACAAAAAGACTTCTTTTTGGGGCACTCTTATAATTCATATAGTATGTAACGTGATGAATGAATACAATTAAAACATACATTTTATTAATATTATACTCATTAAAATATAAAGTCCAAAAGTGTTATGCGTTTGTAATATATTCACATATAGGACCTCATTCAGAGTCGGTCGTTGTGGCTGCACGGTCGTACGCCACCGATGTTCGCTGAACTGCGCATGCGTAAAGTTCGCAATGCGCGTGCGCAAACTTGCTGCTACGATCAGAAATTTCTCTCTCCTTGAACACAGCCAGGTTGGTAGTTTGAGTGACAGATTGAGGCGTTTGTGGGTGGTAACAGGGGAAGGTGCTTGAAAACGGGGGAGTGGAGATCCGAACGCAGGCGTGCCTAATTATGCGAACAGCGTTTTATGGGATGCATAATTAACAAAGTAGTGTCATGGCACACGTGACATGGGAGGTTTATACACTGACCTGATCGTAGTGCTTAAGAGAGAGTATGGTCAACCTTAAGCTCTACGACCAATTGCGATGGTTCCCGATGGTCTCGATTAATCCTTATATGGCCGGAGATGACGTGTAATGCGTACAGGAAGGGGGCGTATTTTTTGTCTTCCGGCCGTTTCCTCCCCTTGGTTGGCCAGCTTGGTTGGCCGATCTTAGGGACGCAACATGCGAGTGCATCATTTGCATATCCGGCCCCCTTTCCCGTACGACCGTGCGGCCGCAACGACCGACTCTGAATGAGGTCCATAATCCTTGTGATATCAATCTTGTTTTTGAGAGAGTCCAAGGTTGACCCTCAATAGTAGGACTCGTTGGGCCTTGTTTGGCACCGGTTGTGAAGCAAATACGAGCTTGCTGATTGGCTGCCGGTCCACGAGCTTTGATTGCCTTGTGACCAGCTGCGCTGTCTCTACATGTCAGCTGGCGCACCTGCACCAGATCAACACCGCTGACAACTGAGCCCCCCTCAGCGGCACTGACTGGACCAGCCCACCTTGTGTGCGTGACTGCATGCATGGGGAGTGGTGGGCCACGGAGGCAGCTTGGGCACCATAGTAGCTGCACCCCTTGCACCCACGGTAGTTACGCCACTGTTTGCATGCATGTTAGCAAATATTGGGGTCCTTTTCAAGGTCAATGGAATCTGGTTATAGACGAGGACACTGTAAACAAATAAAGGCTGCAGGTGTACTTTTGCTTCCAGTCTTCAACCAAGGCAACACCAGGTATCCCAGCTAATATGTAATATCACTTCTTTTTCTTATTAACAGGAGCAGAAGAGCCAGGAATGCAATATGAGCTGTGGCTTGACGGTGAGTTCAAAACATGCTTACCTACCCTCCCGTAATGTCCGGGAGGCTCACAAAAAGTAAGTAGCCCTCTCTCATCCCACCCACTTCCTAGTGAAATGGGCAAGCATAGTGCCACACAAATTGCAGTCCTTGAGGATGCTAGGCCTAATATGATGCAATTCTATGGATATGTGTCAGACTCATTTCGACCCCACATTTTTTCATAGATCCGTGATTTGTAGCATTATGCCACACGGGCACATGGATTAATGATGAGAAGTGCCCAGCCCTGCCCCCCTCAGAGATTAGCTGTCAACGGGAGAGAAAATAAATATCAGGAAGCAGGGCCGCCATCAGGGGGGGACTGCCCGGACTGGAGTCCCAGGCCCGGACCCTGGCTGAACTGGGGAGGGGGGGAGCCTGTCCGCTCTTACCGCCACTGGCCCACTGCACAACCTGCAACCTGCATTACCCCATTGAACAGAAGAAAAAGGGCCTGGCTGCTGCCACCGCCCGCCGCCGCCTACCCAGTCCCCATTAAGTAGATAGTAAATTTAGGAGGACGGGCCCACTCGGGCTTCTCCTCCACCAACCAACAGTAACTGCACACCCGGTTCAATAAAGTTTGTTGGAGGGAGAGGTTGGAGGAGCTGCGGTGCGTGAGGAGCAGCGTCTGCCGGGGAAGAAGCACTAGCGGCGGAGAAGAATCCAGAAGAAAGGGCTCGGAGCCTTCTTCAAGGTGATAAGGTAAGTGGGAGAGAGCTGGGCAGTGGGCACAGTGGACTGGGCACTGGGCAGAGCACTGGATTTAATAACAGGTGGGGGGAGTGTAAAATAAAAGCTGGGCACTGGGTAGAGCACTGGATTTAATGAACAAGGTGGAGGGGGGAAGGGGGGGTCCTGCCTATTTTGCCAGTCCCAGGCCCCACAATTCTGATGGCAGCCCTGTCAAGAATTATGCTTCAAAATAGGCCAATGAACCAAGGGCCTGATTCAGGTTGGTTTCGCAATGCTGCGTTTGCACGCAGCTGGCCGATGTTTGCAATCTGCGCATGTGTGTGCATCGCAGTGCGTGTGCGCGAACCGACTGCTTCGATCGGGAATCGATCGCAGTAAGCACACAATTCCATGACACAGGGATTGGCAGGAAGTGCACACAATTAATACATACAGTAAGTGGCTGGAGAGTGCAGATAACAACTACAACCAGTTTGGTTCTGAACCAGATGCAAATATGTAAAATTTTACAACCACACTAATGGATATACTTCCCCTTCCCAAACCGAGTAGTCACTAGTACACATACTTTTTTTTTTAAAAAAAGGAGCGCTTGGTAATTTTACTTTTAAATCACAACAATAGCAGGTTTACTTAATTTGGGCAGCACAGATGGTGTAATGGTTAGCATGACTGCCTCACAGCACTGAGGTCGTGGGTTTGATTCCCACTACGGCCCTAACTGTGTGGAGTTTGTATATTCTCCCTGTGCTTGTGTGGGTTTCCTCCGGGTGCTCCGGTATCCTCCCACACTCCAAAAATATACTGGTAGGTTAATTGTCTCCCAACAAAAATGATTCCTAGTGTGTGTGCACGTGGTAGGGAATATAGAGTTTAAGCTCCAATGGGGCAGGGACTGATGTGAATGGCCAAATATTCTTTGTAAAGCGCTGCAGAATATGTGTGCGCTTAGTAAATAACTGGTAAGGTGCATTTCAAGCAGGGGTGTGCACCGGCCACTTTTCGTGTTTTGTGTTTTGGTTTTGGATCTGGATCTTTCTTCGTGTTTTGGATCTGGATTGGTTTTGCCAAAACCACCCTTCCGTGTTTTGTGTTCTGGGTTTTGTGTTTTGGATCTGTATTTTTTGGAAAAAAAGCATAAAAACAGCTAAAATCACAGAATTTGTGGGTTTTTCTGCTCCTATGCTATTACTAACCTCAATAACCTTCATTTCCACTCATTTCCAGTCTATTCTGAACACCTCACACCTCACAATATTGTTTTTATGGCCAAAAGGTTGCACCGAGGTAGCTGGATGACTATGCTAAGCGACACGAGTGGGCGGCACAAACACGTGGCCCATCTAGGAGTGATACTGCAGTGGCAGACAGGATGGCAGTTTGAAAAACTAGGCCCCAAACAGTACATACTGCAGAGAAAAAAAAGAGGTGCAAGATGGAATTGTCCTTGGGCCCTCCCACCTACCCTTATGTTGTATAAATAGGACATGCACACTTAACAAACCAATCATTTCAGAGCCAGGGTCTGCCACATGACTGTGGCTGAAATGATTGGTTAGTTTGGGCCCCCACAAAACAAGCTGGCAATTAATGTGTCCCTGCACAAACTGGTTCTACGGAGGCAAGATGTCGTCCTCATCCTCCTCATCCACCGATTCCTTGGATAAAACAGGAAAAAGGGATTTAGGTGTCCCTGGACTGCTTACGGTCTTAGCCAAAGTTTCTGAACTTGACAGTAACTTTTTATGAACGCGCTGCAGGTGCCGTATAAGGGAGGATGTTCCTAGGTGGTTAACGTCCCTACCCCTACTTATTTCACCTTTACATATGGTACATATGGCAAGACAGTTGTTGTCTGGATTTGGATAGAAATATTGCCAGACCAAAGAGGTGGAATGTTTGGTCTTACGCCCAGGCATGACCGTGATGGGCTTTTTCATCCCACGGACAACAACTGTCTCCCCCGGAGCCTGATTTAAACAAACCACATCAACATCAGAATCCTCCTCGCCAACTTCCTCCTCAGCGCCAGCTACACCAGTATCCTCATCCTGTTGTACTTCAACAGTGACATCTTCAATTTGCAAATCAGCAAGTGGACTGTGGGTGCTCCTTTCAGCACTTGCAGGGGGCGTGCAAATGGTGGAAAGAGCAACCTCTTCCCGTCCAGTGCTGGGAAGGTCAGGCATCGCAACCGCCACCACACTGGGACTCTCCTTGGGGATTTGTGATATCTTCTTAGAACGCACAGTTCTTTGCTGTGCTTTTGCCAGCTTAACTCGTTTGATTTTTTTAGCGGGAGGAGGGCTTCCATCGTCATGTGAAGCTGAACCACTAGTCATGAACATACTAGTCATACTAGTATGACACACACTAGTCATAGGGAAAGTTCCTTGCCACTCCGTGTCATAAATGGCATATTGGCAAGTTTACGTTTCTCTTCAGATGATTTAAATGTTTTTTTTAAGGTCATTTTCCTGAACTTTGTCATTTGGGATTGTATGTGGCCTCTACTATGACATTGGGCATCGGCCTTGGCAGACGACGTTGATGGCATGTTATCGTCTATGTCATGACTAGTGGCAGCAGCTTCAGCACTAGGAGGAAGTGGTTCTTGATCTTTCCCTATTTTATTTTTATCGGAGAAAGTTTGGTCCTCCATTTATGTTATATCGATTTGATATATATATATACGTGCGGCTAAGGCGCACACAAACACAGAAAATATTTTTTTATTTTTGCTGGATAGTAGTGCACTTTGTGGGTTACACCACCCTTTAAGAAATGAGCCAGCCGGCTCTTTACTTATGGGACACAGGCGCACGCTTGGCGCTGCTCCTTTGTTGATACACGTGCAGCCACAGTGCACACAATTCACAAACACAGAAAATATTTTTTTATTTTGTTTGGAGTGTACTTTGGGGGTTACAGCACCATTTAACGGTCAAGCCAGCCGGCCCTTTACTTATGACACAGGCGCACGCTTGGCACTACTTTGTTGATGCGCGTGCGGCTACTGCGCACACAATTCACAAACACAGAAAATATTTTTTATTTTGTTTGGAGTGTACTTTGGGGGTTACAGCACCCTTTAACGGACAAGCCAGCCGGCCCTTTACTTATGGGACACAGGCGCACGCTTGGCGCTGCTCCTTTGTTGATGCACGTGCAGCCACAGTGCACACAATTCACAAACACAGAAAAAATATTTTTTTTTTTAGCACTTGGGGGGAGCACCCCTGACGGACAGAGCACCCCCTGGACAACACTACAGCACCCCTTTAGGACTGGGACACTGCACAGGACTTTGGAGTGGACACAGCCCCTATGGACAACTGACTGCACAACACAGTCCAGCCAGCCCCTATGGACTTTGAAGTAGTGGACACAGCCCCTATGGACAACAGCAGCACAGCACAACACAGCCAGCCCCTATGGACTTTGAAGTAGTGGACACAGCCCCTATGGACAACAGCAGCACAGCGCAGCACAGCACAGCACAACACTACTCTGCACTACACTACACTACACTACACTACACTACACTACACAGCCCAGCCAGCCCTAACTCCCACCCTCCCTCTTCACTGTCCACAGCCGAGTGAGAAAATGGCGCCGACGCGGGTACCTTATATAGGATCCAAAACCCGCGAGACCCGGAAGGCGGGATGATGACGTTTTGCCTCGATTTCAGATCCGAGTCAGGCGGGAAAAGTCGAGCCTGACTCGGATCGGCCTCGGATCGGGGGGACTCGGGGGGGTTCGGATTTCAGAAATCCGAACCCGCTCACCCCTAATTTCAAGTATATACTATACTTTGGCCCTGACTCAGAAATGTATGTAAACCCTGATGATTGTGGGTCTGCGCATGTGAAGGACCTCTTCTGTGCAAGGTCCCACAAGCTGCAGCATGATTGACAATCTGTAGCTGCTTGGGGGCGGGCAGGAGGTTTTAGCGGCCTGCGTTCCCGGAAATGGAGGCGTTTCACCCCCTGTTTCCTGGGGGTGCAGAGGAGGATACAGATTTCCTGACCTTACAAGCAGGAAGGAGATGGTCAGGCAGCTTCAGCTTACTCAGATGGACGATTTGGAAATATCATGACTGATGGTCGCGATGTTGATCTGATCTGTGATGCCAGCTGGAGGCATCTTTTTTCCCCTCAGACGCCTCCCGCAGGCATTAGCATACTATTTGTACAGCATTACACAGCCACCGAACATATCTGCAACTAGACTTTTTGGTGCCCTGGGCCAGAAAGAGCATTAGCGCCTCCCCCCTCCCTATTTTTCATATAAGGACACAATCTGCGGGCACAAAAAAGGGGTGTGGTCTCATGGGAAATGGGCATGAGAAATCTGATTTGCCCCATACTATGATGAAGGGGTACCAATCCCATTATACCACTGTTATCCAGGTGTCACTACCAAATGTTGTGTGAATCCAAAGGCTGCGGTGATGATACAATAATTATGCATTATAACTCACCAGCTCTAGATGTAGGAGAGCGCTAGTGAAGCCGCACCTGCAGCCGGATTTGTCCATCAGAACAGCCCAGAGCCATAACTAGACTTTTTGGTGCTCTGTGCCAGAAAAAGCATTGGCGCCTCCCCCCCATTATTTAAATAGGGACATAAGACAGTGCACCTGAAAAAGGGCCATGGCCTCATGGGGAAGGGCCAGGGAAGAGATAGGTGAGACCAGGAGATGCTGGGGATAAAAGAAGAGCAAGCTACAAGTGAGAATGATAATAAACAGGAAAATTGACAGGCTCAAACAGCGCCCCCTGCCCTGCGGTGCCCTGTGCCATGGCACTGGTCGCACTACACTAGTTACGGCCCTGGAACATCCATTCACAAGCCGGGAGCCGGCAGTGCAGATCACCAACTGTTGTTTGTAGTCTATATGCAGTAAATATCAGCAGCGGGAAGGCCTGTGTATGTAATCTATGCTGGTTGATAATCTCACCAGCAAAGGTTCTCTAGGTATGCTGGTAACACCTGGGTCAGAAATCGGTGTCTGTGTTCAGGGCTGCTATCAAAAATTGAGGGGGCAGATAGCTCCATGTGTAAGGTGTCTGACTGCCAAGTAAGAGGTGATGGGTTTGAGTCTCTGGTATGACAGTGCAGGTTGAGTCTCCCATATCCAAATATTCCAAAATATGGAGTATCCAAAATTCCAACATTTTTTTTTAGCGTAACTGAGATAGTGACACCTTTACTTTGTGATAGTTCAACGTACACAAATATTGTATAAAATTATCTTCAGGCAGTGCATAAAAGGTGTATATGAAACATAAATGAATTTCGTGTATGCAGAGAAACTTTGATGCACAAATAAAATATTGTATACAATTACCTTCAGTCTATGTATACTAGGTGAATATGAAACATAAATGCATTCTGTGTTGAGACTTGGGTCCCATACCCAAGATAATTCTTAAGCTGCATACATACACAACGATTTTGTAAATTAAAGATTTTAGTAAACAATTTTCGTTCATTTTTTCAAGGGAAAAATTAACCAAAATCGTTTACTAAAATCGTTCATTTACTAAATGTAATGAACGATTTTTTTGAACTACAAATGATTTTTGCATATTCCCTTACTGAAAATCATTGAGTTGGTCAGTCTAACTGAACTACAAACTACAAAAGTGAATGATTTTTCAACGATTGAACGATAAACGATATAGTTAACGATAATCGTTGTGTGTGTGTGTGTATGCACCTTAAATGGTATACAAATATTCCAAAATATGGAAAAATCTGATATCCAAAATACCCCTGGACCCAAGCATTTTGGATATGGGAGACTCAACCTGTATTTTGAAATGTGTTTGTTCAATAAAAGAGGATGTGACTGAATGTGCTTATGAAGGTGGCCTCATCCAGGGAAGAGATAGGGGCAGCCAGGAGATCCTGGGGGTAAAAGAAGAGGAAGCTACAAGTGAGAATGATAATAAACAGAAAATTGACAGGCCCAAACAGCACCCCCTGCTCTGCGGTGCCCTGTGCCATGGCACCGGCCGCACTACCCTAGTTACGGCCCTGCATATCTGAATTAGAGCCTTTGCCAGTATCTGCAGACCCTCTCCAACCCCCATCTCGGCTCCCTTGGTTTGGGAAATAAGAAAATACCAATACTGCATGGAGAATCTGCTGCTCAGTGTAACCTTGCACAATGGATTTGTTCACAAATTTAAAACATGTCTTAACATTTTCAGATGCCTAGTTAAGAAGAGCAAAGCAACAAATGGGCATACTATTGTAATAAATTATATGATTGTGCTTTTTGTTAAATATGTGTGTTCTATTAGTGTTGGTAATAGGAGAGTAACAGTACACACCAGTGAATCACTAAATTCATGGAACATCCCAGTACTTTACCAGTGGGGTGGTTTATAAACAGTAATGTGATTATACAGCCATGCTCTTGGATGGAGTGGAGCTGGGGCCTGATTCAGCATGGGTCGCTATTGCGATTGCGTACGCAGACGGCTGATTGTTGCATACTGCGCATGCATATGCATCATCACAGAGCGCATGCGCGAGTTAGCATTATGATCGCTCTGCCATCATTCTATGAGGTACAAAGCCATCGCAATAGTGAGTGACGTCAGGTCAGCGTTTGGGGGTGGCGGCGGCTGTGTGGTCATAGAAACGCAGGCGTGCCTGTCTGTTTGAATGCCGTTTCGTGGGCATGCATAAATTAGCCACTGCGCCGGCATACGCAGCTAGAGTACTCACTGTGGCCTTGATTCAGACCCGCTCGCTGCCGGAGGCAGCTCGCAGGTCTGATGGCAATTTTTATTTTTTCTGTCCGGCCTCCTGGCCGCTCGCTAAGCTGTGGGTGACCACCCATAGTTTTTGCGAACGGCCAGGTGATGGTCGCGATTATCGCGACCATCGGGCTTGCGATGAGACCCTTGTGGTACTGTCTCTTCTGCCGCAAGCCCCAGTGAGCTTCCTGCTCAAATAGAGCAGGAAGCTCACTACTGAAATCACGAGTGATGTCAGTAGGGCCGCCCACAAATGGCAGGCGTTCCTTCCAGAACGCCTCCGTTTGTCCAGCCATCCCCCCTACAAAACGGGGCGAGCTGTCGATCAACATCAACAGCCGCCCTGTTTGTATCTAGCCCCAGAGCGAGTGAATTTCTCACTCGCTGCGGGGCTTGCGCACTGCCCGGCCATCGACCCGCGTGCGAGTGGGTCTGAATCAGGTCCAGTGTGCGACAAGGCTAGGATTTGTGCATGAGGGTCCGATGTCACTCGATGTTCCTAATGTATAGGCAGGACTGCAAGGTATTACGAATGTGAGATAGCGGTAGTGGGAGGCAGTGGGCATCTCTTTGCTGGCTGTGCGATGGCATTGCGATTGCATTCATTAGCAGATTTTCGCAGCAGCTCTGCATTCGTACTCGCAATAGCTCCCTTGTGTGGAGCTTGTATTAAGCAGTGACAATGGCATTTAGTGCAGGATATCGCAGTATCTCTCAGGGCTAAGTGGGACACATCTGTGCCCCACTGTGGTGCTCATTCACAATAGCAAGATGGCGTTGTGCATGTTCAGACGACCTAACTGAGGCCATCTTGGTTATGTATTGTTTCCTTCTTAAAGGGGCATCATGTAGACTGTGCAGTAGTGCGCTCCATATATCAACAACCCCTTGTTACAAGCTTCTTCATGTTACACAAACAATTATTACTTTCAGGTTTACTGTAGGAACCTATAAAAAAAATTAGGGTTAGAAAAGTAGGAATATAGTAAAAAGAAAGAAGAGGAAAGTACTCTATATTGCAGGGGCACAATTCTCTGCTATTGTAAAAATAAAACTTAACATTTATTAGAGATATCAATAAAATAAATCTCAGGACAGACAAAAAAGGAGACAAACAACATATATACAGTTATGCAGGGTACTAAGAGTAAACCAAATCAGTCGGAGAGTTATATAGCCATCTGATGGTAACCTGCAAGTATTAAAGTATGTACAAAAAATCTCTTTTATAAAGAAATGAGACCATCCAATGCAATAAGTATAAAACTCATACAGGAGTGTTCAAATGCAAGAGATCAAAGACAATCAAAATAATTCACAGTTTGCAATACATTGCAAAAAATGGATCCCTATGACATCATATTGGTCTCTAATAGTTGCGAAACATAATACAATAGTACATACTCATCATAAAATCTGAAAACAGCCTAGGTGAAATATATAAAGCCTAGATGAAAAAATCTCATATAAGTTCAATTAGTGTGATAATCAGAATAATATCTATCCGATAGAGATGCTGAAACAAAAACACTGCTACAGCTATGCACTGTGGTAGAATATGTCTACCAACTAAGTACACTCTGTGTATCCCTTAATTAATATGCTCAGAAGCATTTATAACTCAATGTAATTACAGTATGATACATCATGAATTTCCAGGGTACATGATCTGTACGCATAATGGTTAGTCACAAAAACCCCATCACATAAATATTACAGTATTGTAGATATAAATTAAAGACTCTGTGGTGGTTAGAGACAGAAGGGAACATACAGAAAATCAGGTATTGAATAGAAGTGAATGAAAATACAAAGTAACCACTCACTTAACAGTAAGAGGTAGGTGGCTGCTGTGTTCCATGTACATAACGTAGTGAATGGAGCATGAGCGGACCTATCACATATACCATGATGGTATGAAATATAGTTAAGTAGGTATCCAAAAAACTCCCTTGTCTATTCCATAGATAGCCTGATATAAAACATAGGCTACTAGGTGGGACAATGAGAGAGTATGAAACACCTGAACAGAGATTTGAGTATCCAATGGTAATGACAGAGTGATATGGTGCTCCTGGTGTCAAAATAATGAGAAGGATTTCCCAGTTATAGCCTCACCAGCACCAATAAAACTCCTGCATATACCCAAGAAACAAAGAGAAAAGGAGGAAAAACATCACCGGGTCAGCAAATAACACGACTCACCCCTCTGATATGAGATCACAGTGCAGGGGGAACATTGTATGAGACGGTGCTGCCCGGGTGTCCCTTGAGAAAGTAAATACCTGATACAAATAGTAGCAGCGTAGCAGCAGTGTTGTCTCAGCAGCGGGAGTCTCCACGTGCACTCCGGAGACTACCCGGAAGCAAGACGCGCGTTTCACCTGACTCGGCTTCATCAGTTAGGCTCCGTGACAACACGGAGGCGGGCCATCTATAAAGGTAGTGACGGCCAATCAAATGCATATCATTGTGTGCAATGGAGCCAGTCCTATTCCATAGTGGGCGGTTTAGCTCAGTGATCGATCTCTCGTAAGACAGGAGGGAAATAAAATGTCAGTGATGGCCATTTAAATGCACATCATTATATTCACTGAGTCTATCCTAATCAATAGTAGGTGGATGCAAGCCAATATAAGTAGCATATTGATAAAGGAGTATTATACTCCGATAGAAAACTTAATAATATATTTATACATAATTGAGCAGAGCAATATTGGTAACAAATACTTCAGAACAGACAATAAACAGTGAAGAATAGAAAACTAAATATCATCATAATTTTATATAATATATATGAATGATAAAATAGTGTTTATTAGTATATATAATCAGTGAATGAATAAAGGTGCAAATTGAGTGAAATAAGACATATAGAATTTTTTTTTATATTAAATGATAATAAGTAAAGATAATTCTAAATTAAGTAATTAGATGCATGTTAAGCTTAAAAAATGATATTAGAAAAAGGTCTAATATAGACAATATGGTGAAGTTAAATAGGAATCTGGTGCAATCATGTATCCTAGTATGAGTGTATTCAAAGTAAATGTCAAAAATAACAAAAGCAAAATAACATGGTTAATAAAGGTATAATGTGAAGTAAAATAAATGAATCATAAAAGAAACTAATATTAGATCAAAATAAAAAGTCAATATAAATGTAGTCGGAAAGACAAAAAAGAGTTACTAATATGAATATAAAGGAACAATATCCTACTGCAAGTACCAAAAGACATCTTAGGTACAAAAGTAAACATTAGTTATCCTAAAAAGGCTGTATAATTGATGTATTTGTTAAGACCAAAGGAGTTCACAGTTTGAAGTCTAAAGGTCCACTGACTCTCTTTCTGTAGGAGGACCTTAGTCAGGTCCCCTCCTCTGATCCCCAATCTCACATGTTCTAAGCCAAAGGCTTTGAGATCCATGGGGGAACCCCCATGTTTCTCCAAAAAGTGCCTAGCCACTGAAGTAAGCTTCTTCATTTTTTGTGAGTCACTTGAAGCGTTCCTGATGTTGCCCACATGTTCAAGTAGTCTTTGTTTGAATTGTCGTGTGATCATCCCCACATATCTTTTGTTACAAGGGCATTCCAAACAATAAACTATCCCTATGGCATTACAATTAAAGAATTGTTTGATTTCCAGGGTATTGTGAAACCTATCCCTTATTGTGTGCATCCTTGTCATATATTGGCAGGCCTTACACTTCCCGCAGGGAAAGGTACCCTGAATTCTACTAGTTTTCCTAGGATTTACATTGAAATGACTCATAGTCAAGTTATCTTTCAGGTTTGCAGATCTCCGCCAGCTAAAGGATGCTTGTTGCTCCAGTTCATCCTTCAAATCTGAATCTAACAAAAGAACATGCCAGTGTCTATTCACAATTTCCTGTAACTGCTGCCATTCATGGCAGAAGTTCCCTACAAATCGTATCTTATTGGTATTGGGGTCATTCTTTTTATTGGAGAAGATAAGATTTTCTCTCTCCATCTTGGATACCTGGTATTGGGCATGTTTAATGGAACACTTACTATAGCCTCTACTGAGAAGTCTTTGGGATAACTCCACACTCTTTTCTCTGAACATATTGTTCTTGGAGCAATTCCTCCTTAATCTTAGAAGTTCTCCCTTAGGAATATTCCTCACAGTTGGAGGAAGTGCAAACTGTTATGGTGGAGGACACTGTTAGTAGATGTGGCTTTCTGATAAAGTTCAGTCACAATATGGCCCTCATTGTCAATGATAATATTAAGATCTAAAAAATTAACCATTTTTTTGCTGATATTTCTGGTCAATTTTAAGTTAAGATTATTATCATTTAAAATATCAATGAAATGATGTAGATCCACTTCTGTCCCCTGCCAGATCATAAAAATATCATCGATGTATCGTTGCCACGTTGTTATATGGCATGTGTAAATCTCATTTTTCTCACTGAAAATATGCTCCTCTTCCCACCACCCTAAAAATAAACTAGCGTACGTGGGTGCACAAGCTGCGCCCATTGCAGTCCCGCGTGTCTGCAGGAAAAATTTATCATTGAAAGTGAAATAATTTCTATTGAGAATAAACTCTAGAAGTTCCAATAAGAATTTATGGAATGGGTTAAGACCTTCCATTTTAAGGAAATATTTCACAGCTTCTATACCCTGTAGGTGGTCTATACTGGTATATAGTGATTCTACATCCAGTGTAACGAGGTAGTTGTCATCCTCCAATTGGACATCTGCGACTTTTTGGCAGAAAATTACTCCTAAAAAAATTCTTTGCTAATAAGAAACAAATGGTTAACACAATGGCATTGGATAATCCTACACCCATCCTTCCAACAGAGGATAAATTACAGGCCCTAGATGCCTTGGAAGATCTTCTTAAAGAAAATGAGCCTGACTTAAGTCAGACCCCAATGATGAGAAGACATCTTTGTAAGAAAAAGTCCACCTTTTCTCCACAAGAAACAATATGCCCAGAAGTAAAAATCTTTATGGATCTAGTATCCAAAGATATGGATCTACTTTACTCCAATAAAAAAGCAAACTTTTTACATAATAACAATTTGAATCAAGATGAAAGAAGAGCTTTGAAACAACTGAGAGAATGGAATGAGGTTGTCATCAAACCATCAGACAAAGGGGGTAATATTGTCATTTGGCCTGTTGATATGTATTTACAAGAAGCCTATAGACAACTTAATGACAAAAAATGCTACAAACAACTCCTCTTCAATCCTACTGACAACTACCTATATTTCTACAATAGGATGATTAAAGAGGCATATGATAAAGGAACCATTACGAAGGATGAGAATGCCTTCCTATCTGTGGAGTATCCGAAAACACCTACCTTTTATTTACTGCCCAAGATTCATAAAAATAAAGTCAAGCCACCAGGGAGACCAATAGTCTCAGGAATTTGTAGCTTACTTGAACAGGGCAGTATATTTCTGGACAAACATCTTAGGCATCATGTTACCAGTCTCCCTACATTCCTTCAGGATACATCAGATCTTTTAAAAAAACTCAACAATGTCCAATTGGAGGATAACAACTACCTCGTTACACTGGATGTAGAATCACTATATACCAGTATAGACCACCTACAGGGTATAGAAGCTGTGAAATATTTCCTTAACATTAGGAACATTAGGAACATTAGGAACGCTTCAAGTGACTCACAAAAAATGAAGAAGCTTACTTCAGTGGCTAGGCACTTTTTGGAGAAACATGGGGGTTCCCCCACGGATCTCAAAGCCTTTGGCTTAGAACATGTGAGATTGGGGATCAGAGGAGGGGACCTGACTAAGGTCCTCCTACAGAAAGAGAGTCAGTGGACCTTTAGACTTCAAACTGTGAACCCCTTTGGTCTTAACAAATACATCAATTATACAGCCTTTTTAGGATAACTAATCTTTACTTTTGTACCTAAGATGCCTTTTGGTACTTGCAGTAGGATATTGTTCCTTTATATTCATATTAGTAACTCTTTTTTGTCTTTCCGACTACATTTATATTGACTTTTTATTTTTATCTAATATTAGTTTCTTTTATGATTCATTTATTTTACTTCACATTATACCTTTATTAACCATGTTATTTTGCTTTTGTTATTTTGCCTTTGTTATTTTTGACATTTACTTTGAATACACTCATACTAGTATACATGATTGCACCGGATTCCTATTTAACTTCACCATATTGTCTATATTAGACCTTTTTCTAATATAATTTTTTAAGCTTAACATGCATCTAATTACTTAATTTTGAATTCTCTTTACTTATTATCATTTAATATAAAAACAATTTCTCTATTTCTTATTTCACTCAATTTGCACCTTTATTCATTCACTGATTATATATACTAATAAACACTATTTTATCATTCATATATATTATATAAAATTATGATGATATTTAGTTTTCTATTCTTCACTGTTTATTGTCTGTTCTGAAGTATTTGTTACCAATATTGCTCTGCTCAATTATGTATAAATATATTATTAAGTTTTCTATCGGAGTATAATACTCCTTTATCAATATGCTACTTATATTCACTTGCATCCACCTACTATTGATTAGGATAGACTCAGTGAATATACTGATGTGCATTTAAATGGCCATCACTGACATTCTATTTCCCTCCTGTCTTACAAGAGATCGATCACTGAGCTAACCCGCCCACTATGGAATAGGATTGGCTCCATTGCACACAATGATACGCATTTGATTGGGCGTCACTACCTTTATAGATGGCCCACCTCCGTGTTGTCGCGGAGCCTAACTGATGAAGCCGAGTCAGGTGAAACGCGCTTCTTGCTTCCGGGTAGTCTCCGGAGTGCACGTGGAGACTCCCGCTGCTGAGACAACACTGCTGCTACGCTGCTACTATTTGTATCAGGTATTTACTTTCTCGAGGGACCCCCGGGCAGCACCGTCTCATACAATGTTCCCCCTGCACTGTGATCTCATATCAGAGGGGTGAGTCGTGTTATTTGCTGACCCGTTGATGTTTTTCCTCCTTCTCTTTGTTTCTTGGGTATATGCAGGAGTTTTATTGGTGCTGGTGAGGCTATAACTGGGAAATCCTTCTCATTATTTTGACACCAGGAGCACCATATCACTCTGTCATTACCATTGGATACTCAAATCTCTGTTCAGGTGTTTCATACTCTCTCATTGTCCCACCTAGTAGCCTATGTTTTATATCAGGCTATCTATGGAATAGACAAGGGAGTTTTTTGGATACCTACTTAACTATATTTCATATCATCATGGTATATGTGATAGGTCCGCTCATGCTCCATTCACTACGTTATGTACATGGAACACAGCAGCCACCTACATCTTACTGTTAAGTGAGTGGTTACTTTGTATTTTCATTCGCTTCTATTCAATACCTGATTTTCTGTATGTTCCCTTCTGTCTCTAACCACAGAGTCTTTAATTTATATCTACAATACTGTAATATTTATGTGATGGGGTTTTTGTGACCAACCATTATGCGTACAGATCATGTACCCTGGAAATTCATGATGTATCATACTGTAATTACATTGAGTTATAAATGCTTCTGAGCATATTGATTAAGGGATACACAGAGTGTACTTAGTTGGTAGACATATTCTACCACAGTGCATAGCTGTAGCAGTGTTTTTGTTTCAGCATCTCTATCGGATAGATATTATTCTGATTATCACACTAATTGTACTTATATGAGATTTTTTCATCTAGGCTTTATATATTTCACCTAGGCTGTTTTCAGATTTTATGATGAGTATGTACTATTGTATTATGTTTCGCAACTATTAGAGACCAATATGATTTCATAGGGATCCATTTTTTGCAATGTATTGCAAACTGTGAATTATTTTGATTGTCTTTGATCTCTTGCATTTGAACACTCCTGTATGAGTTTTATACTTACTGCATTGGATGGTCTCATTTCTTTATAAAAGAGATTTTTTGTACATACTTTAATACTTGCAGGTTACCATCAGATGGCTATATAACTCTCCGACTGATTTGGTTTACTCTTAGTACCCTGCATAACTGTATATATGTTGTTTGTCTCCTTTTTTGTCTGTCCTGAGATTTATTTTATTGATATCTCTAATAAATGTTAAGTTTTATTTTTACAATAGCAGAGAATTGTGCCCCTGCAATATAGAGTACTTTCCTCTTCTTTCTTTTTACTATGTAGTTTACTCTTTTGGGTGCACCTCCCATTACTTATTGATATTGGGCATTATTACCCAATTATGATTAATTGATTAAGGAGTCTCTTCTGCTCTCATTTAATACACATTGAACCCATATTGGTACCAGTGCTTGGGGACCCCTTAACCCCCCTTTCCCTATTTTTGTTAAAAGTAGGAATATATCAAGATTTTAGACAACTCTAGTCCACATTTCTTGAAAAGGATGTCAGTCAGTTTCTTCTCACTGGGATACGTTCGGCATCCCGGCGGTCGGGATGCCGATGTTCATATTACCGGAGCCGTAATCTAGATAACGGTCAGAATCCCAGAGCTGGCATTCTGACCGCTGGCATACCAAAGGTAAGTAGCGGGATTGAGGGGAGGGATAGGGGTTAGGGTAAGGTGGGAGGGGGAGGTTAGGTTCAGGCGCTAGGGGGGTGGTTAGGGTTAGGCACCAAAGAGGGAGTGTTAGGGTTAGCATACCTATGCTAACCCTGTTGGGATGCCGGCATTGGAATTCTGACCGCCAGGATCTCGACTGCTGGCATTCCGTTTCCCGACCCCCTCTCACTGACTATGCAAACTATATCAACAGTCTCTTTCTTCACAGACTCAGGACTGCTGTCACTCTTGATGTTGTTGATGTCTTCCATACTTATGAATTTTTGAATTTCCACTAACACTTCTTGACTTTGACTTTTGCTTATCTAGAGGATCACTGGGCCTGAATTAGCAGTGGATGGAATTGAAAAACTGCACATAAGCAGCTTTGCAACACCGTACTTGCAATTATGGTAATTCAGTAGGCGGCATCACGCCTGCTGCATGCGTTACTTATCCAAGCTGTGTCCAAGGACGCAGCATCTTATAATCTGCGATCACATTGGCCGGTTGAATGACCCATGGGGTCACGCAAGCCGACCACCGCAAATACAACAAAGAGGCAAGGAAATCTTCATCAGCTGACACGCCTCCATTTTGGGCAACGGAAGCCGTCACCTCCCCCCTCCCGCCCATAAATGGCAACTGCACATGCGCAGATTCCCGAGGATCGGGAATCTGCATTCAGCTGAATAAGCCTCACCCATCCTAATATCTCCTTGGTGACATTCTGATGTTTGATCTTGCAGAAGTTCTTTTCTGTGGTTGGATGTCCAAGCTGTTAGCCTCTGATCCAGATATATCTTAAGCTACTGGCATATCCAATGACACAAACTTGTTCTGCATTTAAAACTCCAACCTTTCCTTAAATGGTGCTGTTTCTTGAAATATATAATCTCTTGACCATCTTTTTAGTATTTGGATTCCAGAATCTGTGGACTTTACTCTCATGGCAATAACTGACCATAATGCATATCATGGACTTTGAATACACCTTGTGTCTTTTTTTTCTTTGGGTATACAGTATGTACATAGACATCATAGAGAATTTGGGAGTACTGCCTAACACTTGGCTTTCTTCCAGACCATGCTTCAACACAATTCTTCAGATAAACTGCTGTGGACACGGGGCCTGATTCAGAGCCGCTCATAAGCGGCCGCTCTTTCGTTCCGAGCGATGTTCGCACATCTGCGCATACGTATGGGTTGTAATACGCATGCGCGAACCAGTCAGTGCGGTCGAAAATCGTGTGCTCGCAAAATAGCGAATGCCTGCTAATTTGAGTGACAGTGTGAGGCGTTTGTGGGTGGTAACAGGGGAAGGTGCTTGAAAACGGGGAGTGGAGATCCGAACGCAGGCGTGCCAAACGGTCAAAACGGGCGTTTTAAGGGTGTGCATAATTAACAAAGCAGCGTCATTGACCACGTCACTTGGTTGTATTTTAGCCAGAACTGCTCGCATGATTGCGGTAGGAAAATGCAACCACAAGAATAGCGAGCAGTTCATACGCCGTTCGATGTACTCGATTAATCCAATAAATAGCGGAGATGACGTATGATGCGAGGGCCAGGGGGCGTTTTTTTAAAAATAGTGAGCGCATGTTTTGTTCGCTCGTTCAAACATAGAGGCGTCAACAGACCGCAAAGAGCGAGCGGTCAATTTAAATAGCCAGCCCCTTTTTCTGAACGAGCGAGCGCAAATAGCGTCCGGCTCTGAATCAGGCCCACTACTTCCACCCAAAATTGCCTTTTTGTTTTTACACCTACATCCTTCAGCATACATCTAGCTCTCTCCACTAATGTGCGATTTGCATGCTAACCATTCTGTTCTGGTGTGTATGCAATGGTCAATTCATGCTGAATTCCATGCTTCTTTATACAGATGTGTGATCTCGGTTTTCCAAAAACCTAGGCCGCCCAAACTTCAGGAATCTGAGCCCTGGCACGGGTTTTTCCACCAGGGTCAATTTCCAAAACGAGACAAAACGTCATCATCCCGGTGTCGGAGCTCTCAGGTTTTGGATTGAATATAAGTCCCTATGCGGTGATCTGGAACCCTTTCACATAGGATCACCGGAAGGAGAGCACCGCGAGGGCAACCAGAAATGAATAACTAATAATAATCAGTAAAGAATCTGCTATAAACATTATATTGGTGCACAGCCCACAGCTCTTAAGGGCAGCAGAAGGGCAGTTAACCTTGGTGTACAGTGCAGTATTGACGCTTGGTGAACACACAGTGGTGTTTTATAATCAGTCCTTAACCACTTGCCTGGCATGATCGTAATTTTCTGACCACACCAGGCAGTTCTTTATCTACTCTGGAAGTAAAATTCCAACCAGTCAGATAAACATGAGGGCGGCTGCAGGAAGAGAATCATCCCGCAGCTGCTGCTCTCAGAGGGACCTTCCGGGGGAATGCAACAGTTCAGAAAATCCCAATAGCCTAATAAACAGCACTTTTACCAGAATCTTCCTGTCCATATTAAGAAGGGCTATGGGGTGCAAGTTCTCAATACGGGACGTATCCTTTCCTTTGGACAGTAAAATAAAAGTAGATAACTTCATGCAAGAAATGAGAACTCCTTTCATCCAGGCTCTCATCAAACACTTCCAATAGGTGGGGAATTAGGAGGTTCAAAAAGGTCTTATAAAACTCAGATGTTAACCCATCTGATCCTGGAGATTTTTTATGGGTTTAACTTTAACCCCTCTGTCACTTTCTTAACTTCTTCCACCATTATTCCACTCCCCAAAGAATCAAAAGAAGCAGCCTGAGAACCCAAACCTGGTGTCCCCCTCAGAAATTCCTCCATCCTCTCCCTGATGAGTGGGTGCTCAGATAAAATATCTGAATAATAGGGCACAATCACGTCCAGAATGCTCTTCCTTCATGTCCAGAATGCTCTTCCTATCAATACAAAGGACACCAGTTTGACATCAATTTACCTCCTACAGCTCCGGTAAGGATCCAGTGAGTGATATGTTCCATAATCCTTCTCTAGAACCAAGAATGTCAGTCAGTTGTACTGAAATTCCTTCATCTGAGACTTCACCACCACTCAGACCTACTCCAACCTACCTTCAGAAGCGTCTCCTAAAATTGAAAGAAGACCCTGAAAGACTGTCTAATGCTCTCTTCCTCCAGAAGCTCTGAGTTCAAATGCCAAAGGCCTCGCCCTTTCTGAATGGTTTCTGAGGCATTCAATGTTACAATGTTACTGAGAGAACTCCACTAACCTCAACCCCAAGGGATAAGGTTTTTGAAGACTCCTTAACAAAAACCTATCTATTCTAAACCTATGGCTACCACTAAAATAGGTAAAACCTGTGAGATATGGGAAGTGATGAATATGCACATCTACATGCCTAACCATGATAACTCAATAATTGGAATCAGGGCCCAGAGTTCTCCTTGAAGCTCCTCTATCCTTTTGCCTAATTATTGTATTGAAATCACCACCAAAGACAACTTGCTGGGATGTAAAAAGAAAAGGTTTTATCTCCATAAAGAGACATTTCCTATTCCAGGATGTCTGAGGCCCATAAATATTAATCAAGCTTAGGTCCTGTCCCTTCATGTTGACATCCAAAATCATACATCTATGTGCTTGCAATTCTATAACCTTGTCCACAGTTACCATGTCAGTAAAAAGTACTGCCACCCCACTGTACGGCTTGGCCACAAGAGACCAGTAAGAAGGACCCCTCTTCCACTTGCGCTTTGCTTTGTGGAGAATGTCCAACTTACTAAGCCTGGTCTCTTGCAAACACAAAAAAATCAATCTCAAATGTGTTGAAAAACTCAAAGGCCTTTTAAATGAGCACATTCGGAAACTATGGAAGCCACATTAATAGTGACACATCATATGTGTTGGGGATCCATGTTTTATAGATTATAGAAGCAAGACCTTGCTTAATTTTACCTTGTTCAAGACCAAACACCAAATCCACAACAAACTACAAACCAACCCCACCTGGTCTAGCCTTCCTTACCATAATGACCTCCATCACTACCTGCACCTCAACCTACCTATGACTACCTAAGGGAACCTTCTCTTGTCGGAAAGACCCAGGTGGCTTGGGCACAAATCTAATTACCTGGCACCCTGTACCAGGCACTTTTTTACTTTGCACCCCACTGGGCCCAACAATGGAATCCTCCTGAACCCTTTCCTTTTCCACCAAATCCTGAGTCTCCTCCACCATCTCCTCTTCCTCTACAGCCAACATGGTCCCATCCACTTCCCCTTCTTCCAGCTGGGTACCGACTGGGTCCCACACTAGACCTCCACATTCTTTTAATTTTCTCTACTCTTCTTCCTTTTGCTCTTCCCATCTCCCCTTACCTACTTAACCTTCCTTCCTACTTTCGTACTCACATTTGTGACCAAAAAAAGATCACCATCTTTCCTCACCACCTCTCTCTCCTCATCATCAGAAGTATAAATGTCAAACTTATTACATAACATAATTTGTATTTCTTCACCTTTCCTTTTCTCTTTGCTGACCCTTCTAACTTCTCGGAAGGGCTCCTCTGCAGCCTTTTTTTTTTAGTTCCACACTTGTGCTTGCCACCACTGGAACCCTCTGCCCCTCTCCTTCTCCCTCTGTCCTTTCCTCCTGCTGTACTTGACCAATATTATGGCTGGCGCAGGGTCACTAGCTATAAGGATGCCCCTCCTCCCCACATAGATTACATGTAACCTTGCTGCATTCCCTCGAGATATGCCCCTCTTTCCCACACAATGAACATTTCACTACATTACCATCATTGATCAAATGTCTAAAGTCCCCACATTTGAAACAAGTTCTGTGCTGTCCTTGGTAAAAATACTGGTCTCTCCCAATATACGCCACTGAGGGCACATGAATAAATTCTCTATCAGAGTGGTGCAGTCTCACCAACACCTCCCATGGCCACCCCGCATAGCCACTGTATAGCCAGCTTTTACCAGATCTAGATAAGCAATAAACAATGTCCTGTGCAGGAATGGACTAATTTCTAACCAGCATTGAAGCTTTAAACTTGTCATGCTTTGTTACGAGATTCACTTCTTACATGCTATAAGGACTGGATGAATTGCAAGTCTGCCATTTACTCCAGAAGGCTTGCAAACCTTGATATGACAGAAAACTGACATCAAATTTCGTTGAGTTTACTGGATGGATATAGGACAAAAAAACATTTATTTCATTGGCACATCCCCTTTTCCCACCAACTTGAACTGGACCAAATGTCTCCTATTCCCCACCTGTCTAGCACCTGCCGGCATTTGCACTCTATTCTGTCAATCCTACAGTCCCACTCTCTACCCTTCTGAAGAAGGGATCGATTGCAAAAACATATGGGGGGGCTCACGGGATAACCATGATGAACCCCAGAGCATACACCAAAGGTAGGACCCACCCAGCCGTTCACCAGTGGGAAGCTTTCAGCCATATGATAGTCTGCAACCAATTTACCACCCGCTCTGGAAGACCATACCATTTAAGTAGGGCCCAAAGGTACTTATGATTCACCCGGTCAAAGGCCTTAGACTGATCCAATGCCAGTAGATACTTTCCCCACTTCTCAGCACTGCACCGCTCAATGGCCTCCTGGACACCAAGGACAAAGGTGCTTCGACCCTTCACAGTACAGT
This sequence comes from Taudactylus pleione, assembly GCA_031769625.1. Taxonomy (NCBI): domain Eukaryota; kingdom Metazoa; phylum Chordata; class Amphibia; order Anura; family Myobatrachidae; genus Taudactylus; species Taudactylus pleione. The sequence continues at coordinate 1,066,447 of JAUIMM010000211.1, forward strand.
GCTGAGAAGATGAAAGTAATAGTTCAGAAAATTCTGATAGCCTGTTAAACAGTAATTTCGCCAAAATCTTTCTGTCTGTATTAAGAAGGACTATGGGGTGCCAGTTCTCAATACAAGATGGATCCTTTCCTCTAGACAGCAAAATAAGTGCAGATAACCTAATGGAAGAAGGGAGGATTCCCTCACCCAGGCTCTCATTAAATACTTCCACTAGACGGGGAATTAGGAGGTCAGCAAAGATCTTATAAAATTCAGATGTTAAACCATCCGGTCCTGGTGACTTTTTGGGATTTAACCCCACTATTGCTTTCCTAACTTCCTCTGCAGTTATATCACTAGCCAAAGAGTCAAGAGAGGTACCCTGAGGATTCAGACCTACAGCTCTGGTAGGGATCTGGCCAGTGGTACGTACCGTAATCTGTCTCCAGAACCAAGGATGCCAGTCGGTTATATTGGAACTCTTTCATCTGTGCCTTCACCCGGGAGATTTTCCCATAGATTATGGTAGGCATTCCACTTTATTAAGTTTTTCTTGGCTATGAGTCCACAGAAAAACATACAGATTCTCTTTTTAATCATCTCCCACCACTCCGACCTACTCCAACCAGCCTCCAGAAGTGTCTCCTGAGATTGAAAGAAGATCCCGAAAGACAGTCTAACTCCCTCTTCTTCCAGAAGCTCTGAGTTCAAACGGCAAAGGCCCAGTCCTTTCTGAAAGATGAGGTTTTCGAAGTTTCCTTAACAAAAAACCTATCTATCCAAGACCTATGGCTACCACTAAAATAAGTGAAACTCGTGAGGTCTGGGGAGTGACGTATATGCACATCCACCAAACCAGCCTGTCTAATCATACTAACTAAAATATTGGAATCATATCTCAGAGGTCTCCTTGAGCCTCCCCTGTCTTTTAGCCTAATAACTGTATTAAAGTCAGAACCAAAGATAACATGCTGGGCTGTAAAAATAAAAGGTTTAATCTCCGTAAAGAGACATTTCCTATCCCACAGTGTTTGCAGCCCATAAACATTAATCAAACTTACATCCTGTCCCTTCATGTTGATATCCAAAATCATACATCTACCTGCTTGCACCTCTATAAACTTGTGCACGGTTACCATGTCAGTAAAAAGTATTGCCACCCCACCATACGGCTCGGCCGCAAGAGACCAATAAGAAGGACCTCTCCTCCACTCACACTTTGCATTGTGGAGAAGATCCAACTTAATAAAAAATCAACCTCAATCGTGTTGAAAAAAATCAAAGGTCAACATACGAGCACGTTCGCAAACTATGGAAGCCACATTAATCATGGCACATTGTATAGGATGGGGATCCATGTTTATAAGTTATAGAAAGAAAGACCTTGCTTACTTCTACCTTGAACCAAGAAAACCTAACCCAAAAGAAACCTCAACCCTGCAAACCAGCCCCCTGCAGGCCAGCCTCACCCACACTTGTGGCATCTTTCACCCTCTCCAGACCACCCTCCATAGGGATTCCAGGATCAGGGGCCTTAGCTGCAAATTGTATTACCTGGCATTCTACTCCTGCAGCCTTCTCACTACCTGTCCCACTGGGACCCGCAACTAACCCTTGAGAGGAACCCTCTACCAAATCCTCCTCCTCCTCTTTTTGAGTTTCTTCCACCACCTCCACTGCCACTTCTCCTCCTTCAGCAACTGCCAATGCATTCACCATAAGCTCAGTACCTATCGGATCTCATGCCAGACCCTCTGTGTTCTCATCTATAGCTTCCTCCTTTTCCTGCACTGGCCCCTTCCTTTTCTTTCCCTTCCCCTTCCCACCACTTGCTTATCCCCCTGCCTCATCATTCTTTTTGCTTTCCCCCTACTATTCGCGGTTACAAGGAAGAGCTCATCTCCCTCTCTTACCACCTTCTCCTCCTCATCAGAAGAAAATACATCAAACTTATTTGACAGGATAATAGGCGCATCATCACTTTTCCTTTTCTCACCATCTCACTTTCTGAAAAGCCTCCTCCTCCACCTTTCACCTCTCACCTCTCTAACCAGCCTACTTTGTTCCACCCTTACCACCTCCGCAGCCACCTCTACATCAGTCACACCACCTCTTTCTTCCTGCCTTTCTTGCCTAGGCACTATGGGGGTCATTCAGACCCGGTCATTAGCGCCGATGCGCTCAGACCGGGTCGATGGCCCCCCACAGAGCATGCGCACGCCGGCGCCGTCGTGCCCATGCGTGAGACCCGCTACGACCGACAGCGCCGGTCACAGCGGGTCTCGATTCAAAGGGGGCGAGCTGTCGATGTTGATTGACAGCTCGCCCCATTTGGAAGGCGGGCCGGGAGGGTGGCAGCCCAAACGGGGGCATTCCCATGGGAACGCCTGCCGTTTGGGGGAGGCCCCACTGACATCACTAGTGATGTCAGTGGAGAGCTTCCGGCTCAGACAGAGCCAGAAGCTCTCCGTGGCTTACGACAAGGGAGTCCCTACCCTAGGGTCTCGTCGTAAGCCCCGATGGTCGCGATGGTCTCTGACCATCGCGACCATCACCCGAGCGGTCGTTAGAGCTGTGGGTGTTAACCCACAGCCTAACGACTGCAACAGAGGTGGGCGGTCAGGATGCAAGTGGCCGCCCAGTTTCTGAGCGACCGCTTGCATCCTCCGACCGCCTCTGAATGAGGCCCTATATTATGACATGCCTTTGAGCACCTACTATATGGGTTGCCCTCCACTCCACACAAAATGCACTTTACCGTACAGCAATCTTTGGATATATGACCCATTTTACTGCACAAAGAACATTTCACAATATTACAATCCGAACTCAGATGGCGAAAGTCCCCGCACTTAAAACATGTCCTCGGCTGCCCAGGATAAAAGAATTGCACCCTATCATGCCCAATATAGGCAGCCGAGGGAACATGCACAAACCCAGTCTCTGTGTAATGTAATTTAATTACCACCTCCCATGCTTCCCCCATACACGCAATGTATGTCCAGTTTTCAAAATAATGTCCTGAGGAGGTAGCGACTCATTACGCACCAGGATTATCACCTTAACCTTATCTTATCGCATTACCAGATTTGCAATATATTGACAATAGGGTTCTGAACCCCTGCATGCCTGCCATTTCACCCAGAATGCCTGCAGACCCTGGTGCGACAAAAAACTTAAATCGTAATCCAGGGTCCGCACTGGGTGAATGTAGGCATACAAATCCATAGCACTAAAACCCAGTCCAAATACCATATTCAAAAAACTTTCTTTCTTAGGGGCATCTCCTACCGCTACCCACTTAAATTGGACCAAATTGCGCCATTTACCCACCCCCCCGATGCTGCCAACACTGGTTGATTACTATTTAGCCTTGGTCTAGTAACCACATTTGCGTATGAAACAGTACCCTGCACAGTTCTGTTTATGCTAGCATTAACAGTCCTTTCGTTCCTTTGCATTATGGACCTCATTCATACCCACTCACAAGCGCTAAGCGCTCGCAAGCGGGTCGATGTTTAGGCCCTGCGCACGTTCGCTCTGGAGGCGTTTGGCCGCACTGATTTTAGTGGGGAGCTTCCTGCTCGATCAGAGCAGCAAAGCTCCCTGGGGCTTGCGGTTGCCGAGACACAACCTCAAGGTCTCATCGCGACCATCAACCTGGTCAGTCGCTAAAGCTGTAGGTGGTAACCCACAGCTTAGCTAGCGACCAGGAGGCTGCACTTCAAAAGAGAAGCGGCCGCCAACATTCAGAACGAGCACTCGCGTTTTGCGAGCGCCTCTGAATGAGGGCCTATGTCCTTAGCAATGGCAACTGCTGCTATCTTCGCCCTTTCATGGGCCAACATTCTATCACCATATATAGTTTCAATTACTGCTGTTTGTTCATGATTTAAGTCAGCTCTATTAAGAGCTGGTAAACCTTGTGCCCTTTGACCATAACCATTAGCCTCTGAAACAACAGCTCCCTGCACTTCACAGGGACCGGCTCCCAAAGCTACCCCAGCCACCCGAGAAGACCCTGCAGCTGTTAGTTAAGTTAGGGAGTCCCCCTCCATGCTTTTCTCCACCATCTCTACCGCTTGCATCAAATCTCCATCTGTGACCTCCATACTCCCTTTGGAGACAGCAGCCGCTGTCTCCCCTATCTGGCCACCAGCTTCAACCGCGGGTGTGATTAAACCACACAGAGCTACCGAGACGGCAAATCTAGCACCCCTACCTACTGCCCCAGTGCCCTGTGCCACATCACTCACCCGTGTATCCGCCATTCTCATAGTGACCTTTCCGAATATCCTCTGATCCTTCCACCCAACACAGGTACCAGCATGCTGGGACCTGCCACATCAGTGTAGCAGGGCCGAGTGTACCAGTGCGGTCACTTGCCCTGCTACTAGGCATCCTCACCTTCCACGCCTGGAGGGTGGGAGTGCCTTGGGTTGGAGAGAGCCCCGGGCAGCAGGGTGGGGCGGGATCCGGAGGGATCCCAGCCCTGTCTGAAGGTGTGGCGGGGCCTAGCAGCAGGCCAGGCGGCGGGCCAGGATCGGTCATGATCCCGCCCCCCCGGCGCAGCGGGCATGTAGGTAGCGGTGGATTACCGCTGCTGCTCCACGTGCATGATGGTGAGTCAGAACCCTGGTGGATTCAGACTCAGCCAATCAGCACGCGCCCCTTTGACTTTGGCGCCGACTGTGAGGGAATCAGGGCTCACAGACCGGCAGCGAGCAGGGGATGGCCGTGGCGAGCCAATCACAGCTCGTTGAGTCATCACACTGCCCCCTGGCGCCAGCTTGAATTAGCTGGTGTGAGGGGGCAGAGAGGGGTACGATGGCCGGGACGGAACGGTGAAGAGCTCCCGAAGATAGAAGCAGGAAGAAGATGCCGGAGTCTCACAGGGCGGCGGCCATTGAAGAGGAGCCGGGTGAAGAGCTGCGGACCGGTGCCCACCAGGAGTGAGGTCTGAGTAGGCACTGGAAGCCCTGGGACAGCAGTGTGTGACGTAAAAGAGCTACCGCCAGCCACTGCTGCCCGGGTGAAAACCCCCGGAAGCCCGGAGGTGGAGCTCCAGTGAAGATCACGTGGAGGCTGGGCCCGGCTCGGTTCAGCCGAAGACGCCAGGACTGGTAAGCCCCCGCATTCCTCTTTAGACCACCAGGGTTCGGCACTAGGCCGTGGGGCATGTTAATTCGGCGCTAGGCCATGTGGCATTGTAATTCGGCGCTAGGCAATGTGTAGTTGTAATTTGGCGATAGGCCATGGGCATTGTAAAGTCAGTGCCAGGCCGTGGGGCATGATAAGTCGGCGCTAGGCCGTATATCGTTGTAATTCAGTGCCAGGCCGTGGGGCATGTTAAGTCGGCGCTAGACCATGTGTCACTGTAATTCGGCGCTAGGCCGTAGGAGTTGTTGCTGTCGGTGATAGGCCGTGATCTTTGTAGCTCGGTGCTAGCTCTTGGACGAGGGCAAATAAGGCTAGGCCGTAGGAGTTGTTGCTGTCGGTGATAGGCCATGATCTTTTTAGTTCAACGCTAGGCCTTGGACGAGGGTATGTCAGGCTAGGCCACAGGTATGTAAGGGCAGAAGTCCCTAGAGGCAGCATGGAATTTGGTCAGGCGGTCAGGCCCGCATCAAAGGTAGACTGTCCTGGGACTGAGACGTTCTCCCCTGCAGCCAGGCCCCCATTAAAGGTAGGCTGTTGGTAAGTCGCTGTATCTCCCACAGTCAGGCCCCCATTAAAGGTAGGCCATGGTAAGGCGTCTGTTATTGTATCGGGTCCTGTGCTGGGCTCTTGCTGTTGTGTTTGTTTGCAGGTGCTGAGATCAGGAATCATCCAGCAAAGGGACAAGATTATTTTCGGTGAGCATAAGCTGTGTTTTGTGTGCTGTTTGTGTTGTGTGTTACCCATTTCCCTTTCGGGCATTTTCGTTCGGGGTACACCCTTGTGCTTGGCACGTAGGTGTAGCCAGTCTGAGGCCTAAAGTGCCAATGATGACCATCCACTGAACCTCGCCTCAGCACTTTGTTCTTTTCCAGGGCCAAGAGTGGAAACCCCATTCGCAGCTATCCGCGTCCAACCGGTGTTCCAGGACCGTCAATGGGAGCACCCTCGGTGGCCTGAAGGTGAGAAGCTGGGAGTCAGGAGGTAGGTGTCCGAGTACACCGGCACCGCAGGCAAGGACCATCAGCATTCTGGGGGGCCCCTCCCACCTCTTACATCTGGACACCCCGCAATCTCCGCTATCAGCAAATCCGCTCTGTGGTTTACTGGGTTAGTCACACAAGGGTTCCCTACACCGACCTCTTCTGCTTCCTGGACCTCCATTCTCCCTGTTGCAGCCAGCACTTGGTCACTTGCAGCATCTGCCTGCTCACTCGCTGACTCCACACTAGACTCTGCTTCCTGAACAGCCACCTCCATCTGTCCTGTAACTGGATCAGACATGGGAGACAGGTCTTTCTCCAATGCCCCTTTTTTATCTTTCTCAGCAACATTAACTTGTTCTTTGCAGTCTCTAGGAAAGCGGTCAGGGACACTATTTCATCTCGCAGCCTGGCTGTTCCCACTTAAAACAGGATTTCTGCTTCTTCTTCTTCTTCTTGTCATTAAGTTTGGAGTTTATTCTCCTTATATCCCTCTGCAGGTGCTCAATACTGTAATCAGTGTATGTCTTCTTTGCTTTCCTCCAACAGCTGTTCTCCATCCTACGGCTTCGAATGCATAACACTCTCTGCTCCACTATCAGCAGGGGCCGCCATGCCCCCTGAGTTGCCTCACTCGGGGGTCCCGCCGCTGTTAGTTTTGAGAGTGTCACTGGGCCAGGAGATACTATTTGCTCCTTGAAACCTCCACGCTCCGGACCAAGAATAGCCAACGGAGCTGTCGCGACCTTTGACCTTCGTGGCTCCCGGTCAGCTATTGCTGTAGCCGCCGAGTTTGCTACCAATCACTCTGGGACCCCTGCTCTCTCCACCAAGTCAGGGGCCAGGACACCTGATGTCCCCAGGGTAGGCGAGCCCATCGAAGCTCCCGGGGCTGCCGCAATCACTCGTCCTGGACCTCCCATTGGAGGCTGTAGGTCCGTCACTACAGCCGCATCTGGTTCTCAGGTCTCTGCAATTCCCCCGGGCTGGCCAGCCACCAAATAAGCCCAGGGTCTGCCTCTTCTAGGCAAAAGAACCGCTCCTGTGCCACACCAATATACAGAGCAGAAATCAGCACTGGGACAGCACTCTAAGCATTCTCTTCCCCAAGAGGAAGCACCCTGCCTGGGGAAGACTACAAGGGAAGCTCCCTCTCTTCTGCCATGTGTGCACACACAGGCACAGCTCAGCAGCTCACAGGCTTCTTGCACGACACACCTCTCCCAAATAAATCCCCGTGGTGACAGAAGTTGATTCTGGTGCTTAGTTTCAAAACAGTACTTGGAGACAATTTTGCCTGTATGAAAATTTCCTTAAGCCTCGGACCTTAAAACTCGGCCAAAAATGAAAATTCCAAAAATGCCCCAAATTCTGCTTGAAACTTTAGGTACCTCTCCCAAATTAATCCCTGTGGTGACAGAAGTTGATTCTGGTCCTTAATTTTGACCAAGCCTTGTCCAAACTTTTGCACATATGAAAATTTCCCTAAGCCATGAACCTTAAAACTCGGTCAAAAATGAAAATTCCAAAAGTGCCCCAAATTCTGCATTAAGATTTAGGGACCTATCCCAAATGAAACCCTGTGGTGACAGAAGTTGATTCTGGTGCTTAATTTTGACCAAGGCCTTGTCCAAACTTTTGCACATATGAAAATTTCCCTAAGCCATGGACCTTAAAACTCGGCCAAAATTGAAAATTCCAAAAGTGCCCCAAATTCTGCTTTAAAATTTAGGTACCTATCCCAAATGAAACACCGTGGTGACAGAAGTTGATTCTGGTGCTTAATTTTGACCCAGGCCTTGTGCAAACTTTTGCATGTATGAAAATTTCCCTAAACCCTGTACCTTAAAACTCGGACAAAAATTAAAATTCCAAAAGTGCACCAAATTCTGCTTTCAACTTTAGGTACCTCTCCCAAATGAATTCCTGTGGTGACAGAAGTTGATACTGGTGCTTAATTTTGACCCAGGCCTTGTCCAAACTTTTGTCCACATGAAAAGTTCCCTAAACCCCGGACCTAAAAACTCAGCCAAAAATGAAAATTCCAAAAGTGCCCCAAACTCTGCTTGAAACTTTAGGTACCTCTCCAAATGGATCCCCGAGGTAACAGAAGTTGTTTCTGGTGATTAATTTTGACCCAGTCCTTGTCCAAACTTTTGACCATTTAAAAATTTCCCTAAGCCCCTAAGCAAAAGTGCCTCAAATTCTGCTTGAAACTTTAGGTACCTCTCCCAAATGTGTATTTTTGTGCTAAATTCTGATCCAGGACTCAATTACACTAATGCCCATATGAAAATTTCCCTAAGCCCCGGACCTTAAAACTCGGCCAAAAATTAAAATTTTAAAAGTGCCCCAAATTCTGCTTGAAAATTTAGGTACCTCTCCCAAATGAATCCCCATGGCGAAAGAAGTTGATTTTGGTGCTTCATTTTGAAACAGGACTCATTGACACTATTTCCTGTATGAAAATTTCCCTAAGCCCCGGACCTTAAAACTCGGTTAAAAATGAAAAATCCAAAAGTGCCCCAAATTCTTCTTGAAACTTTAGATACCTCTCCTTAATGAATCATCATGGTGACAGAAGTTGATTCTGATGCTTAACTTTGACAGAGGCCTTGTCCAAAGTTTTGCACATATGGAAATTTCCCTAAGCCCCAGACCTTAAACTCAGCCAAAATTTTACATTTCAAAAGTGCACCAATTTCTGCTTGAAACTTTAGGTACCTCTCCCAAATGAATCCCTGTGGGGACAGAAGTTGATACTGGTGCTTAATTTTGACCCAGGCCTTGTTCAAACTTTTGTCCGTATGAAAATTTCTCTAAGTCCCGGACCTTAAAACTCGGCCAAAAATGAAAACTCCAAAGTGCCTCAAATTCTACTTGAAACTGTAGGTACCACTCCCAAATGAATCCCCATGGCGAAAGAAGTTTATTTTGTTGCTTAATATTGACCCGGGACTCATTGACACTTTTGCCCGCATGAAAATTTCCCTAAGCCCCGGACCTTAAAACTTGGGCAAAAATGAAACATCCAAAAGTGCCCCAAATTCTTCTTGAAACTTTAGATACCTCTCCTAAAATGAGGCCCTGTCCAAACTTTTGCCCATATGAAAAGCTCCATAAACCCCTGACCTAAAAACTCAGCAAAAAATTAAAATTTTGAAAGTGCCCCAAATTCTGCTTGAAACTTTAGGTACTTCTCCCAAATGAATCCCCATGGTGAAAGAAGTTTATTTTGGTGCTAAAATTTGACCCAGGACTCATTGAAACTATTGCCCATATGAAAATATCCCTAAGCCTTGGACCTTAAAATTCAGCCAAAAATGAAAATTCCAAAAGTGCACCAAATTCTGCTTGAAACTTTAGGTACTTCTCCCAAATGAATCCCCATGGTTAAAGAAGTTTATTTTGTTGCTTAATATTGACCCGCGACTCATTGAAACTATTGCCCATATGAAAATTTCCCTAAGCCCCGGACCTTAAAACTCTGGAAAAAATGAACATTTTAAAAGTGCTTCAATCTTTATGTACCTCTCCCAAATAAATCCCCATGGCAAAATAAGTTTATTTTGGTGCTTAATATTGACCCGGGACTCATTGACACTTTTGCCCGCATGAAAATTTCCCTAAGCCCCGAACCTTGAAACTTGGCCAAAAAAGAAAATTTTGAAAGAGCCCCAAATTCTGCTTGAAACTTTAGGTACTTCTCCCAAATGAATCCCCATGGTGAAAGAAGTTTATTTTGGTGCTAAAATTTGACCCAGGACTCATTGACACTATTGCCCATATGAAAATTTCCCTAAGCCCCCGGACCTTAAAACTCGGCCAAAAATGAAAGTTTAAAGTGCCCCAAATTCTTCTTGAAACTTTAGATACCTCTCCTAAAAGAATCCCCATGGTGAAAGAAGTTGATTTTGGTGCTTAATTTGACCCAGGACTCATTGAAACTATTGCCCGTAGGAAAATTTCCCTAAGCTCCGGACCTTAAAACTCAGCCACAAATGAAAATTTCAAAAGTGCCTAAATTCTGCTTGAAACTTTAGGTACTTCTCCCAAATGCATCCCCATGGCGAAAGAAGTTGATTCTGGCACTTAGTTTCAACACTGTATTCGGAGACATTTTTGTCCGTATGAAAATTTCCTTAAGTCACGGACCTTAAATCTTGGCTAAGAATGAACATTCCAAAAGTGCCCCAATTTCTGCTTGAAACTCTAGGTACCTCCCCAAATGTATGCCCACTGCGACAGAAGTTGATTCTGGTTAGTTTTATTATAGTAGACAGTATCTACTCTTCTGCAGAATATTATTATGATACAGGTTTTATGCTTTAGATTTTAGGATATTTTATTTTTAAAAGGATATTAGCTTACCATCTGACGGTGATAAACAAATTATGTACTTTTGTAGACCACAACATTGTCAATAATATGGCATGTTTTCTTAGGGGTCTACTTAAGGTTAATACTATGGAGCAGCAAACCTCTTAATGAGGAGAAATGATTGCAGCCATTGATGACCTTATGCAGGATACAAATTAAAGCTACATTCATCATTCTTAATGGGAAGAGGTCGGTGCAAATTGAGTATTTCCTCAATAGCTACTGTAATGTACAGATTATTTTACCTATGTCTTCTGAAGTGGTCACCCTGATCCTTCCTCGGTTGGGTTGTCACCTCATCCTTTTAAATCTGGACACAAATTAGATTCTGTAGATGGTTGACTTCAAGTCTCCATTTTAACTGGTCTTACTCAGCCACAGTATTTGTAGCTCATATGTGCAGATTTAAAGGTAGTAGGTGGCAACCATTAAAGGATTCTGCAATTGGTAAATGTGTTTTGTATGACTAATGTTAATGTCACAAGGGTTTGTTGTGATCTTTATAGAAAAAGACCAATGCATATGAAAGAAATTGTGTGCGTTCTCCAATGCTAAATAATCCACTTAGTTGTATAGTAGGACTAAAGCTGGCCACACACTAGGCCAACTTGTTGATTGGAATGAAAATCTGGTAACGTATGGGAGTAAATGATCAGCAATTTGCTCACAAAATGCCAGAAAATAGATGAAAATGGTCGTTCAGACAAGTTTGTTAAATGTTTGATCTAAACTATTTTTTCAAACAGTTTGTCAGATTTTCATTCCAACTAATCAACTAGTTGATTAGACAGATAATCTTTAGATGTGTGGCCAGCTTTAGTTATGTAACCCTAGTTTCTAGAAGACGTGTCTAAACCAGTGGTTCTCAAACTAGGTTCTCAGGACCCACACTGTTCACATGTTACAGGTCACCCAGCAGGTGCACTCATTACGCACTGACATTTTAAATAACCACAGGTGGAGCTAATTTTGTCACTTATGATTCTTTGAGGAGACTTATAAACCATGCATTGTTTGGGGTCCTGAGGACAGAGTTTGAGAACCTGTGGTCTAAAATCAAGTAGCTTCCATTCAGGGTAGGACACAAGTTGCAGTTTATAAAGCCATATTTAACTTTGTTTAATTGAAATGCGGATGCTAATCCCATAGTGGTTGAGTGTCTGTACAGATGTGTCCACATACATCTATACTTCATGCGCTACAAATAACACGGGAGCTCCGTGTGGCTCTGTAGCACCAAGGGGCTTTTCATGCGATTTACCTTCAAAAATGTCTTATTTGCACAATGATGCAAATATTTAGCACAAGCGGCTTCTGCCGATTTAAAAATATGCAGCCTGCCTATGTTGTGTGCAACTGCAGGTGTATCTGCATATGAAACCCTACATGGCACTGTTACAGCTGCTGACACTAATGTAGCATTTTGCATGCAGATACATTACATACAGGCATGTTGCCTACCATTTTAATCAACAGAAGCTGCTCATGCTAATGATTCACATCACTGTGCTAACAAGACCGAGTCACGCCATGACTGGAAGGGCTGTTTAGCATGCAAGGAGGCTAGACTGTATGAGGACACATCTGTACACAGCATTACTGAAGAGTAATGTTAATGCTGCTGCCATTGTAAAAATGTAGAGACACCCCTAATCCACCGCTTGTCTACGACGTCACCATCAATCTTCTAGGCATCCCTACAGCTGCTCAGAATGTCTGTTGCACAAAGTTGCCAGGGCCAGAGAAGCTGCAGTTGCTGGCCCAAACATATCCTCATTGGACTGGACACCCCTCCCCCATTATCTACCATAGTTGCACACCAGCTGTCACTCACCCAAATTCTTTGTTGGAATTGTTAAACACATGTGCAGTACAAAAAAAAACCATTGGTCAACTGCACAAACCTCTACATAGCATCCACCTAAAAATCCTGCCTTTGGTACAGAATACTACCAAAACTTATTTTGAAAGACAGGGGGATGGGGGGCTTCCCCCAGTATTTTTTTACAATTTATTTTCAGTAACTGTGGTCAGATCACATTTCCCATTACAATTATGGGAAATGGGATCTGCTTTACTAAGCAAGTGATACTTAGGGGTTGGCGTAGAATTTTACTAATTCTACTCCAATTGCCGTGTAATAACTACAGGTGAAACTAAAATAATGTGAAAACACCCTTTCACTTTATTTTTGTAAAAATAATGTGAATAAATAGAGCCCCATATCTCAGTCTGATTTATATTTATTTAAAACACAATAGTTTTAATGATATAGTATTATATTTCATTGAGTCATAAGTATTGATCTTTTGTGCTGTGTATTCTATCTATATTTCTTTCAGTTCCTTTGAACTTGATTAGGAGTTGACACAATTCTTCACAGCTGCATGATCAGTATTATTAATTAATCATCACTAGCACCTATATAAAGGCATCTCTGATGTATTTCAGACCAACTGGAAGTAAAATGATTTTTACTGCAGTTAAGCAAAATTAGTTTTTTACTTTAAGCCCAGCATCAGTCAATGCAGACACTGAATTTTAGAATGCAGTCTCCCCTCCAGTTTTGGTTTCAGCAATGCATGGGAGAAGTTTTAGTGTTAGTATGTGCCTTGATGCAGTCCATGATAAATAGGCTTTCCTTGACTCAGGGAAGGTCACTGCTGTGATCTTTAGGAGAGAGCCCTAAATACGGCAAAGGCTCAGAGCTTTACAGGATTACAGGGCTCCGTGCACTGCCCAAGACCTGGCAGGATTATATTTAAAAATGTCCAACACTAGTGATTCCAATGACATTTTCATCAATGTGTTGCCACTATGTTTATCATGCGGTCAGGGGCGGGATTGGTTAGGTTCAGGCACCAGGCATGGAGGGTTTGTTTAAGGAGAGAGGGGAGGGGCAAGGGGGGGGTGAAGATCTTGAGTGCCTTCACAATGAGTCACATTGAGAAATGCATTGTCCCCTAAAAGTTTAAACACTCCACTGAAGTACATAATTATGTCCTGTAAAGTTATATGGAGCTTTACAATGCAGGATATATTACACACTACAGATCCATTGCAGCAAACAAGGCGACACAGCAAGACATGAGAAGTTACATTTTATTTAAGCATTTACAGCAGACATCACATCACCATTTTGTCTTCTATACAGAGCAATAGCCACAACTGTAACTCCAAGGACGACACCTACAGCTGCTGCTCCTCTTAACCAAGTCAGGGCTGAACTGGAACCAAGGGTAGCTGCTGGAAGATAAACATTGGTTAATCCTTCAAAAAGCATAATATACCTGCATTTATGTGCTAGATGACTGAAATCAGAACATTTCTCTAAAGGAACATACACAATGGACGATGTGTGTATTAAATCTAGTCAGCGGCAGGCCTGGCATCGATAAGTGCACACACCGACAACAATGAACGACAGCAGGGGAGTGGGTCCCTGATGCATTGGGCAACATGGCCTCGTTAATATCCCTAGATTGAGCTGCATGTACAATCAACTGTGAATCTCATTAACGACCTGCAGGAGCATGCATCATTCATAGCTTAGGGCATACACTGGACAATTTGAAAGATATAGTTCAATGATGTAGCTATAGTTCATAAAAATAGTTGGTGTGTATGCGCCTTTAGGGGCATATTTTCCTCATAAGCAGCATTTTTTAGTGTGGCTGTGATGATTTAGTGTAAATTTGCAAAGTGAAGATGAATTCTCTTTACTTAAATGCTCTTAGTAGTAGACTGGCTCCTATCAGAGGCCATCCTGGTGAAGAGCTATAGGCAGCGTAATATGTTACCACACTTCCTGGTTCAGATCCCCAGCATACGTCACTTTAGGGTGAATGAGAGGCCTTAGATCAGGGGAAATGAGATGGCCCTAGATCAGGGTCAAGCATCCCGGAGCTTGGTAAATACAACAGCTTTGCGAAACCCATGGGTTCTGCTATGGAAAAATGTACTCTCCATAGTACATCTAAAGATTCTATTTGCAGGTATCCACTGGAAATGGCTGTTTTTGGGGGAATATCCAGCAATTTTTTGCTACTTAAATAGGATAGCAGTATTGTCTGCTGATAAATCCATTTTGTAGGATACTGGTCGCTTTTTCATGTAATACTGGACAGCCATTTACATTGCAATCTGGTTGCAGACACCCCTAAATCCATCTGCACATTACAGGTTTATCCCTCCAACGGATAACTCCAACTAGCTTGCTGATATAGGGCCATGTTTAATCTCCATTATCAAAGGCCAAGCATGTGGCTGTAGAGTCTTATGCATAGTAGTACAAATAAGTCACTTTGTGCAGCAAACCTGGAGCTACCTAGTGGAATTTAGTGTTACCCTGGAAGTTTGTATTCAGAACTTTTGGTACACAGTCTAAGGCAGTGTTGGCTAACATTGACACTCCAGCTGTTGTGGAACTATATATCCCAGCATGCCCTGCCAGTTTTAGCATGCCCTAATAGCAAAACTGTAGCAGTGCATGCTGGGTTATGTAGTTCCATAACAGCTGGAGTGTCAAGGTTAGCCAACACTGGTCTAAGGTTATGTTCAGTCATCTTTAAAGAAACTGAAGTATAGGACCCCATTAATGGAAAGCTACAACACCTATGTGACCTGAATTTGGGTCCATAAAACCCAACTACACTTTCCTTTAGGTCCCAAATAAAGTACTGTCACAGCAATCTTACCAGTGTCTTAAAGCCTCTAATGTACTCTGGTGCCTGAATTTGAAAGGGACATTTGATGCTTAGGAGCACTACAGATGTATCTGTACTGTATACTTTCCTTTCTTCACCAAATGGCCAGAGATGCCTGGTGTGACTGATCCCATATCACAGGTGGTGAATACTGTACTTGCCTAAATTTTGCAAGTTATATACATCATGGCTGTACACAAAAATTCAGTGTCCTAGGTATGTAGGATTAGTATGTGTTAGAAAGGAATCAGTACAAGTCAGATTAAGGATAACTATAGGTCACTCATTGTACCAGTAGTTTGCCTTTTTATCTAGTTTGGCATTTGGGTGGCACAGAAAAGCTAAATGAAATTGCAGCTTGTGTTCAGGGTATCTGCATTGTACTTTGTCATTCGTGATGTGAAGATATTTTTGTAAATATATGTGTCAGGACACTTGGTCCTGTAGGGAGCCCAAAACAGGGAACAGATGTTTCCCATACACCCATCATTAGACAGTATTACAGGCTTATAACATGCTACCTTCATGTTCTCTGCTGAAGTCCCGGATCATCTCCAGCTCTTCAATAGCATTAAATAGAACTGGTCCATTGGAAGTGACAGTCATCAAGGTCTCTTCAGGACTCCTTGTGTCAGCCATTCTCTCTGAAAGAGAGTCACATTAAGTTGTGGAATAGGATCACTTAAAAAAAAAATTAGATATCTATTCAAAAAGTTGTTTGCACTCCTCTTAAATTTTTACAACTTGCCCTCCTTATTGTGGAACTATATATTATTATATTAGAGATAATTTGGCACTCAGTCCGGCCTCCACAGCATGCCCATGTGCCTCTCCAGCAGATAGTGAAAGGATGGCACTCAACAGCATTTCTAGGCACAGCCAAGATATATATCCTAGTTGTGCCTGTTATTTATTAGAAGTTCTGTTGAGACCATGAGTGCCATCCTTTCTATATATGCACACAATATTACTTGATACATAACCAGAAAGTGCTCTTGTGTATTAAAGATCCTCATAAAGAGAACAGCATTAGCAATTTCAGGTTCTGCAAGGACAAAAACAGTTGAGTTGCACTCCAGCATTGTAAAGCTTTAGCAGTTATGGTACTTCTGTGAAATGAAGTATTTTAGCTCATTAGGGGAGGCACAGTGCATGGCCAGGCCCCACAGCAATGTTTAGATAGGGGCCTAGCAATGCCAAGTACTTGACCCTCTGCTCAGTAGTTTGGAGAAGGGGCTTCTGCAGTTTGCACCATGGACCAGTACTTTCGAAGAGGTCTCTGCTCTTTTGAGCCTAAAATTACTCAGTGGTGGGGACAACTCAGCATACTGTAGCCCTTCACCTCTGGACACTTTAGCCTTGCCCCTGCAGGTTATATTCACGATGCAGAACATTCCATTACTCACTTTTCCTAGAAGCACAATTCACTACACACGAGTTTGCAGCAGAGGGGACACACACAGAAGCACTGCAGTGAAAGTAGACCTGTAGGATCATAGACAAGTTTTCTTGATTAGCTTTCTTGATTAGAAACTAGAATCCAGGACAGAGGTTCAACAGTCACCATGGATCTACCAAGTGCGGGAGACCAGGAGTTGGCATTCCATCTCTACTGAATGACTTACCAGTCCATCGAGAGCAACCTGGGTGCTCTGATCCACAAATGTGAAGGTGCTGACAGCGAAGCGCTGGTAGTAGGCTGGGAAAGGTATGTTCCGGGAGGCAGCTCCAAAAGGCACTAGCTGAGTGAGGTAGTTGTCTCCATCAAAAGGGCATCTATGATACACAATGTTAGCAACACCCAGTATAACCTTATATGCTACATACTGTACAACACATGAACAATTCAGTTTTTAATGTTTTCCTTTAAAACAGTAAGTCTTACCCATTGAACAAGACTGGCCATTGTGTATGGTCAGTAGGGAGAGGAGAATGGGTGGCCCAACAGTCGTTTAAGACCAGAACCAGGCTTGGATCATTTCTATGCAGAATTCTAACCTCCAGGAAGACTGGTTCTCTGAGCACTTTGATTACAGGATAATCTTCATCATAATAATAGGAACTATACTGCCCATCTGGAAGATAATGCAATTACAATGATTTTAAGTCAGAGCAGCCTTATCTTGGGCACTGTTTGAGATGTAAGCCGTTACAGAAACACTTGTCATGAGGGTTATTGGTCAAAGTGCAGCCAATCAGGAAGCTTCGTACAAGTTTAGTCAGAATGGGCAAAATATGAAAATGGCCTAAGACAATATATTAGAGAATGAGGAGCATTTTCTATTAAAAATTGGAACCATTGCATAGGGCTACTAGCTTTATATAGCTTACCCTATGTCAGTCATCTTTATTCTAGGCACAATTTTAAGTGTGCTGTGCCTAACAGACAATTATGATTTCAAAACACTTACAGGCCTTATTTTAAGGTTAGAGACTACTGGAAGTTACTGAAATATCCAATGATGGGGTGATTTAGGTGGAACCCCAAATAGTAGTTACCTTGCGCTATCCTCATCTCCAGGAGCAGAGGGCCTGATGTGGACACAGGAAGGGGTGGGGGCAGAGTGAGCACCTCAACTTGCAGAGGGAGGACACCAGTCAGAGAGTAGATGCAGCGAACAGTCAGCCTACACAGAGCAAAGGAGAGTGAGTAGTTTATATGTGGCAGTCAAATTCACACTGAATTATAGACCACTTACCTCATTGTACTGTCCCTTGTGATTGATGCTTTTTGCCATGTCTGTACATCTTTTGTTGCCACGAAGGCATATTCATATATCATGGACTGGTCAGTGATCTGTTTGGATAAAAGAAAAAGAAAAAAGTCTCAGTTACTACAATATACTAGTACTGAGACAATGCAAAGCATGCCGATGTCAGAACATCAACTTGGCCCTCATTACCAATCCTGCTCCCCCCTCTTCAAAATTTTATGGACTCTTAAGACCCACTTCTTTAGCAAAGCCTTCCAGCTCTCATCCTAACCCACCACTCCATGCTCACTCTTACACTCCTTTAGATTCTAAGCTCTCATGAGCAGAGCAGTTACCCATCATGTGCTTACCTTGGGTTTTGCTGCCCCGCTGCTTATTTGATTTGCATTGCAGAACATGGACAAGGTTAATAAACATTTCTGCAGCAGTCATAATACCCACTTTGTTCATGCTGTTTCTATACTTGAATGTGCTGCAGACCCCTTGTGGTGTCATAGTGAGGATATTTGGCATATCTTAGAGTATGCTAAAAACCTAAGCAAAGTATTTTTTGGTCAGACTAAAGCTCCATACACAGAGCAATCAGATATTGTTGCCTGATCGTCCTTCATGTGCTGTATGTTAGAAATTGAACATCCAGCACATGCATCAACCCCCAAACTAACAACCTGCGATAGACAGTTGCAGGTCCCTATAGTAGCCTGGTCGATAGACCATGTTGGCCTGCATGCATGGACAATGGTCAATATCGATAGCCCATGCATCAATCGTTTGGGGGTTGGAAGGGCCCAAAAAACAGGATATGATAGATAGCGATATATCGTTATCACGTTAAATCTGACTGTTCACATCATAAGCCTCAGTGAAAGATTTTAATACCAGTGGTGATAAGATCATGTTTCACATGAGACCAGTTACACAAACAAGACTATGGCAGAGAAGTTTGTCCTCTACCCTATAGAAAAAAGTAGGTTGTGGCATTTTAAAGGTAGACTTAATTGCCTTTTTGTTTTAAAAAAAAATCACCGATGCAGTAGTTCCCACAATGCTAAGGGGTGGTCAAGGACCACTCATGCCATCCACAGAGACCTCATTGCAGTCTTCCTCTTGGCACAGCTTCAGTGCTATTGCATTGTGGCCAGGGGGTAGTTACCAATAAGTTTAAATGAATCCACTGTAAACCAACTAGTTTTTATGGTATACAACAGACCTCCAAGACCTTTAGGAAGAGACTGGCACCTGCACAGCTTAGATTTGAATAACACCTTTATAATTCAATACATTGGCAAATGGGAGGTTAATAGCCATGTTAGTCTCACCTGATTGGCACCACCACAGGACAGGGGAAACTGGAACACTGCAAATGAAGTCGACTGAGAGACAGTCAGAGCAGGGCAGGAGGTAGAGTCCAGGCCAAGCACATTGATGGAACGCAGAATTAGAGATGGAACGGTCAGGTCTTTGGATATGGCGACCACCATGTTGTAATCATCAGTGCACTGTGCAGTCACTGTATGGGCATAGTCAAATGCAAAGTCATTTTTGAACATAAATTTAGACCCCCTTATTGCTGTACAAGCAAATGCTTTTCCTGAGGTCTAAACTGTAGTCATACAATCTTCTCACAATAGGAAACAGTTATATTGCTGGAGGTTTATATTCCCCATTTATCAATTGCAGGTTACTATATGACCGAAAACTTTGGTTCATTGAAGCATTATAAGCTTCTGTATAAGACAACCATTTAGACTGGTTATATAGTAGCCCAGTATTCTTAGAAGGGGATGGCACAACATTAATACACTGCAGTGCACCTCTGCAGAGACTCCAGTTATCTGGAGGTATTATGAAGAGTGCACTGTACCGAGCATTAATTATTAAAGAACACCATCATACTACAGATACTTTAAGCAGTAACAGTTATCCCTTGATGCTGTAGCATCCAGTGTCAGAAAGCTGGTCCAAGCCAATCAGCTGAATGGTTAGACTTAGTTATTCATCTAGAGTCATCAGTAACATCTCTCTGGTTCAATTGGTGTTTTGAGCTTTCAGTCCATTAGCATGGTTGCTGTAATAACCCACTTATTAGGCACACATGAATTACCCAGGTTCTGTGGCTGGCTGCATGGCTACATTTCACTTGGGTTTAATCAGCCACAGAACCTGTGTAATTAATATGTTCCCAATTAAAGGAAAACAGGTTAAGTCTCCCATAACCAAAATATACAAAAACTAGAGCTGTGCGCCAACCCTCGCATTTTGGATCTAGATTGGTTTTGCCAAAACCTCACCTCAATGTTTTGGTTCTGGATCTGGATTTTCTTAAAGTCATAACAGCTAAAATCAAATAAAACGGGCCTGTTTGTTCCTACAGTATAATTAACCTCAACAACATTTCCAATCAATTTTGACCACCTAACTAGATGAAGCAAATATTGTTAAGGCCAAAAGGTTGCAACCAGCTAGCTGACTAAGCTAAGTGACAGTGGGTGGCACTAACATGTGGCAGTTCAGCTTCTACTTTCCAACACTGATAGTGTGTTATACAGTGGGTTGGCTACACCAATAGTGCACTTACTGTGACAGCAGTGTCGACAGAGCGGGGTTGCTGACGGTGTCCTCAGAACATGGAACGGCAGTGCTTTGGTGCTGGCAGTGTCCTCAGTGAAGGGTATTAGTGATGTTGGCAGTGCCAGCAGTGTCTTTATTGCAGGTTTGCTGGCTGTGTCAGCAGTGCAGGTGTTGCTGGCTGTGTCCTCAGTACATGGAATGGCAGTGCTGTGGTGCCTGCAGTGTTCAGTGAAGGGTACTGGCGGTGTCCTCAGTGCTGGTTTGCTGACTGTTGGCACCCTGCATTGAGAACACACCTGCACTGCCAGCAGTGTCCTCAGTGCATGTGTGCTGACAGTGTCGGCAGTGTGAGGGTCACTGACGGTGTCAGTACGTAGGGCAGCAGTGCCGGTAGCAGGGGATGCTGCCAGTGGGGGTGCCGATGGAGTCAGGGGGTGGCAGGTGCCATCTTTTTCCTTTGTGTGCATTTTCACTAGGCTTAATGCTGATTAGCTGAGAGCCGTGACAGACTGCTCAGCCAATCAGCGTTAAGCCCGCTCAATACAAAACTTCATGACCAGACAGCGGGGTCGTGAGGTTTTGCCTTTGGTGAGGGATCCAGGGCAGGCAGGGAGATCAGAGCCTTGCACGGATCCCGGAAATTCAGGTGGGTTCAGATCTCTGAGATCCAAACCTGCTCATCTCTAACCAAAACACGGAATACTCTGAAATATGGAATTTTGAGCACAACTGGGATAGTGACCCTTGCTTTTTGATGTTCAATGTACACTGTTTAAGGCACAAAATTATTAAAGCTATTGTATAAGCATACCTTCAGGCTGTGTTTATTAAACAAATTAATTTCATGCATTTACACAAACTTTGTAATTTGATAATCAGGGATAACAGCCATCTGAGTTATCAGCCATAGATTGCACTATCCAACTTACATGTGTCTCCAAAGTAGCAGGGGACTCCGGACACACTTGGGGAATAACAGCATCCGATGCTTTCACAGAGATCCCTGGATACAGAGGCATTTGCACAAGGCAAGCGACTTGATTGCAGGACAGAAGAGCAAACACTTGGGCTGGGAGCGTCCATAGCTAGGAGAGGAAACCGGTTGCATATTACAGTTTTGTCAACTACACCGGAGAGGTGAAGTGGAGAAGTTATCCATCATAGCAATCTATCCAGCACAGTTTGAAGCAGACTGGTTGATTTGGGCAACTTTTCCACTTTGAGATGGACCTACAATTTGAGTGTGGCCTTTAGATCAGGGAAACCAGCAATATAAACTTGGATTCATGAATGGTTTCACATCACTCCTGGCCTAGGACCCTGCTCATTATCCCCAGTTTGACTTCCCAAGTGCTTCAATATCCCTCAAATGGAGAACGTCCTCCCACGTGCACTTTTGTTCTCCCAACACAAGAAAAAGCCAGCAAGACCATAGCTATAAGAGCTGTAGGATTTCATAGGTTAAGGATAAATGGGCAACACTATTAGTCATTAATGGCCCCTAACATCACCCATACATATTTAACTGCCCTGATCAGCTTAAGGACTTAGACCAGTGTTGGTTGTAAATGCATCCATCATCATCTACTATAATATAAAGTCTAACAAAGGTCTTGAAAGAATCACTTCCCATTATACAAGAGGACCAGTCTCCTTCATGGGCTCCATTACCAGTTCTAAGTATAACATTATGGCCAGAGCAAGAGTCACCTTGTCAGTTGGTTCACTAATTGTTTTAGCCATGGACCTGTGATCTAGAAGATAATGCATTTTCCACAGCACTTCTGGTTTACAGCACCACAAATTAAGACAAACGCATAGATATCACCCCTAGCTCATTACATTATTTAGCAGTGCTCAGTCATTGTAGGAAGAAAGCAGATATCTGGACAAGAGGGTCAATATTTGAAGTAGAGGTCTCAGACAGATTTAAGTATGAAACATTAAGGACTACCATAAGTGGGCAAAGAAGTATCCAGTCTAAAATATGCATCTTGATGAAAATCTATAGTCCCTGAAAGGCCAATAAACTTTTGGGACCTCTGGTTAAAGCCATTTAGGTGGCTGCACTTTGAGATTCTGCACCCGGGGAGGTTAGGGAGTCACTCATCACAGATTAGGACCTCTAAAATAAATCTGGAAAAATTATTGGATATTACAGGTAAAACTTTCTTTGCACTAGTGTTTATACACAGATTTTGGCCTAGTAGAGGACATGGTTTATAGTGTTGGTGGGAGACAATTGTATACACTAGGTCCACTGTAGAAGATGGCAACTCTTAGCTGTTGAACAACCTCATTTGTAAGCAAAGGTAACCTGTAAGGATAGGGCACTTTAGGTCCTTCTTGTGGTATTGAGCTTTTCCATCCCGGACAATTTCTTCCAGGCTGATAGTCATCACATACTCTCCATCCTATACACAAGAGCACATTTTGGCCATGGTAAGACATTTCTGAAAGCTTGTACTGTATGCATGGTAAACATCTATAAACAAGCGATTTATCAAACCTTGGAGAGATAAAGTACCTGCCAAACAGCTGCTAACTCACTTTACAAGTTTTGTTTGAAAAAAATATAAAAAATCCCCAAGCTATGATACATCTCCCCTAAGCCTTAAAGACATCTCAGTGACTGATGACTATTGACAGTTCCCTAGACACCCACCGCTAAAGCCCTGGAGCTTTGGCCGTAGTTCTAGCCAAGGAACTAGTTACTTAAACCATATCTACCCTTAGATTTTGGCTAAAGCTTTGCATGTTTGCATCACCAGCTAGGCAAAGTAAGGACTATAGAGCCCACCTTCCTTACATCTTTAAATATTAATTTCTGGTCAGAGTGACCGGATTAGATGAGTATGGCTAGGAATTACGCATTTATGCTTATGTAGCAGGCAATAGGCTAAATATCCCAAGGATTAGATTTGTAAGGACCTGGACACTAGTCTGATGAAAAGGAGTGTTGGGGTATTTATAATCAAGTGTTATAAATGCTGTGGTACAGCAGAAAGTTGCTGGGCAATTTTTGGCTTTACCAGATTAGGGACCAGTTAGGCAGTGATCTCATTCTGCTTTGTTACTGTACATTAATTTTACTCATTATAGGAATATATGGTTCTACAGCCATTCCGCATTTACAAGTCTACAAGTGCCAAAACCTATCCTGCACCAGGAAACAAATACCCTTACCTCCTCTCTTATATAACATCCATCGTAAGCTGCACCAACCACCATTGAGCCATCTGCCTTCTGTCCAACCCATGTCCCACAAGCAGGATTAGTGTGGAGATAATGAGACTTCCCGGCATCATCTAAAGACAGCAAATAAAGCAAATCAGTTTATAGCCTACTAGCAAGAGACTGCCAGGGCAAGTCCCCAATTTATGAATTAGACACAAGCATGTCCCAGATTTCTACACATGCTATTCTATAGGCCAGCTATTATTTAAGCTGGACTGACTGTAAAATTAGTTCTTCGCTTAGACAAACCAGCAGTTCAAGAACAAATCATGACAGGAACATGCAGGGGGGGGGGGGGGGGGTCGAAGCTGGATAATTGGCTGAGACGAGATGAGCTTAAAATTAGATCGTAACGACGCCATCTTGCGACTGGCCGCAAGACGCCATTTTAGAAAATGAGATTGCAAGACGCCATTTTGCGAATGGCCGCCCAATCGCCATTTTAGATAAACACACTTAAGTACATATGGCGATGTTACTATTAGCATCATGCGACTGCATATTTTCCCATTTCTCATTCACATAAATACGCACAATTGCACTGTTAACTAGTCGCATATTGGCGAATGCATAAGATCCTGTATGAAAATGCTGTTTATTAGCTTCATGCGCACGCATCTGCCCCAAGTTAACTAGCGTCTTTATATCAAACCCCAAATACTTACACATTAAAGCTTATGGAACCTTATGTGAATATGTAAAGTATAAGATTCAAGTTTGTTCATTTATTATAATTGCTGTGAAATAAAGGTTATTTGGTAGCTAAGGTTTTATACATGATAAGTAAGCCATGTTTGGTATTATACTGATCTGCACTCTTTCAACAGTATTCCGGTATAAACGGTGTGAAGATCGCAACATACATTCTCAACTTATGGACCGAAGAGATTTAAAGCAGAAAAATTTATTTTTGTGAATGTTTGCATGAGGCGGGAAACCAGAGGCAACCAGTTGTTAGAGGCTGGACTGTATTTGAATCAACCTGTTAAATCCCTTGCAACATATGCACCCTCATTGAGGACCAATGGTATTAGCAACAAACTTCTCTATTGTGTTGTGTTTCTGTGAGGGAATAAATGTGTGTGTTGTGACCCCAGTATGGAGTCTTCTTGCTGAATGACGGTATCTGGTCCAGAGTGCTTGCGTATGTATAACTGTACTTAGGTCTGTATAATTCTTTGCGCTAAATTGTACTTCGATCATAGTGTGTAACTGACTGTACTTTTACTTGAATAATACTTTGTGCTTTGGAAACACATGTTCCAGGTCTAAGGTTTTTATTTACTGTATGACTGCGTACGCAAAATAAGAGTCAATCTTAGACGTTTATAGGCAGGCTTTAGAAGGTATAGGTAAGAGTGTTGAGGTTCAAATTCAGTATCGTTAGGGGTCACTTATTTTCTGCCATTGTATGTTCTAGAGCAGCGGTGGCGAACTATGGCACTCCAGCTGCTGTGGAATTACATATCCCAGCATGCACTACCAGTTTTAGCATTCCCTAATAGCAAAACTCTGGCAGTGCATGCTGGGATATGTAGTCCCATAGCAGCTGGAGTGCCAGGGTTCACCACCACTGTCTAGAGTATCTAGACTGAATACATTCTAAACCAAAATGGTTATGTTTCAATATTATGCATGACATTAACCCTTAGTTACAGATAAACATGCCAGCTTAACTTTTTTACAACCAAGCTATCAAACCAAGGGGTCTACTTTATTAGAGAAAAGCCCTATATCTGGGCAGAGACTAGCATTAGTGCTAGAGAAACAACTTATTTGAAAAGCTGCAAGGCTGCCTATAGCCATCACCTGCTCACTTAGCACGATAGCAGGAGTACAGCTAGTGAGAGCTATCATAGTAGAGGCTTCAGGGGAAAAAGAAAAAAGAAAAAAAAAAACCCTTTGCCCAGTTTAAATAAAGCTTCTACAGGGTACACTAGCCCAGACTTCCAGTGCAGTGTGCCTACGTGAATTTGCCAGGAAAGCTGTAAGACCCCCTCCTGCCATTGCCATCACACCAGATAGCTGGGCATCACTCAACTGCCCCAGCAAGCCTCAGTGATAGATGGTCTATTGCTGCAGAAAATGTATAATACCACATTACCAAGTAGATTAGACACTGTTGGTGCATCTAATGCTTAGAACATAAGGGCATCTCTTTTCCAAAGAGAACAGAGCTACTATTTTTATGGTTGCAGGGGTAAACAGGATTTGCATGGGGAGGTTTCCAGACATGGATATACAGTATAGACCTATCATTTGCTTGAGCTATTTTAACACCAAGCTTCCTATATCATATTGTAAAATGTATCTTGTGAGCACTCAGTAATAGTGACTTATATGCAGCATGCCAGTGCAGGGACAGAATTCTCAACCTTAAAGGTGCCTGGCTAGGTATTTAAGATTCAGAGTTCCAGTCCTGGGTATGGCATACTGGGAAACATGGGTTTTTAAACTATGGGGGAGAGGGGTGTTATGAAGCTATTCTCCATACACCCAGGTCTTAATATGAGAACTAATTTTAACCACCTCCAATTTAAGCTAGAACTTCTAATAGCAGAAAATTTATATGCTGTACATTTCAGGTGAAACCCATTGAACAGTGTTGACTGCAGCCAGTGCTGTTATGACAAAGTGACCAATGTAACACAATATAACCATCGTTTGCTGAAGAGGCCAGAAATCATAACACTTAAGCTGCTTATTATCCACGAGCAGATAGTGGAACGACAGTACAATTACAACATTGTAATCGTATAGTCGTTCCTCATCCCCTGTAGTGCCTACACTGAACGATATGTTGTTCACTGCAGGCACCCTTCCTCATCCCCAATCTGTCATTATCGGCAGAGGGACTGGCGTGCTCAGGCGATGATTTAGGTTGAAAATGACCAGCGGGAGCACACATCGCTGGTAGTTTGACATTTTAATGCCTGATGTAGTTATGGTTCAGTTGCTCATTTGAATCACCTAGTGGATACGCGGCATTCATCATACTGAAGGGAGTCATCGGGACTTTCCAAAAGCACAATTTCACCATCAGTAGGATATGAGCACTGTATACCTAGGATAATACAGCATGGATGCAACATATAGCCACTACTAAAAGAGTTAGAACTGCCTTTCACAGAAGACAGGTCATCTGAGAGCCAATTAGGAAAGACAATATAGACAGGTATCCATGTTAGTCTAAATCATAGTAGGGGACTGTTCTAGAACTATTTCAAAAGGTTATTTGGGGCCTAAAATACATTTTTCCCCACACTTAGGTCCTGATTCAGACTTGGGAATAGAGAGATCAACTGATCATCTTTGTGAAACCATGCTGCACTGCAGAGAGATTTAGATTTGGAAGGAGCGTTTCCAAACTGACATCGAAATTGTAGAGTAATAATAGAGCTGTTCAGTATTTGTGGGCTACATGCAAAAGCAGCCAGTATTTACCCCACATGTAACAAAAAAAAAAAAAATGTATTTACAGCCCTTGCATTGCAATATGGTTTGTTCAGGTTCACAGTTGAGAGAGATCTCTCTATTCCCAATGCTGAATCAGGCCTTTAGGCCACAAGGATCTTTAGCAGTCCATGTTTTAAGGACATCCATAGTTATGCACAGATAGCTTCATTTTCTCTCAATCTTTTAGATAACCATCTGTGGTCAAGCATAAATATCCTTAAAATCAGGACTGGTAGGGTGCATTGAGAGCCAAATTTGCAAGGCATTAGCCTGAGGAGTCTCAATCACTTGAGGTGTCCCAAGGTTATAGTTTCAAACTCTAAACCAGAGACCAGAGGTTCCAAAACACCAACATTACAGTCCAGGTTTTAATGTTGTCCATACTGCAGTACAAATTGCCTGAAGTACCAATTAAGTCACCAAGGATATTCTTAAAACAGTGAAGTTTGGGAGCCTCTGCTCTAAACATTTAGATCAGTTCTACATTGAACTACTCACCAATAACAGCTAAGACAAAAACAGCATCTTCCAGCACAGAGGGAAGAGTAAAATTCATATGTCTGGGTCCACACTGCAGATGTGAGGCATCATCCCAATAATCCAGCATTACACCCATCAAGCATTGCCAACTGCAGATCCAGATTACTCCCACTAACCCCAAACCTGTTGTAAAACTGCCCATCTTTCCAACAACAGCCAATGTTGGAAAACAGCCACAAACCAGCCCTTTATACCATGAGGATGAGGCGGGAGCAGCGATGTGATAGGTCAGGTGCTGATGTGAGACAGGTGCGCTGTATGTATCACTAAGGTCTCACTAATTAAATACCCGTTACTCATACCCCTTTTACAACCCGGGCAGCTCCCTGGTGTAAAAGGGGAGAGGGTTGGATTGCCGGGTCGAGTGACCCGGCAATCCAACCCCGGTAACCAGCAGAGTTTAACACGGGCGTAGCCCGTGAAACCCTGCTGTGAGAACAGCGCACTCCGGGTCACGATGACCTGGAGTGCGCTGCTAGCCGGCCGATTGGTCCGGCTTCAGTGGCGCTTGGAGATGACGTCATCTCCAAGCGTCCACTTTCACTCCGCAAAAGCCGGGTCTATGCAGACCCGACTGCGGTGTGAGCGGCGCTGACTCGGGAATATCCCGAGTCGGCGCCGGCAAAATTCCGGGTCTGATCCAGATAGGAACTTTGTTCCAACTCCGGGTCAGACCCGGAATTTAGGTGGAAAAGGGGTATCAGTGTGGGGGTCTATCTAACGTGCATTTTCTATTGCTTTATCAGTAAAGCTGCATACACACACAACGATTTTGTTACCAACGATTTTATGAACGATTTTTATGAACGATTTTCTGTCAGATTATCTGTCAGATTTTTTAAAGTGTTATGGTGCGTACACACTGGGCGATTAAAGTGGACGACTGAACGATAACGATATCGTTATCGTTCAGTCGTCCACTTTATCGTCCATTTTTAACACAAAAAAGATGAACGATGACGACGACGCGCCTTCCCGCGGGTCGTTCGTCATCCTCGTTCATCGGGCTGACATGCAGGCCAACCTGACGACCTCGTCAGGTTGCTGCATGTCAGGGAATGGGTGAGAGAGCCCGGCGCTGAACGATATCGCTAATGATATTGTTCAGCGGCTGTGCTCAATGTCATGAACGACATTGAGCACAGCCTGCCGGGGACACACTAGACGATATCGCTCAGGGAGCATATCGTCTAGTGTGTATGCACCTTAATGAACGATTTTTATGAACTACAAACGATTTTTGCATACTCCCTTATGGTGCGTACACACTGGGCGATTAAAGTGGATGACTGAACGATAACGATATCGTTATTGTTCAGTCGTCCACTTTATCGTCCATTTTTAACACAAAAAAGATGAACGATGACGACGACGCGCGTTCCCGCGGGTCGTTCGTCATCATCGTTCATCGCGCTGACATGCAGGCCAACCTGACGACCTCGTCAGGTTGCTGCATGTCAGGGAATGGGTGAGAGAGCCCGGCGCTGAATGATATCGCTAATGATATCGTTCAGCGGCTGTGCTCAATGTCATGAACGACATTGAGCACAGCCTGCCGGGGACACACTAGACGTTATCGCTCAGGGAGCATATCGTCTAGTGTGTATGCACCTTATATGAAAATTGTTCAGTTGACAAGTCTGACTGAACTACAAACTACAAACGTGAACGCACATGAACGATAATCGTTCATCATTTGAGCCAGAAAGTGAACGATTTTTTCAAACGATTATCGTTAAACGATATCGTTTAACGATTATCGGTCAAAAAATCGTTGTGTGTGTATGCAGCTTAGGGTTTAATCCTATTCCATGTGAAGGGTGCACATGGAAATGGCACTGCGCCTCGCACCCTTTGCTCCCTGATCTGAGCCCGAATTTGATTCATTTTGCTCTGAGCCCTATGTGGCTTTAAGCACTTTTATGCGCTACCGTCAAGCACGAGTACATCGCGTACAACTGGCTAGACCCCCAATATGTCTATCAAAAAGCACTTGTGTTCTTTATATAGTAGCACCTTCATTCACAATCTGTATAAATGATACATTCTCAGTGCTCAATAAGGTTATTGAAAAAACATTACAAAACCCCCTATATAAGTTTTATAAAATTGCAGACACTAAAATATATTCAATATATTTTGATAATTTATAACTGTTTACCAAATGCTGTGAACAGGCCAGAACTTCAGGATATCCAATATTAGCCAACACAAGAATTAATGGGATGCAGGCTGCAAGCATTCAGATTGATTAACATGTTTTTTCCCTGCTTTTCCCACTTTATATCAATGTATCCTATCTTTTTAGGAGTCCTCAGTGGTTTGAAAAGTAATGTAACCAACATTGCAGTGCCGTTATATAAACCTGTCATTTTCTGCACAATTAAGTTCTGGTAACTGATGTTCCTGCTGAGCTGACGGATCTGGTAATGAAATAGTTGAAAACCTAATCTAGCTAAAAATTCTCTAACAATGTATTAAGAATGTACTGTACAGTGCAATTATCCCACCTATTTAACATCAAAATAGAAAAACTGAAAGTATGACCTGGGGGTACTTAGAGACTGAAGTTGAGAACCTCTGTTCTTGGGGGTGCCTCGATTGCTTTACCACAAGCTTCTGGATATCTAGTTAATATTTTGTGCATTTAAATTACATATCTGTAGGTAAATAACTAAATTTTTCATTATTTTTTTTTTCAAGTATCTCCAGCAGATCACTCTTTGAGTAATTCTCTGTGTGGGATATTTGCTATCCATTATTAAGGAAATTCTTAAAACATGATGTTATCGATATGGTACATTAGGGCACAGGTTCTCAAACTCGGTCCTCAGGACCCCAAACAGTGCATGTTTTCCAGGTCTCCTCACAGAACCGCAAGAGAAATAATTAGCTCCACCTGTGGATCTTTTAAAATGTGTCAGTGAGAAATGAAAACACCTGTGCTCCTGCTGGGTGACCTGGGAAACGTGACCTGTATGGGGTCCTGAGGACCGAGTTTGAGAACCTCTGCTATACAGCATTACTGATACTGTCAGGATAGTGGTGATTAATGAGTTAAATTATGGAAGCCCAAGGAAGCCATTGAACACAGATGTAACTTGTGCATATTTAGCCTTAATAACATTCAGGGCACATTATCAGCTGACCAATCATGGCTCCCACCACATGGAATAAATGTCTGGCCTGCTCTTTGTTAGCTTATGGTGATGTGCAGACAAGATGGGTTGGTTCAGAGTAGGTTATGGGTTAGTGATATTGTTCTGGAGCTGCAGTTTACAATGGCTGGTGTGTAATACACAGGATCTATGGGAAAGTTCCTCACATCTCCACTGTGGTGCTGGTAGCATGGAGCTGGCCTTTCCTTTGTCAGTTGAAGGTGTTGCTTTTTCTCTCAGTGTGCTTGGTAAGTATAGGGAAAATGACACTTTCAATAGTGAATTTGTAGTAGTACATGATCTCTTTTCAGCTGCCTAAACAGATGTCTAACTAGTATACCAACATCATTTGGCTCTTTAATACTTGCATTATGGTACAGTAGTAGTAAAAAAAAAAAAAAACTTGACTCTGCTAAACTGCATGGAATATTTCTATACAACAATTTTCATGGTAAAATGCCTGGTTCTAATTCAGTGATCAGACTGAATCAATATGATGTGGAATTGGGTTAAATCAGCCCTGGTACCTACATTAATAATAGTGGTTAGTTTAAGAGTGAACTGTCTTGTGCTGATACATTATTTATAATTCATTTATTATATACTACAGTACTTGCCTCTGCTTTGTGGGGTCACCTATCAAAGGTTCAGGTGTTCCCTCTTGTAACTTGCACAGATCTGGTTTACAAACCTATATGAATTCACCCACCCAGTCCCATTATGGCTACTCCCTGTGTTATTGGCATTCATCCTATGATTTAAATTAAAAAAAACAAAACAAAAACACCCCTGTAGGTGAATTGATTTCTAACAAAGAGAGCCCATTTCTTCATGTAGCGGAGAACCTGGATTATAAGCTCTAATGTCCGATATGAATGGTCTCTGTAAACCTAAACATAATATGATGGTGCTGTATGAGCACAAAACTTGCTTAAACTGCTTTCCCAATGTTAACCTCTCGTATAACTGATCCTGGATAGTTCTAAGGGCTGTACCATAGGAAGATTGTTCACCTAACTTAAGCCTGTTTGTGTTCTGTCTAAAGTAAACATACAGTAGTAATGTTCTGCCCCTGAGTTGAAAACTGACACAGTATATTTTAGCATGGAGTGTTCATGTTGAGGTCAGTTATTGACTGTAACAGGTTCTGTGCATCCTAACTATGAATGTTCTGTACACCAGGATGTCTATCATTAAATTGGAGAACTATTTTGTTTACTGAAACTGGTGAGCCTGCTTATATTTTATTTTCTGTCTTTAGACTTTCAGGGTGAGCCTCACAGCCTTGACAATAACTCTGCTTGTGGCTTCTGGGTAGGGCAGAGACCCAATGAATCTGTGGTCATTGGTGCTGCTTATGATGGGTGCTATGTAACAGAGGAGGTAAGGGAATGCTGACATTCATGAGTAATGAGATTAAGGGGCATATTCAATTGGGTACAAAAAGTCCCATACTTTTCGCATGCCGGTGTTTTTGCAGACAACGCTGGTTTTCCATGCGAAAATATCGCGCTTGTCTCGCTATTCAATTAGAAATCTGCAAAAATCTCTCTGCAAAACTCTAACATATGAAAAGTCCTGTCAGATTTGGGAAAATCAGCCTGACACCCTCCAAAAGATGCACTGACATTGGTGATCACTATAGATACCCCCGAATAGCCCTGCTGAAGGTATTTGGGGTACTTAAATGATCTCAATAGCTGCTATTTAGCATCTGCATAAGTGGTGAAGAATAGCATTATTTTTTGTGAAAATAACTACTCCCAGCAAAATTGGGGTACACAAAAATGGGTGCTAGCATATTTTAAAGTTGCTAAAGTGAAGTTTTTTTTTTTGTTTGTTTTTTTAAAAACAAAAACTTAAGAAATCCACCTGCAAGCTTAAACACCTGGGGACCCACCTGGAGTCTCTTTTGCTAGTTTTTAAGCTTGTCCCCCAACCTTGGACCTTTTTCTACCCTAAAAATGAAACTACTCTTTTGGGGTGACCTAAAGTATTAAACTATTTTTGATGCAGTTTACCTTTGGGGGACTGTCCTAAGATTGCAGGGGGGGGGTTCCTGCAACTTTTCACCCCAATTCTGCACTTTTTTTGACTGCTATTCATAGGCAAAACTTTATTGCCATTTCCACACCGGCGAAAAGTATCCAGAAATTAATACGGAGGAAACGTTTTGCATGGCGAATTGACGTCACTGGTGTAACTTTTTTGCCGAAAACTGCTTTTCGATGCTAATTGAATATGGCCCATTATCATATTGACATCTGTACAGTTGGACCTGACTAGTGGCTGATGAGTTGGCCTTTCAATCCAGCAATTTCAGTCTCCCTCTGACTCCTGCTATACAGTTAGCATCTCATCAGTGAGCTTGCACGCATAGTTCCCACTACACTAGTAACTTAGAAGTGCAGTCCAGATGTTCCTTGGTGCATCTGAACGAGCACCAATCCTTTTCACTTGACTTGTATGTGGGCTCTGACCTTGCCCCTTCGGGCTTTCCCAGCCTCCTGAAATAGGCCTCTCATTCTTCCTTTTAATCCAACTTTGCGTCAGAGGTAGATTTATATTAACTCCTGTTACCCAAATTGTACTCTGTAGTACTGGGTGGCCATACCGCATCTATCCTGTGTCCTTCTTCCTTTGTATCTGTAAAAGAAAATGCATTGACCATATGCCACATCACGGCTCCCTCTGTACATATGAAATTGACCTGAATGTTTAACAAAACAAGACCCGAATTCAATTAACTGCGATAAGCCACTTTTCATCAAATTTTATAATAAGATTTATACTTGTCCAGCAATCCTACTAGCCGCAGTTTTTGAATCTGCGAATTCTCCATAGCCAAAAATGGCAAAGTTTTCTCCACCACCAGAGCAGGTGACAGAAACCCCTATTTTAAGTGAAAAATTTTATGACTTGTTGCAGAACCTCTTAGACATCCCCCTAAATGACCAATTGGGGGGTGGAGTTTTTAATTGACATATTTGGGCCAATTACATGTTAATTTTTTTAACATAAGTGAGATGAATGGCCAAAGTTTTTTTGCACAATCGTGGCTAATTAAATTCTACAATGAAACAGTAGCTACAGGGTATTTGCAGTATGACCAGGGTGGACTTGTCCCTTTCCTGAACTGCTACAATTCTAAGGGTACTTCAGATTTCCAATGTACATTATGTGATCAAAACAAAATCAAATCTTTTTTTTTGAAAACCATAAACCAAAGATTGGACATGTCCCTCTCGTACCAGGCAGATGTGTACAACCTAAAATCTGTTGCTTTGTTCCCTAATTCTTATGGTTGAAAACAAACATCCTATTGGGTACCCATGTATAAAGGATTAATGGAACAAAGCTTATGGGCATCTCTGCTACAGGCTAAACTAAGTAATTTCCGAACTAAATTTTCTATATAAAACTTATTGCTCTGTTTGTCTGTCCAGTTATGCGTTCAGGCACCCCTATACTGATTGGGATGAAACCAATGCGAGGTGGTCCAGTTGGATCCTGGCCAGATTTTAGGGGGTTAGAGTTGGACCTACCATTGGTGTACGCTGGATAGAACTTTGAACTGGGGAGCCTGTTCTGGGATGAATTTGGATGAAAACTGCAGAGGGGTGGCAATTGGTCTGGGAGGCCTAACTTAATAACTCAAAGATTTAGACCCAGGCAATGCCGGGTACTTCAGCTTGTAATACATACTCGTTTATACAGAATCATTACAGCTTCTCTGCATATTGTTCCTTTGTATTCACAGGATGGAGACCATGTGATGACTCTGCTTCTGGAAGAGATCGTAAACAGAGCTGTTAATCAATACAAGGTGGCAAAAAAGTGTCCGGTTATGACTGGTAACTTGTCCTTCATATTCCTTGTAAAATTAACATTGTCTTAACCAGCCATTCTATAGACAAGTCAAATACAGTAGTTATCTCAAACTAATCTTTGCAGCACTGAACTTGCAATAGAATCTGTCTGGGTGCCCAGACTCCTAATGGGACTGACCTAGCTTTGTACCATCTTATGCCGTCATATATTCATACCAGAGGTTTGCAAGCCAGTTATCTACAATTTTAATAAGGAGAACTTTGTTTGGACAACTAGGATCTACCTAGGCTGCCACTTGGATAGCCCAATAAGCATTCCAATAATCTTATAAAGATTTAATATGTAATTTTTTTTTTTCTTGGTGTCTGATTATGGTGCTTAAAGTACACCTGTTGATTTATAATGAAGGCAGCCATCTTGTGGGATGCATCATGAGAATGTAGTCTTTTGAGTCACTGGGAAGTGAGACATCGCTGAGACACTGATTACTAATTTACTAGAGACTAATGTCAAACATTGCACCACCTACAAAATGACTAAAATGTGTGTAAATCTGACTTTAATATGCGGCTTAAAAGTTAAACACTGGCAGCAACCAATATTTTTAAACCATTAAATGGTTGTTTCTAAGACCAAAAACAGTCTAAATTATCTTGTCCATACAGTAGCCATGGATGCTCCCAGCCCAAGTGTGTGTTCTACTATTGCACAAGCAGACCGTCTATCCTGTGCTGATGAGCCCGTATCAGGAGAACTCTGTGAGGAATTTGGATGCTGCTATTCACCAACTCCTTCTACAATGCCTTGTTACTATGGGAACAAATGTAAGTACCTTTTACTTGTCAAACCTAAAGATGGTGGCTTTGTTGGCAGAACTAGCCTTGTAACAGCGTGGCTAAATCTAAATCTTCAATTGGGGGGGGCACTAATGATCCCTAATGGCCACTAAGATAAGCAGACTTCTCTTCCCTACAGTGACAACAAGATGCACAGGTGACAACTACATGGTGGTCGCAGTTTCTAAAGATCTGACTGTGCCATCTCTCATCCTGGATTCAGTCAAAGTGGCTGGCTTGGACTCTTCTTGCCGAGGGTTGCTGGTGACCAAGAGTAACTCCTTCGTGATATTCAGTTTCCCCTTATCTTGTGGTGGCAGGAATCAGGTAGGAAAAACAAGATCTGACTGACCCACAGGGGTACAGGGAAAATTCCTGGTCTGCCCCAATGCTTCTGGTGCCCGCCCCCTACTCTAGGGATCGGTAACTTTGTAGATCAGGATAATGGATGAACTTGCTAGGTTTGTTTCTATGGAAACTAAGATTATCCCTCCTGCCAATGAAAGTGGATGGTCCTGACACCCCTGTCTCAATTATAAAGGGGTGCTGTTCTTTGCATGTCCTCTCTAATGGTTGGCCAAGTCCTTGTGGTGGTTGGCCACACCCTTTAGCTTGGGGACCCTTCTATTGCATTCCCTGTTGGGCCTTTCATGCCCCAGTCTGACAGTGGGCAAAATCGTAGGCCAGTGTGTTCTGCATCGCATACCAAGGAGAGATCTGTATCTCTATTCAGTGTTTTTAACCTATGAACAGTGATGGCTTGTCAGACACTTTGTTGCATTTGTATGTTGCCATGTATTGCAACAGAGTAAATGGTTTTATGTTTAATCACAGGGGGAAGATGGCTCAATGACCTATGAGAATACTATTGAAGCTGTAAGGAGCACAGTCTCATGGCAAGAATCTTCCATTACACGAGACAGTACTATGAGGTAAGCAAAATAAACCTTGCAATTATTTCACATGTAGTCATTTGGTATTGTTGTGCTAAACACCAGTATATAATTTATTTGCTCTCTTCAGGGTGACTGTCCGCTGCAGCTATAACTATCATGGTGTTGTACCTGTGCAGGTTCATGTATCTACGCTGCCACCACCTCTACCTGTGACGACATCTGGGCCACTCTATCTGGAAATGACTATAGCCAGAGGTGACTAGATCTAGCCATGGACCATGGTGCCTATTGGGTTTTAAATGTCTTCACAAACTGTCAAAATCCTCTTTAGTGTAAGGGCGAAAAAATTTTAAAACCTAAAGAGCAGAGAAGTAACAAATCGGCAGCTAGCTAGTGTTTAGCATGTTCTATAAAATTGTAAAAGCTGGTCAGTTGCTATATTAAACTTGTCCATTTCATTGCTGTTCAGGTTTGTGGGGGCCCCTATGTACTCCCAGCACTGAAAGTGCCTCATATGCCACAATGATTTCCCCCTGCCCCAAGCTGGTAGCTATGGCAGTGAAGGTTTGCTGCCCCCCCATGTCGAATTACACCTTAAAACACTGAAGAACACTTAATGTAGTATTTAAACCTGTTTATTCACATACAGCTGCTAGTTTGGACAGTGTTGGTGCACCATAAACTAATGGTTTTATCCTTTCCTTGCAGATATGGATTATAAATCCTATTATTCTGAAGGGGAGTACCCTGTGGTCAAAGTCCTTAGAGAGCCAGTCTACTTGGAGGTCCACCTTCTGCACCGAACTGACCCAAGCCTCCACCTGATCTTAAACGACTGCTGGGCCACTAATTCTGAGGATTCCACTCGCAGCCCCCAATGGCCCATCTTGTTGACCAGGTAGTAAGCCAGTGGCACAAACACTGCTACAACTGAACTACTCATGCAGCTTGTGCATTTAACTTGGGCCTTTCTTTTTTTCAGCTGTCCTTTCGATGGAGACAACTACATTACTCAGCTGGTTTCTGTTCAGGGTCCCACAGCAAACCTCCCTTTCCCAAAGCACTACAGTCGCTTTATCATCAGCACCTTCACATTTGTGGACGCAACCACCAAAATTGCCCTTGATGGACTGGTAAACTGCAGTGTGCTAACCTAATGCTCTCCTGTGTAGAAGTAACCAGTGAATGCCTTAACTTAAACAAAATGTAATTGTACCCACAGGTATACTTCCACTGCAGTGCTTCAGTTTGTGTCCCGTCTGCCGCAGATGACTGCATTGTAGACTGTAATATGAGGAAACGTGAGTATTGTGGCTGTGCTCTAGTATGTACATATCAAACAGAACATATACACTGGAACAAAATCGCCATGGTTCTTGGTATTGGCACAGCCAGCATTACTGGATGCATGACCACAGCATAAAAGCTAACTGTCCTTTCTTCTCAGGGAGACTGCATAAACGTCATGCACTGGAGCCCCTAAAGAACATGGTGACTTCAAATGGACCAGTCAGATTCATGCCCATTGAGGAAGAAGGAATTAAACTGGAAGGTGAATGCCTTATTGTTCATTACACACTGAGATGCCACATTATACTTCTAGTTTACACCTAGTGCTGTACAGTAACTTGGTAGCTGTGTGAAAACTTTTTCTATATTATGCTCTTCATTGTGTCTAGGTCATCTTCAATCTGAATACTCTACTATGGACTTGGTCCGAGCAACAGCTGCTGCTGGAGTAGTTGCCTGTGTGACTGGAATAATTTTGGCTGTATGGTTTTACCTTAGGCATCAAGCTGCAAAAAGCAGACTGTAA
This sequence comes from Taudactylus pleione, assembly GCA_031769625.1. Lineage (NCBI taxonomy): Eukaryota > Metazoa > Chordata > Amphibia > Anura > Myobatrachidae > Taudactylus > Taudactylus pleione. Next base: position 1,104,707 of record JAUIMM010000211.1, read on the forward strand.
GCTGTTAAATAAACTGACTTTCAAAGAACTAATGTCTGTCTAATTTTAGCTAGGGCAGGTGACCAAAGGAAGACAACAGGATATCCCTCAAGCTTTGAGCACAATGTCTGAGGGCCAGGGCTACCCTTAGGCAGCTGCCTGCCTAAGGCTGCTGGCTCCTGTGGGGCACTTTTGAGGTGACTGAGGTCGCCAGCACAAAAATTGGATGTCTCTGAAAGATACTTTTGCTTCTTAGAACTGACACCAGGAGCGGATTAAATAGATGATTGCAGGACCTGTACTTTCCCCCTGATCTTCTATTGATATATAACTTGCCTGGCTGGTTCAGCATTGCAGGCAGATGGCAAATGTCCAGCCTCTTGTCCTCTCAAAGTACACAGGTGACCTGAGGTATTAAACACTTCTGGTATATTCAGCCCAAGCTACAGATATGCACAGCTACATCCTTGCCGCTGGTGTGGCAAATCATGCCACACATGGTATGAGATGCCCACTGCAATTGCACTTCCATGGTATGTATCGTATGCAGGCGCGGGGCATTGCATAGTGCACATGTTTCTGGTGCGGTCAGCATCAATGTAACTAGGTGCATCTGTACAGTTACACTTTCTAGGGCAGCTCACACATGGAATAGTAAAATTACAGATGTTGCTTTGAACATTGGATGGATCATTAAGTTATGATCAATCTTCTATTCCATATGACCTATGGTGCTGATATGTTGAATGTGCACCTGTTTATCTAGCATATATTGTGTGAATTTTCACTATGCTCAGAAAATGAGCGTGTGCAAAGCATCTGTGCAGTCATCTGCCCTTATGACTAAACGGGTGTGTGGCACCCTTGGCTGAAGCTATGATCTAACGTGCCCAGAGACCTGGCGATGCTGAGGGCTTACTATATAAGGGGTTTGCACATGATGGTTACAGGGATGGCTTAAGGCATTGATGGACGCAGCCTTAAAATTCAAACATGGTGGGGTTTTTTGTACCTCCTTTTTAACATGGAGAACTTTCTGGGAGGTTCTCTGTGGGGGAGTCTTGCATGGCTTCCAGCCATATCTCCTTTATCTGTCATGATTGTTACTGTGCCATTCTGCTTGAATCTCATGGCTGCACCGCATGATGCTCAAACTGGAAATCTGAGTTAGAGTTCTGAATTAGATTAACTAGGCTTTAAAGTGTGTGTGTGTGTACTTAAGAGTCCCATGGGCATGAGTAAAGCCCACCTACACTAGCATGTCACAGCAATGGCAGTTGCATCAGCCAGATGACATGCAGCGTTGCTCATGAAAATTGCCTTTGCTAGAAGCCAACAGATCACATTATGTTCTTGAGCATCACCATTTAAACAGATGCAATGTACCAAGTGTTGCTGAACCCTCCAAGAAAAATCATTCTTGCTGCCTGTAGGAAAGGCATAATTAGCCTCACTGCAGGTTTGAGGTTACAGCTAACAGCTGCAATACACATGTGCTTGCACTAGATGGCCATAGTTGCAAACTGAATGCTGTAGTGTGTATAATCGCTCTCCTCCTCTCAATAGTTGAATTGTACTCATTAAATTCATCAAATGCTTCATTGGCAGTTCTATTAAACACAACTCAATAGGTTAGGAGTTGGATATCTTCTACCCCTTTTCTACCAAAATTCCAGGTCTAACCCGGAGTTGGAACAGAGGCCCTGATTCAGAGCCGGACGCTCTGATAGAGCCGTCCCTCTTAGTTTTTAGAGCGGCCTCCCGGCCGCTCGCATAGCTGTGGGCGACCACCCACAGCTATAGCGAGTGGCCAAAAAGATGGTCGCGATGGTCAAGACCATCGTGCTTGCGACGAGACCATTGCGGTAGGGTCTCGTTGCCGCAAGCCCTGGAGTGCTTTTGGCTCTATCAGAGCCAAAAGCACTCCCACTGACCCCACTTGTGATGCCAGTGGGGCCGGCCCCAGACGGTAGGTGTTCCCATGGGAACGCCTCTGTCTGGGCAGCCACACCCACCAAAGGGGGCGTGCTGTCACTCACCATCGACAGCACACCCCCTTTGGTGTGAGACCCATAGCGACGGCTTGGCCATCGTTCGGGTCTCACGCATGCGCACATCGGAGCTGCCTCTGTCATGTGCACTTGGCCAACATCGACCCGCTTGCGAGCGCTCAGGGATATTCCCGAGTCGGTGCCGCGTCTGCATAGACCCGGCGTGAAAGTGGACGCTTGGAGATGACGACATCTCAAGCTCCACTGAAGCCGGACCAATCGGCCGGCTTGCAGCACACTCCAGGTCATCGTGACTCGGAGCGCGCCGTTCACATAGCAGGGTTTCACAGGTTACACCCATGTTAAACCCTGCTAGTTACCTGGGTTGGATTGCTGGGTCACTCGACCCGGCGATCCAACCCTCTCCCCTTTTACACCAGGGAGCTGCCCAGGTTAACCCTTCAATAACCCGGGTTTTAGCTCCGGTGTAAAAGGGGTATTAATGATTAACACTCAGTAATCTTATAAGCTGCATACACACAACGATTTTGCTACCAATGATTTTATGAACTATTTTTTTTAAAGTGTAATTAACGATTTTCTGAACTTCCCTTAATGAAAATCGTTCAGTTGGTCGGTCAGAATGAACTGCAAACGGGAATGTGCATTAATGATCGTTCATTGTTCTAACTGAGAAACTGAACGATAACAACGTCGTTAAATCGTTCAAAAAAAAAGTGTGTATGCACCTATACAGTACATTAATAATACACTTCCACGTATTGGTGGCTACACTAGGTTCCCAATATCCTAATCAGCAGTTCAGATTAAAGAAAGGGGTGAGCGGGTACAGGCCCACCAAGAGCCGTGGCGGGCCCCGGTAATAGGCAGCCACGAGCAGTCTCCAACTGCAGCTCAGCACACATTGTGTGCTGGGCTGCTGTGAGGGGGGGGAGCGGCACCGGGCCCCGGTAATCTGTACCTGCTCCCCCCCCCCCCCCCGCCTCTCGGCGCCCCTGAGTGGGTACTCCCAATACAGGAAATATCCAGACCTGTTGGATAGTGAATTGGGCAGGCAGATGTATCAATGGTCAGTGCCTATAATTGTATTTGAACAATAATCTGTCAACAGGGCTGCCATCAGAGATTGTGGGGCCTGGGACGGTCAAAATAGGCAGTGCCCCCCCCAGTAGTGGGCAGGCAGTATGTAGAAGGCCCCACCTTGTGCCTGGGACTACAGTACCAGCAGTCCTCCCACCCCACCGCCACACTGATGGTGGCCCTGGTTCACAGATCTATTAATGGGTTTTTTGTTTTTTTTTCTTTAAACACTTCCCTGATGAATCAATCTACATTTGGAGCGTCCTTCAATTTGAAGGTCTCACCTTGATGTGAACAGTTGCATGTTTAGGGCTGAAATTGGAGATTTATACTGAACGCAGTTTTGATTCCCAAACATTAAAGAGACTGGTACACAGCCACTTCTCCAGGAGCAAAATTAGAGGGTATACGGAAGCTATGGGTTGGGTATGAAATCCTGGCGGCTGTCTTTGGAAGGAAGTTATTGGCCTGATACACCATTTACTCAATATACCTATCCCTTATGATTTTAAATATATTCTTTTCCCTTTAGATCTTCCTATGCTAACCAGGCACCAAAAATAAATTGATGCCTCAGTTTGTTAATGCAACAAAATGTCAGCCTCGGATTGGAAGAAGCTTCACTTCCCCTCTATGCAATCTATTCTATCTCGCATCTGGTATGTTTATTGTATGGAATATATATAACAATCATCATTAACCATTCTACTAAATCTTTTGATAAAATATGGAGCCTGTTAGCCTCTTAATCTTCCCCCTCTCCTTTTGCTCTGTAAAAGCCATCTGTCTGCACATGTATGTGCGGTCATTAATTTTTTTTTTTAGTCTGGCGACCCACCCTGGGTACTCCGCCCCCCTCCCCTTCTTTTCTTTGCTATCTTCCCTTTTTTTTTTTTTTCTTTCTGAGCCATATTCAATTAGAGGTGAAGTTTTCTCCTGTTCGCTTTATTTGCCTGTTTCAGAGGCGAATTTATTCTGTGCTCGTCCCCGCTTTTTGCCTAATTCAATTGCAAAACAGGCGAAAACGGAAATAGGCGAATGCGGAACAGGCGAAAAGTACTGAAAGATTTGGGGAAATCAGTCTGTACCCCAGAAAAAGATGCACTAACATAAGAAATCAATATAGATGTGTCCTAATAGCCCTAATAAGACTATTTTGCGTACTTAAGTTTTGTAAATTGCTTGTTATTAGCGTCTTTGTAAAAGTGGTGAAGAATGGCATAAAGCTGTATTTTTTGGAGAAAATAAGTAGTCCTGTCAAATTTGGGGTGCTTGAAAGTGGGTGCTAGCATGTTTTTATATGTCTCTAAAGTGAACTTTTAAAAAATTTGAAAAATCCACCTGCTGCATGCACCTGCAATCCCAAAAACACCTGACCCATACTTGGGGACCCCTGAGAAGTCTCTCGCTACTTTTAATGTTTATCCCCCCCACTTTTAAAGATTTTCACCCCAAAAATGACATGTCTTTTTTGGGGTGTTAGGTTTTTGTTTCTGTTTTTTTTTTTTGCAGATTTGTCCTTTTGGGGGGCTGTCCCAAGTGGTCTGAGTTTCCCCACATTTGCACCCCAAAATAAAGATTTTGCATTTTTCTTCACCAGCTATTGATTGGAGAATCATTTTTGGAGAATTGTTTCCACTTAGGCGAAATTGTCCTGGAATTGAATTTGGCAAATTTTTTTTTAGGTGAATTTTTCACAAAAAAACAGGCGAATATGGCTTTTCGCCTCTAATTGAATTCCCCTCTCTCTACTGAGAATCAGATCTGGTCTTTTTGACAGGTATTTGTAAAAATGTGTTTTTGATTACTATGATCTGTGTTATGCACTGTGATCCGGCAAATAAAACTTATTTTAAAAAAGCATATATCCTGGCGGCTGAATTGCCGCCATTTTATTTCCCGATGCCAGAAGCCCCCCAAAAATTAAGATGCCGTAAGGAGCGGTAAGTAGCCTAAGCCTGATATTGAATGTACGGCGCTATAGTCCTATAAAGGAACAGTGGGCCTGATTCAGCAAGGATTGCAGATGGACAATTTTCATGTTCTGCAAATGCATCGCAATGTGCGAAGGCACCACTGGGGTCGCAGATATGACACAGGCCCATTGCAGTGTGATTGACAGGAAGTAAGTGTTTTAGATGTGGTGACTGGGGGGCGGTCGGAAAAACGCAGGCTTGTCAGCGTTTTGCCTCTTCATGGACAGGCCACACTCGCTCTAAAATCAAGCATTTGGAAACCCCCCCCCCCCCCCCTCTCTAGAAATCCTGTGTTTGCCACTGCTGCCATCAGGGGGACTGCCGGTACTGGAGTCCCGGGCCCAGACATAAGGAGGGCCTGCCCGGTGCCTGCTACATACTGGCCGCCTGCTACTGACCCCCTGGCCGCAAGTGGCACAGTGAAAAGCCCGGCTGTGCCCACTACTATACCCCTAACCCTGCCGCCGCCACCACCACCACTGCACATTAGACACAATGAGTAAGTGACTTGTGAATCACTTCTCATCGTGACCCAGCCGGGCCCAGCAGAATTACAGAGAAGCTGCTACAGGCGGGTGGTGTGAGGACTGAGGAGTCTGAGGAGCTGCCCGGAGCATGGAGAGTGAGACAATGACAGAAGAAGGATGGAGCCAGTGAGGTAAGGTAAGTTAAAGAGTGTGAGGACCTCTAGGAAGCATTGCCTTAGACTGTGGGTCTCCTGCTGCCTGTCTTAACTAAAACATGCACAGAATATATATATATATATATATATATATATATTTATTAGAGGTAAGGTAGCAGGAGAGGGTGGGGGGTTTGTGACGGTTGAGGGGTGGACCCTGCCTATTTTGACCATCCCGGGCCCCACAATTTCTGATGGCAGCCCTGTCTATATCTATATTAATCCATTGTCTAAAAGAGGTGGAGCCCTCTTTGTTGGGTGCTGCCACAGATTGTGGACCTAGTCCAACAGTTCCCAGAGCACAGTTTACCCTAATGGAGCAAAATAGGCAGTCAAAGAGTCCCTGCATTTGGTATAGTCCCTGGTGTCTGCCTCTGGCATACTGTAGTATCATAAAGTTCATAAGTCTTGGGGCCAGCACTGATAACACGCATGCTTTTGTTTTTGCTCCCAGTAGTTACCCCCACAGCTTCAATAAAATGATCAAACCATGCAAACCATTGTCTCCGTAATTCTGCAGCATTAGGAGCATCAACATGCAGAAACTGAGGAATGGATGCCAGCATGTCAGCCATGGTGACTGTGAGTAAGGTAGATTAGTGTGAGTGATGAAAAGTTTATCCTCGTTGCCAGTTATGACATGTGAGTCAAAATCACCGCTCCCTATGAGCATGCTGTTCATGAGTATATCCCCATGGGAGGACTCACCCACCTCTGGGTCAGGGCCGGTAGCACAGGGACAGCATAGGGGGTGGCTGAGGAGAGTTCTCCACACCCTCGTGGCATAGGACTAGAGCGGGTGCCCCCTGTAACTCTGGGCTTAGGCATGGGCCAGAATGAATCACTCTTATGCCTCCCTGCATCCACCTGTCAGCACAGGCACCTCTCCTAAAATAAATGCAAAAAGGTCTGGTCCTGTAGAGAATTGTATGTGTATATGTATATATATATATATATATATATATATATATATATGATTATATACATATAAACACACACATTAGATCACCCACTTATGTAGAATAGTGTAGTGACTGACTAAAAAGGAAACCTAATGTATTAGTCTAAATGGCGCATAAATAACAATTAAACCATCAATTATACCAATTGTAATGTGCATGTGAAATACCCTATTAAAAGACTGTTGTGAGTGACCCTTAAAGTGTAAAAAAGATAATTTAATAAGCACACTATGCAATCTTAAAAGGTAAATCAAGAAAGACATATACATACATAAAAATCAATCTTGTGTCTGATAAATGCACCTATTTATCATGTGCATAGGGTATTATCTATCTATATCATCCACCAGAAGGAGGGACCAATTCCGCAATGTTAAGTCACTGTATATATCAGTTGATAACAAAACTTCGTGGTGGCCATTCACGGGTGACATTATTAAGCATTGCTTGCACACAGGAGTAAGTTACTGGTAAAGTGAACTTTATTTATAAGAAAAAATGTTTGCAGTCAGTGAGTTGTGCTTGTCTGTTAAGAATTGTTGTCATCATTTATTGACCAAGTTGAACATCAAAGAACTGTGATTTTGATCCCATGTCCTCAGCAGTGGCTTCCATTTCTTGGATCACTGTAGTCGGCTTGTTCAACCTCTCGACGCTGTGGCGGATGCCGTAGCCAAAATATATAATGAAACCTGCAAGAGATAAAAACATACAGCACTTTGTTCTAGTATTGAAAGAAAAAAAAGTTGTATCAAATTGGTGATTGTTGACAGCATTTTGTTATCAAATGGAGAACTTACCAAGTACCATCCAGATGGCGTAACGCAGCCACGTGTCTAGACTCAACTGAGCCATTAGGTAAATATTAACGAGGATGCTGAGGACCGGTAGCAATGGCAAACATGGGACCTACAAAGAGGACAATTATAGAAGAACATTTTTTTATGGCAGAAGATGGTCATCATAGTTATGCAAAAAGAATTTTGAGACTTGTACGTTAAATGTCCACTTTCATAATCTACACATAAAGCCTTCTAACATACGGATGATAGCACAATCCTGGAAGTCCCCATAATTTGCCCATGTTGTAAAAATGCTAAGTCGGTAATTTTGGCCGTGCAAAACTATCATCTCACAGAGCAGTTATGTTTGGATTTGCTGTCAAACCTGCAGTTGAACACCAGGGCGGAATGGCCATTGACCTCACTGGGAGTTTTCCCGGTGGGCCGGATCATTTTGAAGCTGCTGAAATATTTTTTAAAGATGTGCTTCAAGGTCATGATCAGCCTACCTTTTCCTGATCCCCTACTTGGCGTATCTGTCCTCTCCTGGCTCCCTGCTGGTGGCGTCACAACTAACGGGCCTATTTATCATTTAATAGTTGTGGAATATCCCCAGAACACACCAGTTTTTGGTGGATACCAGCACTATTAAGTATCACCTCAAGGTAAGAAGGATGGACCGCAACATATATTTCTGGTATCTGCTGCAGTCACTATTTCCAAAAGCAGCCACAACGCCTATAGCTTTTTATGGGGGATGCAAAGCCATCAGCTTTACCTTCCGGAGTTTGGAACCCGCAACTAACGCCATCTTTCGGAAACCTCCCCAGCAATGGCAGCCACGTATCCATGGTCAGTAGACCCTGCAGGCCCATTTTGCATCTCTATACTGGGTACTACACATCTGCCTGACTTTTGTTTCAAACTTCTTGGTAGCAGAAGTCACTCAAAAGTCAGATGGCTGTTTAATCATTTTTGTATAACCAGTGCTCAAAGTGTGCCGGTATGTCATACCGGCACTTCACTTCGGCACCCAGCACTGGGACTATCACTGTCCCATTGCCGTCTGTTTAAATTTGGCACAACGCCGCGTCTCCACTCCCCGCAACACTCAGTCACCTAGCACAGACACGCAGCGCTTCCTTCCCTGGTGGAATTTGCATTTTGAGTCAGCCGCAGGCCGTGAGCCACTCACGGCTCGTGAACCAGCAGCCAATTAGAGGCGACCATGTGGTCGCCTCTAATTGGCTGCCGGTCTCCTCGTCCGGCGCCAGATTAAAAATGCTGCTGGGAAAGTGAGCACACTGCTGAAGGTGACCATGAGTGCTGCGGGGACGGGAGGCGCAGTACATTTATTTTTATTAAAAAACGCATTACTCTGCCTGTGGGCGCAGTCAGGCTGTCATTATTTTGAAGTGGAGTTATGGAAATATCAGGGGGACTCAGGATATGGGCTTGCCTAAGTAAAGCCCCCCTGATATCTGACTGGTGAGCAGCCTAGGGAATATGTAATATACATGGTTGCAATGGGTTAAACATCAGCTTGATCTTTACCTTCTATTATCTCTTACAAAGTTTGTTCTTACAGACTTCAAAGGGGACGGGTACGGGATGCCGGCGCTCAGGATCCCAGCAGTCAGAATCCCGACACCGATATCCCGACCAGGTTTGAATCCCGATGTTTACATGTAACTATACTAGCCTAACCCCTAACCTAACTTACCCCCCCTACTGCCTAAACCTAACTCACCCCCTTTAGTGCCTAACCCTAACCCCTAACCCAGCTACTTACCTTCGGGATTCCGGTAGTCAGGATGCTGTTGTTGTGATTCTGACAGCTGTTGGGACACCAGCATCGGCATTCTGACCGATGGAATCCCATGTGATGGGATATGGAACGTTTCCCCTCCAAAGGGACAATGACTGGTGTACAGGGGCCAGCATAGACTATGTTACTGCGTATTCTGTTTTATTAGATGTTGCATTGTAGGTCCTGGGAGAAATTGAAATGTCAATAACCTGGAGCCAGTGGTGGATCTAGACTTTTCTTTTAGGGGGTGATGATTTAATCATTTATCCTGATTTCTCCTCTCTCCTGTCCTGGCACCTCCCCCTTCTGGTCCCAACTCCTCCCCTTTACCTGTGTTTTTTTTAAAAACATTTTTAAATTTGCAGTCACATGGATTATTCCAATTTCTATATTTCTTATCTCTCCAATAAAAAGCTAATAATATATATATGTTTATTTAGCCACTGCAGGTGGGATGTACATCCCACCCCTTATCGTATGTATAGCAGCAGTTATAGACACCGTATGCTTATGCACAGGACAAGTCTTCCGATAAGCGCTGTCCCATGCAAAGTTATGACTTTTGGGTTTATGACCAACATCCAATGCAGCCATGCAGGGGGGAGGAGGGATCAGAGGGATCCCTCTGCGGGGATTTCTGTGGAGAGAAGCACATAGAATTCTATAGGCAATCAGACACATGAAGTTCCCCCTACACACAGCACCAGAACCTATTCAAAGTAGGCACAGGAAGGTGTCAATAGCCACGTGCCAGCCCCGGCCAGGTGCCCAAATCTGCAGCCACTTACCTGGATGATGCAGGCCAGGGAGCACATACGAGTTTGCAGACTAGAGAGGGTGCAGTGGACAGTATCATGCCTGCAGTTGCTGCTGACTGTTATTACAGGTTTACAAACTGCAGCTCAGCCTCAGCAGCTCCACGAGCGGAACGTTCTGCAGCTCCTACTCCCGGCTTGGTCTGGCTGCCTTGTGCAGGAGCTGTGTGCCCTTAGCACAGTCCTAGGCTGGGAACTCAGCTGGGTGCATGCAGTAATAACTTTCTAGACACTGCAGCCCTCCCCACCTCCTCAGAGCTCCGTTCAGCGTTCATACTACAGCACAGCCTAATTAATCATGCAGTCTGTCTCCGTCTCTGTAGATTTAGGGGCCTATGTATCAAAGACTTGAGAGAGATAAAATTGTGAGAGATAAAGCACTAACCAATCAGCTTCTAACTTACATTTTACAAGTTGTGTTTGAAAAATGACAGGAGCTGATTGGTTAATACTTTTCCTCTGACAATTTTATCTCTTCAAGATTCCATCATTAAGCTTTGATACATAGGCCCCTTAGTGTGTACACTGTGCAGTGGGATCTTAACTGGCTTAGTGCACAGAGAGTCTCTTTGAAAAAAGCCCCCAAGTTGCGGTGCGAAACGCGTCAGGGCCAGGCCATTGGCCCCGTTGGGATACTCTTGGTCACCTGCTTTTGTTGTGGAGTTCCGCACTAGCGGAATTGAGGTTGTGGCTGGGAACTATGGCCCTCATTCAGAGCCGTACGCTCTGAGCAGAGCGCACGCTCTGAATGAGGGCCGCCCTCCATAATTATGGAGCGTCCTCCTGGACGCTCGTATAGCTGTGGGTCACCACCCACAGCCTATATGAGCGTGCAGTTTGATGGCCGCGATGGTCTTGACCATCGCGACCATCACCACTGCGAGCCGGAGCCTGCGGTTGAGGTTTTCAACCACAAGGCCCGGAGTGATTTTGGCTCTATCAGAGCCCAAATCACTCCCACTGACATCACTAGTGATGTCAGTGGGCCGGCTTCTGACGGTAGGCGTTCCCTTGGGAACGCCCCCGTCAGGGAGGCACGCCCCCGGCACGCCCACCAAAGGGGGCATGCTGTCAATCAACATCGACAGCACGCCCCCTTTGATCAGACACAACGAGCGAAGGAAAGTCCTTCACTCGTCGCGTCTGGCGCATGCGCACGACGGAGCTCCCGCCGTCGTGCGCATGCGCAGTGCAGAACATCGACCCACTTGCGAGCGGACAGCTGCTTGCGAGTGGGTCTGAATCAGGCCCTATATGCGGCTTAAGGGACTGTGTACATCTGACAGGTAGCTGCTGCCAGCTATCTCCTGCTGGAGAAGTGCCCCCCTTTATCTCCCCTTTGTCTCTTCCGTGCATCCAATACAAGAGATATATGCTTTGGAAACATTATCCGCACACACAATATAAAATCAAATCAAAACAAAACTTGATATACATGCAGCTGATAACTGTTAATATCTATCAGTCAGTGTTACACTGACTGATATTGTGTACAATATAATTTATTACATTTGCATATTCTTTAGTAAAATTGATGGCATGATCTTAGACATGGAACCTCTCCTTCTTTGCCAGCATTATATTTGAAACAAGCAACAGTAACATTTAGTACACTTGTAAGGGTTGAGCGCAGTACCCCTATTGTTTCTTTGATGTTTATAGAGAGGTGGGCAACCTCTCAGTACGAGCTGTATACCCACCCACTACGAGAAATACCCCTTCAGTGCGCATCTAATCACAATTTGAACCATATAACCGTGTGCTAATCCCGCCTCCATGTGTGTTAGACCCGTCTACTGTTTTTGATTCCATCTACATGAGGCCACTTCTAGAGATATTGCCAGGGCCACTTTAAATTCCCAGACCGCCCCTGGCTGTGCGGCAGTTTGCTCAGGCTGAAGAAAACATTGGGGTAAAGTATGGAGTAGATGCACCTGGTTTATTGAGAACTGGAAAAACAAAAATAGGGATGAGAGCAAGTGCTTTCTGGAGTGGTCCTTTCTGAGTAAGCCAATTTCCCTTCAGCAAAAAGGATTTGAATTCTTCAACAGCTCATCGCTGGGGGAGAATGCAGGTCTTCCTATATGAATAATAAAACTTGCTGCTGCTTGTCGCAAACGTTTTTCTAGGCCACAGTGCAAGAACAGAATCATTTTAGAACCATTCCCATGCGCAGATTTTTTTTTTTATTTTTTTTTACAAAATAAAATTAATTCAATAATTAAGAAAAAAAAAAAAAATGAAGTGTCCAAAGTAAATCCTCAACCTGCCCCAGAGCCTAACAAGGACCGTTAACATGAAATCCCTCTGCCATACAGAAAACCAGTCCGAGGGACCACTTCGCTGGAAAGACGCACTTGTAGTTGCGCCCGTGAAATAATTCACTCTGTTTAAGCTGTCACTGGGCCTTTACAAATATTCAGTTTTACATGTGTAAAAGTGACTCAATCTCTGCAGACATGTGAGTGAGTGTACAGGTGTGTCCTCGTACATTGTCGCTGCCAAAGAGCCCCACTCGGTGTGAAACGTAGCGTGTGACTCTGCTTGCACTGAGTGTCTTTTTTGCCCAAAAGTGCATTTTGGTCGCAATGTGATGTGGCTAAGATGCACCAGTAGACTGCTCTGTTTAATTTGATATGCGACACTTGTATATCTGTGTAGTTAATTTCCTGCCCTATAGTAGTGTCATAGTGCCAACAGTTCACATTAGGGGTCTCCTGTTTACTGCTCTCCTCACCCTGAGCTGCATTCTACAGCTTGTACTGCAATCTACGCAAGTCTGCAGTTTGCAAGGTAGAAAGGGATGGTCTGCAAACTACTCGCCATGATATAGTGCATTAAATACACTATAATCGTGACAATGACAAGTAGTTTGGAGAATGTCCATCTCTGTAGCCAATACAGTGTCACATGTTCTCACCATGCCCTTTGGCACTAATTCCCGCCAGAGCTGGGTGCAGGAAGGCAGGCCGCCTGCAAACACTATAGTTATGCCAGTAACTGGGCATTAATCTGGATTCACAATTCAATTTGGCTACAATGTCTGTCCACAAGAGTGAAACTGCTCATATATACTGTAGCTAATGTGAATAGCGCAGTGTAGGGAATGTGCGTGATTATTAGCACTCACCATGAATGCTGCTTTACTCTGATTTTGTGGCTGCCTCCAGATGAAGACGGTGATCGCTGCTATTCCAAAGAGGGCAAGGACAAGCGGAGTAACACACCAAAATGAGCCAGACAGCACATACCGCAATCCTGCCGTAGACACAACACTCGCTACGCAGACAAGGACGGCTGGAATAGATAACCTTATTTAACCATCATTTTATTTTGCATCTATCAGGTGAGATGAATTTTTTGGAAAACAAGATTATAACCACTTTAACAATCATATTGAATCCACAGGGCTTATGTAATAGGTTGTGAGCTGCAGCCACTGCGGGAAACCAAGCTGATTTTGCCTTTTAAATGATTGTCGCTTTAAAAATACGGGAAGACTAGCAGAAGTTCCCATAGAGACTGCAGCTCGCAACCTTTTACTGTACATACGCCCCCACATCTGCGGGGACAGGTAAGCCTTCAGTAGCAATGCCACCACTCTCTGAAATATTATTGTTAAGTAGATTCTAGTGACTAGGCCATTCTGAATGCAATGGTGAACCCTTTAGATTCTTGTTTAACTATCTTGCAATGTGTCCATACCACTCAACAACTGAACTGCTAACTAACATCTGCTCCCAGGGGCATATCCATGGGTGCAGGATGTGCAAGGGCAATTTTCCCGGTGACCTGCGCATGCGCTGTAGACTCCGAGCACACTCTAGTGCCTAGAGTCTACAGTTGCGGCTTTCGTCGCTGATCGCAGCCGGCCGCTGGAGAGAGAGGAGGGTGCCCAGGACAGAGACTGCACACGAGCCCCCTCCTCTCTAGAAACACTAGTCTATTGTCTATAGCTATGTACAGACCCCACCAGCCTGCGACTGTTACCATCACTCCCATCCACTGTCTCCATCATTGCCCTCCTGCCCTGCATGACTGCCACACAGCCTTATAGTCCTCCACGATCACCATGTGTCATGCAACTTATGAAGATCTCTCCACCATATTCACCTTGGTGCAGGATCCCTTCTTCTCATTTGCTGGTCCCTAAAGGTGTTTATCTGTATTGCTCTACTCTACTCACATTCAAATCAGTTTTATCCCCAGCTTCCTCCTCCCCTCTCATTTACTCCCTGCTCAAGCCAATCCTCGGCTCTCCTTCTTTCAGACAGTCCACAATTTAACTGGCCAGTACATTTCATTATCAGTCATCCATTGATATGCCTCCCTGATATGTCTTCCTATGCTGTGCATGGTTGGTATCCGGGTTACGTCATGTTGGGCCCACCAACTACTATGACATCACAGGAGAAAATGCCCACTTCCGACTTCTAAGCCAGTCTCACCATTGTACGGCATCTAAATAATCCACTTCATGCCTTTAAACCTTCCCTCTTTTGAGTGAAATGGATGTCTCACAATGATGTCAAGCCAAAAGGTCACCTCTGATCAAAGACTGTATGTCATGACAAAAGGTCATCTCTGAACAAAGACTAGTTGATACTAACTTAATGTTAGCACGCCCCGTGCCACTAGTATCGAGGAGCGTGCCGGACTGGGAACGGGTGGCTTCCGTAAGCCGATATCATAATGGTCATGAATTTCACCATTGGTTGTCTGTACAATTTCTGTCTCTAGCTTGTACCTATTGAAATCACAAAGCAAACAACATTATTTATAAATCATCTCTAGCAAAGACTATGATCTCAGTTTTTGCATGTGACTATTGGCCTACCTCAGCAGCAGGACGCAAGCAGACACCAAAGTGTAGGCCAGCAGGGTTCCAATTGACATCAAATCAACCAAGGCTCTCAGGTCGAATAGAAACGCCATGATAGCTGTAGGCCAGAACTCATGTTGTAAAAGATCATTCTAATGTATGTTTGCATGTACTATACAGGTAGGTCCACAGTTATAGTCTTTGTAATTATGTTATTTGCATGATTAGAACTTTCAACAATATCGCTGATCGGTCTAGTGCCAATTAAGGATTGAAAGGACATGCACGTACACACATGAACATGCCAATTCTGTTGCAGAACCAAAGAGTGAACGAAGGAGATGACTATTCAATTTGACCTTACATATGAGTGACCCAATTGGACAAAAAACAAACAAACAGATAACTACCAGCTACATTGCTGTTTGTTATCGCCATAACATATAAAGATCCACCCATCTTAAATAGGATCATTATCTGGCAGCATCACAGTTGTAAACACTGTGATGTCTGGCAATTATCCAAAATAATCCACAATATAACATCATATGTGATCAACACTACACTATTGAAAACTATCTGGTTATTTTAGGTCATGTTATTTAATAAGCTACTCCTATTAAGTAGAATAAATATCTGGGTAACATTGCAGCCCTTTAAAACAATACGATACCATCTTGACAGCCTGTTTCATTCTTGTTTGGGCACTCTTTGGGCATTCTTGTTTGGGCACCTCAGTGCAGGATAAGATTTTCTGGTCAGAATATTAAGCTATAAGACACTGTACCATAATTTTAGAAGTCTATTGTTTTAAATATAAAATGTAATTTAGGATACATGTAAGCTTTTCCCTAATACTATAATTGAAGCTATTATTAATATTTACTGGACAGTGATAATAGGACCATGAGTGAGTACATCATCCCATGTGTCATTTCTAAACCTACTGCATGGAAAGTTCAAGGCCACATGATAAGGAGCTGTAAAAACATGAGAACCTGGGATTGTTGGTCTAACCCTCACTGCATGTCCTGCTCTTCCAGACAGATGCAGTAATGCCACAGTTTATAGAGCTAAAGCTGGGAAACTCCATCACACTCTATTTATTATTGTAGAATAGAAATTCTAAAAGAGATTAAAATAAACTATAAGGAATTCCATTGGGTAGATTAGTGACTACAGTATGGTGGCCCTATACTGCTCCCAGCCATCATTACTGCCCTATGCTTGGAATGGCTCTACAGATAGGCAAGCCTGGGCAAGAGTGTGGTTTCTTTCAGTGGAATAAATCCTGAGACACTAATGTAGATCAGTAACTGAACACATCAACATTTTTCTCAGTAAATATATTTGTAATTGGGATATTGTAATGAAATTTTCACCAAATGTCAGCAACAGCCCATGCAATCCACACGATCAAAGAAATCAAACCATATACAGTATGTCCATAAATTATGTTGTGTGTAATAATGTGAAATGACACAGGGAAAAAGTATTGAAAGGGAGGTGCAAAAAAGCATGGAAAGCCAAGACACCAGCTGAAGTCTATCAGTAATTAGAAAGCAATCCTGCCCCTTGTCAGTGCAAATTAATATAAGCTGGTTCAGTTCCAACTGATGGTCTATAAAAAGGTGTCTCATTACCAGAGTGTCACACAAGAAACATCTCATGATGGGTAAAAGCAAAGAGCTCTCTCAAGACCTTTGCAATCTTATTGTTGCAAAACATATTGATGACATTGGTTGCAGAAGGATTTTTAAACTTCTGAACGTTCCAGTGAGCACTGTTGGGGCCATAATCTGGAAGTGGAAAGAACATCATTTCACCATAAACCGGCCACGACCAGGAGATCCTCGCAAGATTTCTAACAGAGGAGTGAAAATAATTACCAGAAGAGTTGTCCAAGATCCAAGGACCACTTGTGGAGAGCTTCAGAAAGACCTTAATTAGCACTCAACTGCCATGGCCTGTATGCACGCTCACCACGCAAGACTCCATTGCTGAAGAAAAAGCATGTTGAAGCTCGTTTAAAGTTTACTGCACAACATTTGGACAAGCCTGTGAAATACTGGGAGAATATAGTTTGGTCAGATGAGACCAAAATTAAACTCTTTGGATGCCATAAAACACACCATGTTTGGAGGAGAAATGGCACTGCACATTACCCCAAAACACCATACCAACAGTGACGTTTGGAGGTGGGAACATCATGGTGTGTGGCTGCTTTTCAGCATACGGTACTGGCATACTTCATGAGATTGAAGGAAGGATAAATGGAAAAATGTACCAAGACATTCTTGGTAAAAATCTGCTGCCATCTACCAGGATGCTGAAGATGAAAGGAGGGTGGACCTTTCAGCAAGACAATGATCCGAAACACACAGCCAAGGACGCTCTCAATTAGTTTCAGAGAAAGAAAATAAAACTGCTAGAATGGCCCAGACAATCACCTGACATGAATCCAATTGAAAATCTATGGAAAGAACTAAAGATCAGAGTTAATAGAAGAGGTCAACAGAACCTTCAAATTTGAAGACTGTGTGGAAGAATGGGCCCAAATCACACCTGAGCAATGCATGCGACTAGTTTCTCCATACAGGAAGCGTCTTGAAGCTGTCATTACCAACAAAGGCTTTTGTATGAAGTATTAAATAAATATCAGTAAGAGTGTTCAATACTTCTTCCCTGTATCTTTTCACATTATTACACATAACTTAGTTTATGGACATCTATGGTTTGATTTCTTTGCATCTATGGATTGCATGGGTTGTTGCTGACGGGAAGCAGTCGGGAAGCCGGCGGTCGGGATTCCCTATGTCTAATCCCGGCAAAGGTTAAATGACAGGCGTCGAAATCTCGATGCCTGTCATGTTACCTACGCCGGGAGCCCGGCATCTCGATCGAAGGTAAACCGGGCGCCGGGCGTGGACAGCCGCGGAGGGGAGGGATAGGTTCAGGGCTCCTGTGGGGGGGGGGGGGGTTAGGTCTAGGCTAGGGGAAGGGGGGGTTAGGGATAGGCAACCCCGGGGAGAGGTTAGGGTTAGGCACCCCCCCGGGAGACTTAGGTTTAGGAAGCGGGGAAGAAGGGGTTAGGTTTAGGCACTTAGAGGGGGGATTAGGGTTAGGCACTGGGGGGGCTAGGGTTAGGTACCCCTAAGGGAGGGTTAGGGTTAGGGGTGTTAGGTTAGTTTATACTTACCTTACTGCAATCGAGATCGGGCTGCCGCTGTCGGTAAATCATACCGATCCCATTGCTGACATTTGGTGAAAATGTAATTACAATAGCCCCATTACAAATATATTTACTGAGAAAAATGTTGATGTGTTCAATACTTATTTTACCCGCTATATAAATATATATATATATACATATATATATATATATATATATATATATACTGTGTGTATATATATATATATATATATATATATATACACAGTATATATATATATATATATATATATATATATATATATATATATATACACCAAGTGGATCATCACTGCACCCGGTGCCCTCACAATACAGTAGGATCCGCATATAACCAGATATGGTAAGGCACTCGTGGCTTCAATAAAGCGCAGTATGCTCCAACGTTTTAAAGCCTTTACTTTATGACAAAGTAAAGATTGATGACAATTAAAAACTTTCAAATGTCTCCTTTAGTATAGTGTG
Source organism: Taudactylus pleione (assembly GCA_031769625.1). Taxonomy (NCBI): domain Eukaryota; kingdom Metazoa; phylum Chordata; class Amphibia; order Anura; family Myobatrachidae; genus Taudactylus; species Taudactylus pleione. The sequence goes on from JAUIMM010000211.1 coordinate 1,123,303, forward strand.
CAGTTACGATCTATGTCCCTTTTTTTTCTATATACTGGTTCAAGGTACGGGTGTGCAAAAGGAGCCTTCAGATACCTGTTTTATCCAATTGTTTGTTGAGGTGTTGGGGATTGTAATTACAGTATATCCTGTTTGTTCATTTATATTCTCCAACATGCTGTTATACTGTATGTCATTGTCAATGCTGCGTTTATTTTATTCCTTGTCTGCAACATTTATTGTGTATTTTTCTTTTGTAGATTTAGATTTTTTTATTAAATTCAATAAAAAAGACTCCATTTAAAAAAAAAAAAGACTTTCAAATGTTCTAACATACTGCCTGTGTATGCACTTTATTGAAGCCTCTGTTATAACAAAATAAGACTGGAGGTTGTGTAGTCTTAAATGTGTTGCACTATTATTGTATCCTGACAATCAGTCAGTAATACAGACATGTTATACAGGTTGAATCTCCCATATCCAAATATTCCGAAATACGGAATATTCCGAAATACACAAACTTTGTTTAAAGCACAAATTATTAAAAATATAGTATAAAATTACCTTCAGGCTCTGTGTATAAGGTGTATATGAAACATAAATGAATTTCATGTATGTACACAAACTTTTTTTGATGCACAAAATTATTAAAAATATAGTATAAAATGACCTTCAGGCTATGTGTATAAGGTGTATATAAAACATAAAATCATTCTGTGTTTAGATTTGGGTTCCATTCCCAAGATATTTAATTATTTTATGCAAATATTCCAAATTACGGAGTATTCCGATATCCAAAATACCCCTGGTCCCAAGCATTTTGGATATGGGAGACTCAACCTGTACTGATGTCTGGGTCACTCATATTTGCCTTTTCAGTGTTTTTTACAGAGATTGTTAAGCAGAGAAGTTGGAGAGTTCCATGGTCAAGAAGAAAACAGAAATAATAATTAAAAATATGAATAAAAATGCACCTGCGACTACGCCCGATGCCATGGTGGCAACCACTGGACTCTGGCGGCTGCTGAGCCGAGACAGTGGTCGGAAGAGTAACCCATCTCTGGCCATGGCGAAGAGGATCCGTGGCATGGGGAACATGGCTCCCAGGAGGCTATGAAACAAAACAGGATACACAAGGTGACAACACATCTATTTGTTGTCACTGAAAAAAAAATAAAAGTTGTGTAAGAATAGCAAACCCTGGTAGAACAACTAACCAACTCCTTCATTGCTTGCTTGACCATCATTTATGTACATCCTTCTTACACTATACACTCCGTTTACAACAATGACCATTCTTTTACTTCAGACAGTGATTGACTTTGTCCTCGCAGGACACTATAATCTGTCTGACCAGCTGCAATACACCGTGTGTCCATTAGGTGTCCTATTTACTTCTGTAGTCTCATGGCTTTCACTGCAGTTAAACTAACCAATAGCTAGGTGGCCTTCTGCAAAATACTATAGCCGTGTGTAATATTTACAGGATCTAGACAACAATGTAGCAAGAATTAAAAGAAAATTAAAAAAAAGATTTAATCTTTTTATTTTGCCAATTAAATTTTAACTATTATAATGAACAGGGGTCAAGAGTTTGAGGGCTGTATTCAGAGGCGGCCGTACGGTCTACGACCGCACGGCCGCCTCGATGTTTATCTAGTGCGCATGCGCACGAGGGAGCCGGCTCCTTCGTGCGCATGTGTGAGACCCGCTACGACCAACAGCGCTGGTCGTAGCGGGTCTCTTTTCAAAGGGGGCGAGCTGTCGATGTTGATTGACAGCTCGCCCCATTTGGAAGGCGGGCCGGGGGGGTGGCAGCCCAAACTGAGGCATTCCCATGGGAACGCCTACAGTTTGGGGGAGGCCCCACTGACATCACTAGTGATGTCAGTGGAGAGCTTCCGGCTCTGACAGAGCCAGAAGCTCTCCGGGGCTTACGACAAGTGAGACCCTACCCTAGGGTCTCGTCGTAAGCCCCGATGGTCGCGATGGTCAATGACCATCGCGACCATCACCCTAGCGGTCGTTAGAGCTGTGGGTGTTAACCCACAGCCTAACGACCGAAACAGAGGCGGCCGGTCAGGATGCAAGCGGCCGCCCAGTTTCTGAGCGACCGCTTGCATCCTCCGACCGCCTCTGAATGAGGCCCTGAGTCTTCTACATATCCTACATATCCTAAAAAACTTATACTGATATACTTATATACAGCACAAAAATACCTATGTAAAGCAAATCATGCATACAAGAGTCCTTTGAGGCCCTGCATAGATGATATGTGGAGAAAGATGCATAATTAGAGATTTCTTTCATAATTACTCCAGTGTTGCCAATCTAGTTAAATAACCATCACCCACAGTGCAGATGGTTGTGAAGAGCCCCCAGTGCTTTATAGAACAGCACAGATAACCTCTGGGGAGATGGTGGGGTAACGTTGTTTTTATGCAGCAACGATGCTCTGACCAATCTGGGTAAGGGGGATGGGGAGAGATTTATCAAAGCTTGGAGAGAGATAAAGTACCAACCGATCAGCTTCTGGCATTTTTCAAACACGGCCTGTAAAATGACAGCAGCTGATTGGTTGGTATTTTATCTCTTTCCAATCTTTCTCCAAGCTCTGACAAATCTCCCCCTGGGACTGGTTTTTCACTGTAGCTGGAGCAACTCACCATCTACCCGTTACGGTGCAAACCAGCCCAGGCACCCAGGAGGGGAGATCAACCTCCCGTATCACATCTACTTTGCAATGAACTGTTCACAAACTTCATTAACAAATGTTACATATGTGCCAGTGAGTTTGTATATATATATATTTTAGGTAGAGGTTTAATTTTGCAGTGGCCCAGTCACATTACTGCCCAGCAGGTGAGCCATATTATCCCTGCGCACTGGTCTCTACACTATCCCAGTACAAAGTTCTATGCATTAGGTTTGTGAAGTGAAACCCTCCCTGTGAGATCTGATGCCAGTACACTGTGGCTTTCCAGCAGCTACAAGACCCACCATGACTTGTGATCCCACAATTGCTGGACAGTCACCTGCTGCTTAAGGAAATGCCTCCGTGAACACATTACAAGGATGACAGTTGGACTGGAGGAAACAGCAGGGAGATCAGTTTAAATGGAGAAGGTGTGAGCCAAAACTGGACACAAGGGAATAATTGACAGTAGTGGAGGAGGATAACAGGCCTGGAGACCGAGGGGATGAGTGATTGGAGAACAGCTGTGGATGACTATTGAATTATATGAAGTGTTCCATCCAGACACAGTGTGGACTGGCTAATAGTAAAGGTAACTGTGGATCTGGCTAAGAATGGTATGAATGAGAGGGAAGGTTGGAGGTGTCTAGGTGAGTGCACATCAGGGTTGAGTGTGAGTTGAGCAAGATGGGGGAACAAAGAATAACTTAAGAATGGTGAGAAGTGATCTGGAACCATATAAGGAGCATGGCTGAGTGAGTTCAGGCTGAGGAAGCTGGAGACCAGATCTAGCACAAGGAGTGCTGGAGACCATGCCCATCACAGGGAGTGCTGGGGATCAGACCCCCCAAAGGGGTGGTGGAGACCAGGCCCACCACAGTGAGTGCTGGAGATCAGACCCACCACAGGGAGTGCTGGAGATCAGACATACTGTAGCACAGAGAGTGCTGGAGACCAGACCCACCACAGGGAGTGCTGGAGATCAGACATACTGTAGCACAGAGAGTGCTGGAGACCAGACCCACCACAGGGAGTGCTGGAGATCAGACATACTGTAGCACAGAGAGTGCTGGAGACCAGACCCACCACAGGGAGTGCTGGAGATCAGACATACTGTAGCACAGAGAGTGCTGGAGACCAGACCCACCACAGGGAGTGCTGGAGACCAGACATAATGTAGCACAGGAAGTGCTGAAGACCAGACCCAGGTCCAACACAGGGAGTGCTGGGGACCAGACCCAGCACAGGGAGTGTTGGAGACCAGACCCAGGACAGGGTGTGCTGGAGACCAGACCCAGCACAGGGAGTGTTTGAGACCAGGCCCACCACAGGGAGTGCTGGAGACCAGACCCAGCACAGGGAGTACTTGAGACCAGGTCCACCACAGGGAGTGCTGGAGACCAGACCCAGCACAGGGTTGCTCAAGACCAGACCCACCACAGGGAGTGCTGGAGACCAGACCCAGCACAGGGAGTACTTGAGACCAGGCCCACCACAGGGAGTGCTGGAGACCAGACCCAGCACAGGGAGTGCTTGAGACCAGGCCCACCACAGGGAGTGCTGGAGACCACTTTCACCAAAGGGAGTGCTGGAGATACAGACATACAGTACTGTAGCACAGGGAATGCTGGATAGCAGACATAGCACATGGAATTCTGGAGACCAGACCCAGTTCAGGGAGTGCTGGAGACCAGACATACTGTAGCACAGGGAGTGCTGGGGACCAGGCCCACCACAGGGAGTGCCGAAGACCAGGCCCACCACAAGGAGTGCTGGAGACCAAACATACTGTGGCATTGGAAATGCTGGAGATCAGACCCAGCATAGGGAGTTGAATTCATGGTGATCACAGGAGGCACAATGAGGTTGCGAGGCACTACGTAGGTATGGATGATAGTGATTAGGACACTGGATGAAGTAATGATAATTACAGGTTGGTGTGGACAGTGCACAGTTGTAGCTAAGCACAGAGCACATGCTGTCAGCTAGAAGATTGACAAACTGCAAGACAATACCAGACAATACCATTGCATGTGTAAGGCCCGAGTTTGGTGATTGGATGTCAAGGGGAAAACCATAGCCACAGCATAGTGCCCATGACATCCCCTGAAGTCAACTTTGTATTTTGTATTATAATAAGTCATGGAAAGGAAGAGACAAATTATTAAATGACAAGAAAAAGACAAGTTCAGGTAAGAAATGATACATTGTATAACATGTTCCAAAACCAGTCAATCAGCTAGAGATGAGCCAGGACTCTTTGCACAGTAGTAGTGATTGATGTAATATAGAATTTAATGCTACACATATTATTACAGCATGTGATTAATGATGATCCAAGAGAAGTAACAGGATTTTCCATCTTACCTTGTGGTCAAGGCACAGAGGGATCCGACTGCCACAATGAATTTGGCTACACTCCACCCAACATATTCAAAAGCAGATGGCAGCGGACTCTCGGAACCCAGGAGGTAATACGGCATCATTAGCGTCAGAGAGGCGGAAACTCCAAAATATGCCAGAAAACATATGGTCAGGGACACGACTATTCCCAGTGGTATAGCTCGCTGCGGGTTCTTCACCTCCTCTCCTGGAAACCAGTATGTCCATGTTAATTAACACACATCTCCACAGTCACATGGATCTTTATTACCCTTATAATGCATTCTCATCAGCCACCCCCCTTTCCCGAATGTTATGTATATTTATATATAAAGTATATACCTGTGGTGGCAATGCAGTCAAATCCAACAAAGGCGTAAAAGCAGGTTGCGGCTCCCGCTATAGTGCCGCTAAAACCAAACGGCATGAATCCGCCGACTCCAAAGGTGCCCGTTATATTGCCACCTGCAGAATGATTACTGTTGGTATGATGGTTAAAACATGTTTTTCAATAAAACAGCATTATTCCCAAAGCGAATACAACTTTCTATGGGCCTTATGTAGCTGACTGCGAGATGCAAGCACTGCTGCAATGCCAGCAGGCCAACCCCTATTTTTAATGCTTTGTCTTTAAAAATATTGGTGTTTTTTTTTTTTTTTTTTTTTGATGTTTTTTTTTTTTAAAAAGGGGCTAACTCGCCGGATTCGGGCCCATGCCTGCATCTCGTAGGCTACTGTATAAGCCCATATATGTGCTTTGGTATTAGTGTTTATTTAATGGTGTCAGATTAGTTTGTTATTAATCACTGAATATTTTTCCTTGCATCACACTTACAAGGCATCATGAGCGTAATGTGGAAATACCAGTGTAATATTTAATTATTGTACTATAATTTAAAATTAAATTCCCACACAGTTTGTTAAGCCTTAATAATACACATACACTTTTAAAATTATTATAATTACATTTTGCTGCGGAATTGATCGTATCAATCTTTCTAAAGAGGACAAGTGTAAAAGTTGCCAGTACAATAACCTACGGTAGCTATCATAAGCGCACAGACAAAGGAGCATATGTTTGAAACTCTGGAAAGTGATAAAGTGGGAAGTGATAAACAACCAACCAATCGGCTCCTAACAGACATTTTTCAAACACAGCCTGTGACATTATTATTACCAGTTATTTATATAGTGCACACATATTCCGCAGCGCTTTACAGAGAGACATGACAGTAAAGCATAATTGCCGACATTAGGCTCCCTCCTTCCGGGAGGGGGCTGAATGTCAGCTTACAGCGGGGAGCGTGGCCGCACTATAACGCCGTTGCGGGGGTGTGGCCAGTGCGGGCCATGGGTGTGGCCGCGAGATCGCGTCATCGCGGCTCCGCCCCCTCATCACAATGCGAATCGCGTCACCGGGCCTCCCCGCTGCAGGGGTTTCCCTAGTAACTCTGCAGGGGGGTAGGGAGGGATGGCGGCTTGTGGGAGGCTTGCCTGCCTTCGCGGGGGGCCGGGAGCGGCACCCGAAAATCGGGAGGCTCCCGGCCAAATCGGGAGGGTAGGCAAGCCTGCAGTAAAAGCGGATACACACTGGAAGATATGCTCCATGAGCGATATCATCTAGTGAGTGCTCAATGTCGTTAACGATACCGTTCAGTGTCGGCACCCGCCCTCATCTCCGCACTGGAGGAACCAGCCGATATCGTCACGTTGCCCTGCAAGTACGGGCAATGAAAGATATCGTCAACGACCAGTGGGAGTGCGCATCGTTGGTCGTTGACGGCATACACACTGGCCGATATATAGTGAACGATTGAACAATAATGTTATCGTTCAATAGTACAAAATATCGGCTAGTGTGTACATGGCTTTAGGAGCTGAGTGGCTGGACGTTTATCACTCTCCACTTTATCACTTTCCAGAGCTTCATACATCTGCCCCAAAGCCCCTGAGTGTTCACTTTGTTGCTAATGAATGAACTATCTCAGTGGTTCTCAAACTCGGTCCTCAGGACCCCACACAGCTCATGTTTTCCAGGTCACCCAGCAGGTGCACAGGTGTATTCATTACTCACTGACACATTTTTAAAACATCCACAGGTGGTGCTAATTATTTCACTTGTGATTCTGTGAGGAGACCTGGAAAACATGCACTGTTTGGGGTACGAATTTGAGAACCTGCGAACTATCTTAAACCACAAACACATAACATAAACACTGTAATATATATTTCATCAAATAAAGAGACAGAGATTTGGCAAAGAATAAATTAACACTTATTTCTCAAAAATCAGGAAGATTGTGGGGATGGTGGCGGACCAATCAGAAACAGCAATACAGACCATACAAACAAACATTTGCTGGTGTACCAGCCCTTTTAGGATGCCCTCCTAGTATCTGTCTGGAAAGGCCAGTCTGCATCACCAGACTATGGGGTATATGTACAATACTACGGTTTGGAGAGTGATAAAGTGGATGCAGATAAAGTGCCAGCCAATCAGCTCCTAACTGTCATTTTTCAAACACAGCTTGTAACATGACAGTTAGCAGCGGATTTGTTTGTACTGTATCTCTCTCCACTGTATCTCTCCCCAAGGCTTAGTACACAGATCCCTTTATCTCCATTCACTTTTCCTCTCTCCAAATCTTAGTACATAGGGGGATTCATGAAAGCTTGGAGAGTGAAGTGAGATAAAGAACCAACCAATCAGTTGCTAACTGTCACTTTACAGGCTGTGTTTGAAAAATATCAGTTAGAAGCTGATTGGTTGGTCTATTATCTTTTACAATTTTATCTCTCTCCAAGCTTTCATGAATACCCCCCATAGAACCAAAACTTTAAAACAACTAAATTAATCTGAGCTATTTCACTCCGCCACCTACAATTCCATCTAATCACTCTGAAAGCAAAACAAAAAAACATACAAACAATAGGGAGGGAGGAAGGGGGGAGGGGGTAGATTCCAGAATACAAAAATGGAGAAGCAGGTTACCTATATAATCTACAGCTCAGGTTCTCAAACTCGGTCCTCAGGACCACAAACTGTGCATGTTTTCCAGGTCTCCTCACAGAGGGCCTTATTTATCAACAAGTTTTATCACTCACAACGAGTGACAAACTCATTGCGGATTATAAATGGTGCTCCAGCCAATCATCTCCCAACTGCACCATTTATAATACATAGCAAGTTTTAGCACTCGTTGTGAGTGATGATATTCGTTGATAAATAAGGCCCAGAATCACAAGTGAAATAATTATCTCCATCTGTGGATCTTTTAAAACGTGTCAGTGAGTAATGACTGCACCTGTGCGCCTGCTGGGTGACCTGAAAAATGTGAGCTGCGTGGGGTCCTGAGGACAGAGTTTGCGAACCACTGATCTACAGTATAATGTAAGGCTCCACCCACTAACACCCATTAATCAAACATACCTCACCACGTGTCATAATATAACAAATTTTATTACACCACTCGAGACGCGGTTCAAATCCCGACTGCGGAAGTCCGACAGGAGGAGATCCCAACGAGGGGAAGGTAAGTACCCTAACCCTCTATTTGTGGTGCCAAACCCTAACCTCCCAGGGGGAGTACCTAACATATAACGTCCCCCTGGTGGTGCCTAACCCTAACCCCCCCTTCCGGCACCCTAAACCTAAGGCTCCCGGGGGGATGCCTAACCCTAACCCACCCCAGTGGTGCCTAACCCTAACCCACCCTTCTCCGCAGCCTAACTCTAACACTCCAGGGGGGTGCATAACCCTAATTTCCCCCCGGGGTGCCTAAACCTAAGGCCCCCCTTCCCCGGGAGCATAACGATACTTACCCGTCCGTGGACGTTCGGGATTCCGGTGGTTCGTGATGCAGATGCCGGTACCCTGATCTCATTCGGGATATCGGCGACGGCATTATGCTGGGTGTCGGGATTCCGCCATGGTTATACTGTCGGCCGGCATCCTGTCCACAGGCAGTATCACTACATCCCTAGCTAATCACCCAGCTATCCTTTTAGAGAAGATACTATAGAAATGATAGCTGCAATCTGATTGGTTGCTATGGGCAACTTCTCCACTTGTCCTCTATAGAGGTAAAAATTTATGTTTTTATTGCACTGTTAAGCGGAGATTATAATTCTTACTTACGGCCAAAGTGTGGTAAATATGGTGCCTTAATCTAACTTTATAGAGTAAAGTGGCATTTTCTCAAAATAAAAAATAGAACAAACAACCTACAGTGACAGTAATTATGTTGGTTGAGCAGGTTTTATGGCAGTGAGTAGGGAAGGAGGAAGGTTCGTAAATGCCCCAAACTAGTATTTCGTATCTGTTTTACTCCTTAACTTTTCGGAGGCATTTCAATCCGTGTGAACATACTGATTATATAACCTGGCCACAGGATGTTCCAGTCTCACTGATATATAGGAGCTAAAAATTAAATACAAAAACAGGTGCTCTTCTTATCCTATCTCAATACTGTATGCCTATGCCGAAAAATAGATTATATGTTGGGTCCACTGCTAGAAACTAACAATAGGCAGCCTGTGCCTGTGCCATTACTGGTAACAATGCTAACGAGTACTTTCTATAGCTAACATATAGAAATTCCACATAGCGCTATAACCAATATCTGTGCAGATTACTCCACATTAGTTACTTCTGCTGGATCTGGTGCTGAAGCAGCAGTCCCTATATTTGTTCCAGATTATTACTCAGATTATTACTCAGCCTGCACTGGCTGCTATATTAGCACAGGGCTGCGTAAGTGTTATAGGACTGGGAATGACCCCATCTTCTGTGACTTCATAATTCCATCAGGGGGGGAGGCATCAAACTTTGGAGAAAGATAAAGTGAAGTTTTCCATAGCAGCCAATCAGCTTCTATCTTTCATTTATAGAACTTACAGGCAGTATTCAAATAGCGGCGAAAACGGCAAACAGACGAAAATGGAGAAAAAAAACTGGAGAAAAGTTTTCATTATCCCAGACCAGGAGAAAAAAAAATGCAAAATGCCTATTTTTGGCTAGAAATGTGGGGATTTCTTTCAGAACCCTTTGGACACCCCCCGTAATGATAAATTATCCCCAAGAAATTTAGTAACTTGCGTACTATGGCAAAAAGCAACCAAGCAACAGTTTGGGTGAAAAAAAAAACATTGAAATTGAAAATGGTTTGAACATTTTGCATCAGATTTTTCAGGGGGGGGGGGGCGGTATGGATGTGTGAAGTGTTTTAAACATCGCACGTGATCGCAGCAGACGTTTTGTTAACAATGTTTAACGACACGAAAATATACTTGCACCCATTTTAACGTACCCCCAATTTACGTGGAACAGTATTTTCCAGAAAATAAAATAACTTTCTATCATTTTCAACTATTTTTTTCACCCAAAATTTGTGCTGCCTTTTTTTTGCCAAAGTACACAACTTCCGATACATTTTTGGGGCAATTTTTTATTAGGGGGGGTGTGTCCAAAGGGTTCTAAAAGAAATCCCCACATTTTTATCCAAAAATAGAGAGTTTTCTAATTGAATATGGCCCATGATCTATAAAAGTGCAGAAGATGATTGGCTGCTATGAGCAACTTCTCAACCTTATCTCTCTCCAAGGGGCTTATTCATCATACCTTAAAAATCGATGGAGGTAATTAGGTTTAGAACTTGCATGGAGTTCTACCTAATTACCGGAGGAATTCATCATTCCTCCTCTCCATAAGTATCTATTCTGAAAAGCTGTCATTTTTGCGATGACAGTTTTTGGGAAATAGATACTTTTCCCTCTACTCTAACTTACCGCAGCTGGAATCCGTGCTGTGCATGTGCTGTTACATTCGTAAACTCAGCGCATACGCAGCACTACCTACAGCGGCGGTAAGTTTGCGTGCTGCCCCCCAAGCCCCTCCGCTCACCTCCCCCCCCGTCCTGCACTTCCCTGCCCCCGCAGCAGCCTCCGGCTCCATCCTGCTGGTCTGACACGTGGTCTCCCAGCACACCATAGAGAAGAAAAAAAAAACGTTTTTTTTTTCTAAACTTTATTGTGTTCTGCTGGGAGAACACAGTGTGCGAGCAACCACCGGAGCCAGAGGTCGGACCAGAGCGCCGAAGGGAGCTGCAGAGCACCTGTCCAGCTGACCGCACGTAAGTCTCACCTGCTATCCGCCACCTCACAGTGGAAAATACATAATTTTCGGAATTTGATGAATACCATAATTTCCATATTAGTATGGAGAGTGTGGAAATTAACGCAGGGGGACTTTGCACAGGAGATAACACTGATATCTCCTTGCTAAGTGTCATCATGAATACTAAAATAACGTTATTTAAGGAAAATGTCCTTAAAAACTTTATTTTAGTATTGATGAATAGGCCTCCAAGTCTTGATACAACTCCCCTTAAGTGAGAAACATACTGTAAAGGACTTTGCATCCCTAATGTGGGTCGACCGATTGGTGTGATGTTACACGGATAAGACTGTATTTTTTATGATTATAGACAAGAAACGCGAATAGTACCTCATGCGCCAAATGGCGTCACTTAGCTCTTCCTTGGTGATCTCCCAGTTTCTCAGGTCACCCTTAACGAACCCGCTGACGATAACAAACACTAGGACTATTATGTTGATGGTCGTGAAAACTTTGTTCACGGTGGTTGATTCTTTGACACCAAAGGACAGAAGGCCTGGGAAGCAAGACGTGACAGCCACACTTTGTATTACATGGACATACTAACCTAATTTGCAATTTAGACCACCGATTCCCAACATTAATTGTCATGCAGGTTAGAGTTTTGCTTAGCATCAACCCATTCAGGAGTACAAGTCTGTAAGCTTGTAACTCACATTCTACTGCCTCAGTTAAGCAGACCCTTATGGCCCCCCCCCCAAAAGACCAAATGTTTATTTTACCCATGGTGGTCGTAGCCCCGCCCCCTTGCGGCATTATGCCACGATTCGCAGGTCTATGGTGAGGGGGCGGATCATCCACTCCCACAGACCAGTGAATCGCGGGATTATGCAGCGGGGGCAGAGCCTAATGATGGAAACTGCTCAGCCCCACCCACATTAACAACCTGCTGCAGCATGTTAGGATACGACCCCAAAGTAAGTGAAAGTGTGTCTGTGAACATACAGTATATACAAATTTATATAAGTGCAGGTGTGTATGTATGTTCCTATGTAAGTGTGGGTGTGTATGTATGTACCTATGTAAGTGTGGGTGTGTATGTATGTTCCTATGTAAGTGTGGGTGTGTATGTATGTTCCTATGTAAGTGTGGGTGTGTATGTATGTTCCTATGTAAGTGTGGGTGGGTATGTATGTTCATATGTAAGTGTGAGTGTGTATGTATGTTCCTATGTAAGTGTGGGTGTGTATGTATGTTCCTATGTAAGTGTGGGTGTGTATGTATGTTCATATGTAAGTGTGAGTGTGTATGTATGTTCCTATGTAAGTGTGGGTATGTACAGTATGTTCCTATGTAAGTGTGAGTGTGTATGTATGTTCCTATGTAAGTGCGGGTGTGTATGTATGTTCCTATGTAAGTGTGGGTGTGTATGTATGTTCCTATGTAAGTGTGGGTGTGTATGTATGTTCCTATGTAATTGTGGGTGTGAATGTATGTACCTATGTAAGTGTGGGTGTGTATGTACAGTATGTTCCTATGTAAGTGTGGGTGTGTATGTATGTTCCTATGTAATATATGCATGTGCTTTACTATATATATATATATATATATATTAGGGGTGAGCGGGTTCGGATTTCTGAAATCCGAACCCCCCCGAGCCCCCCCGATCCGAGGCCGATCCGAGTCAGGCTCGACTTTTCCCGCCTGACTCGGATCTGAAAACGTCATCATCCCGCCTTCCGAGTCTCGCGGGTTTTGGATCCTATATAAGGTACCCGCGTCGGCGCCATTTTCTCACTCGGCTGTGGACAGTGAAGAGGGAAGGTGGGAGTTAGGGCTGGCTGGGCTGTGTAGTGTAGTGTAGTGCAGAGTAGTGTTGTGCTGTGCTGTGCTGCGCTGTGCTGCTGTTGTCCACTACTTCAAAGTCCATAGGGGCTGGCTGGACTGTGTTGTGCAGTCAGTTCTCCATAGGGGCTGTGTCCACTCCAAAGTCCTGTGCAGTGTCCCAGTCCTAAAGGGGTGCTGTAGTGTTGTCCAGGGGGTGCTCTGTCCATCAGGGGTGCTCCCCCCAAGTGCTAAAAAAATTATATTTTTTGTGTGTTTGTGAATTGTGTGCGCAGTAGCCGCACATGCATCAACAAAGTAGTGCCAAGCGTGCGCCTGTGTCATAAGTAAAGGGCCAGCTGGCTTGACCGTTAAAGGGTGCTGCAACCCCCAAAGTACACTCCAGTCCAAATGAAAAAAAAAATTATTTTCTGTGTTTGTGAATTGTGTGCGCAGTAGCCGCACGTGCATCAACAAAGTAGTGCCAAGCGTGCGCCTGTGTCATAAGTAAAGGGCCGGCTGGCTTGACCGTTAAAGGGTGCTGTAACCCCCAAAGTACACTCCAAACCAAAAAAAAAATATTTTCTGTGTTTTTGAATTGTGTGCGCAGTAGCCGCACGTGCATCAACAAAGTAGTGCCAAGCGTGCGCCTGTGTCATAAGTAAAGGGCCGGCTGGCTTGACCGTTAAAGGGTGCTGTAACCCCCAAAGTACACTCCAGTCCAAACCCAAAAAAAATTTATTTTCTGTGTTTGTGAATTCTGTGCGCAGTAGCCGCACGTGCATCAACAAAGTAGTGCCAAGCGTGCGCCTGTGTCATAAGTAAAGGGCCGGCTGGCTTGACCGTTAAAGGGTGCTGTAACCCCCAAAGTACACTCCAGTCCAAACGAAAAAAAAAAATATTTTCTGTGTTTGTGAATTGTGTGTGCAGTAGCCGCACGTGCATCAACAAAGTAGTGCCAAGCGTGCGCCTGTGTCATAAGTAAAGGGCCGGCTGGCTTGACCGTTAAAGGGTGCTGTAACCCCCAAAGTACACTCCAGTCCAAACCAAAAAAAAAATTATTTTCTGTGTTTGTGAATTGTGTGCGCAGTAGCCGCACGTGCATCAACAAAGTAGTGCCAAGCGTGCGCCTGTGTCATAAGTAAAGGGCCGGCTGGCTTGACCGTTAAAGGGTGCTGTAACCCCCAAAGTACACTCCAGTCCAATCCAAAAAAAAAATTATTTTCTGTGTTTGTGAATTGTGTGCGCAGTAGCCGCACGTGCATCAACAAATTAGTGCCAAGCGTGCGCCTGTGTCATAAGTAATGGGCCGGCTGGCTTGACCGTTAAAGGGTGCTGTAACCCCTAAAGTACACTCCAGTCCAAACGAAAAAAAATAATATTTTCTGTGTTTGTGAATTGTGTGCGCAGTAGCCGCACGTGCATCAACAAAGTAGTGCCAAGCGTGCACCTGTGTCATAAGTAAAGGGCCGGCTGGCTTGACCGTTAAAGGGTGCTGTAACCCCCAAAGTACACTCCAGTCCAAACCAAAAAAAAAATTATTTTCTGTGTTTGTGAATTGTGTGCGCAGTAGCCGCACGTGCATCAACAAAGTAGTGCCAAGCGTGCGCCTGTGTCATAAGTAAAGGGCCGGCTGGCTTGACCGTTAAAGGGTGCTGTAACCCCCATAGTACACTCCAGTCCAAACCAAAAAAAAAAATATTTTCTGTGTTTGTGAATTGTGTGCGCAGTAGCCGCATGTGCATCAACAAAGTAGTGCCAAGCGTGTGCCTGTGTCATAAGTAAAGGGCCGGCTGGCTTGACCGTTAAAGGGTGCTGTAACCCCAAAAGTACACTCCAAACCAAAAAAATATATATTTTCTGTGTTTGTGACTTGTGTGCACTGTGGCTGCACGTGCATCAACAAAGGAGCAGCGCCAAGCATGCGCCTGTGTCCCATAAGTAAAGAGCCGGCTGGCTCATTTCTTAAAGGGTGGTGTAACCCACAAAGTGCACTACTCTCCAGCAAAAATAAAAAAATATTTTCTGCGTTTGTGTGCGCTTTAGCCGCACGTATATATCAATATAACATAAATGGAGGACCAAACTTTCTCCGATAAAAATAAAATAGGGAAAGATCAAGAACCACTTCCTCCTAGTGCTATTGCTGCTGCTGGGAGTTGTTCATCATCCCAGAGAGGAAGTAGGAACATCACTACTTTTACTAAACAATTGACCCTCCAACAGTCCCTAGCGATGAGGATGAAGTACGACAGCAGTCATCCTGAAGCAAAACGTATAACTGAGGCCTTGACTGCTGTGTTGGTGTTAGACGTGCGTCCGGTATCCGCCATTAGTGCAGTGGGATTTAGACAATTGATGGAGGTAGTGTGTCCCCGGTTCCAAATCCCGTCTAGATTCCACCTGCATCCTCAAAGCAGCAGCGACAAGCGTGCGTCTGTCTGTTAAAGGGTGGTGACACCCTCAAAGTGTGCTACACAAACAATAAAAATATTGTTCTTTTTTTTTCGGTCTTTGTGAAATGTGTGGGCTGTAGCCGCACCTGCATCCTTAAAGCAGCAGCGAAAAGCATGCGTCTGTCTGTTAAAGGGTGGTGACACCCTCAAAGTGTGCTACACAAACAATTAAAATATTGTTCTTTTTTTTTCTGTCTTTGTGAAATGTGTGGGCTGTAGCCGCACCTGCATTCTTAAAGCAGCAGCGACAAGCGTGCGTCTGTCTGTTAAAGGGTGGTGACACCCTCAAAGTGTGCTACACAAACAATAAAAATATTGTTCTTTTTTTTCTGTCTTTGTGAATTGTGTGGGCTGTAGCCGCACTTGCATCCTCAAAGCAGCAGTGACAAGCGTGCGTCTGTCTGTTAAAGGGTGGTGACACCCTCAAAGTGTGCTACACAAACAATAAAAATATTATTCTTTTTTTTTTTGTCTTTGTGAATTGTGTGGGCTGTAGCCGCACTTGCATCCTCAAAGCAGCAGCGACAAGCGTGTGTCTGTCTGTTAAAGGGTGGTGTAACCCTCAAAGTGCTCCAAAAAATAAAAAACTATTTTTTTAATGTGTTTGTGACTTGTGTGCGATGTAGCCGCACGTGCATCAACATAGTAGCAGCGCCAAGCGTGCGCCTGTCAAGGGCTGGTTTGGACATCTGGTCCGGACTGAAGGACGTGCCAACAATTTCTGACAAGTCTACTGTCACTGCATATGATACTGTCCTCAAAGCAGCAGCGACAAGCATGCGTCTGTCTGTTAAAGGGTGGTGACACCCTCAAAGTGTGCTACACAAACAATAAAAATATTGTTCTTTTTTTTCTGTCTTTGTGAATTGTGTGGGCTGTAGCCGCACTTGCATCCTCAAAGCAGCAGTGACAAGCGTGCGTCTGTCTGTTAAAGGGTGGTGACACCCTCAAAGTGTGCTACACAAACAATAAAAATATTGTTCTTTTTTTTCTGTCTTTGTGAATTGTGTGGGCTGTAGCCGCACTTGCATCCTCAAAGCAGCAGCGACAAGCGTGCGTCTGTCTGTTAAGGGTGGTGTAACCCTCAAAGTGCTCCAAAAAATAAAAAACTATTTTTTTAATGTGTTTGTGACTTCTGTGCGATGTAGCTGCACGTGCATCAACATAGTAGCAGCGCCAAGTGTGCGCCTGTGTCATAAGTCAAGGGCTGGTGTGGACATCTGGTCCGGACTGAAGGACGTGCCAACAATTTCTGACAAGTCTACTGTCACTGCATATGATACTGTCCTCAAAGCAGCAGCGACAAGCGTGCGTCTGTCTGTTAAAGGGTGGTGACACCCTCAAAGTGTGCTACACAAACAATAAAAATATTGTTCTTTTTTTTTCTGTCTTTGTGAATTGTGTGGGCTGTAGCCGCACTTGCATCCTCAAAGCAGCAGCGACAAGCGTGCGTCTGTCTGTTAAAGGGTGGTGTAACTCTCAAAGTGCTCCAAAAAATAAAAAACTATTTTTTTAATGTGTTTGTGACTTGTGTGCGATGTAGCCGCACTTGCATCCTCAAAGCAGCAGCGACAAGCGTGCGCCTGTCTGTTAAAGGGTGGTGACACCCTCAAAGTATGCTACACAAACAATAAAAATATTCTTCTTCTTTTTTCTGTCTTTGTGAATTGTGTGGGCTGTAGCTGCACTTGCATCCTCAAAGCAGCAGCGACAAGCGTGCGTCTGTCTGTTAAAGGGTGGTGACACCCTCAAAGTGTGCTACACAAACAATAAAAATATTGTTCTTTTTTTTCGGTCTTTGTGAAATGTGTGGGCTGTAGCCGCACTTGCATCCTTAAAGCAGCAGCGACAAGCGTGCGTCTGTCTGTTAAAGGGTGGTGACACCCTCAAAGTGTGCTACACAAACAATAAAAATATTGTTCTTTTTCTTTCTGTCTTTGTGAATTGTGTGGGCTGTAGCCGCACTTGCATCCTCAAAGCAGCAGCGACAAGCGTGCGTCTGTCTGTTAAAGGGTGGTGTAACTCTCAAAGTGCTCCAAAAAATAAAAAACTATTTTTTTAATGTGTTTGTGACTTGTGTGCGATGTAGCCGCACTTGCATCCTCAAAGCAGCAGCGACAAGCGTGCATCTGTCTGTTAAAGGGTGGTGACACCCTCAAAGTGTGCTACACAAACAATAAAAATATTCTTCTTTTTTCTGTCTTTGTGAATTGTGTGGGCTGTAGCCACACCTGCATCCTTAAAGCAGCAGCGACAAGCGTGCGTCTGTCTGTTAAAGGGTGGTGACACCCTCAAAGTGTGCTACACAAACAATTAAAATATTGTTCTTTTTTTTTCGGTCTTTGTGAAATGTGTGTGCTGTAGCCGCACCTGCATCCTTAAAGCAGCAGCGACAAGCGTGCGTCTGTCTGTTAAAGGGTGGTGACACCCTCAAAGTGTGCTACACAAACAATAAAAATATTATTCTTTTTTTTTTTGTCTTTGTGAATTGTGTGGGCTGTAGCCGCACTTGCATCCTCAAAGCAGCAGCGACAAGCGTGTGTCTGTCTGTTAAAGGGTGGTGTAACCCTCAAAGTGCTCCAAAAAATAAAAAACTATTTTTTTAATGTGTTTGTGACTTGTGTGCGATGTAGCCGCACGTGCATCAACATAGTAGCAGCGCCAAGTGTGCGCCAAGCGTGCGCCTGTCAAGGGCTGGTTTGGACATCTGGTCCGGACTGAAGGACGTGCCAACAATTTCTGACAAGTCTACTGTCACTGCATATGATACTGTCCTCAAAGCAGCAGCGACAAGCATGCGTCTGTCTGTTAAAGGGTGGTGACACCCTCAAAGTGTGCTACACAAACAATAAAAATATTGTTCTTTTTTTTTCTGTCTTTGTGAATTGTGTGGGCTGTAGCCGCACTTGCATCCTCAAAGCAGCAGTGACAAGCGTGCGTCTGTCTGTTAAAGGGTGGTGACACCCTCAAAGTGTGCTACACAAACAATAAAAATATTGTTCTTTTTTTTCTGTCTTTGTGAATTGTGTGGGCTGTAGCCGCACTTGCATCCTCAAAGCAGCAGCGACAAGCGTGCGTCTGTCTGTTAAGGGTGGTGTAACCCTCAAAGTGCTCCAAAAAATAAAAAACTATTTTTTTAATGTGTTTGTGACTTCTGTGCGATGTAGCTGCACGTGCATCAACATAGTAGCAGCGCCAAGCGTGCGCCTGTGTCATAAGTCAAGGGCTGGTGTGGACATCTGGTCCGGACTGAAGGACGTGCCAACAATTTCTGACAAGTCTACTGTCACTGCATATGATACTGTCCTCAAAGCAGCAGCGACAAGCGTGCGTCTGTCTGTTAAAGGGTGGTGACACCCTCAAAGTATGCTACACAAACAATAAAAATATTCTTCTTCTTTTTTCTGTCTTTGTGAATTGTGTGGGCTGTAGCCGCACTTGCATCCTCAAAGCAGCAGCGACAAGCGTGCGTCTGTCTGTTAAAGGGTGGTGACACCCTCAAAGTGTGCTACACAAACAATAAAAATATTGTTCTTTTTTTTCGGTCTTTGTGAAATGTGTGGGCTGTAGCCGCACTTGCATCCTTAAAGCAGCAGCGACAAGCGTGCGTCTGTCTGTTAAAGGGTGGTGACACCCTCAAAGTGTGCTACACAAACAATAAAAATATTGTTCTTTTTCTTTCTGTCTTTGTGAATTGTGTGGGCTGTAGCCGCACTTGCATCCTCAAAGCAGCAGCGACAAGCGTGCGTCTGTCTGTTAAAGGGTGGTGTAACTCTCAAAGTGCTCCAAAAAATAAAAAACTATTTTTTTAATGTGTTTGTGACTTGTGTGCGATGTAGCCGCACTTGCATCCTCAAAGCAGCAGCGACAAGCGTGCATCTGTCTGTTAAAGGGTGGTGACACCCTCAAAGTGTGCTACACAAACAATAAAAATATTCTTCTTTTTTCTGTCTTTGTGAATTGTGTGGGCTGTAGCCACACCTGCATCCTTAAAGCAGCAGCGACAAGCGTGCGTCTGTCTGTTAAAGGGTGGTGACACCCTCAAAGTGTGCTACACAAACAATTAAAATATTGTTCTTTTTTTTTCGGTCTTTGTGAAATGTGTGTGCTGTAGCCGCACCTGCATCCTTAAAGCAGCAGCGACAAGCGTGCGTCTGTCTGTTAAAGGGTGGTGACACCCTCAAAGTGTGCTACACAAACAATAAAAATATTGTTCTTTTTTTTTCGGTCTTTGTGAAATGTGTGGGCTGTAGCCGCACCTGCATCCTTAAAGCAGCAGCGACAAGCATGCGTCTGTCTGTTAAAGGGTGGTGACACCCTCAAAGTGTGCTACACAAACAATAAAAATATTGTTCTTTTTCTTTCTGTCTTTGTGAATTGTGTGGGCTGTAGCCGCACTTGCATCCTCAAAGCAGCAGCGACAAGCGTGCGTCTGTCTGTTAAAGGGTGGTGTAACTCTCAAAGTGCTCCAAAAAATAAAAAACTATTTTTTTAATGTGTTTGTGACTTGTGTGCGATGTAGCCGCACTTGCATCCTCAAAGCAGCAGCGACAAGCGTGCATCTGTCTGTTAAAGGGTGGTGACACCCTCAAAGTGTGCTACACAAACAATAAAAATATTCTTCTTTTTTCTGTCTTTGTGAATTGTGTGGGCTGTAGCCGCACCTGCATCCTTAAAGCAGCAGCGACAAGCGTGCGTCTGTCTGTTAAAGGGTGGTGACACCCTCAAAGTGTGCTACACAAACAATTAAAATATTGTTCTTTTTTTTTCGGTCTTTGTGAAATGTGTGTGCTGTAGCCGCACCTGCATCCTTAAAGCAGCAGCGACAAGCGTGCGTCTGTCTGTTAAAGGGTGGTGACACCCTCAAAGTGTGCTACACAAACAATAAAAATATTGTTCTTTTTTTTTCGGTCTTTGTGAAATGTGTGGGCTGTAGCCGCATCTGCATCCTTAAAGCAGCAGCGACAAGCGTGCGTCTGTCTGTTAAAGGGTGGTGACACCCTCAAAGTGTGCTACACAAACAATAAAAATATTGTTCTTTTTCTTTCTGTCTTTGTGAATTGTGTGGGCTGTAGCCGCACTTGCATCCTCAAAGCAGCAGCGACAAGCGTGCGTCTGTCTGTTAAAGGGTGGTGTAACTCTCAAAGTGCTCCAAAAAATAAAAAACTATTTTTTTAATGTGTTTGTGACTTGTGTGCGATGTAGCCGCACTTGCATCCTCAAAGCAGCAGCGACAAGCATGCATCTGTCTGTTAAAGGGTGGTGACACCCTCAAAGTGTGCTACACAAACAATAAAAATATTCTTCTTTTTTCTGTCTTTGTGAATTGTGTGGGCTGTAGCCGCACCTGCATCCTTAAAGCAGCAGCGACACGCGTGCATCTGTCTGTTAAAGGGTGGTGACACCCTCAAAGTGTGCTACACAAACAATAAAAATATTGTTCTTTTTCTTTCTGTCTTTGTGAATTGTGTGGGCTGTAGCCGCACTTGCATCCTCAAAGCAGCAGCGACAAGCGTGCGTCTGTCTGTTAAAGGGTGGTGTAACTCTCAAAGTGCTCCAAAAAATAAGAAACTATTTTTTTAATGTGTTTGTGACTTGTGTGCGATGTAGCCGCACTTGCATCCTCAAAGCAGCAGCGACAAGCATGCATCTGTCTGTTAAAGGGTGGTGACACCCTCAAAGTGTGCTACACAAACAATAAAAATATTCTTCTTTTTTCTGTCTTTGTGAATTGTGTGGGCTGTAGCCGCACCTGCATCCTTAAAGCAGCAGCGACACGCGTGCATCTGTCTGTTAAAGGGTGGTGACACCCTCAAAGTGTGCTACACAAACAATAAAAATATTGTTCTTTTTCTTTCTGTCTTTGTGAATTGTGTGGGCTGTAGCCGCACTTGCATCCTCAAAGCAGCAGCGACAAGCGTGCGTCTGTCTGTTAAAGGGTGGTGTAACTCTCAAAGTGCTCCAAAAAATAAAAAACTATTTTTTTAATGTGTTTGTGACTTGTGTGCGATGTAGCCGCACTTGCATCCTCAAAGCAGCAGCGACAAGCGTGCATCTGTCTGTTAAAGGGTGGTGACACCCTCAAAGTGTGCTACACAAACAATAAAAATATTCTTCTTTTTTCTGTCTTTGTGAATTGTGTGGGCTGTAGCCGCACCTGCATCCTTAAAGCAGCAGCGACAAGCGTGCGTCTGTCTGTTAAAGGGTGGTGACACCCTCAAAGTGTGCTACACAAACAATTAAAATATTGTTCTTTTTTTTTCGGTCTTTGTGAAATGTGTGTGCTGTAGCCGCACCTGCATCCTTAAAGCAGCAGCGACAAGCGTGCGTCTGTCTGTTAAAGGGTGGTGACACCCTCAAAGTGTGCTACACAAACAATAAAAATATAATTTTTTTTTTCTGTCCTTGTGAATTGTGTGGGCTGTAGCCGCACTTGCATCCTCAAAGCAGCAGCGACAAGCGTGCGTCTGTCTGTTAAAGGATTACATCGGTGACAGCATCCAAGTAGGCATGTCAGACAGTCCGTACCTGTACTGGCAGGAAAAAGAAGCAATTTGGAGGTCCCTGTACAAACTGGCTCTATTTTACCTGAGTTGCCCCCCCTCCAGTGTGTACTCCGAAAGAGTGTTTAGTGCAGCCGGGAACCTTGTCAGCGAAAGGCGTAGGAGGTTGCTTCCACAAAATGTGGAGAAGATGATGTTCATAAAATGAATTATCAACTCTTCCAGGGAGACCAGCCTCCAGAACGTACAGAGGGACCTGTGGTTCCAGCAGGGACAAATTAATACTCTGTGAGGATGAGGATGTACACACTGAAGAGGGTGAGGAATCGGTGGATGAGGAGGATGAGGATGACATCTTGCCTCCGTGGAGCCAGTTTGTGCAGGGACAGATTAATTGCCAGCTTGTTTTGTGGGGGCCCAAACGAACCAATCATTTCAGCCACAGTTGTGTGGCAGACCCTGGCGCTGAAATGATTGGTTTGTTAAAGTGTGCATGTCCTGTTTATACAACATAAGGGTGGGTGGGAGGGCCCAAGGACAATTCCATCTTGCACCTCTTTTTTTTCTTTGCATTATGTACAGTTTGGGGCATAGTTTTTCAAACTGCCATCCTGTCTGCCACTGCAGTTTCACGCCTAGATGGGTCACGTGTTTGTGCCGCCCACTCGTGTCGCTTAGCATAGTCATCCAGCTACCTCGGTGCAACCTTTTGGACATAAAAACACTATTGTGAGGTGTGAGGTGTTCAGAATAGACTGGAAATGAGTGGAAATTAAGGTTATTGAGGTTAATAATAGCATAGGAGCAGAAAAACCTACAAATTCTGTGATTTTAGCTGTTTTTATGCTTTTTTTCAAAAAAATACAGATCCAAAACACAAAACCCAGAACCCAAAACACGGAAGGGTTGTTTTGGCAAAACCAATCCAGATCCAAAACACGAAGAAAGATCCAGATCCAAAACCAAAACACAAAACACGAAAAGTGGCCGGTGCACACTCCTAATATATATATATAATTATATATATATATATATATATATATATAACACATATTCCAGGCGGCACTCACATGTAATCCAAATATAAGCTTCGGTGCCTCCTGATGACGATGGAATAAAAAATCTATCGAAACATTGGAATAAATACTGGCTTCTTAGTGACTTAATCTGATCCGAGTGCCACCGACAGTGGTGACTACATATATATATATATACATATATATGTGTGTGTGTGTGTGTGTGTGTGTGTGTGTGTGTGTGTGTGTTTATGTGCATGTGTCCTATGTAATATATATGTGTGTGTGTGTGTGTGTCGTACACTGTGGAGGGCTTGACGTCTGGCTGTATGTGAGTCACAGAAGGAGTCTCCGGAAATACTGGGCAGCGACAGACCTTGCAGTCACCCCTGTACTGTACCTACTGGCATCACTAACAGAGGGGGAAGCATGGAGGGCACACACTCACACATTTCTGTGTGAATTCAATTGTAGTGTTGGAGTTAAATTAGAATTCAGACCAAGAGTTTGTATACATAGGTGCACCCAAATAGGAAATATAGAGATTGGAATAATCTATGTGATCATCAAACTAAAAAAAATAAAGGGGCGGTGCCAGGATAGAAAAGAGGGGGAGCCAGGGTCATTCTCATTAACCCCCCCCCTAAATGAAAAGTCTAGATCCGCCATTGGAGCCGATTGGCTGGGACTTTATCTCTGGTCACTTTATCGCCATCCAAGGATTAGTAAATAGACCCCTTAATCATTTATTACCTCCCCCCAGAGAATTTCTTGCAGTTGTCACCAACAAAAGACTTTATTCATATTTTAGAACTGTACATAAAATACCTGCTAGGAGGAGGATAAGACACACTGCAAAGATATCAGGGTACTCCGAGAGTCCTGGCACGTCCATGGGCATTGTGTTTCTGAAAAAAGTTCCAATTTCCTTTCCCACCAGCTCATCAAAAGTAGCGCTCCATGCCCGGGCAACACTGGAAGTGCCTACAAGACAACAAGTAGTAGTAGCTAGGAGTTATGGCAACGATGGTCTCTGTATAGGTGACTCTGTGCTCTGTTTAAGCAGCCTTAAATCAAGTTCTACCCCCATGAAATGACGGCATATTCCAGCGCTAGGAAACCTGTGGCTGTCCGGCTGTTGTGGAACATCAAGTTCAAGAGACATATTCAATTGGGTGCGAGAATAACAAAAATCCCACCCCTGCGGGGTTTTGCCTGCCGGTGCAGGATTTTTGCTATTCAATTAGGAGCGGGGTTTTTGACTTTTTACGCACCGGGAGGGTTTTTTTTGCGCATCTCCAGAACACAACCAATTTTTCCTAAAATCCCCAAAGTTAGGAAAAAAGGTTGGGAAATGCTCTGGGACCCCAACGGCAAACATCCTAATGACTAATTAAGCAATTGGAAGTTTACAATTGGCTTAATTAGTCAGCAAAACTCACCTTCTGAAGCGGTGTCTTCTGCATCCAATGTCGGGACCCGGTCTCCTGCAGCAGCGGCGAGTATGTGAGTGTGTGTGAGTGTGTATGAGTGAGTGTGCGTGCACGAGTGTATGTGTGTGACCCCCGGTGCATGTGTGCCCCCCCCAAGTTCAGTGTGCCACCCGGAATGGGCGCTGGGAGAACTACATCTCCCAGCAGCCCTTGTCCCTCCCACCAGCCCCTGGAGCCTCCCACCAGCCCCTGGTACTCCCAGCAGCCCCCTCTCTAGTGAGAAGATAGAGGGGAGTCCACCAGAGACCCCCGGGCAGGTAAGTGCATAACTTTTATTTTATTTTTTTATGCAGTGCAGGGGTTTTCGGAGCTGAAAACACTGCAACCACTTTTTTTATTGGATACTGCAGGTATTGGGAGCGTGCATACCTGTGGTAATCCAAAATTGGGCGCGAGGTTTTTTCCGCGCTGAACTTCGCGTCCAACTGAATATGGCCCCAAGTATGCTAGTTCTAGTTCCACAACAGCCCTAGCATGCCAGAACCAAAATATACTGAAATAACTGGACAAGAAGGGAGATTTAACAAACCTTTGAGAGAAAGTGTAGAAGTTGCCCATAGCAACCAATCAGCTTTGAGGTAGTCAGGGGCGTATCTTCCTATTGGCCAGGATGGCCCTTGCCAGGAGCGCCGGCCGAGGGGTGTACCGTTGCCACCCGCAGTCAGTTCTGTCCCTGCTGTCCACCCCAGTGATTTCCCAGCTGCTCGGCGCTTAGTATACACATGCACACTGAGTCTGTCACAATCACTACAGAGTGACAGGCTCAGTCTGTATCTGGCAGTGCTAGGCGACCACGTAACCCCTTAGTGATATGTGACATCACACACCGTGCGTGCTTTGATAGAGAGAACACACGCCTAATGGCAGCACCTAGATGCCCTTCACAGCAGGGGTCAGGGTGCGGTCAGGGCACGCGCTGCACTGCTGACTCCGTCGGCCGGGGTCTGCGAGGGTGAGGACTGAGCAGGCAGGAGGAGTGTACAGCAGCATGAGGACTCGGCCCGGGGAAGTTGGGATCTGTCTGTGATGGGGAAATGGGTGCTGGCTGAGGAAGGTGATGTGGCTGTGGGCTGAGGTAGGTGATGGGGCTGGCTGAGGAAGGTGATAGGGGCTGGATGAGCAAGGTGATGTGGGCTGAGGAAGGTGATGTGGGCTGAGGATGGTGATGTGGGCGGAGGATGGTGATGTCGGCTGAGGATGGTGATGGGGCTGAGGATGGTGATGGGGGCTGAGGATGGTGATGGGAGCTAAGGATGGTGATGGGGCTGAGGAAGGTGATGTGGGCTGAGGATGGTGATGGGGCTGAGGATGGTGATGGGGCTGATGATGATTGGAGGGGGGCGCCAGTTCCTTCGTTTGCAAGGGGTGCTCGGACCCCTAGATACACCACTGGAGGTAGTAGAAGTATATTCTATAAAACAATAGCCCCGCCATCACCCACTCTTATTCTTTGGGCCATACCATCCTCCTGTCCCCTGGGTCTGCGGGAGATGATGAAGTGGACCACTCAGGGGGGCGGGGTGTGTGCAGCTGTGCATGGGTTGGAGAGGAATGGGACACGGATGGCAGGGGCTTTCCAACACACTCTGGCTGGGTGAGGCTGATGTAAGCGCTAAGAGAACGACGGTGGTGAGCTGAGGTGACCCTGGAGAGGAGGTGATTATTGTTCAGTTTCTTTCACTCCTATCCAGCCCGCTTATTCCCACCACTATTCCCATCCTGCTCCCTGCTTTCCATTATTACTCCTATCCCATCTCCCTGCTTTCCACTATTTCTCCCATCCTGCTCCCTGCTTTCCACTATTACTCCTATCCTGCCCCCTGCTTGCCACTATTACTCCCATCCTGCCCCCTGCTTTCCACTGTTACTCCTATCCTGCCCCCTGCTTTCCACTATTACTCCTATCCTGCCCCTGCTTTCCACTATTACTCCTATCCTGCCCCCTGCTTTCCACTATTACTCCTATCCAGCCCCCTGCTTTCCACTATTACTCCTATCCTGCCCCTGCTTTCCACTATTACTCCTATCCTGCCCCCTGCTTTCCACTATTACTCCTATCCTGCCCCTGCTTTCCACTATTACGCCTATCCTGCCCCCTGCTTTCCACTATTACTCCTATCCTGCCCCCTGCTTTCCACTATTACTCCTTTCCTGCCCCCTGCTTTCCACTATTACTCCTATCCTGTCCCTGCTTTCCACTATTACTCCTATCCTGTCCCCTGCTTTCCACTATTACTCCTATCCTGTCCCCTGCTTTCCACTATTACTCCTATCCTGCCCCTTGCTTTACACTATTACTCTTATCCTGCCCCCTGTTCAGAACTACTACTTCCAGCCTGCCCCACACTATTATTACTCCAAGCCTGCACCTGCTCTGCCATATGCTACTCTCATCCTGCCCTCAGATCCATACTACTACTACTCCCATTCAGACCCCTGCTTCCCACTACTACTATTCTTATTCTGCCCCATGCGTCCCACTACTATTACTACTCCCATCCTGCTTCCCACTACTGCTACTCCTGTCCCGACCCCAGCGGTGGTGGAGTTTATGAAGTTTGTGCTCCAAGTGCTAGTTCTGGTGGTTATGTATACTGCACACCCTATTTTTTTTTTCTTGCGGAGGGCAATGTGTTTTAATACTGTATTTTTCCTGTAGAGGACCAATGTGTTTTCTTTCCTGTAGAGGACCAATGTGTTTTTTTTTCTTGTGGGGTCCAGTGTGTTTGTACTTTTACCTGTGGGGGCCAATGTATTTCTTTTCTGTAGGGGCAAATGTATTTGTTTTTCTTTGTTTGGTGTGTTTTATTTTTTTCCTTTCGAAGCTAATCTGTTTTTATTTTTTCATGTGGGGGCTAATGTTTTTTTTTTTTCTGTCAGGTGTCATTGTGTGTATTTTTTTTACTGTGGGGGCCAATGTATTTTTATTATTTTCCTGTGGGGTCCAATGTATTTTATTTTTTCCTGTGGGGGCCAATGTGTTTTTATTATTTTCCTGTGGGGACCAATGTGTTTTTATTATTTTCCTGTGTGGGCCAATGTTTTTTTTACTATTTTCCTGTGGGGGCCATGGTGTTTTTATTATTTTCCTGTGTGGGCCAATGTGGTTTTATTATTTTCCTGTGTGGGCCAATGTGTTTTATTTTTTCCTGTGGGGGCCAATGTGTTTTTATTATTTTCCTGTGGGGACCAATGTGTTTTATTTTTTCCTGTGGGGGCTAATGTGTTTTTATTATTTTCCTGTGTGGGCCAATGTGTTTTATTTTTTCCTGTGGGGGCTAATGTGTTTTTATTATTTTCCTGTGGGGACCAATGTGTTTTATTTTTTCCTGTGGGGGCTAATGTGTTTTTATTATTTCCTGTGGGGACCAATGTGTTTTATTTTTTTCCTGTGGGGGCTAATGTGTTTTTATTATTTTCCTGTGGGGACCAATGTGTTTTATTTTTTCCTGTGGGGGCTAATGTGTTTTTATTATTTCCTGTAGAGGACCAATGTGTTTTTTTTTCTTGTGGGGTCCAGTGTGTTTGTACTTTTACCTGTGGGGGCCAATGTATTTCTTTTCTGTAGGGGCAAATGTATTTGTTTTTCTTTGTTTGGTGTGTTTTATTTTTTTCCTTTCGAAGCTAATCTGTTTTTATTTTTTCATGTGGGGGCTAATGTTTTTTTTTTTTCTGTCAGGTGTCATTGTGTGTATTTTTTTTACTGTGGGGGCCAATGTATTTTTATTATTTTCCTGTGGGGTCCAATGTATTTTATTTTTTCCTGTGGGGGCCAATGTGTTTTTATTATTTTCCTGTGGGGACCAATGTGTTTTTATTATTTTCCTGTGTGGGCCAATGTTTTTTTTACTATTTTCCTGTGGGGGCCATGGTGTTTTTATTATTTTCCTGTGTGGGCCAATGTGGTTTTATTATTTTCCTGTGTGGGCCAATGTGTTTTATTTTTTCCTGTGGGGGCCAATGTGTTTTTATTATTTTCCTGTGGGGACCAATGTGTTTTATTTTTTCCTGTGGGGGCTAATGTGTTTTTATTATTTTCCTGTGTGGGCCAATGTGTTTTATTTTTTCCTGTGGGGGCTAATGTGTTTTTATTATTTTCCTGTGGGGACCAATGTGTTTTATTTTTTCCTGTGGGGGCTAATGTGTTTTTATTATTTCCTGTGGGGACCAATGTGTTTTATTTTTTTCCTGTGGGGGCTAATGTGTTTTTATTATTTTCCTGTGTGGGCCAATGTGTTTTATTTTTTTCTTGTGCATTGTTTTTAATATACACATGTGTCTGAGCTGCAGTGCGGATTCAGACACATGCACCAAGTAGTGTATTACAAATGTGTTGGGTGTTCCCAGGCGGTTACAGGGGGTTGGCTATAGGGACGCTGGATTGCTCACATTGTAGGCTATACTTACATGGATGATCTGCACCTAGCATAGGTAGGGCTGTTGAAAGTTCCAATGGTGCGACCGGAGTCTTCGGAGTCTATTCACTAATCCATGGAGAGAGATATATGGAGAATGATAAGTCTCAGCCAATCAGCTCCTAACTGTAATTTTTCAAACACAGCCTGTAAACTGACAGTTAGGAGCTGATTGGCTGGGACTTATCTTTCTCCATTTTATCTCTCTCCATGGATTATTGAATAGACCCCTTAGACACTGAAAGCGGGCGTCTCAGTCCTTGCATATTTGGACTGTACACCAGGGATTGACATTGTAGTGGTATTAGCTTAAAGTCACAGACGAAACTGTAGCAAATTACACAAGGACGGCTGCAACTGTGCCCAACTCAGAATCAGGCCCTATGAGAAGGGATCCCGCCCCCTCGACAGACCCCACCCCCATTAGAGCTGCTTCCATAAATTTCCCAGGCTGTTTTTCCATCATAATCCGCCCGTGGATATATAGAAGAAGGGAAATCCGCACAGAAAACTTGTGTATAAGAATCATGTATAATGGGAGAAAATTAGCCTTCTTTCTCTCCCATTATATGTACATAAAATGATAGGTGCAAGCTGATTTATTAATATGGGCAACTTCTACACACTTTAGGTTTGATACATCTAATGCTGCCCATCCACTAGCAGACATGAAAACGACTGCACGATTACGACATTGTAATCGTGCAGTCCTTTGTCAGTCTGTGATGAGCCTGCACTGAATGAGCAGTCGTTTAGTACAGGCTCATCCATCATCTGCAGGTCGTCAGGTTGACTAGCATGTTTGCACGATGATAGATGTCTAAACGACCAGCGGGCACGTGCATCGCTGGTCATTTTTGACATTTTTGCAAACGATTTGCAAACGATTTATGAACGATTGAACGATTACTATATCGTTATCGTTCAATCATTCATTTAAATCGTCTAGTGGATGGGCAGCTTAACCCTAGCATTTTGCTAAGCAGAAAAAGTTATATTGTACATTGCAAAACTAGGAAACTGCAGAAAATGTGTTCTCTCTATACCTCCGCACCTTACGGAATTGATTGTGGATATACTAAAGGTTATGGAAGATTGGAAAGATAAATTCCTCCTAGTGTATTATAAAACCTGAGATAAGTAATGATCTCAACACATACACTAGTTTTTTTGTTTGTTTGTTTTTTTAGGATAAGTAACTTTCTATTGGCTGTCTCATACAGCTGTCATAATAATGACATCACAAATGATTATATGCACCTGACTCCAGAATTCTGCTAAGTGTTGGCAAGCCTGCTTTAATGGTTGAAATTGTACATTTGGGATATACGAAAACAAGTAATAATGTGAATTGGGGGGAAAAAAAAAAAAAAAAGAGACCCACAGTGAAATCAGGACAACATGTGCAGGGGTAGGAAAGTGATGTATGTGTTTGTTTGGTGAGTGCTTGGTGACAGTGTATTCCTTGCCTATTATGTAGGAAAGCATCAGGTTCCACCCAGTGACGAAGGCCCAGAACTCCCCAACAGTTACATAGCTGTATAAGTAGGCGGAGCCTGTCAGTGGGACCCGGGCCCCGAACTCAGCATAGCACAGCCCAGCGAGCATAGAGGCCAGAGCGGCGATCAGGAAGGATAAGATGATGCTTGGGCCGGAGACCACCTTAGCCACCTCTCCTGCCAGTACATACACTCCAGCCCCTAGGGTGCTTCCTACACCCAGTGCCACCAGGTCCAGTAACGACAAACAGCGGCACAGCCCAGATCCCACTGTTCCCTCTAAAGACACTTTCTTTGTTCTGGTCAGACTTTGGTAGAAGCGGTGTAGGACTTCATAGGACGGCATCTGAAAGGAACAACAAATATTGCACATGGTCAATAAGGATTATTGTTTTTTTTTTTAGTTTTTTGATTAAAATTATATTACCTGCATCTTACTCCCATATTGACTTTGTGTTGACTGATAAATGGCCTCTGCATGCTATGTCTCACGTTTCTAACCTCCCTACAGTATATCCTGATCAGACCATACACCATTGCTTTGGACTTATTTCCCAATAATTCAACCCTTATGCCGCGTATCCAATACACGACAGTGTAAAGACTGAACGATAACGATATCGTTATCATTCAGTCGTTTACAAACTGCACAGTGCCCACACTGAACGATATATCGTTCAGTGCAGGTACCCACCCTCATCCCCGTACATGGCCAACCTGCCGATATCGTGGCGATGAGCGATGTCGGCAACGACCAGCGTGAACGCGCATTGCTGGTCGTTGATGACACTTTGCTGCCCGATCTGTGCACGATTAATGAACGACTGATCGATAACGATGTCGTTATCATTCAGTCGTCCATTAATATTGTGTAGTGGATACGCGGCTTTAGGCCTTGGTGTTTACAAGAATATATTTTATTGGAAGATAAGGGGAAACAGATTATGCAGGATGCATTGAGCACCTACTGTATCTAGCAACTAACGATCCTTCTGATAACTCTATTACAGTGGTTCTCAAACTCGGTCCTCAGGACCCCACACAGTTCACGTTTTCCAGGTCACCCAGCAGGTGCACAGGTGTGTTCATTACTCACTGACACATTTTAAAAGAACGACAGGTGGATATAATTATTTAATTTGTGATTCTGTGAGTTGATCTGGAAAACACGCACTCTGTGGGGTCCTGAGGACCGAGTTTGAGAACCTGTGCTCTATTACAAACCACTGGTGTGCCCTAAAGGCAGTGATGTGCGGAGCTGCTATTCAAGCAGCCGCTAGGATTAGGAAAACCAATTACGAGATCCAATTGACGTACGAGACTCAAATGTGGTGAAGCTCGAAGCCCAGCATAAAAAGAATCCTAATGATAAATCACTCCAGGTAGGCTTAACTGTGGCCAGAAGGAAATTAAATGTTCTGTCCCTACTCCATGTCCAGTGGGCTATAGCTAAATTAAACCAAAAATTGTACACCCTTGGTAATAGGGCAGGTAAACTCCTAGCACATAAATTGAGAGGGAAGAATGCAAAGGACAGAATTAAGTACCTACTAGCCTCAGATAGATCGCCGATTACTAATACTAAGGGGGAGATGTATTAACGGCGACATCGCCGCTGCGGTACATCCCCCCCAACTTCGCGTACATACCGCGGTTCATTACCGCGGTATGTACCAAGGATTTCGCAAAGGACAGCTCTCTCGATGAGAGCTGTCCTTTGCGATGCTGCAGGGCAGAGGGACTTCCGGGTTGAACACCCAGAAGTTCTTCGGCGCATGCGCAGAAGGCCGCGGGCCGCAGGGGCTCATGGGAGGGATCCGATCGGATCCCTCCCAGCCCCGAGCGTCGCGCTAAGAAGCCCATAGGCTTCTATTGGGTAACGCCACCTGAAGGTGGCGTTACCTAGCGACGCGAAGCGCTGCATTCTGCTGCTTAATACATACGGGGAATGCGGTAAAACCCCTGAAAACTGCATTTTCGGGGGTTTTACTGCATTTTGCCGTTAATACATCTCCCCCTATGTATATTGCACAACACTATCTTGTTCATTATGAGGGGCTCTATAACCTCAACAGCGACCTCTCTACTCCTCAACTTATTGAGAACTCCATTAACGCCTTCCTAGATTCCATTACCTTATCCTCCCTTGCCCGTGACGAGGCTGATGCCTTATGCTCCCAGTAGAACTCTGCTGAAATCCAGGGTGCCATTAAAACTCATAAAAAGAGACAAAGCCACAGGGCCTGACGGATTTATTAACTGTCTCTACATGACCTTCCAATATCTTCTCACCCTTAGTTCATCTTCATAATCATACCGCTACTAACTCATTTTCCAAAGAAATGTCAGAAGCCCAAATCAGTACCATTCTCAAGCCTGGCAAGGATCAAATATTATGCCAGAATTATAGACCTATTGCTCTTCTAAACACTGATGTCAATTTATATGCCAAATTATTGGTGAATAGACTAAATCTAATCCTCTACCGCTTGATATCTCATGACCAGGTTGGATTTATTTTGGGTAGACAAGCCCCCGATAACACTAGACGTGTATTTTTAATCCTGTTCCTATGGCCCTACTCTCTTCTCTAGATGCAGAGAAGGCCTTTGGCAGACTGTACTGGCTATGTATGTACAAGGTCCTTGCTAGGTTTGGTTTCACTGGCCAGTTCATTTAAGCAATACTTTCCTTGTATTGTAACCGTTCTGTCCATATTTTTAGTAACGGGTTTTTGTCTAGAAATGTTTACATATCTAATGGTGCTCGTCATGGATATCCGCAATACCCATTAATATTTGCCCTAGCAATAGAACCATTGGCAGAAAAGATTAGATTCTCCTCTTTACTTACCGCCCCCTACATCATAAGGTTTGCCTGTTTGCCGATGACGTACTTCTGTTCGTCATGAACCCTTAGTCCTCTTTACTGGTTCATAACAATATTTTAGATTAATATTCTGTGTTCTCTTACTATAAACTAAACACTTCTAAAACTGAAGTTTCGGCTTATGGTGTTGAGCAGCTTGCCTCACTCACAATCCCGGGACCCGTACACTTGGCAAACAGTCAGTCTGAAGTATTTAGGCATATAAATCCCAGCCTCCCTACAAGATACTATAGACTGTAATTACTATACAATTCTTCACCATTTTTCCCGTCTCAATAAATCATGGATGAATTATGAAGTCTCTTGGTTAGGACGCATTTCATCAGTCAAAATGATGTTACTCCCAAAATCTTATACCTCTTTAGAGCTATTACCTTTATAATTCCCAATTTTATGGAACTGTTTCAAACTTTGAAATAAGCGGCCTAGATTATCCAGATCTCAACTTTTCCACTCCAAGCCTAATGGTGGCCTGGCAGCCCCGCATTTAGAAATCGTAATCGTATCAACAGGCCTGCCTCTTAATTCAATTACAAGATTGATTCTCCACCTCCTCACCTAAACCTTGGGTGAATATTGAGAGATCTACCTGTAAATCTTTCCCCTGGCAGGATTTCTTATGGACTGAGGCCCTGATTCAGAGCCGGACGCTCTGACAGAGCGTTCGCTCTGAATCAGGGCCGTCCCTCTGAAATTAAGAGCAGCCTCCTGGCTGCTCGCATAGCTGTGGGTTACCACCCACAGCTATAGCGAGCGGCCAAAATGATGGTCGCGATGGTCAAGACCATCGCGACCATCGGGCTTGCGACAAGACCCTTGCGGTAGGGTCTCGTGGCCGCAAGCCCTGGAGTGCTTTTGGCTCTATCAGAGCCAAAAGCACTCCTACTGACATCACTAGTGGGAACGCCTCCATCTGGGCAGCCACGCCCCCCGGCACGCCCACCAAAGGGGGCGTGCTGTCACTCACCATCGACAGCATGCCCCCTTTGGTGCGAGACCCATAACGACGGCTTGGCCGTCGTTATTCGGGTCTCGCGCATGCGACCGACGGAGCCGCCTCCGTCGTACGCATGTGCACTTGGCCAACATCGACCCGCTTGCGAGCGCTCAGTGCTCGCGAGTGGGTCTGAATTAGGCCCTGAGTCAGCGCATAGATCCCATTTGTCCCCTACTAGCCTCCGTAGCGTAACAAACTCCCTTGAAACGTGGAATAATTTAATAAGATTATTTGCAGATTTAAACATTTAATATTTATTAAATATTTCCAATTTAGCAGTTTCGAAATTGATTCCTGACCTGGATCTAGGAAAATGGTGCACCCAAGGCTTCCTGACAATATGACAATTCTAGCTGTAAATTTCTCCTTCAGCTCCAGGAACAATTTTCTATCCATACCCATAAATATTTACTTATCCGTCACTGGACTGTCTCTCTAACACGGTCAATTTACAACCCTTACCTTCATCTCCCCTTTATATAATGTCTACATTTTCCTCTGTGTGCTCTAGAGGTGGAATCTCATTGTGGTATAGACCACTTCTTTGCTCCTTAGAAGAAACTAAACTAGCCGTTCAGACCAATCAGAAGAGATCTACATATCTCATTGATTAGTGATGATTAGGAATTGCTGTCTAATGCCGCATATCCACTTGCCGATTAAAATGAACGATTGAACAATAACTATATCGTTATCGGTCAATCGCTCATTAATCGGGCATGACAATGTCGAAAACGACCAGCGATGCTCCCACTGGTCGTTTTCTACATCAATCATCGCCTGAACATGCTGGTCAATCTGCCAATAATGACAGATTGACCATGTTCAGGGATGAGGGAGGGTGCCTACACTGAACGACATATCGTTCAGTGTAGGCACTGCAGGGGCAGAGTAACGACTGTACGATTACAATGTTGTAATCGTATTGTCGTTACACTATCTGCTAGTGGATACGCACCTTAATAATGTATTTAAACTAAAGATGAGCGAGTTCGGATTAGTTCGGATTTTCCCACCAAGTTTGGATTTTTCCCGCCAAAAATCGGGTCTAAGAAAGA
The DNA here is from genome assembly GCA_031769625.1 of Taudactylus pleione. Lineage (NCBI taxonomy): Eukaryota > Metazoa > Chordata > Amphibia > Anura > Myobatrachidae > Taudactylus > Taudactylus pleione. The sequence goes on from JAUIMM010000211.1 coordinate 1,158,624, forward strand.
GGCAAAACGTCATTTTTCATGGACAAACATCTTGGACTTTTGTCCAGGAATGATGATGTTTGTCCATGAAAGATGACGATTTGCCTCTTTCTGAGACCCGATCTTTGGCGGGAAAAATCTGAAATTGGCGGGAAAATCCGAACTAATCTGAACCTGCTCATCTCTATTTTAAACTGTCTATATGTATCAATCACTCTGAAATGCTGTTTAAGGTTATCCATAGAATTTATTTTACTCTGTCCCACTTCCTCTTAATTATGCTGGAGAAATTGTGGTATTGTGGGCTCGTTGATACATACTTTTTGGGCATGCCCAGTAATCCAGCCTTTTTGAATGGATCTCTCAGGTTACGGCTGAATCTTTGCCCCTCCTCCCTTCTGCATCACTTCCCTCCTTCCATCTCGTACTATACTAAATACGTTCTTGGCCACATCCTAATCGAGACAAGAGCGGCAATAGCCCAATGTTGGCTGAGACCTGATCCATCGTCAATCAATCGTCTCTAATATCCAACGTAGCTATAATATGGAAACTCTGGGTTTTAAATATTCCACACAAACCTCTTTCCCTTTTCTAAAATGGAGCCATTGGTATGATTACTATGTTACTCATTGTACCACATCATTGTACACTGTATTAAATACACTAGTACCACGGCAAGTAGTTTGTAGATTGTTCCTTTTTTTATTAACTACAGTAACACTTTACTGTCTGCGCTGCTTGGCACTCATGCCGATGAGAGATGTGTGCTGAGGAGGCAGGGCCCCTAAGCCCTCAAGTCCCAAACAAATGGCACCCACTACAGTTACGCCTCTGAGCACAATATACAGTACTTTTCTACTCTGTCCCCAGGCTGGATTTGGGACCACAAGGTCCTGGTGCTGAAAATTATCGAGTCACTTTTGTGAGGAGAAGCTGTAACCAGTGCTGTGTGGGTGTGACCAGTGCTATGTGGGTGTGGCCAGTGCCATCTGGGCATGTACACCCCCCTACTCTATCTGCCCCAATATCTTCATAAATACGAAAAAGTGGAACATTTCCATAATTTTGTGAGGAAAATAGAAATACACTTTGAAAACTTATGATTTATGGCCGGACATGTGACCAGCTGGCAGCCTGTCATCATCATGCTGACATGCTGATGGGCTTATTGTTATGTGGATGCTGGGAGCTGTAGTCTCTTCCACCCCATTCCCAATCTGGCCCTGTCCATCCCTGCTTTGTAGGGGGGCTGCACAGCATTTTCCTCCAAGTGAAAGGACTTTGCTTTTACTAGTACTTAGGAAGTTCCGGTAACTAGCGGCCATTTTACACTTTCAGTGGGAAACTTTTTGCACCTGTCAGGTGTGTTCTTTTGCTGAAAGTGTATTTCTATTTTCTATGTTCTCTTCAAACAACAGAATAAAACATTGAAATACACAATAGTGACTGACAAGTGATGAAGGCAGTCCCACATTTTTTCAGGCTAATTAGGATCGGATGAATTAGACTTGAAAAGCCCTATTCGGCGAAAAAGTTTCGCCTATTACTGCTTTTCACCTGTTCGGAACTCATCTCCAAATTCAGGACCTCATTCAGAGTCGGTCGTTGCGGCCGCACGGTCGTACGCCACCGATGTTTGCTAAACTGCGCATGCGTAAAATTCGCAATGCGCATGCGCAAACTAGCTATTACGATCAGAAATTGCTCTCTCCTTCAACTTGGCCAGGTCGTTAGTTTGAGTGACAGGATGAGGCGTTTGTGGGTGGTAACAGGGGAAGGTGCTTGTGAACGGGGGAGTGGAGATCCGAACGCAGGCGTGCCTGACTATGCAAACGGCGTTTTATGGGAGTGCATAATTAACAAAGTAGTGTCGTAGCACACGTGACATGGGAGGTTTTTACACTGACTTGATCGTAGTGCTTAAGAGAGGGTATGGTCAACCTTAAGGTCTACGACCAGCTCCGATGGTTCCCGATGGTCTCGAATAATCCTTATATGCCCGGAGATGACGTGTAATGGGCACGAGAAGGGGGCGTATTTTTAGACTTACAGCCGCATCCTCCCCTCGCTCGTCCAGCTAACGATCCCATCTTAACGACGCAACTTTCGAGCGCTTCATTTGCATATCCGGCCCCTTTTACCTTACGACCATGCGGCCGCAATGACCGACTCTGAATGAGGTCCTCAATTCCAGGGAGATTTCGCCTAAGCGGAAACTCAATGTATTGTAATAGGCGAAAAAGTTTCTTCAATGGATAACAGGTGAAAAAAAGTGAAAAATCTTTATTCAGGGGTGGGGAACGTGGGGAAATGACTCAGAACCCTTGGGACAGCACCCCCAAAGGACAAATATGCAAAAAAAAAGAAAATAGACATGTCATATTTGGGGTGAAAAAGTAAAAAGTTGGGGCACAAGAATAAAAACTAGCGAAATAAGCTTCTTGGGGAACTGCAGGATGGGTCAGGTGTTTTTGGGATTGCAGGTGCATGTGTTTTTGGGATTGCAGGTGCATGTAGCAGGTGGATTTTTCAAGTTTTTTTTAAAACTTCACTTTAGAGACATAAAATATGCTAGCACCAATTTTCATGTACCCCAAATTTGACTGGATTAGTTATTTTCACCAAAAAATACTACTTTATGCCATTTTTCACCACTTTAACAAAGATGCTAATAGCAAGCTAATTACACAACTTAAGTACCCAAAATAGTTTTATTAGGGCTATTAGTACACATGATTCCCTATGTTAGTGCATGTTTTTCTGGGGTACAGACTGATTTCCCCAATTCTTTCAGTACTTTCCGCCTGTTCTGCATTTGCCGCTTTCCGTTTTCGTATGTTTTGGAATTGAATAGGCCGAAAAGCGGGGACGCACATGCAAGGATTTTGCCTCTGAAACAGGCGAATGAGGCGGAAAGTCGGACAGGCGAAAATTTTCCGACTTTTCGCCTCTAATTGAACGAGCCTGTATTAATCAGCATTTCAGGAGAAAAACTGAAAAGAAAAAAGTTGATGTTGAGAAGGGGTCCAATAGTTGTAATAATATAAAATGTCACTTTGTAGTCCTGACTATCTTCACCATGCACAATTCCAGACAACCCCACAATCCTGCACAGGTATCCACAGATTGAGCTTTACAGGGGCAGCTCCAGATACCGGTTGTGGGCACCAGTCAATGCACTAGGTGAACAACTCACCGCGTTTCCGCAAATATATGTTCAGAGCTTTTGCACTGTTATGAATAACTGTCCTAACAAAGCAGCTGCACAGTCTGCCACATAAAGGAACAACTGGCAGTGTTCTGCTGCTCTTGTAGGATCAGCCCTGCACTGGTAACCAAGGAACGCAGCTCACATCAAGCAGTGATTAACGGCTGTGTTATGTGCTGCACTGGATTAGAATACTAACTAAAAGGCTCTGACCATTGATTAAAAAGAAAAAAAACTTGAAACATACATCTTGCAGACAAAATAATGTTGCATTAGTTTCAGCACTGTGATACAATAATAGAACACTCTAAGAGGATTCCAATATTACTTTCGTGTTCATTTGAACTCTACAATAGGTTAAGCTTATGTTGGTGATTACAAACATAGGGCCTAATTCAGCTGAACGCAGATTCCCGATGTTCGGGAATCTGTGCCGGTGCCAGACCCGTTCTGTGCATGTGCAGAACGGGTCTGCGAGGCCGCACGCAAACTGGCAGCAGACTGTCAGTGATTGACAGTCTGCTGCCGTTTGGGGGTGGGGAGGGGGCGTGATGGCCTACGTTTCCCGAAACGGAGGCGTGTAGCCAGGGGCGTTTTAAGAGAGGAGGGGGCCTGTGTGCAGCCTCCGTTTGGGCCCCCTCCTCTCTGACGGCGGCTCAGCGGCACTGAGCACTGTAGATTCTGGCTTCATGCCAGAATCTACAGCGCATGCCCGGGTCTCCAGGAAAATGGCCCCCGCGTCTACTTTTCCGGGGACATCTTTTCTGCGCATGCGTAGATCACTGGAAAAATGGCCGCCGCCATATTCCCAGTCAGTGTTTGCTGCTCTACAGTGCTGTTCAGGTGCTGCGGAGCAGCACTTCAGGAATCGGCGGAGAGGTAAGTATAATTACCTATGGGTGCCCCGCACACCCTGCACCCATTATAGATACGCCCCTGCGTGTAGCCCCTGTTGGGGGGGGGTGAAGAGGCCAGGATCTCCGTCGGCTGACAGAGATTCCCTGGCCTCTTCCTCGCAGCTGCGACGGCTGGCTGCGGGACCCCATGGGTTACCTTAGCCGGCCGAAGGTCCGCAGAGTTTCCGATGCTGCATTGGACAACGCAGCTCGGATACATAATGCAGCAGGAGGCGGGATGCATTACCGTATCAGCACAGACGGAATAGCTAAGCTGCCTGCGAGCTGCTTAGCTCTTCCGTCTGAAGCTGAATCAGTCCTATAGGTTCTAGGTATTTACCTTATATTTAATGAGTTCAAGAATCCAATAGGGGAGCCGTGAGAGTGTAAAGAAGCAGGACACGTATACTTTTATATGAATTAATAAAATGTAATCCATTGCAAAAACAAGCACAGCAGGTCCCTACGTGGGGGTTGTTTACTTGTTTGGTGGATGTGCAAATGGCTGGTGGGTGTTGCATATAGTGATTACACCATCACTAAGGTTGAAAAATGCACAAATCCATCAGGTTTAACATTTTCTGAATACCGAATGTATTGATGCAAAGGGAGACTAAATAATTAGCCCAACAGAACAGAAAGATGACAATTTAACTGCACAGGTGGGAAAAAACAGCAACTAGTGAGCATGTGGGTCTTTTACTAGCATGGTTACTCTACTAAAAGCATGTACACCAGTATGGTGATGGCACTTATAGGTCAAATACCCACTTCCACTTGCAGTAACGTGCGACAGCACCTTATGCACAGTCTGCTCTAATCACTCATATATGCTTTACGTAAATGCAATGGGGTCCAGTCCAGGGAGTGTACTCTATAGATAGCCACCCAATCCCAGGTGTAAGTGCTGTTTACACAGCGCATGGCAAATGCAACCACATATAAGTTAACTGATGTTTTCTGATTCCCAATGGGTAATTACCACACTAAGGACCTGATTCAGACCTGCTCGCTAGATGCGGCCGCTCGCTCCCAGTGTATGGAAATTTTGCTAAGTGACGTCAAGGCAGCCGGTCGCTCGGCAAGGCATAAGCACGCCCACTATGTCTTGGCGAGCGATCACTCTGTGTTTACAACCACCCACTAGCCTGTCTTTAGCCGCCCACTAGCGTACATCATCTCCAGGAAGTATATTGAACCATCGGTACATCGGGTTACATCGGATCTGACCGCAGCGCTTACGGTTGACTGTGCCCTACCGCAAGCACTGTGAGCACTTCAGTGTATTTTTCAACCAGGTGACGTGTACTATGACGCTGCCTGCTAATTATGCATGCCCCAGAAACGGCGTGAAAACACTCTGGCATGCCTGCGTCCGCTGCTCCACTCCCCCGTTACTACTGCCCTGCCCCTGTTACCACCCACAAACGGCCTCTCCTGTCACTCATTCCACTGGGCTGTCTTTGCAGGGCGAGCCAGCAAAATCCGATCGCTCGTACTAGTTTGCGCACGCGCACTGCGAACTACACACATGCGCACATTAGCGAACATCGTCTGCAACGAGCGGCAGCTTACTAGCGAGCGGGTCTGAATCAGGCCCTAAGGGCGGGATGTGCTATGATGGAAATGCAGTCAAACCTCTTAAATTGCCTGTTTTCAGAGGTTTGACCACATTTCTCATATGCACCAAGTATCAGAGAGCAAAGCTTTCTGGAGCTTGGACCCGATCTATAGATGGCATTACCTAATAGAAGCAGAGAGACTCCCATGTCATAAACCCACAAGTCCCCGCATTAAAGGACAGCTCTTATCGGGAGAGCTATCCTTTGCTTAAATGATCATGAATATGGTGTAACTAAACTCAGGTAGGCATGCGATCATTGGCGGGATACATTACATAGAAAATGCAATGCTTGATGCATTCCATCCTAATTCTGCTTACTACTTATTATACTTACAGATGTGTAATCATTTACCTACTTTTTTTTGCACTACTGTATGTGCTGCTAGACGCTTGGTGTGACTTAGAGCTGCGTCAGATATCCAGTCTTGTCCTTTTGCAGCTTTTTCGCGCCGCAGCTGCACACCAATAGACTTGCAGTGCACTAGGAACTTAGGGCCTGATTCAGCAGTGCTGATCACAGATTCCCGATTATCATGAATCTGTGCGTGCACAGGACCCATTCTGCTAGTGTGCATAGTCGCACGCAGCCGCTTCGATGCCTCTGCCTGACTGGCAGACAGAGGCATTTAGGAAGAGGCGTGGGGGCGGGGTAGGCCGGCAGTCCCGGAAACGGGGGCGTGTCCGTCCCATTTTCTGGGAGTGGCAAGGCCAGGGACTGCATCGACCGACACAGTTTCCGGACCTCGCAAGCTCTAGGGCCTGCGTACAGCTTTGCAATTGCAATCCTTGCTGAATCACCCCCTTAGTATTTGCACTTATCTTGCAATCATGGCAGTGTAGGTTTGCACAATGCTGCACAGCAGGATGAGCCGTAACTAGGGGTGTGCGGCCAGTGCCGCCACACAGCATACAGGGCTCTGTAGACGGCACCGTCACTGCCTCTTGGCCCTTGCTTTTGGCTAGCAGGGTGGCACCCTGCAGCCAGTAACGCTTGGGCAGTGCCGCCTGTAAACTCCTTTGCATGCTACATGTATACAGCTGCACAGAGGCCCTGATGCAGAGCCGGACGCTCTGACAGAGCGCTCTCTCTGAATCAGGGCCAGGCTATTTTTTTTTTTGAGCGGCCTGCTGGCCGCTTGCATAGCTGTGGGTAACCACCAACAGCTATAGCGAGCGGCCAGGTTGATGGTCATCGGGCTTGCGACGAGACCCTTGTGGTAGGGTCTCACGGCCACAAGCCCCAGAGAGATTTCGGCTCTAACAGAGCCGGAATCTCTCCACTGTAATCACTCGTGATGTCAGTGGGGCCGCCCCCAAATGGTAGGCGTTCTCATGAGAACGCCTCCATTTGGGCAGCCACCCCCCGGCCTGCCCACCAAAGGGGGCGAGCTGTCACTCAACATCGACAGCTCGCCCCCTTTGTTGCGAGACCTGGAGCGACGGAGTGCCCGGCGCTATCCAGGTCTCGCGCATGTGAACGATGGAGCCGGCTCCATCGTGCGCATGCGCTCTGGGCCACCGGGTCTGAATCAGGCCCAGAGTGCCTTGTATACGCTCCGTGCACTGTGCGCTTCTGGGTGCTGGCTGGCCCCGCCCCCTATGTGCAACGTCATTACATCATGCTTAAGGGGGCGGCACTTGGCACATTAAAGCCCTGTTACAGCTCTGCAAAGCGCAGTACAGTCATAACAGTCGCCGGTCTCTTGCCTTTTTTCTCACATTAGCGTCCTTGTTGTATGGGGCCCTTAATATGCAAATTAAGTAAACGATTGCACGGAAAAGACGCATGGCAATGCTTAGTAGCATTATTCATGGCACGCTAAATGGGGCTATATGGCGTGATATGAGGATAGGTGTATGTGGGCACAGCTGTACATATGCCCTTTCTTGTATAAATGTCAAACAAACCTTTTTTTACTTTTGAAGTGTATGTATAGTTCACATACTAGCAATAATAATAGTAATAATAATAATAGTAATAAAAGAATAAACACAAATGGCTGAAATGGTGGCAATGACTTTAAGTCACATTTATTAATTAAAAGTTATTTAACTGATGCAATTTATTGTGTGAGTAAATATGTTCCAGTATCTGCTGTATACCGCTATCAGACCCTGCTTTGTTTTCCTTTGCATTGTTCCATTCCATCAATACCATCTTAATAAAAATAAAATATGCCTCTTGTAATAGCAATCAATAACCCCCTAGGACTGCTTAATACCATGTATTCTGTTGTAATGAAGGGAAATATTTTAAAAATTCACCTGTTGTACGGTCAGTGCAACAACACTAAACTTAACTACAAACATACAGGGGGAGATGTATCAAACCTCAGTGAAAGATAAAGTGAAGAGGTTGACCCTATCCACCAATCAGCTTCTAATTGTCATTTATTTATGACAGTCTATAATATGACAGAAGCTGATTAAATGTTATAGGCACCTTCTCTACTTTATCTCTCTTTAAGGTTTGATACATCTCCCCCACAGTATGTCAACCTATATTGTAGCGTCAATAGCTTTTTACATCAATGACGAATTTAAAGGGTTCAACAATATTTTAGTCAATTCATGAGCGATTAATATCATTCCAAATACTGAGATTTTTGGGGTTTTTATCTTACCTTAAAACTGATTTCTCAGTCGAACAACCTGACAATTCCTATAAAATGACTGTATAGATGTACGCCCGGGTCCGTCTCGGTCAGGAAAGTATTTCTAAATTAATTCTGAAATCCTTCAACCCTGCTTTTTAAGCCTGACTCGCTCATTTGTAATACCTTAACCCTCACCGTACTGCACCAACAGCCAGCATTATGGAATTGTTAAGTAATCTATAAAGTTATTATATAATAATATGGCCGGTAGTCTTTTGACAAGTCCCCCTGTTCCTGTCATGCCGGCTGGATAGCAGATGGTGTCTCCCTGAATACCACTGCCGGAAGCAAGGGGTTAAACCAGAGCCAGCCCAGCGTAATACTAAAGAACTATTCAAACTTTGCCATGAACTGTATTTCTCAAATCTCATAATCTCCTTTCTTTAAGAATGTTCTCCAGGTCTCGCCTCCGCCACTAATAAGCAGCAATGGTCAGCAAAGTGTTGGCTTGGACTCTTTTGTTACAGTTTATGAGGGGGCAGAAGATTTTCCTCGGTAGAAAAAAAAAATTAAAGAAACAGAGATTAAAAACGTCTGACTTATTTAAGTGAATTAATCAGAAGTTACAGAATTTATATTTCCCACACAACACTGGTTACTGTTCCACTTCATGCCCTATAAGAGGTATACACGTGGGCATGCTCAATAGCTATAGTGGCATATAGTGAAGGCAATTTAAAAACAACAGCAACAAAAAAACTATAGGTCCCATTTATCAACGATACACAACCCCTTTAACACTCGCTAAAGGGTTTATGCCATGCTTTCAATATTTAACGAACAGATTACAGCTGTTTGTCACTGCATCGTTCTCATTTTTAGATGGCAAGAGCGATGCGGTCCCTGTTGCCGGCAACGGGGACCCAGCAGCAGCCTTTCCGGCTTCAGCTAAGCCTTCCAGGCACTGAAGACCCCCGGCGTCTTAGGTGAGTTGCTCATTTTGAGACAGCATAGGCATGCTCAGAGGTTCAATGTGCGACCAATGTTTCCGCTTATGTACACAGATACTGGCAGATGTGAGACGCCAGAGGTGGACGTCTGTGTACACAAGATGGCGGCTGAGTCATCAGCATATTTTTACAAGTCCGCTGCATATGGGATCGTATCAGCATTTGGCATTGCATGTATCTCTGAATCAGGCCTATACTGCAAAATAACTGTTAGATATTGCATAGCTGATCAATCTTAATTTATTTACCATATAAGTGAAGTGACACATGACCGGGGCAGCCATTTTCAGGGGGCAGTGATTTAGTGTAAGTGTGATTTATTGTTTTCTTCTCATTTTTGCTTGTGCTTTGTAGTTAACTCTATCGTTATCTGTAAGAAATTATAATATGTGAAAAAGGGGTCTAGTCATCATCACTTAATTTATAAAAAAGCAGGTGAAAAATAACAGGTACACCTACTTTTGCATAATTTAAGTGTCAGACTCAATCATCATTCATGTAACACAGGGGATATCACAGATATCTCCTGATTACAAATGTGCTTCCATAATTTCCACAATACCTTTTTTTTTTTTGGAACTTGATTGAGAAACTGTACGCCATCCTGAGATGGCATACAGCCCCTGGTAATCTTCACAGGCTGCTGTTTACATGTCAGCCTGTGAAGATTACATGTCAGCCCAGCCATTGCAGCCAGCAGAAGGATCTGTTAAGAGAGAGGGAGGGGCAGACGCAGTGAGGAAATCCTTATGGACACCTCACCTGTAGGGGGAGTATTAACAGCAGATTTTCAGAAGTGATACTTTGGTGACGGAGCTTAAAATATAATTATCACTATTGATAATTATGTCATCATGAATAGGCTCCTATGTGTTAATACAATAGTTTGAGCATGCTACAATTAACACATGAGGCCTAATAAATATATATTCCTGCCTGGTACTTATATCAACAGACCACTTCATGATATGACTAGGGAGACACTTACCTGGCCACAGGACTTTCAGCAGTTTCACAGTGTATCCATAACCTACACTGACCTCTCCACCGGTGCCGCTGCAATCACCAACAAAGTTGCTCATGCACCAGCGGGAGAGATGGGACCTGCACGGAGACTGCACACGGGCCCCCTCCTCTATTCGACCGCCCCTGCATGTCAGCATGCACAGCAAATCAGTGAAGGCTAATCACTGATGGACTGGAGCAGGACTAAACAGCAGAACAATTCCCACAGCTTGTCAGAGGAACACAGTCAGCAATTATAATCTATAATATACTGTTTGTAGCAGGGGCAGGAGGTAAATGACTTACCTTACTTATGGAGCCTTGTGAGAATTAGTCTGCGTAGACCAGCAGCAGTAACGATATAAGGAGGTGAGGAGTGGTCCAGAGTGGGGCACAGCAGAGACCCCCCAGGCACATGGAAATAGTGGTACTTTCTCAGAATTGGTGTTTCTATTCAACTCTGTATCCCCCACCTACCAGTGCCCTCCGTGAGCCCCTGCGGTCAGCTCCAACAAGGGGATCTGTCCAGAAAAACTTTTTTTCCCACAACACTTTCCAAACTCTACACAAGGAACAGAGAGTAATGTGCAGTCTGGGAGGGGATGTGGCCATGAATAACATTTGTAAAGAGCCCATCCTGAAAAAAAAACATTTCTATCACATCATCATCATCCTCATCATTCCTTCACTTACACGTTGCCGAAAAAAAAAATGAGGACTTTTATTTTAGTTACTTGTTTGGATTTTGGATGCCCCAAGTTGCACAGAGAATCAACCTCGGAGCCTTGTCACTTCCATATTATTTGTCAGGTTCTGTCTTGTTTGGGCTCAGGACTGGGACCACTGGGCAAGACTGGTTGGGGGTGCTAAAGTGTACAATGTTATGGAGTCATATGATGCTTTTTCTCATACAGGCCGGGATGTATGAAATGGAAAAACCCTGTTTTTTGGGGGGTTTTACCGCATTTGCCATATGTATTATTGGGTGGCCGCGGGGGCTCTGATGCATAACGCCAGCTTTTGCTGGCGTTACCCTATAGAAGCCTACGAGCTTCTACCGCATCGTGCTGGTAGGAGGGATCTGATCCCTCCCAGCATGCCCCGCTGCCGACGCGTCACTTTGCGCATGCGCAGATGGAATCGGTATGATATCCCGGCTGCCGCATGGCCGGGAGTTCGAATCCCGGCAGCGGCAGCCGGACAAAACAGCAGAGCCCGGCAGCGGAAGCCCCACAGCACTGGAAATCCCGATCGTCGTAAGGTAAGTATCTACTAATCTAACCTAACCCCCCTAACCCTAACCCTCCTTAGGGGTTCCTAACCCTAACCTCCCCCCCTGTGCCTAACCCTAATCCCCCCTCTAAGTGCCTAACCCTAACCCCCCCCCCTTCCCAGCTGCCTAAATCTCAGTCCCCCGGGGGGTGCCTAACCCTAAGTCCCCCCCGGGGGTGCCTAACCCTAACCCTCCCTCCCCCTAGCATAACCCTAACCCTCCCGGGGGGGTGCCTAACCCTAACCCTCCCTCCCCCTAGCCTAACCCTAACCCTCCCGGGGGGGTGCCTAACCCTAAGTCCCCCCCGGGTGCCCTAAACCTAACCCTCCCCCCCGCGGCTGTCCGCTCGCGGCGCCGGGCATCCGCTCGATTGGGATGTCGGGCACCGGTCTCCCGGCGTCGGGGAAATGAGCGGCATCTAGATATAGACGCCGGTCATTTATCCCATGGCGGGATAAAGCAGTCGGGAAGCCGGCTGTCGGGATCATGGCAGCCGGATTCCCGATTGTATATCGCGCAGATGGACCCCTGGGTCCTAAACCCGGAAGTCCAGGGCGCAACGCTGATCGCAAAGGACAGGGAAGTGGACAGATCCTCTTCAGTTTTTGTACCCTGACGTCATCAGCTACTGTCCAACGTCATTCCCTACCATCCGCGTGGGCATAGAGGGTGAATATAACCTTGTGGCGAGCCAGTGAGCCCGAAGCCTGGCGAGCAAAGCGAAACCCGCGAGGGGACAAGTATCTTTTTTTGGTGGACTGTATGAGCATGGAACCGCACTTCTGCCCTCACTCCACATCACTTCCAGGTACAGAAACTGAAGGGGAAATATACCTTTCCCAAAGGACAGCTCTTATCGGAACTGATCGCATTTGTTAGTACATATGCGATCAGTAGGGATGCAATGTCTGGCAGGATCCACCGAACAATGTTAGTACATCCCGCCCACAGTGATAAGTCAGGAGCTACTCTAAAGTATGAGAACTGAGCAGGAATGGAGGTCAGGATGAAGCTTTAAGCTGGGAGTAATTGATATTGTGACCGGCAATGGAAGCAGGCACTTGCTGGAGGAGCTGGCAATCAAGTGTACAGAAGTAGTCCCTGCTAATGAAGTGACTGCGGGCATTGTGGGAAGTCGACGCCCTGCTGGTGATGGTTGGTATTCACACACAGATATAGGTTGACCACTCAGTGGGTTAAGAGTGGTAATGCATACAGGTAATGTATATGGAAATGGCTGGAATTGCACAGGACAGCAGTAGTAACAGCACAAAAAAGGTGGAGACAGTGCTGATGACTGTGGCAGCAGTAAATAAATAACAGGGCGGAGATGGTGGTGCCCATGCTGGGGAGGTGTGGGTAAAATTAGATCAGGAAGGCTGCCCACATGGCTGATTGAAGGAGCAGAAAGTGAGAGGGACTTGCAGTGACCCACCAGGTTCACCATGGAAGCAAAGCGACACCGCAGCATAAGGTACCTGAGTCTAGCAGGGTAATGTGTCACATTATTTGCCCTCATAACAGTCATAGGGAATCGGAGGGGGGTTCCAGTTGCCTGAAAACCCCCCTCCCTAGCCCACACCACGATGACCACAATAGAAATAGCATATAGTACTAAAGTTGCATGTTGTTAAGATCCCCTCAGTGTCACAAATGAAATAATGAGCACCACCTGTTGATATTTTAAAATGTGTCAGCCAGTAATGAATCTACTTATGCCCCAAATTGGAGATCTGGAAAACATGCAGTTAGGGGTGCACTGATATAGACCATCTATAGGGTCAATTAATAATAATACTCTATAATAATACTGTACACTATCCAGTACATAAGGAGACCAATTGCCCAAATAATCTGAAATGGAGCCCACATCTGAAATAAAAACATTCAGCTCAGACTGGATGGCCGTACTGCCGCATATAATGGCTTACTGTGATCACTGGTCCTGTATATGACAGATTTATTACATATCCTTCGTATGGGTTGGGCATGGGAACACGGCGGTCGGGATACCTCCGGTCAGAATACAGACAGCGACATCCCGACAGTCAGAATCCCGACACTAGCAGGTAAGTACCCTTACCCCTACCCCTCTCTCCCCAGTGCCTAAACCTAACCCCTTCCCCTAGTGCCTAAACCTAACCCTCTCCTAACCCCCGATACTTACCTTTGGGATGCAAGCTGTCAGGATACTGTAGCCGGGATTCTGTCGCTGTCAGGAATCCAGCGTCGGTATTTTGACCATCGACATCCCCCTACGTATAACGTATATTATAGCTGGTTAAGTTCTGAAGTTCAAATGATCAGAAAAATGACTGTTGTTTTCCCGATATTCAGGTGGCTGCTGTTCAGTCAGGTAAGCATCTATGGAAATAATGAAGAGAAAGGGCGCCCTCTAGTGTAGTAATTATTATCAGCATTATTATTATTATCAGTTACTTATATATTGTATATGGAAGCACATGCACACTAGCACGACAAATCCGAACTCGTAAGTAAAGTGACAGCGTAAGTAAAAAGCCAGTCTCGGCATCTGACAATTGTTAAATTCCCCCCAAAATCATTCCAAATTGCTACGATATACAGCCTTAAGGAATGACATTTTGGGGGGGCTTTTCTGCACATTAAAATAAATATGCCCATAAGTCAGTAATTTTTTGTGGATTCGTACGTATGCTACAGAAATCCTTTCAGCACTATTTTGTAGTTTGTAAGCTTGCAAGCAGGGTCTCCTACATCTTGGGTTGGTGCATGTGCTGATACTAGCGATGACAGTTACGGCAGATGCAAGGACCATCGCATTAGCTGAACGCAATCTCGCATTAGCATAATGTAGTAAATGTGGCTTCTACGGCTGCCAACACATATTCATCCCCACTGCCGGTATGTATCAAACCTCTCCTTCCTGGTCACCCCCAGTGCTATCTTTCTCTTCAGCTATGTCCTCGTCTCCATTGCGAGGTTAACGCAAAATGCACCAGACTTCCCTGCATGCGTACATTTCTTTCATTTGGAGAGGATCCAGTGAAGCCTCCCCAGCTCTCCTGGTCCCCCATTATTGGATAGGCAACACCATCTTAGGGCATTACCTACTGTAGTACCCAAAATCAAGGCACCCTCCAGCAAACCCAGGGCCAGATTAACAATGGGGCCAGGGGCGTAACTAGGTATTTGAGGGCCCCATAGCAAAAGTTTGTAAGGGCCCCTATGTACCACCCAATGGTGAAAGATGTATATAACACATGTAACTTTGACAAGGAAGATGGGGCCCCCTCAGCACTGGGCTCCATAGCAACTGCACCACTCGCACCTATGGTAGTTACACCCATGAATGGGGTGGATGGGGCTTCAGCTCCAGACCTCCACATAAAAATAAGCCCAAAATCATAGCTGGCTATAAATCATAAGTCTTTAAAAAAATTATAGTTTTAGACAATTTTTAGATTTTTATGTATTTAGGGAGACAGCATAGTGATTGTACATGCCAATGGGGCATTAGTGAAAGTCAACATGTTGCATTTCCCTGATTTGCCAATATGGTTGTGATCAGCAAATGCACCATTTTTAGCATGAAAATGTCACCCATTTCCGACCAGGGTATAAGTGGTTCCAGTCAGACAGGGGAATCGGTGAAATGGCTGCCTGATGTACGCGCCTCTTTAAATGATGGGGGAAAGCACAGGTGTTCGTCAAACTTTTAATGACTATAGTGTTTCACCCTCTATGCATTTACAAACTCTTCTTACTCTTTAACATCCCAGGGTGACCATGAGTACCTGTCTTGCTATGATGAGTTTAGTGCAAAATTTATATTTTTTCAAATACCTACATTTCTTGGAGGTTGCATGCAGGAGGGATTTCATTCCAGGCTATTCTAGTAACTTTACATGAAGCATAAAATTAAGATGCAGAGGTACACTTATGTGCAACTTTGATAGCACGGTGCTGCAGTGGTTAACTTGCTGCCGCACAGTACTGGGTCCTGAGTTTGATTCCCTCCCACACTAAAAAATTAAAAAACAACTAGTTAGCTAATTGGCTTCTGATGAAAAATTAACCCTAGTGTGTATGTGTATCCATGTGATAGGGAATATATATTGTAAGCTCTACTGGGGCAGGGAAAGATGTGAAGGACTGAAATATTCTCTGTGAAGCGCTGTGGAATATGTCGGCGCTATATATGTACCTGTTAATAAATAAAATATATGACTGTAACTGTAACTAGCCTCTGCAATAACTGACATTTTATGTGCCTGCATGTACTGTAGTGTTAGCCTTGGTGAGTTCCTCCAGCATTTGAGGGAATGTTCCCATGCTGTTGGCTCTAATCCCAGATAACAACAAGAACGGAGTTCTCAGTTGTTGCTGGGTAAGTTTTAGTATCACCACATCTGTGAGACACTTGGAAGTAATGTGACATAAATAGTCAGCAACAGGATCCTGGTCTGGTAACGGGTTGATACAGTGGAAAGTGTAAATCATATATAGGAAAGGAGGAGGCCAGCAGAAAAGACATGAAGTTAGCACCAGCCAATTGGGATAAAGCTGAGATGGAGCTCAGGGTTTATAAAGGTGGGAGCAGCCAGCAAGAGGCCCATGCAGTACTTACAGTACATAAAGAATAATAATAATAATAATGTGTTTATTTCCACATACAAATCGACTTGTTGGGTTCAGTTGTCATAATCTTTTAATATGAGGCATTTTTGCACCATCCAGCTGCACATGGGAGGTGCAGTGTGATTAATTTACTTCAGGGTTGATTTAAGTAAGAGGGGGGCTTGTGTGCAGTCTACTTGCACACCCCTTCCCTCCCTCATCAGCGCATGCACCAGAGTCTATTGCACATCTGCAGATCTATGGGTAAATGGCACCGTGTCAGGTTCTCAGTGATTTCTGTAGTGATGGTAGAGAGGCAAGTATAGTCTATTGGTGCAGAGTGTGCCGTGTGGACCCCACCTGTGCACTGCACACTTTGCACCCATTATAGTTACACCCCATGATTTACTCTTTAAATAAAACTAAACTGAGCAGCATTTTAGCAGAAAAAAATTAAAAGCAGATACTAAAGTTCGGCTGTACTTATTTTGTGGTGCTAACACTTTCTGTATACAATTCTGTATATCTGGCTTGTGGAGATGTAATCTTTGAAGTACAGTGAGAGAACCGTCCAGGGACATCGGTGCAAAACCCAGACAAATTCTAACCTGAAAACGCTATTATACGTGTTGCTGATCTAGCAGTTCATCTGATCAGCCTACTATACGTAAGAGCATACTTGCAGACCTTTTAGCTGCCTCCTCCAGCTGTAAGCAGCCAGGTCGGCATTGTGGGGGGCAGGGCTTAGCGGAGGTGGGCAGGTCTGAGGGCAGCAATGGACAGGGCTCAGCAGAGGTGGGCATTGTAGCCCTGCACCCCACTATGCAATGCCGAGATAACCAAATTGCGTCAGCGGCCGCCTGTGCCGCCCACATTCCTGGGGAAGTGGGTGGCCGTAAGACTTTTTTACCATTTTCGGGAGCGTCCCGGCCGTTCCAGAAGGGTAGGCTATTATGAGTATTGAGTAATAGTGACAGGCAAACAGGTAAAGTAGGTTTGAAGAGGACATTATCACATTTATATCAAAATCTGATGTTTGCACACACAAAGAAACTATATAACACATAAGACGTTTAAAATAGTCAATCACATGTTTGGCTGCATAATCAAGAGCCGTTACATCAATAATTTAATAAAGAGATAGACAACTTTGATTTTATAATATTAATTCACTGTTATGCACGCCTAGTTTACCACACGACTCCTGCAGACAAATCAAGGTGTTCACCTATAACAGCCACCTTTTCTGGGTGTATTAAGTTCACCTGATACTAGGATGCTTCCAGGTCTTAACTCAAGTACAAAGAGTCAATGTGGAAATTAGGAAGCACAAGGAGTGGGCTGAGAATCCAGGTCCAGAATAAGGTAGATTACCAGGCAGATGCAGGACTGGTAAAGGCAAAGTGCAAGCAGTGATTCCTACAAACAGGGACCAGTAGAAATTGAAGGCAAAATCTGTCAGAAAAATAATTTTACTCGGTTCTTTTCTTCACATTAGCACAAGTTCACATCAGTTCGGATTTATCTTATTGGCTATCCGGCTCTCACGTGTTTTGGATAGCCAATAAGGTAAATCCGAATTTGCGCTAATGTGGGGAAAAGAACTGAGTAAAACCATACCTCCCATCTGTCCCGCTTTTGGGCCGGACAGTCCCGCTTTTCTGGGAGTGTCCCATCATTCCACCCACGGGGCGCAGTGTCCCATGGTGTGGGGGGGAAGTTGGGGAGGGCATACCCTGCTGCTCTGCTATGCAAAGCAGCTGGTGAGTAGATGGGGCATGCCCTCAGAGTGACGAAACGGGGGTGCGCAGCAAGGCCCCGCCCATCAGCCGTAAGCCATGCCCCTCGCAAACAGGCCCCAGACCTTTTTCGTGTCACGTGCGCCGGAGGCGCGCAAAATATGTCACTCTATCCCATTCATGAATGTTGGGAGGTATGTAAAACCGAACCCGCGCATCTCTAGTTTAACTATTATGGGAGCCAATTAGTACCCCAGAACAGAGACAGGCCCCTTGCAATTCATTACACTGCAGCTGAGTAGCTGCACATACAGAGACAGGCCCCTTACAATTAATTACACTACAGCTGAGTAGCTGCACATACAGAGACAGGCCCCTTACAATTAATTACACTACAGCTGAGTAGCTGCACATACAGAGACATGCCCCTTACAATTAATTACACTACAGCTGAGTAGCTGCACATACAGAGACAGGCCCCTTACAATTAATTACACTACAGCTGAGTAGCTGCACATACAGAGACATGCCCCTTACAATTAATTACACTACAGCTGAGTAGCTGCACATACAGAGACAGGCCAGTTACAATTAATTATACTGCAGCTGGCCAGCTGCACATACAGAGACCAGTGGCGGATCCAGGGGGGGGCGATTGGAGCGATCGCCCCCCCTAGCACAGACAGTCCGCATCATGCACTGAACTGAGCAGTCTGTGTTCAGCCTGTGATGTGATCGGAGCCTGTGTAATGCGCGGAGAGCGGAGAGCGCATTACACAGGCTCCGATCATAGCACTGGGTGAACACAGACTGCTCAGCTCAGTGCACGATGCGGACTGTGCGGTAGGCAGAGGCTGGAGTTCTCCCCTGAACTCCAGCTTCCGGCTCTCCCCACGGGCACTATGGGAGAGATGTCTCATGACGTCTCTCCCATAGTTCTGACTTCCGAGGAGCAGCCTGGCGGACCAGAGGGCGGAGGATGCAGGAGCGGGTTTAAGGTAAGTTTTTTTGTGTGTGTGTGTGTCTGTGTGTCAGCGGCTATAAGGGACAACAGGAGGCATTACTATATCTGTCTATCTATCTATATATATATATATATATATATATGGGGGCACTACAGGGGGCATTACTATATATATATGGGCACTACAGGGGTTATTACTATAAGGCACTACAGGGGGCATTACTATATATATATGGGCACTACAGGGGCATTACTATAAGGCACTACAGGGGGCATTACTATATATATATATATATATATATATGGGCACTACAGGGGGCATTACTATATATAAGGGCACTACAGGGGGCATTACTGTATATAAGGGCACTACATGGGGCATTACTATAAGGCACTACAGGGGGCATTACTATAAGGCACTACAGGGGCATTACTATATATATATATATATATATATATATATATGGGCACTACAGGGGGCATTACTATAAGGCACTACAGGGGGCATTACTATATATATATATAAAAGGGCACTACAGGGGGCATTACTATAAGGGCACTACAGGGGGCATTACTATAAGGGCACTACAAGGGTCATTACTATAAGGGCACTACAGGGGGCATTACTATAAGGGCACTACAGGGGGCATTACTATAAGGGCATATTGATACCGTTTAAACAGTATCGATATTAGAGAGATTTGATTGCACAGATCAGATTGCCCATACCTCCCATCCCAATATAAAATAACTTTGTCACACAGAAACAGTTTGCGGTTCCAACACACACAAAGGTACTATATTGTAAAAAGGGTATAATCAGCCTTAATCTATACAATGCAGCTATATACAGGATAAAGACAAAGATACAATTACCAATACTTCGCCATGCGGTCTGGATCCAGACTAACAGCTGTCTCTCAGATAGCTGGGTGTTTCTCCAGGGTCAAGCAGAGAAGGACAAAGAGAGAGGAAGAAGGGGTTGGGATCCAGACTGCATAGGAATTTATAGGTGTACAATTTCCTTAAATACTCAGAGGGGCTCCCTATTGGCCCTTTATTACTGAGTCACAATGGTTGTTGCTATTCATTGGTTAGTAGACGGTTGACGTCACTGAAGGTTGAACTGTGTTAGAAAATCCCTTTGTCCTACCCTTGGCATGCAACTCTACAGGGGATGTGTACAGTGATTTTTACAGTATAGAGTATAATTCTTGGCAGGTCTTCATAACTCGATAGTGATCCCTTCCATATTCATTCTGTTGGTTTCATATTCCTGTTGAGACAGAGGGAAATCGGTAGATACTACTGATGACCCATTTATCTAATTCCTAAGCCCAGATATCATATAACTTCTATTTAACATGTAACATTCACTGTATACCCTTAAAACACATAAACTTCTATGTTTGGAACATTTATTGTGTAAGTGGGTGAATATTTGTATGAGAGTAAAGAGGTGTTTATGTACTAAATAGCATTGTGCGTATCTCAGTCAGTTTAGGGTTAAATGGGATATAAGTTTATTGTAAGGAAAGGCTGCTGTCCATCGGGGTAAGGTTTCCGACAATAATACTTAAAAGCTAGCTATGCGATTGAAACGCAAAACAGTATTTAAACAGTATTGCTGTACTAACTTTGTTATGTGTTTATGTAATGTAAAATGGCGCCTAACCGTTGTGAGCACAGAAGCATGGCTCGCCATTCACAATATGGCGAGTTGCAGGGGCATGGGATGCGTGTGCATGTATAGCGAGCATGTGCAATTGCGCGTGCGCAAGTGTGTGTGCGAATGCGGCGGGAGCGTGTGTTCGCATAAAATGGCCGTGGACAATCAAATCGTCCAATGGATGTCGTGTTGCGATTCATGCGCAATTAAGCGATCGCAACCAATTTGTACGGTTTCGACAGTCCACCCTTTCATAACAATTATACGCTATCACCATACGCAAGCAACAATTAATAATTGGTTATCTGATTAGCCATACTATAAGACATTAGTTAATGTTATTGTTATGGGATGGCATGAGTTGTTAATTTACCCATCAATGAAGCGCTCTTGGGGGAAGGGACATAAAACTAGCCTTATGTGCACACCACAGGCCAGACTGAAGAGGTCGTGACCATATGTTAGATGTGGGAATGCACCTAACCCATAAGGATAATTTTGAATTGTGTAGAGACTTCATTTTAAGATGTTTTGAAATAGCATTAATAACACTTTTATGCACTGCTAAACAAATCCAAATCACATCATTACAAGGTACGCGTTCTTATGGGACTTCTACTATCATTCGGATCTTATTTCATGTGGACACTGTATTATAAAGTATTGTTCAATGTTCTTAACGATATGACTCCGTGTGGTCATTTGAATCGTTGAATAATGCGCCTCTGGAGGACATAAAGTAGTCCCTCGTACGAATACCACGTGGACTCTAAGTTGAGGACCAATGGGGAGCTAGTGTGAGAAAGCACCACTCCATGGAGAGGACAACCTTGGAAGAAAGGGGAGATGAAGACTACATTTAAACTAGGGTGTTCTAAAGAAACATTGACAATACTTTATTATACATGACAATATGCAAGCAAACATTAGATTGTACTCTCTAATTCAGGGTTATAATGTAGGGTATTAGTTACATTAGTATTCACAGCATCATGGGTAACTACCATCATTATTTCATTTTCCTGGTTTCCATTGGAACAACCTTTTGCACACTTCATAGCCGCTGGAACACATCTGATACATATGCCAATTATTAGGATGACCCCCAACACTAGGATCAGGAGTTTCCCTATACTCGCAATCAGTCCTTGGACCCACTCCGCTAGACCCGAGAACCATTTCATAGGGTTCAACCAGGAGAACCACTCTTCGACCTGTTCCTCCACTTCAGCGATTGAAGCATTATGGTTCTTCCAAAATTCCCATTTCAACTGCAGAATTTCATCCATTTTCTGGTCTATCACCTCCTTGGGGTCACTAGTGCTATTGGTGATATAAGTACAACATTTAACACCAAACTGGGTGGCTAGGGTTACACAATACCCTCCAGTGACAGCAGTTAAATAATTCAGCACTAAATGATGTTGGACCAGCTCTTTCTTGTACGCTTGCAACTCCTTACCAGTGTACCTAAAGGTGTCATCATATAGCTCGGTGATATTATCTATTAATTTTGTGAGATCTTGAATATACCTAAAATCTAGAGATCCCCGAGCAATCCTGATGGGATCGAGTGCAACTAAAATCTGGAAGCCAGTCGTCTCACTTATCATTTGAGTGGCTTTATGCACATCACCAGGAATCATGTTTCTCTTATTTCTGTGTTCATAGTGCGTATGAAGGTATGGAGAAGGTATGTTCCTATGAACATCAATCATTTCATTATGTGCAAGAGTCATGACTTCAGGGAGTACCTTTCCCAAATAGCATAGTCCACTGGAACTTGGAGAGAGCCATTTATACGCTTTTCTACCACAAATATAATATACATCATCTGGGAGGATGAATGGGATGGAATGTTTCATGATACCGGTACACATCTTTTCTATGAATGATCCCATCCCTATCTCCTTCATTTGGCTAATACAAGTATCAGGTTGTATGATCTTCGCACAGTACCCGGGTGGTACTCTTCCAACCATCACTTTAACATTACTCCGCGTATACCTGAACCTATAGAATTTCCCACTTGTAACAATGTTGTATAAAAGTGCTGAGTCTATAGATACATTATCGGCTCTCAATGAGAAGGTCATTGTCTGATTAATTCCTGTGACTTCCCAATTCCCAGGTTTGTTGGGATTGGTGAAGTTGAAACATAACAGGGATTTATCTACTTGATATTGGTGGAGCTTCAAATTAGGGGGATTGGATGTGTTAAATTTTCTGTCCACCGGTTTGCCTCCCTGTAAGTCATTGACTTCAGAGACATTTAAGGGGAATGGGACTAACCCTACATTATGCTGTCCTTGAGGAACCTGGGAGCATACCCAACATTCGGTTTGGTTCAAAACCTTACCTACTAGGGAATGGTAGTCCTCTAACGGATGCTCTCCCAAGTATAAATTACTCTGGGTCTGACATCGTAGGATGCATTTATCATTGACTACAGGCCCACAATTTGCGCATATACAATACTCTTCAGACAATAAACCTTCACATTGCCTCCGAGATTCCAAGAGAGCAGATCTTTTAACCATTACAGTGCTAATATTGGTCAGGTACTGGCCTTGTTTTTGCAGCTCTTTCTCTCCCAGCTCCTCTCCACCGACACCACTACCGATCTCTCTCTCCATGCTCCGACCACCAGCACAGAACCAGGACATCCCGAAACACAACAGTATGATATGAACTCTGGGAGGATACACAAAAGCAGTTACAACCTGAAACCCCATCACCATACCAGGTCTTACCAGCCTTGTTCAAGTGCTACTGATACAATTAGTAGCTTTCACGGAGCAGGCTTGCAATCGACAGGTCCAGGTTCTCTGTCTCTCCCCTGGTCTGGTTCTCCTCAGGATTTTTGACCTTCCGACAATGGCTGGAATGGACCCAGGTGTCTCTCTCAGCTACTTTCATGGATGTTGTACTTGTCAGTAGCACTTGGTATGGTCCTTCCCAACGGTCAGTCAAACAACCTGAACGTAAAAAGTTTCGGATCATAACATACTCTCCAGGTTCAACATCATGACAGTTCATTTCAGGCATATCAGGTGATAACAGTTTTAGTTTCTGCTGCTGCTGTTGGAGCTGCTTACTCATCCCTATAAGGTACCTCACAGTAACCTCGTTGTTGCTTTTCAAATCTTCCTGAGGACTTATAATTAAATGAGGTTGCCTCCCGAACAGTATTTCGAATGGGGAAAGATTAAGAGGGGATCTAGGGGTGGTCCTGATACTATGGAGCACAAGAGGCAGAGCTTCTGGCCATCCCAAATCAATTTCAGCCATGATTTTACTCAGCTTGTTTTTAATAGTACCATTTACCCTCTCCACCTTGGCACTGGCCTGCGGTCGATATGGGGTGTGAAGCTTACTATTAATACCCATCAACTTGCACATACATTGAAAAACATCTCCGGTAAAATGGGTACCCCTATCACTTTCAATTACTGTAGGGATACCATACCTACATACAAACTTCTGAACTATTTTCTTTGCCGTGAATGCAGCAGTGTTGGTAGCAGCTGGGTATGCCTCTACCCAATTAGAGAATACGTCTATGCAAACCAAAACATACACTTCGGAAGTTCAAGCAAGAAGGAGGCACACTCCTGTTGATAGCTCCAGCGTGGCCCAGTCGTCACTGGTACTCAGATCTTCGGAGTCTCTCCATAGACACTCTGATGCCGTTGCCTCAATGTCTGGACCTATTGTCTCAAGGTCCTTGCCATTACCCGGACCTGGGTCATCTGTCTTTGACTGCGTGGCTGTTGAGACAGCCCTTTTTAAAGTCCAGGGGTTTTTCTAGCTCTGTAGTTAACACCATGCTCAGAGCTCGGAAGCCTGCTTCTGCAAAAATTTACCACCGAGTGTGGCATACTTTCTTTGAATGGTGTCGTCCTAAAGGCTATGATCCTCAGGTGTATGGGATATCCAGGGTTTTGGCTTTCCTACAGGCAGGTTTAGCTCATGGTCTTCATCATGCTTCCCTGAAGGTGCAAGTTTCTGCCCTGTCAGTGTGGTTTCAGCGTAGGATTGCTACTCTTCCTGAGGTCCGCACCTATATGCAAGGTGTACTTTGTATTCAGCCTCCCTTTGTTCCACCAGTGGTTCCTTGGGATTTGGCTGTGGTCCTGAGGGCTCTCCAAGGACTGCCATTTGAACCACTGGGCTCAGTGGATTTCAAATGGCTTACAGCTAAGACTGTGTTTCTTCTGGCCATTGCTTTGGCCAGAAGGGTGTCAGATTTGGGGGCTCTCTCATGTCGTCCTCCCTTTCTGATTTTTCATAGGGATAGGGCGGTGCTTCGCACTCGCCCTGGTTTCCTACCTAAGGTGGTATCTAGTTTCCACATTAATGAGGAAATTATAGTACCGGCCTTCAATTCCCCAGACCTCTCGGCTGGTGAGGCCTCCTTGGATGTGGTACGTGCTCTAAGGATTTATGTTGACCGTACCAATTCATTTAGAAAGTCGGACTCCTTGTTTGTCCTCTATGGCTTCCGTATGAAGGGTTGGTCTGCCACTAAGCAAACTTTGGCAGGATGGATTCGCATGGCGATTTCTGAGGCTTACATTCATGAAGGCCTTCCTGTACCATCCTCTGCTAAAGCTCATTCTACTCGGTCTGTGGGTCCTTCGTGGGCAGCTCGTCGTGGTGCCTCTGCTGTTCAGCTCTGCAAGGCAGCCACGTGGTCTTCTGTCCATACTTTTGTGAGGTATTATGCGTTTGATACCTTCGCCTCTCAGGATGCTTCCTTCAAGCGACGGATTCTCCTTTCAGCACAGGAGCGTCCCCACCCTTAAAGGATACTGCTTTGGGACATCCCCAAGGTATCCTGTGGATACCCTATGGACCCTGAAGTAGAAAATATGAAATATGGTAAGAACTTACCTTTGTTATCTCTATTTCTATGAAGTCCATAGGGTTCCACAAGACTCCCGCCCTGTCGCACCTGTACTGCAGATGGGCTTTGTTCTGGTCACCGGATTTTCCGTCTCCTTCTGGTGAGATGTGATTCTTGTGTGTTCCAGACTTTCTTCTCTCTCTTTCTTCTCCTCCTCCGGCCTATGGCTTGTTACGTAACTGATTTGCCTTGGCTTGGGGGCGGGGTATAGGAGAGGGACCCCAGTGCATCCTGAGAGGCTGAAAAATTAAAACTCTGAGGTGCCCGATGTCTGCCGCCATCGCCTATACCCCAAGGTATCCTGAGAAACCCTATGGACTACGTAGACATAGAGATAACAAGGGTAAGTTCTTACCATATCTCATATTATTAAGACTTAACTTTTATTATATATACAATACATATAAAATATAGCGTAGAGCAAAAACATTTTTAAAAAGCAAGAAGTAATATTCATTGGACTTGATTGGCTATTACTTTTGCAAAAGAGCAAAATATAAATCTTAATGAAAAAATAAGAATAGTATTATACTGTAATCTATAGCCGGCAACATTTTATTTACCGGTTAAATTCCCTTATACCGTAGGTGAGCACAGAGGTAATATGTACATATGTATTTCAGCATACTCAGTCTATTTACACATCCTAAGCATCCCTGGTGTCATCAAATATTTCAATACTAGCCCTAAGGCTTATATGTTGACACTATGGATGAAGCCAATGTTTACTTAGTATAACTTTCCTATTCACAGTAATCAAATCCTCCACACAGTAAATAGAAATACTCTCCTATAGACAGCAAGCCTGAGAGTGGAAAGAGGAGTAGACAAAGGTAAACACTCCTATTCAGAATGTCTGGTTCCCCAATCAAATACTTGTGTCCAGAAAGCAAGGTACATACAGCATTTGGATATTCATGCAAAATAAATAATACATTTTTGTCCACAAAAACAACTGTCAATACAATACTTAATGTGCAAAATAATAAATATGTATAGCGCTATGCACAGTATTATTGGCATAACAAATATTGTATATAAAGACTAATACTCATAGGGTCCTGCCCTTAATGACTGACCCTTTACTCAGTGAAATATAGTATAGATGATTAATACCAACAACCTTCAAATCATCACTTTCTGGAGCAAAACAGATAAAATAATATTCCTTTAGCAGTTTGTATGAGGAAAACCTGGCATAGTTCAGCTGGTATGCAATCGGGAAGCCGACTGCCTAAATACTGGAGCCGGCTTCCCGACTGTCATATTCCGGCAAGGGTGAAATGCCGGGCGTCTAGATGTAGACGCCCGGCATTTCCCCGACGCCGGGAGACCGGCGCCCGGCATCCCGATCGTAGTGATGCCGGGCGCCGCGAGCGGACAGCCGCGGGGGGGAGGGTTAGGTTTAGGGCTCCCGGGGGATACTTAGGGTTAGGCACCCCCCCGGGAGGGTTAGGGTTATAGGGTTAAGCTAGGGGGAGGGAGGGTTAGGCACCCCGGGGGGACTTAGGGTTAGGCACCCCCCCAGGGACTTAGGTTTAGGCACCGGGGAAGGGGGGGGTTAGGGTTAGGCACTTAGAGGGGGGATTAGGGTTAGGCACTTGGGGGGGAGGTTAGAGTTAGGCACCCCTAAGGAGGGTTAGGGGGGTTAGGTTAGGTTAGACAATACATACCTATCCACGATCGGGATTTCCAGCGATGTCGGGCTTCCGCTGCCGGGATCTCTGCTGATGTTGGGCTGCCGCAGCCGGGAATCGAACCATGCGGCCAGCGGTATGTCATACCAATTCCGTTCAGCCTATGACAATTCTCACATATGCACAATATGTTATATATAGCATATACCAGGAATTCCCATTATATATCCCATCTGTGTCTGCTGTGTAGGAAAATTAGAAGTATAGGAAAAGTATTTGTAGAGCCGATGTATATAATAACTTACCCACTTCTACTGTTTCTCATTATGGGCTCTATTTACTACAATCTGCATTGGTAATGCAGATGGTAGAGTAATATTACAGAGTGAATTCGCATTGCGAATTCAGGCAATATCACAGGGATTTACTACAAATCCCTTGCAGGGACAGAACTTGAGCGAAAGCTCTGTCCCTGCAAATCCCCTCCACACACTAGTCACGGTATTTTCACAAAAAAATACCGTGACAAGTGCCCCGCGCATGCGACGACCCGCCGCTGCTGCTACCCCCAGCACTAAGCCCCAACCCTGTCGCCAAGCCCCGCCCTGCGATTGCAACAGGGTAGACACACCAGGAGGGGTAAAACAAATCATTGGTGATCTAGGTAGACTAGAGGAATGGTCAAGAACGTGGCAACTACAGTTTAATGCCAAAAAAAATCATGCACTTGGGTCTCAAAAATCCAAAGGCTAAATTAAGTATTTATGGCACTATACTGGAAAGTACTGAAGAGGAAAGGGGATCTAGGAGTCACTATTTCAGGTGACTTAAAGACAAGCAAACATTGTAACAAAGCAATGAGGAAGGAAAGTAAGATTCTTGGTTGCATAGGGAGAGGAATCAATAGCAGAAAGAAAGAAGTGATAATACCACTGTATAGGTCATTGGTACGTCCTCATCTAGAATACTGTGTTCAATTCTGGAGGCCACATCTCCAGAAGGCTATAAATACATTAGAGACTGTACAAAGAAGGGCAACTAAAATGGTGCAAGGTCTACACCACAAAACGTACCAGGAAAGACTAAAAGATCTTAATATATATAGTTTGGAGCAGAGAAGGGAAAGGGGGGACATGATAGAAACGTTCAAATATATAAAGGGTTTTAACAAGGTAAAGGAAGGAGACATTCTTCAAAGAAAGAGAAGTATTAGAACAAGAGGACATGTTTTAAAACTGGAGGGTGGTAGGTTCAGGGGAAATTTGAGGAAAAATTACTTCACAGAAAGGGTAGTGGACAAGTGAAATAGCCTCCCATCAGAGGTGGTCCCATCAGAGGTGGTAGAGGCTAAGACAGTAGAGCAATTTAAACATGCATGGGATAGACATAAGGATATCCATCAGAAGAAGTAAGGATCAATAAGGGTTGAGGTAATAATATGTTTAAAAATGGGGCAGACTAGATGGGCCAAGTGGTTCTTATCTGCCGTCAAATTCTATGTTTCTATGTAGATTACAGTATAATACTATTCATATTTTTTCATTAAGATTTATATTTCGCTCTTTTGCAAAAGTAATAGCCTATCAAGTCCAACGAATATTACTTCTTGCTTTTTAAAAATGTTTTTGCTCTACGCTATATTTTATATGTATATATAATAAAAGTTAAGTCTT
This sequence comes from Taudactylus pleione, assembly GCA_031769625.1. Taxonomy (NCBI): domain Eukaryota; kingdom Metazoa; phylum Chordata; class Amphibia; order Anura; family Myobatrachidae; genus Taudactylus; species Taudactylus pleione. The sequence goes on from JAUIMM010000211.1 coordinate 1,187,409, forward strand.
AATAAGTCAATCCCCTTTCAAGTGTGCCCCCATACAGAGTTTTTTCTTTTCTGTTTTGTATAGGAAAGAGGAACTGCATGGGTTATAGAATGTAGGGAGCTAGAATGAACACTAGATAAGTTATGTAAGTAGTAACTTATTATGTATGTAAAGGACTTTGTATATGGGTAATATAGATATGCTTATGGTGAATCTGTATTTGACATTGTTGATCACTCTCTTCTCTTACAAACACTACAATCCCAAGGTCTTCAGGACACAGCCCTATCCTGGTTCTCATCCTACTTATCAACTCATACTTTCATTGTTCATTTCTCTGAATCCACCTCCTCTTCCCTACCTCTGTCAATTGGAGTATTGCAAGGTTCAGTCCTAGGTCCTCTGCTTTTCTCAATCGATACCACCTTAAACCTTCTATCGGATGAGGTGTTGTCATGTGTGCAAACCACTTATCATACTAACATAAAATAAAGACACTGAGACGTGGATTTGGCAGATAACTTGATGGCGATTTATTGGAGCAATAATAATTATTATTTATTTAAGGATGTATGGTGGCAAAGAAAGGACGGCCAGAAATCAGCCAGATCTGCTATGCCCACACACAAACAACAAAAGGCATAGCAGGCGTAGATCGCCCAGAGTGCATACACATAACCATGTAACTCATATCATCAACAAAAGGTAACGCTCACCCCCATCTTGACTTCCCACCCGTTTAGGTGGTGATACTGCCCCCCGTTAGGTTGGTACAGCCAACTACCAGTCAACGAAGGGAGCGCCCTTAAATCATAATTGCACCCGGACTGGCGACCTGCCGTTCTTTCCCGCCACCCAAAACCAAACCCACAACATACCAAAATTTATAGGGGAGGGAGGGTGGGGAATCTGGAACAAAGAGGCTTTGGCCCACACTTTTATCCCACTATATAATGTTCCTGTTTGAAACCCGCCCCTGCTTGCCATAGGCTAACTCCCACAAGTAATTTGCATACATGCCTGCCCCCATCCTAGAGGTTTAAAACACCTCTTTTCTTATGCAATCTTTCGGTTTCTCTAAACCTTCTATCGGATGAGGTGTTGTCATGTGTGCAAACCACTTATCATACTAACATAAAATAAAGACACTGAGACGTGGATTTGGCAGATAACTTGATGGCGATTTATTGGAGCAATAATAATTATTATTTATTTAAGGATGTATGGTGGCAAAGAAAGGACGGCCAGAAATCAGCCAGATCTGCTATGCCCACACACAAACAACAAAAGGCATAGCAGGCGTAGATCGCCCAGAGTGCATACACATAACCATGTAACTCATATCATCAACAAAAGGTAACGCTCACCCCCATCTTGACTTCCCACCCGTTTAGGTGGTGATACTGCCCCCCGTTAGGTTGGTACAGCCAACTACCAGTCAACGAAGGGAGCGCCCTTAAATCATAATTGCACCCGGACTGGCGACCTGCCGTTCTTTCCCGCCACAGCAAGGTTCTGCTTATAGAACCGCCGCACCGCCACCATACCAAGTACTACCCCAATAACGCCAACTCCTCAAAAAGATCCCCAATAAACAATGACAAACCCTCCTCTGTTAAATGAACTCCATCAGGTCTATACATATAACTAAATCGAAATTGAATGTTCTTATGGTAAATGAAAACGGCCATAATTGGCCATCACAAATTTGGCAACTGCGAAATTAAGTTTCTTCCTAGCTTCGTCATTAGCAGGAAAACTCCTAACCCCACGCCAGACCTGTCGAGGTACAATGCAAGACCAAATTAATTTACACAAGGGCCAGGCCGATAGCACCCTCGCCAAATCGTTGACAATATCAACTCGTAATTCTACAGTGGACCTCTGCCCTAAGTCGTTGCCTCCTAAATAAGCCACCAAAATACGTGGCCTACCAAAAAGCCTTGCATACTCTAACAGTTTAGGACAAAAGGAATGACAATCTCATACCTCTGGAACCTATCCAACGGACCCTAGCTGAATATTCAAAAATTGGAGCTTGATCTGAACTCAAACCTAGCAGCCCAGAAAATATATGAGTGGCCTATAACCCAAATGTCCTGCGTGTCAAAGAGCAATCCTAAAGGTGGAGGAAAGCAGTAAATAAAAAATTAGTAATTGTCATAAAACAATAAAATTTTATGGTGTATTAGTGGGATCTGATAGAACATACGTGAGTATCTGCCAAAAAGAAAAATTTTCTATTGGTCGCCGACTTTACTATTTGAAGTGGCTGAGACAAACAGAAGACACAAAGGGGAAGAATGGGTGGGGAATTGGGAAAAAACAGGTGAACTCGGCAAGAGGTAAAATAAAAACCTGCTGAGGGATGGACTATGGCCTAATTAAATGATTGAGAATAGCCGAATTGAATCCGTCAGTTCAGGTAAAAATTGTAAAATCCCTCAAGACTCCCATTGCCAGCAATGGCGAGTAGCTAATCCCGAGTAGGACGGACAGGGGTAACAGACAAGACAGGACAGTACATGAGACAAGACAAAAACCAGGCAAGCATAAAATATAAACGTAACCGGAACAGACTGTGAAATGACTTTAAAACAAAGGGCCTTCACGCCTAGGTCGAATGTAACCTTTATAACTATCCGATTTCCAACGTCCTAGGTCCTTAATTTCTGATGCCGAGAAACCCGCAGCTGCCGCCGAAGTTGCGGCTCCGATCAGAAACGAGTGTGTACCAAAATCTTGAGGCGGGAGGCCTAAAACTGATACACACCTCTTCAAAAACCAACCAAACCGGTATTTGGTAAGCGGAGTCCTGTCCATATGCATGAGTCATGAACCAGGAACATCCGGCCGCAATAACTCATACCGCATAGCTAGTGCCACGGGGCAGATCTGTTCGTACCTAGATGGACCCAACGAGATCCACCCACCCCTACCAGTCTGGTCGGTCTTTGACCGCCGAATCCTACAGAGAACAGACCTCTCACTGAACAGGATATCCGAGAGGAACATGGCGGCATCAACCCATTTGGATGATGCCACCAGCTCCGATACCCTCAAGGTGCCGTGAAAAGCCTCTGAAAACACCACTTGAATCAGGACCGCCTCATACGCAGTAAGAGCCACTCCGAGAACCGCCCCTAATACTGCCGGAAGCAGATGAGCGTCCACAGGTCTCCTACGGTCAGCTACTGGCCGGGAGACCCGTGCCCAACCCTTTAAAGCCTTCACAATCAGAAAACTTTTAGTAAAGTCAGGTTGGCCCTTCAATTTACAATAAAATGCAATGCCCCCCAAAGAGCGCGCAACAGAAGCCCTGGATCTGCCAGCCAAATGGAGACTCCAAATAAAAGAAAGCATCGAACGATGCTGACTCTTACCTGCCTGTTTGCTGCTACGGGAATAATCTTCCCATTCATTCCATGCCTGCTGATATGCTCGCAACGTGGAGGGGGCTAAAGACTGTTCTGCTAAGCCCTCCATGCCGGCTCGATCACCTGCCAAACATAAGAGGGGCAAAGCACAACGTCAGCACCAGGGGCCACAGATCGGGACCTAGCCCACTGGAAACGTGATAACGCATCGTCTATCTCATTCTCCACCCCAGGAACGTGTCTTGCCTTAAACATGATGTTACAGCGCAAACATGTGAGCACAGCTGCGCTAGCAAGCGCAAAACCAGCAGGGAAGCCGCATGTTGCTGATTGTATCGCATGGACCACGCCCAGGTTGTCACACCTGATAATGATGCTGCGATTGCGTAACCATTCCCCCCAGATTTCCAAGGAAACCATTATGGGAAAGAGTTTGAGAAGGAGTAAGTCCTTAGTCAAACCCTTTCCCACCCATTCTTCCAGCCAACGGCCAACGCACCAGGAGCCATCAAGGTAACATCCGAACCCTGTGGTGCCTGCTGCGTCGGTGAACAGCTGCAGCTGCAAATTGTCAGCGGCTGGAGACATCCACAACCGAACGCCATTAAAATCCCGAAGAAACGAGACCCAGACAGAGAGGTCCTGCTTAATCTCTGAGGATAAACGTAGCAAATGTCTCGGTTAGTGACACCAGCCGTGGCCCTTTCCAATTTACGTGAAAAAGCTCTGCCCATTGGAATTACTTTACAGGCCCAGGAGGGATTGCGCCTGCCGCAGGGTAATTCTACTGGAAGCCGTGCATTCCGCTATGGCATTACGCAACTTGACAGGCTTATTGAGAGGAAAGTGACAAGAACCCGCCGAGGTACAGATCTCGATACCCAGGAATGACAAGGGGAAGGGCCCTCCGTTTTGTCCGCAGCAACGGGAACTCCAAATGAGAAAACAGCGCTCGTAAAGAAAACAAAAGATAACTGCATCTGCCTGAACCGGAAAGGGCCGACACACAGAAAGTCATCGAGATAGTGGGCTATTTCATGACTACCGCAAAAATTAAATAAATAAATTCCGCGCACCAGTGTAGGAAGGTGCTAAAATGCTCGAAAAACGCACAGGACACAGAACACCCCATAGGCAAGCATTTGTCTATGCAATATCCGTTGTCCAAGCTAAAAACCCATAAACTGGAATGACTCTGGGTGCAAAGGAAGTAGACGGAAAACTGACTCAACATCTATCTTAGCCATCAGTGCGCCCGGACCATAACACCTAATGACGTCCAAAGCATCGTCAAAAGACTGGTACACCACCGAGGAAACCTCAACTGGTATGGCATAATTTACTGACGAGCCTGGCGGATAAGACAGATGTTGCATGAGCCTGTATTTTCCTGGAATTTTCTTGGGAACCACTCCCACCGGGGAATCACAAGATCCCTAATGGGGGTTCTGCAAAAGGCCCTGCAATGCGCCTGACGCTAACCTCGCCAGCCACTTTTTTCCTAAGAATGTGAGGCAATTCAAAGGCAGACTTCAAATTTCTAGGCGAATATGTGTCGACATCCCTGCAAATAGGTAAACGAAAACCAAAACTGAAGCCTTTTAACGAAAATTCTGCGTCCTGCAGAACCGGGTACCAACTCAACCATTTTGCTATCGCTGTGACACGGACAGGGGATGGAACTTTACTTAGCACTTGTGCCTTTTGCTGGCTGTGCAGGCTGCTGCTGGGCACCCCCCTTGAAACACTTGGCAACTGGGTGATTGCCACCACATCGCAAGCAGAGGTGACGAAAACGACATTTTCGTCCCTGCGTACAGGTGGAATTATTAAAGGCGAAGCATTTTCCCCAGACGCCTGCTGTTAGCCCTGACGAACTGAACTAGCTGCTTTGCTCGCGTTGTACCCCTCATAGGCAGGACGCGAAGGCTGCGTGACCTCCAGCAATGTATATTTGTGGAAGTAGGAGCATAGCTGAGAATGGAGCTTCCCGGTGATAGCTGCTTGGGGCAGTGATTGCAATAATAAGCTGTGCACCCTGTAGAAATTCACTGTAGCACATGTATTCTGTCTATTTTGTAAGTTAAATGCTCAGAATACAGTATATAATACAATCTCCTCTATTGACTGATAATATGATTCAAAGGAGATAAAAGCTAGATCTAAGGTGCCATACATAAATAAAGCAGTGTCAAAGCCATTACCCCTTACTGTAAGATAACGCATCACTAAAGCATTCTATTCCAATGATACCTCAATGCCCAGCATAATACTGACACTGTTTGCTGCAACTGTTTTCTACCATTAAGAGGGCATAATCAGCACTTAGACCATCTATAAAATACATCATACGAATGTACTGAATGATATAATTCTGGCATATACAGGACCAGCAAACACAGTAAGCAATTATATGTAGAAGTAGGGCCATCCTGTCTGAGCTGAATCTTTTTATTTCATGTGCAGGCTCCATTACAGATCATATGAGCAAGTTGGGGAATCTGGGGGAGGGCAGAAAAAGAAACCATGCACTGTCCTGGACATAGATGCACAGATTGGTCCCCTTATGTACTGGATGGTGTATTATCCAGTATTAATAATTGATCCAATAGGTGATCAATATCAGTGCACCCCGTACAGTGCATGTTTTCCAGATCTAGTTGGTGCACAACAATATTCATTACTGGCTTTTTAACTTTTTCTACTGGCTGACAAATTTAAAAGATCAACAGGGACTGTAGTGCTAGTTATTTCATTTGTGACACTGAGGGGATCCTAAAAAACATGCAACTTTAGTATTATATGCTATTTCTATTGTAGTCATCATGGTGTGGGCTGAGGGGGGGTTTAGGCAAGGCACTCATAAACCCCTCCTGCATTTGCCTATGGTGCTGGCCACTGCAGCCACAAAGATGATATTGACCAGGGGCATTAAGGACTAAAGGGAAGCACCCCTCCCCCGCACTGGCACACCTTCCACAAAGCTGCTGCAGCAGCCTGAGGGGGGATAGAACTATCAATAGGGGAACCACACCTGCAGCCCCTAATAACATGGGGGCACTGTGGAGCCAGGGACCAGGGTCTGGGGAGGCTCATTACTAGGCAGGACATAGCCACCCCACCCCCCAGCAGAACAAGAAATCAGAAAAGACAGTGATTGAGGACAGAAAGGAAAAGTAAAAGCAATGATATGAAGTAAATGAAAAGAATGACTAAATACAATAAGGAAAAGGAGGAGAGAAGGAGGAGAAGCACTAAGAGAGTTTTATTAAGGAAAATGACAACTGACAAAATGCACTTCCCTGTCCTGGAGGAATCTGGAACAAAGAGGCTTTGGCCCACACTTTTATCCCACTATATAATGTTCCTGTTACAAACCCGCCCCTGCTTGCCATAGGCTAACTCCCACAAGTAATTTGCATACATGCCTGCCCCCATCCTAGAGGTTTAAAACACCTCTTTTCTTATGCAATCTTTTGGTTTCTCATCTTGGCAAACTAATCAGCTCTTTCAGATTTCAGTATCATTTGTATGTGGATGATACTCAAATCTACCTGTCCTCCCCAGATTTGTCACCATCTATACTGGTCTGTGTACTGAATGTCTTTCTGCTATTTCATCTTGGATGTCATCTCGCCACTTGAAATTTAATATTTCCAAAACAGAATTAATTATATTTCCACTGCCCAATAGTAGTTACTAACCTATATCTATATCACCATTGATAACTTCACAATCAACCTCATTCCACAAGCCTGCTGCCTAGGTGCCATCCTTGACTCTGAACTGTCCTTTGTTCCCCACATTCAATCTGTTTATAAATCATGTTACATACATCTAAAAAACATATCCAGAATACGCTCATATCTTACACAAGACACTGCAAAAACTCTAATCCATGCACTCATTATCTGCTGCATTGATTATTGCAATAGTCTCCTTACTGGTCTTCCCCAAAACAGACTCTCACCACTACAACCCATTTTGAATGCAGCTGCGAGGGTGATCTTCCTCGTTAAATGTTCATCATCTGCTGCTCCGCTCTATCAGTCCCTCCATTGGTTACCTGCATTCTACCAAATTCAATGTAAAATACATTTACTTACTCATAAGGCTGTTATAACCAAACTACACTAAAATACCTTTCTTCGCTTATCTCAAAATATCTCCTAATCTGACCTCTCCGCTTTGCACAAGATCTGCGTCTCTTATCCACACTCATTATTCACGGTTGCAGGACTTTTTCCGGATGCACCCACTCTGTGTAATGTCCTACCAAGCACAATAAGACTTTGCTCTAGTCTCCAAACCTTCAAGCGTTCCCTGATAACTCACCTCTTCAGACAAGCTTTTCAAATCCCCGGACCGCCCACTTGACCTCCATAAGCTATCCTACCCAATTACACCCCCTCTATTATAGTCTACGCATAACTTTACATATTTTCTGTTTCTTCACTTCACATCCTTCTAGCCCTTGCCCTACATTCCTGTATGATTAGAAAATACAGCCCACCAAGAACCTCTGCAATCTGGCTGGGCCATTATGCAATAGGTAGAGCTTTTCCTTGTGTATCAATGCCCATCTCCCCAAAGATTGTAAGCTTGCGAGCAGGGCCCTCTTACCTCTATGTCTGTCTGTCATTACCCAGCCTTGTTTTACTACTGTTTGTTCCCAATTGTAAAGTGCAATGGAATATGCTGGCGTTATATAAGTAACAGTTAATAATAATTCTTCTAATAATGTACTGGTCCGAGGTGAAAATTAACCTACAAATACTATTACCTGCAGGTCCGGATTTACAGCTACCCATCCTAGGCGGCCACCTAGGGTTCCCCTGAAATCCTGCCCTGGAGAAGTACCTGATGGTTGCGATGTTTGTTTTGAGCATACCATCCGGGGAGAGGAGGCACACACAGGCATTCTGTAAGTAGCAGCACGGGGGAGGAGGAGGGGAAAGGGGGCGGGTACCCCAGAAACCTCCAAATGGCACTATACGGACCAGCACATCCTCCCAATGCTGGCTCCCTTCATGACTCTCAGAACTGCAAATAAAAATATAGTGGTCGCTCACATCCTGTGCCAACTACCCAATGAGAGCTAGCTGACACAGGAGTCTCAGGGGCAGACTAATCCACCATGGCTGTGTTACACCCAGCTGATCCCCATTCCTGTCGATTCCCAGCAATATTAAGCAGTGCTTGGAGGTACAGTTAGGGGCCTATTCTTCATGACATAATTACCACTAGTGCCTCCCTAACAAAAGTATCACTTTCGAAAAGCAGATCTTTTTGCGGAGTCAGATTTCGGAAAAGTGATACTTTTCCCCTGCAGCTGAGGTATCCACAAGGATGTCCTCACTGCTGCATGTCTCTCCCACCCTCCCTCACTCTCTATACCCCTGCTGTGTCTCACCTCCTCCCCCGCGCGGCACCTAATTTCTGATCCGCCCCCCGGGTGTCCGGTGCCCCCCGCGGGTGTCCGGGTCCCCCCCACAGGTGTCTGGTGCCCCAACCGTGGGTGTCCGATGCCCCCCCTGTGGGTGTCCATAACCCCCCTCCCCCGCCGCATCCCCTGTCACCTCTTCCGTCTGTGTCTTCAGCCAGTGAGTGTGGCCACATGTCTGCGGTGCCCCGTAGCTCTCAGCTCTGGGGCTCGGCAGTGCAGACACAGCAGGGAGGGATCTTAATAGATTCCTGTGCTGTGGCTGGCAGGTTATTTCTTCACAGGCTGCCGTGTAAACAGCAGCCTATGAAAATTATCGGGAGCTCAATGCCATCTCAGAGTGACGTTCAGTAACATCAAGTTCTGAAAAAAATGCTTTTTCGGAACTTGATGAATGGCCCTGACACTTAATTTTTACAAAAGTATGTGAAAATGTTAATTTTCACATGCTTTTCTGAAAAATAAGTGATGATGAATAGGCCCCTTAGTGTTATCATGTTATCCGGCTCCCCGCTGGTAGTGTTGGTCTGCGCTACAGCCCCGGCATTGCAACCACCTATGCTCAGCAGTATAGTAGCGACAGAATAGAAGACTAATCAATGTTAGCACCATCCCCTCTGCTGATTGTCTACCCCATCTGTGTCACCCCTGTCTGTCTGCCCCTCGTCTCTGGAATGTAAGCTCTCACGTGCAGGACCCTCTTCCTTCATATGCTTCTCCTTCCCTTACTTATACTATAATTTACTCTTAACTCCCCACAAGGGCACCTAACACTAATGGTGCATACAGACGTAGTGATCAGCCAGTGATACGATATCGCTGGCTGATCATCATGCACCCTCCTTGGTGTGCTGGATGATTGATATCGATCACCCAGCACATCACATACTTACCGGCGACTACAGCGACCCACGATCAACGATCGCAGATCCCTTTAGTAACTTGCAAGTTGAGCAAGTTGACCGACATGCACGGCCGATGGACGATATCGCTATCGTCCATATGTGGCTGCGCATCGCTGGTCGATGGTAAGTTGGTAGGGTCCTTATAAATGAGTGATTTGAACAATAACGGTAATGATAACGATATCGTTGCAACAGTGACTGTGTGCACCAACGTTACTGTGGCCAAACCAGGACAATCATTTATAGGCTACCTCAGCATTGTTTGGAAATAGTCCATTATTCACTGGTACCAGTGTTTACACAATTATTTTAAAGTGATATTTGAGAGAGAAAGAGTATGGAATGCGATTGGTGTGGGGGGGATCTTTACTGGTATAGGGTATATGTTTATGTTAGATAAAAGCACTAGCTAGGGCAGTGGTTCTTAACCTGGGTTCGATCGAACCCCAGGGGTTCGTTGAGTCAATCTCAGGGGTTCGGCGGAGGTGTGTGTCCATTCCGTTCGCCAGGGTTGCCAGGTGCATTAATATACTTTTGGCATTCACACAATACTTTTATGGCATTTTTGTTTTGTTGGTTTTGTTCTTTGAACACAGTGATTTTATGTGCAACTGATGCATGGTTCATTTTGTGCACTAATAAAATATATATCTCTATGTTTTGAATTTGAAAAAAAAAACATTTTATTTTTACAACTATGAAGGGTTCAGTGAATGCACCTATGAAACTTGCGGGGTTCAGTACCTCCAACAAGGTTAAGAAGATCCACTGAACTAGGGCATTACTTAGGAAGTATTTTGGGAACAGTGATCACATCTTAATAAAATTGTGATACATGTATATTCCACTGGGGGGAGTTACTTTACAGTTGTAGTGGTTTGGAGGGAACACATTTTAGTTAAAACTAAGCTTGTCTACACATACACCTGTATGAGGAAAGTGCTCATAGAGTATAGTATGCAAAGGGATTTTCTGAATATTTTATCGGTGATGACCAATTTAACATGTACATATATGCTGAAAGGACCCTGTGAATTCTACAAGCTTCAGAAAAATAAATGATTAATTTCATAGTTTTTGTTTCCTTCGTCCTTGTGTTGTTATGCCATGAGTCCCAGTATAAGAGGAGATACCCTAGCACCCAAGAGTTTTCCCCAAGCCATTCCCTGGTAGACAGAATACAACATAGAGGCTTGGATGTAGGTAATGATAAAAGGAGTGAAAGATGGAGGTAATCTGTTCTACACATAACCACCTGGCATTGTAGGTGATCCAGCGTTACATTTGTAAAATTAAACCACAAGCCGCGCTCCTCCCCTTGATGTGTTTCGCCTTCTCAGATCATTTTCCAGGGGTCTCATTTCCACCTTATACTCCTTATTAGGGGCCTATTCATCATCACTTAATTGTCACAAAAGCAGGTGAAAAAGCACATTTTCACCTGCAATTGTGACAATTAAGTATTCGGGCCATTCATTAAGAAGGTGTCCCCATACACTAGAATCACAGATATCTCCTACTTACCTTCTGTTTGCTGAATGGCCCGCTGTCCCCATACACTAATATCACAGATATCTCCTATTTACCTTCCTCTCCCAGAATGGCCTGCTGTCCCCATACACTAGAATCACAGATATCTCCTACTTACCTTCTGTTTACGGAATGGCCCGCTGTCCCCATACACTAGAATCACAGATATCTCCTACTTACCTTCTGTTTGCGGAATGTCCCGCTGTCCCCATACACTAGTATCACAGATATCTCCTACTTACCTTCTCTTTACGGAATGGCCCGCTGTCCCCATACACTAGAATCACAGATATCTCCTGCTTACCTTCTGTTTACGGAATGGCCCACTGTCCCCATACACTAGAATCACAGATATCTCCTACTTACCTTCTGTTTGCGGAATGGCCCGCTGTCCCCATACACTAGTATCACAGATATCTCCTACTTACCTTCTGTTTACGGAATGGCCCGCTGTCCCCATACACTAGAATCACAGATATCTCCTACTTACCTTCTGTTTGCGGAATGGCCCGCTGTCCCCATACACTAGTATCACAGATAGCTCCTACTTACCTTCTGTTTGCGGAATGGCTCACTGTCCCCATACACTAGTATGGGGACAGTATTCATCAAGCTCCAAAAATATAAAATTTTCGGAGCTTGACTGCGTGGGCATTCGCAATCTTCAGATGGCGAATACCCCCGCTTGGGGTTCGCAACCCGCTCTTCCCTATGGGAAGTAGGTCCAGGTTACGAGAAGGGATCCTTACGGATCCCTCCGCCCCTGTCCGGCTCCTTCGCCGGACGTCGGGGCTATTGTGCGCATGCATGACCTATAGGTCGCGCATGCGCACGGCCATCACTGCTCCAGCAGGAGCAGTAAAAGATTCACTGCTCCGAAAAGGAGCAGTGAAACCGCTCGCGGGGGCAGCTGATTTCACATCAGCTGCCACCACGCCGGAGCAATGCTGAATTGCTCCGGTGGCCGCGGCGAATTACAATCCCCGATAATTAACATCATGAATAGGCCCCTTAACCACTTAATAGATTTTTTTTTTTTTCCCCAAAAACCAGACTGAAATTGTAATTTTTTTTTGTATTTAATACAATTTACAATGTATCTTTAAAACTATATTCAAATATTTTATTTTAAAAAATATGCCTATACCTAGGTTTTTTTTTAACCCCCACCCCTTCCCCAACCATGTCCATAGGCAATCTTTGTAATATCATCTCTCACCTACCCATTACAAATAACAAAAGATCCCCAATATTATGACCCTTCGCCCTGCTAGCAGTAATAGATCCCAGTGGTGGAGCCCCCAATCTCACCCACAGTGTCAATGGGCCCCTACTGTAGTCCCCCTCCTCATGTGTCACTGTATATGTAATTTACGGCCGGTGCCTCCTCATAGGGCGGAATCCTCCAGCGGCACCGGCCACACACTTCTCTGCGCCGGAGGTCTGCAGGAAGAGACCTCCGGCAGTGGAGGGCGCCGCACAGTGAAAGTCGACGTAGGATCTCGCCCTCCCTCCTCCCCTCAGAAGGAAAGGTAAGCACTCAGGGGGGGAGGAGGGGGGCAGAGAGTGAGCGAGAGGAGCAGCAGTGCTGCACAGGGCGCACTGCCGTCCAGCTACGGCGGTGACTCTCTCGGCCATTAATAAGAAAGTATGGGTGGTATACAAACTGTGACATAAAACCAGTATACTTTCATCATCAGCTTCATCTATTTCAAGGTGTTTGGGGTCCACGCATTTCTTGTAAATGGCAATTCTGTGCTCATCTGGCACGGTTACACATTTTCGATGCAAGACCATGGCCCCTTCTTTCTGTTTGCACAAACAATGCTGGGGCCTATTTTTAGCATCAGTAAGTCCATGGGTCCATGGATTGACCATTTGGAGACATGAGAAATCCATTCCCTTAGCCACTAGTTTATACCATGGTTCTGTGGTTCTTCTTTATCGACTCTCTGTCTTTTTTTCCTTCCTGAGCACCATCTATCTTCTTAAATTAAATAAGAACAGTCTACACCTCTGTTCGCTGGTAGAGGTAGATAGACAAATTCCTCTCTACTTCACCCTAAATTTCAATGAAAATATACAAATATTGGTTAAATCACCACCATGACAGCCACCGAACCAAACTCCAAATGTCCTTTTATCATGGAATGTCAAAGATCTAGGGGTACATTTACTAAAGTGAGAGTTTTTAGAAGTGGAGATGTTGCCCATAGCAACCGATTAAGATTCTAGCTATTATCTTTTAGAAGGTTCTAGAAAAGTGTTAAGTAGAATCTAATTGGTTGCTGTGGGCAACATCTAAACTTCTAAAAACTCTCACTTTAGTAAATTTACCCCCTAAACTTTAAAGGAAAATAATGCCCTAATCCATCCACATAGAATAAAACAGTTTACTATTAAAGGATCTTGGATTGAGGAATGTATAGTCTCTTTATATGTTCATATGAACGGCGGTGCAGTTATTATACAATAGAAAACTGTAAATTACAGGACTGAGCACCAAATATTAGATGAAAACGACAGATTTGCCATAGTAAAAATGAAAACGGTAATAACAGATATTTTATATTCATTATCATGTATGGCGAATGCTCATAATCATACTTATTGTCCGATTTCTTTAGATGTGAACTCATCATTCGTGCTATCTACTTCTTTATCCTCCCTTAGTCACTGTCACACTCTGACGTGGCACCACCAGGCTTTCTCTTACCGGGTCTTCTCTCAGCTCTCTCCGCTATGCCAGCGCAGTCCTCTTTATAGGGGTGAGCATGGAGAACTCCGACTGTACTTGTGCAAGCTGCTAGAGTATAAGGCTCCCAAACATACTGTAGCTCCAGCTCTGTTGTTCTCAGTGATCTGCTACTATTCTGTGTCTGACCTTTGGCTTGTTTCTGACCTCCCTCCTGTGTAATCCCAGTGGCTGTTCCAAGATTTTCCAGTGTATGACCATCATCTTGCATAGACTTCTCTTAAGCTGGGTACACGGTAGATGGTTTTTTGAGCGATTTGCCCGATTCTGTCTGTACTCACTATGTCAGGTGGTGTGCACTCCCATGAGGTCGTCAGCCGCATCATCAGGTCGGCCCTACATGCAGCCCAACCTGACGATGTGGCTGACGAGCCCATGCAGTGGAATGCGGCAGTGGCCGACATATCGGGCAATCAAGAACCGGATCATCTATTGTGTACCAGCTGCCCCATATGTCGGCCCGTTGATGAGAGGTCGCCTGTTGGATTGCTGGATACACATGTCGTTTAGTGTGTACCCAGCATTAGGACCTCATTTATCAACGAGTTTTATCATTCACAACGAGTGATAAAACTCGATGCGTATGATAATGGTGTTCCAGCCAATCAGCTCCCAGCTATCATCTGTTTGAAAATCACAGTTGGGAGCTGATTGGCTGGAGCACCATTTATCATACGCATCGAGTTTTATCACTCATTGTGAATGATAAAACTAATTGATAATGAGACCCTTAGTGTTTTACCCTGTAGCTTTAATGCAACCTCACGTGCAGCAGTCCCCGACTGTTGACTATTTTTTAAGCTAGATTGCCACCAGCCTTTCACGCTAGGTACATGTATGGAGTGCTGCTACCTGCATCCAGGGACAAGACTGTAACCTGGGGGCCCACTTATCAATGATCGCTTTTGCAATGCGATCAAGACATGCCAGTAACGCCCCTGATCGCATTGCAAAAAGCGATCCTATTGGCCGGATGTATCATCTGGGACATGGGCTCTGAAATGGGTATGGGCAAAGGTGCCCATCCCTGTGATGTCTCCGGAGAGCTGCCAGCCAGTGCAGGGGGTGGTGTCGGCTAATAGCGCGTAGTGTAGCCCATAGGCTACAGCTGGCTAATGTTATCTTCAGATGGTGTTAGCTGCGGGGGCCAATATCAAGAATGCATCGCATTCCGGATATTGGTAAATTTGGCAGCATCGCATCCCCCATAGAAACCTATGGGATAGACGGCTGCCAGCAGTAATGGAGGGATCATAGGTCCCTCCTTCATACATATGGGAGAGACTTTGTATTTGAGGTAAATCCCCAAGAACGTGTGTTTTCAGGGATTTTACCTCAAATATACTTTGATAAATAGGCCCCTAAGTGCGTGCAAGCAGTGCCACCGCCCAAGGTGCAAGGCACTGCCCCATGGCACCTGCATTTAGATGAGCTGCTGCAGAGCTGAAATAGGACCCTCTGGGCATGGACTCTAAGGATGCCCTGGGCAGTGCTCTCTTCCTGGTTGTTGCCCATTTAGCGTGACATCATTACGTCACATGTTTGGGTGAGCACACAGGGTGCATAGTTACACTGCTACGGTGCGCTCCAGAGTGCAGCAAAGACCAAACCCTCTTGCACATGTCCCTGTCGAGAAAACCACCAAGACGTTAAACTCCATTACAGCTAGCGCTAATACTAGCTGAAAACCTTGGGGGAAATCCCTGCACCTTTCTGCTGCTGTGTCACTGCGGAGTGGCGATCTGTAGTACATACAGTGCTTCATATGTTTATTCCTGATGTGCAACTAGTTTGATAACTTCTCCCTGCATGTCTGAAGATATGATGGAACCTTAATCTGTGGGCACGGCTTAGAGGAGAGTTGAACTGAAGGGTCTGTGACAGCTGTGGGTTGGAGTGAAAGAACAGCTGAGAGAAGAGGGCGACAGCTGTGGAGAGACAGAAGCTAATGAAAGACAGAAGCTGCAAAGACCTCTGAACAATGAGGGCATTATATACTGTAAGAGTGACACCATAGTGTCACCTGGACATCTAGGTATAGGGACTCTAAAAATCATACTATATAGCACATAGAGAGCCTGATTCTGAGTTGCACGCAGCTGTGACCACTTTAGCGTGCAGCTGCGACTTTCTGCTAATGCTAGTATCAGCCCTTCCCCTGGTGTACAAGCCTGCTTCTGACTGTGCAAGGAGACGTCCACTTTGAGTGTCTTCAGTACTGTATTACATTTTGCCTTGTCTTTACACGCACACCATTAAGACTTGGACCAGTCCCACACTATGTGCAGAATCTCCGTCAGAGCATAGTTCCAATGTGAGAGATTTCGCAAACCACTTCAGCGATACGCCTGCAACACGCCCATAAGATTGACCATCTCCCTGAAAAGTCACCTCCAGTCACCACCCAAGAACGCCTCGATCTCAACTGCACCTCTGTGCTTACACACTATACAACACTTGCGCCTTAAGGGTTTTTAGGGATCGTTGCGCACAGGAAAATGCACAGTTCCTTGCGCATCAGCATTGCCTGCAATACAGAATCAAGCACAAAATGGTGAAGCAGAGTTCTGCAGCTTGCCGGCCACTGACTCAAATGAAAACAGCCAGTTGACGCGTTTTACCTCCCAAATGCAGATAACTCAAAATACAGAAGTGGAAACGCCAATGTGTTCAAACAGAAAGGGCCTCAATCTGAGTTTATAACAAAATTGTGAACCGGACATACAGGTAAAAAACATGTCATTTTTTGGGGTTAAAAAAAATGGCCTCAAATTGCCCCAAAATAAACTTTTTTTGTTAGTTTAAGCACCCAAAATTTAATGACAGTAATTTTTGTATTGAAAAATAATTATTTTTTTTGTTTTAATAATGTTTTAAAAAATTTTCAAAGTGCCCTCAAAGTACCCCAAAATAAACTTTTTTCCTATTTTGTTCTGCATTTTTCGTTTCATTCGTTTGAGATTAAACTACATAAATTGTCTTTTTATAATTTTTTGGCATTTTTTTTTTAAAAAGCACAAATCAGCCGTTTGACACCATATAAAAACCTTCAGTACTTTCCTAATGCCCACAAACAGCCTTGTATACGGTCCTACCAAAAAAAATGATCAATTTTGGGGGGTCCAGGATGGTCTCTCCACTTTTTCATCCACTTCTCTCACATCTGCGATTACTGCGAATAGGCATTTTTAATTGGATTGGAGAATTGTCGGGTGCGCGCATTCATGCAAAGTAGTCGAGTTTCATGAAACAAAGTTGCTACTCGCAATTTGCACCTAATTGGTGTGACCCCTAAGTTTATAGCGTATAAAGCTAGATTTAAAGCAGATGCGTTCTCATACCAAATACATCAGTCATGGCAAAAAATAGTGTTCCCCGAACATAACCAGGGCTGCCAGGGTCTGTTAGAACATGGTGGCGCTTGTAGACCAAAAGAAGGAGACGTGGCCACTGCACTTTGATGAATAGGAACTGTTGGCTATCCACCCCTCTCCTAAAAACACACCCACAGTGATTGGCACACTTGGCGCTGGTATATGCATCACTGAAGGGACATCCACCAGTTTGGAATACCTGTTTCTGCCTTGCTCCTTTAACAAACCTATACTTGAACGGGGCATTGCTGGCTTACTGTGAACCACACCTTAGACTGTATATGACGTCATGCTGTACCTGGTTTTAAGACATGTTACTGGTGAGCAGCATTCTATTAAGATATTACTTGGTTGCTCACTGTTGTTTCCATATATTTATTAACATCTATCACAGGGTTCTAATCAATGTTTTTTGTGTATTATACTCATATATCCTTGTAACATAGGGCCTGATTCTGATGGATGGTATTGCACAGCCGCTCTCCTACAATACAATATGCAAAGGCAGCAGGAGGCATCTGTAGTAGGGAGACAACCACTGCAGGCTTTTGTGATCTGCTGCACCTAAGGTTACTCGGGATGGCTGATGTTTTAATGATGCTTCGGGCAGTTAAGCTCCGTCTGAAGAAGCAGACCCTGGCCTCGGCACACCTACAAACTGGGGCTGACGCCACTGTTTTGTAAAACGCTTCCTGTTGCCTCCCCGTCCCCTCCCCTAATCAACTGCAAACTGTTATTCACTTGACATCTGCAGCCGCGGCCCGCGCTGCATCCAACAACGCAGGACCCAATCAGAGCATGCGCCGTATGTGTCCTGTGCGCGCACAGTTCAACAAACATCGGAGATGAACGTCAGTGGCGTAACCAGGGGGGCCAAGCGGGGAATGTGCCCTGTGTCGGACCCAACGGGGTGGGGGGGGGATGTGTATGGGGAGCTGACAGTGAGTGTACTACCCGGCGCAGGTGTGTTTGTTTTACTGTGTAGTGCGTGCACTACACTACTCTGGACCAAACTGATCCGGACCACGGACATGTGAACGGTCGATCGAGGTGAACATCCAGGAGCAGCCAATAGGAGTCAAGCAGAATCTTATTGGCTGCTGCACCAAGGGCCGACACCGGGCTGGAGAGGCGCCACCGCTGCCTATTCCATTTGCTGGGCACCCGCTGAGATTTTTTTTATCAGCGGGCGCCCAGCAGCTCCTTCCATGGAGCTGGAGGCAGAGGCTAGAGCTCACTCCTGAGCTCCGTCTTCCGGTTCCCACAGTGGGTGAATGGAAAGACGTCATTACATCTTTCCAATAGTGCAGAGCGGGAGGAGCAGTAGGACGGCGGCTGACGCAGGAGCGGAGATTCAGACAAGTATAGTGTTGTGTGTGTGTGTCTGTGTTTTTATGTGTAAGGGACTCTACTACTGGGGCACTGCATAAGGGGCACTACTACTGTGGGCACTGCATAAGGGGCACTATTACATGGGACATTGCATAAGGGGCACTACTACTGGGGGCATTAAGGTGTATGTGAAATGGAAAGGAATGTTCCCAGAGTGATGAGAAACGGTGGCATGTCATATTGAATACCCATTTTTCAGTACACGCCCCTTGTGGCATGTTGCACACCCATTTTTTGGCGCACACACAGTTGCAGGGGCGGTGCCATTTCTCATCTTGCCCTGGGTGCCAAGACCCTAGTTACGCCACCAATGAATGTAAACCAATGGGTTTGTGTACATCTCTGAATCAAGCTCACAGGGCCTGATTCAACAGAAGACGCAGATATGGAGACTGAAGATGGATCATTGCCAATGGGATGACTGAAGCAACAATACATTGGTCGCCCATACACGCAAAACATTATAGCGCACAACATATTGTCCAGTGGCCGCATTCAGGAGCATGCCGTCGGCCGCCGGATCATCATATCTTCTGTGAACAACAGCAGACTTGACGACATCACTGACAACCCAAGGGAGCGTGCAATCACATGTAGATATTAGACAATGTGTCCAATATATTGTTCTGATCTGCGTCAGAACGATATATCAGACGATATATCATCTAATGTGTACCCAGCTTAAGGGTATGAGCCCGAATAAAAATGTATCTAAAAGCTCCATCCTAAGGGCCATATTCAATTAGAGGCGAAAAGTCCGAATCCGCGGAAAAGTATCGCGGATGACGTCATTTCACCAGGCGGACAGTTTCCGCCGTATTCAATTCCAAAGACTATTTGTGTACGCGAAAAGTAAATACAATGGAATCAGCGGAAAAGTTTCGCCTATGAATAGCAGGCGGAAAAAAGTGCAGAATTGCGGTTTTGGGGTGCACCCTTGGGACAGTCCCCCAAAGATAAACTATGTAAAAAATGTTTAAAAAGACTTTAGAACACCCCAAAAAAGTACTTTAATTTTGGGGCCGAAAAAGTGCAAAGTTGGGGGACAAACTTAAAAACTAGCAAAATAGACTTATGGGGGGTCCCCAAGTATGGGGCAGGAGTTTTTATGATTGCAGGTGCTTGTGGCAGGTGGATTTTTTACACAATTTAAAAGTTCACTTTAGCAACTTAAAAATATGCCATTTTCATGTACCCCAAATTTGCTGGGAGTAGTTATTTCCACAAAAAAATACTGCTTAATGCTATTCTTCACCACTTGTGTTAAGGCACTAATTGGAACCAATTGCCGCAACTTAAGTACCCCAAATACCTTCATTAGGGCTAATCGGGGGCATCTATAGTGATCCCCAATGTTAGTGCATCTTTTGGGGGGTGTCAGGTTTATTTCCCCATTTTTTACAGGACTTTTCGTTCTGTTTAAGTTTCGCCGGGTGCCGTTTTCGCATCCTTTCTAATTGAATACGGGGAATAGCGGGAGCACGCCCGATACTTTTTCGCATGCAAAACATGCGATGTAGGCGAAAAGTCTGACATGCGAAAAAGTATCACGGTGGCAAAACGAATTGAATAATACAGCCCTTTATCTACTATATATAATAGATGCAGCCCTGCAGATCACTATGGACTATTAATGCACATACTGTAATCCTGCACTTTATAGTAAGTGAAAGTGTCTCCATCCTATACATTAACAATATGTTGCATGAAGTTACAGCCTGCAACTGCAGATACAGGGTCTGCATGCCATGCAATGATGGAAGACCAGCAGAGCACTCAGGGAGTCTGGTCCTCCCCTTCCCAGAATTCACATTAGGAATCGATGGGAGCAACCAGGGGCTGCAGGCCTGTGAGATCACAGTGACGACTGAGACTGCAGCAGCTGCTGGGGTGTGGGAGGGAGGAGGAGGACAGTCCGACAGAGAGTCTCCTGTCTCCTCTTATCCTCCGGGGCTGCACCAGTCTCTCTCCCTGCCAGCCAAGGTCTCTGCCACATCACCCCCTGCCATCCACCTCTGAAAAGTAAGTTCTCATCTCATTCTTTGTTCCTGCAACCACATAATGGGCAGCTCTGCTGCTGGCACCCAGCCTAAACTCCAAGAGGGCATTTACAGGACCTCTCCTGTGTTCTTTGTGGTCCTGCCACACACTGGTGTCACTACTTACAGCGATGTGTCTATTACAGGAAAGGAAACTATCACATATTTGCAAGTTTCTTGAGTGTTTAGTCTTCTGCTTTTCTTATTTTGCAAAAGGATCTATCATCATAAAAATATTGAGAATGGTGCAGTTTAGAGTGAATATATCATGCTCTAGGAAAACAATAGCAAGTATGATATAAAGAAAAATATTTTATTATATTAGTTATGTTTTGTTGTATATTAGAAAACTTCTATAGCATGTCGGGATAAAGCCGTGGCTTGTGCAAGTGCAACTATATTTAACAATATTAAAGTGTTGTTGTTTTATGTTCATTTATCTTTTAAGCGCTGATCATCTACAAATGTAAGTTTTGTTCGCCAGGATGGAGACAATGAAACACCTTGAGATACTGTGATAGACTGGGTGTGTCTCAGGACTATATATTGCACAAAGCACAGAGCTCACTGGGACAACACTAATCAAAGTGACATGAGAGCATTGTGACCTTGTAACGCAGAAGAATTCAAGCTTTTTATATTTTTAATTTTCAAATATTGCATTGTATCCCCAAGGCTTAGTACATAGGAGTCTACGTATCCAGCCTTGGAGAGAGAGAAAGAGGACGGAGGTACCAACCAATCAGCTCCTGTCACTTTGCAGTCTGTGTTTGAAAAATGACTGGAGTTGATTGGTTGGTATTTTGTCTCTCTCCAAGGCTTAGTACATAGAAACCTAAAGGTGCATACACACGTAACGATTTTTTGAATGATTTAACTGTACTGACATCGTTATCGTTCAAAAAATCGTTCAGTTTCTGAGTTATAACGATGAACGATAATCGTCATGCACATTCCCGTGTGTAGTTCATCGTCCATTTCAGATTGACCAACTTAACGATTTTCATTAAGGGAAGGAACATTTTTCGTTTATCGTTGAAAAAAATCATTCACTTTTTCAAAGGAAAAACTGAATGAAAATCGTTCATTAACAACATCGTTAAGTGTGTATGCACCTTTACTCTTATATGTATGCAACCCTAGCCGATGATGGCCCACCCCACCAATACATGCCACACTGTGAGCAAATATGAGGGTAAAAGGTCACACACTATTTCTTTTACTATTGCAGTCACTTCGTTAAATTATTTTGGGAAAGTTTCATACAATAATGTTCAGAGAAGTTTTCAGCTGGGGCCAAACCTTGGGTTAATATTTAGGGGCAAATGTATCAAAGCTTGATGTGAGATAAAATTGTGAGATCTATATCACCAACCAATCAGCTTCTAACTTACATTTTGCAGGCTGTGTTTAAGAAATGATAGTTTGGAGCTGATTGGTTGGTGATATATATTTCACAATTTATCTCACATCAAGCTTTGATACATATGCCCCTTAATCTCATACCCCTCTGCACGTACCTATCCTAATAATAACTAATGATTGGTCATAATGCACTTTTATAGATTGCCATTGTCATTCTACGTCTGCCAGCACTACACAAAAAAGGAGATTATGTTGTATGATCTTATGGCGTGATTATGTGGGTCTTATCTGCAGTCATTTCATGCTCTGCCTTGCATGATGGTGGGACATGGGAAGGGTGGGGTTCCTGAGTGATCCTGAGCCAAACCTTGTTATTTAGACGGATACTGTACCTGGTGCTTTTACAAAACATCTACATGCCAAGGGAAATCTCATCTAGCTGGCTGTGTTATGTACCGTACACCGCAGACTAATGTATTTTGGAATTAGCAGTATTTTAGTTATTGTGTTGCATAACTGCCCAAGTGTATATATATATATATATATATTACACACACAAACACACATGAATTTCACAAGCTGCATACTGTAGCTGCACTGTTACCCAGGGCCGTAGCTAGGGTGGTGCGGCCGGTGCCATCTCACAGGGCAACACAGGTCAGGGGACGCAGTTTGGGCCTGTCAAATTTCTGTTTATAATCATTCTTGCTTGTAGCTTCCTCTTATTTTATCCCCAGCATCTCCTGGCCGCCTCTCCAATCTCTTCCCTGGCCCTTCCCTGTGAAGCCATGGCCCTTTTTTGGGTGCATCATGTCCCTTTGAAATATGAGGGGCGCCAATGCTCTTTCTGGCACAGGGCACCAAAAAACCTAGTTACGGCTCTGCTGCATTCCCCATGCTTGCTGCATGACTTCAGTGCTTACTGTGCAGGCTTGTGAACGTATAGCAGTGTAGCCATGCAGCATGTGTAGTTTATGTGGGTCAGGGTTTGTGTGACTGATTTAGTGACTGTACAGTATATTGCAAAAAATCCATGTTAATGATATACCAGAATTACCTGGAATACATCATCATTAAGGAAGTACTGCAACCCTCTCTATGCAGTCTGATGGACGTCTCCATATTGCTTATAGGAAAACCCTGCTCTTGCTCTGGGGGGAATGGTTGGAGTGTTATTGTGTACCATCATCATTTTAAAATAGTGTAAAGTGATGTTTCTGGAGTGTATGTTAGTGCATACTGTCGTGTTCCTTTGAATCCCAAGGTACCACACCCCTAATGTAAAGCAAAAGCTTTGCAGCCATTAAAGACTGCCTGCGTTTGCTCTTTTGTAAATTTCAAGGCATTTCTGCACGTACTGTATTGATTGTGCTCAGGTTTTTCCTGACATGACCCCAGGACAGGTGGCTTCGTGTGACAGGTGCTGCTTCCAAAAGAACCTTATAAATTATTGCTGTGTTTGGAGGTGGTCTGGCAGGGCGGAGTGATTATGCCTAAGAATCCCTGTGTTAAATAATGCAGCAGAGAATTTACCTGTACATCTCTCAGCAGCTGCGCGTGTGAGTACTCTATACACGCCGTGCATGGATTCACTGGGTGACCTGTGGTATAGTACAATGATTTACATGACTACTCAGGTTTCTCATAGTTGGCAACATTTCAGTTCCAGGGACACTTACCGGCTGTCTTAAGGTGCGTACACACTGGGCGATCAGGAAAGAAAGTGCGATTACGACATCGTAATCGTACCGTCTTTCCTGATCCCATATAGTGCCAACACTGAACGATCAGTCGTTCAATGTAGGCTCCCTCCCTCATCACTGAAAATGCACAATCTGTCATTATCGATAGATTGCGGTGCATGTTCAGCCGATGGATAATGTCGGAAACGACCAGCATGGGCGCGCATCGCTGGTCGTTTCTGTCATTATAGTGCACGATTTGTGCACGATTACTGAGCGATTGCACGATTACGATGTCGTAATCGTGCCATCGCTCAGTAATATCGCCCAGTGTGTACACACCTGTAGTGCTGTCCTAGCAGTCCTTGGATCCCTACAATCCACATTATGACTTATTGGGGATGATTTGGAGTTGGAAACAAATCAAAAAAGAAAAGCAAGTAACTTTGCACTAGGAACCATTGATGAATAAAAATCATCTATGGTTAACCACCGATGGTCAATGGTTTTGCCATCGATAGTGGAGACTCAATTGTTCACCGTTATCGATGGCACAGAGTAGCTCCGCCCCCACTGCTACTTGCGAAGTCCCGCCCCCAAATCTGATTAGCCTGCTGCCCAATAGAGCATGACTGACTAATAGAGTAGGGCTAACCATCGGTGGGCAAAACACGGTCGATGTTAATCACTGATGGTACCATCGACGGATAGCCCAACGATGGCCAGCCCTTCTTTGCACCTTAACAAAACCATGTTGCGCTCAGGTGGGGCAGATGTACAATGTGCAGAGAGATTTAGATTTGGGAGGGGCATGTCCAAATGTTAATTTGTTCATCTAAATTGCAGTGTATAAATAAAGCTGTCCAGCATCTGTGGGCTACATGCAGAAGCAGCCAGTATTTACCCTGCATGAAAAAAACGTATTTGCCATTGATGTGCGGTCAGGTGAGGCAGAGCCTTTCCTGTCATACTTAGGTATACTCCAGAGTTTTGACTATAAAAATTATCCGAAAAATGTAAAGAAAATATTATAAATATCTTCTTTGTACTATCATTTTTATAGTCAGGACTCTGGAGTAAAAAGTTATCGACAGGTGAGGCACTGCCTCCCCTGTCTATCTTTACTACACATCCCTGATCAAAACTCACCAAATTTCCAGCACTATATACTGCTGCACCTTTGTATAATGCCCGCAGGAACCCTCGGGTTCATATATGTATGTGTAAATCTGGCTCTGACACTAGCCTGTGCCTACCCAGCCATTTACCTCACCGCACGTCACTAGTATTTGCAACATGGTTTGTCCAGGTGCAAAACTACTTTTTTTTGTTTTGATTAGCTTTAGAATCAGCCCCATTGACTATAGGGGGTGATTCAAAGTCCCACGCTATTGCTATCGCAGCTGCTACCATTGTAACATCTGCGATAGCACTGTTATGATAATGCAGCAGGAGGCATCACATCTCCTGCATTTATTACTGTTCCCGAGCTGCGTCCATGGATGCTTCATCAGAACATCTGCCTGATCTTCTGCCGGCTGAGTGACCATGGGGTGACCAGCTGTAACACTCTTCCTGAATTTCATTCCCCCTCACACCCGTAGTGTAGCCTGCCCTCCCGGAACTTCCTCACTCCAATTCGCACCCTCCCGGGACTTGCTCACTCCAATTCATCACTGTAGCCCTGATGCCGTGAATCACATAATTTACAATGGGGTCCTAGGCCGTGGTGATGGTAAGCAGCGCCATGCCTGCCCCCTGGACCCCCTCCCCCCTGGGCATCTCACAGGGGACGCATCAGAACGTAGTTAAGTATGAGTACTTCCAAACAAAATTTTTATTCCCCCAATATTTCAAATGCTTTAATACAAAGCTGTAGTAGGGTCTCAAGGGCTCCCTGTGCCCACCCCTGGATCATGTCACAGAACAGCGCACCGGGGAAGCAGAAAGTTTGGCGACATTGCGTGCTATTGACACGCCCTGCACCTTACTAGGTAATGGAGCGCCTCTCCGGGCACCTTTCAAGCTGCAAAAGGGTACCATTGGCTCAGTGAGAGTGGGCCGTCTGCTTGCCATTGCACCCTGTGCCACCTGCTTGCCCATGAGCCATAGGTGGCGGCACCAGACGCACACCCCTCATTATGCCCCTGCTCTAATGCTTTGTATACACTCCAGATATTAGTTTTAAAAACTTATCCATTCACTTTTAATAAAAAAAAAAAAAATGTAAATGCCTCAGAGTATTTTTTTTCTTTTAAGAAAATGTATAGGAGTGGAAACTTTGGTCTACCTCATAGTTCATGCTCCGTCCTGGTTGGGACATGAGTTAAAACGAAACTGGCAGATGAGAGGTGAAAGCAAAAATATTCTTCCACCTTAGCGTTAAAAATGCCACATGCAACTTCCACTATTTTGTGTGCTGTCAAAGCGTAGACTGATTGTACTGGCAGGTTTGTGGGGAACTGCGTTTTTCGCATAGAGCTGCCGGGTATTTTCGCTGTGGTTGCCCTTTATTGGAACGTTTCCCGATGAGCTGAAACATACTGTAGGCCACATGTCTATAAATAGCTTTCCTCTCGGGCTGATTCTTTGCCTAATCTCCTGTGCTGCGTGTATGAGTCTGCAAATCTGGACACTTAAGACACGCAATACACTGCAGTAGGCAACACACCAGATGGAACAATCCCTGTATGTATATATATATATATATATATATATATATATATATATACTGCTCACACATATTACAATTACTATCCAGGGAAATATTACGTAAATGCAGGCCAATTTGATTTCTCAATGTACTGCACCAGTTTCTGTTTGAAGCCACATTGCCACCCAGGAAATGTTTTCCTAAATTGGCCTCTCTCCCAGGTGGAGCCCCGGGGGGCTACCACCTCATGCAGCTAATGTTCTGTAATACAAGAATGGCAAATTAATATTGTTAACCAACATTAAATGGCCGCAGGGGGTGGTAAAAGTGGAAGAAGCAATCACAAGCTACAATCGCTTGATAATGATGAGTGATTGGTCCTACCTCTCACATCTACCCTGGTGTACCCGCAAGCGCAGTAGCGAGACAGGGTTCCAATGGAGAAGTGAAGTGATTGCTAATGCACTTTTTTTTTTAAAGTGGAATGCGCAACTGCGTACACTCCAAAATAATTCTCCAGGGAGATTTCATTCCCTCTTCCAGGGTGGCCCCCGACCTAAGTACTGCGCATGTGCGGTGCGATCTTGTCACTGTGTTAGAGCGCCACAGTGGGAGATAGTAGTTTTTCACTTAGCTCCGCTGAGACCTGTCTTTACTTGCAATCCACAACGTCATCCAGAGACTCTGTACTGCTAATTGCTACCGTCATACACTCACCGGCTGGTGAGCTGTATAACACTCCGCTCAATTCTACCAGTGTATGTAACAGTGAGTACTGCTGTACCTGCAGTAAACCATCACATTGGTTAAGCAATATGAGGTGAACATTGGTGACAACAATATGTCTTTTTTTATTTCATATATATTTGCTGTCACTTATGATATAGAATATGTGCAGCATATTTTATTTAATGCAATTGCACTTATTTTTTCTATGCACAAAATTGCAGCATTCCCGTTCCACATGTTTATGGTCCAACCGCTCAGTCGCTCTACATGACATTTTGAAAATATTTGATCTGAGTCTGAGGTGTGTATATTGGCAACAGTAAAAAAGTCAAAGTAATGTAACTTTTTTCTTAACCCCTAATTAATTTTGGATATTATAGTTACTTTTCCAATGTTACAATTTTTATTCACATTTGATTGTACATATAACTGTTCTATGTTCCTGAATGGCGCATTGAATGTCCTGCAAGGCGCTTAGGACTGATCGCTGTCATATATGAGGTAAGCTATTGTAAAAAAGGTACTTGGGTACTTTATAGACTCAACGTCATCAGCCAGTGTCCAGCGTCATTCCCTACCATCCAAGTGAGCGTAGAGGGGGAATATAACCTTGTGGCGAGCGTAGCGAGCCACCGTGCCCGAAGCGTGGAGTGCACAGAGAGCCCGCGAGGGGACAACTTTCTTCTTTAGGTGGGTACACAAGTACCATTTAAAATATTCATTGGGTTCTCTCTGCAACGAGTCCGTAAAGTACACATGTACCATAAAAAAATATGTTAAATGTGAAGACATCCAGTGTGAAGAGCGTCCAGGAGGACGCTCCATGAAAATGGAGCCCGGCCCTCATGCAGAGCGTGCGCTCTGCTCAGAGCGTACGGCTCTGAATGAGGGCCTAAGAGGTCTATTTACTATAAAGTCTCTGCTTTTAGCCTGCGTGTACCGAATCACAATCTCGCTAGAACACCACAATCCTCTCCTGTCTAACCAGCGATGTCCATTAAAAGACACAAAAAATGGTATCCTCAGCCCCAAATTGCCTCTCTGATTCATTAGTTTGTCTGGACTGGTACAATGCACATTGCAAAGCAGATAGCAGGCAGCTTTTACTGTGCATCTCTGCAGTTATCGCAGCCATAATGTGACTTGCTGTGCATATTTCTGTTTATAAGCAGCGCCATAATGTTTTCATCCTAGGTAAGTTGTAAACAGTTTTGTAAATTGCTATTTGTCCTCATCACCTATAGAGAAGGCAATGTTTTTTGGTTAAAAAAACACTATTTTTTTTTTTACTAAAGAACTAAGGGCCTGATTCAGACCCACTCGCGAGCGGCTGTCCGCTCGCAAGTGGGTCGATGGTCTGCACTGAGCATGCGCACGACGGAGGGAGCTCCGTCGTGCGCATGCGCCAGACACGACGAGCGAAGGACTTTCCTTCGCTCGTTGTGTCCGATCAAAGGGGGCGTGCTGTCAATGTTGATTGACAGCACGCCCCCTTTGGTGGGCGTGCCGGGGGCGTGCCTCCCTGACGGGGGCGTTCCCACGGGAACGCCTCCCGTCAGAAGCCGGCCCACTGACATCACTAGTGATGTCAGTGGGAGTGATTTTGGCTCTGATAGAGCCAAAATCACTCCGGAGCTTGCGGTTGAAAACCTCAACCGCAGGCTCCGGCTCGCAATTTCGATGGTCGCGATGGTCACGACCATCGCGGCCATCAAAATGCACGCTCGTATAGCCTGTGGGTGGTGACCCACAGCTATACGAGCGTCCAGGAGGACGCTCCATGAAAATGGAGCCCGGCCCTCATGCAGAGCGTGCGCTCTGCTCAGAGCGTACGGCTCTGAATGAGGGCCTAAGAGGTCTATTTACTAAGCAGTGTTAGGAGACAGAGTGAAAAGTGATAAGGTGCCAGCCAATCCGCTCCCAACTGTCATCTCACAGGCTGTGTTTGAAAAAACAGTTGGGAGCTGATTGGCTGGCACCTTATCACTTTTCACTCTGTCTCCTAACACTGCTTAGTAACTAGACCCCTAAATATTTTAGTTATTTTGTAAATCTGGCCATTGGGAACCTGATATTTTATTTTTATTATCATTTCTCATTTAAAGTGTCGTGTCTTTACTATAACTGGCATTCATTTGTTAGGTCAATAATCCATCCTGGCCGTAGGTTACCTATAATTCTGTAAATGAGAAGATGAGCTGATTATCATTGTATACAATAGCAGTACTAAATATTTCATTTGCTGTTGCCAGTTATCTTTGTGCTCTTGTCTTTCACACTCAGCTGTTTCAGGATATCAGGAATAGACCCACAGATCACCTGACTCATTCCTCAGAGGGGGGAGTAAGGGGCTGTAGTGAAGGACTATGGGGGTGGGTGTGGTATGGGGGGTGACTGAGGCAGAAAGAATTAAGTGTTAATTCCTGGGATAGCAATGTGAGCACCAGTGATTAAGCACATTAGACTGTTATATCCTATTACTACAAAACAATCTTTGCAATATGTATTAATGGTATAGATTGCATTGATCTCGATTTGTGTTTGATACAGAACTAAACAGTAAAAAATGTGATATCTTTTCAATGTAAAGACATCTTGAATATGCTGTCACTGGGTCATACTTTTAGGGATCATTTTAGAAATTTGCAAATAAGTCAGTCTTATTTTAAGGTTAGAAGCCCTGTATCTAGGAGGGTGGTCTGACTGCTATCCTGGGAGCCAGGGGGTTTTGATGTGGTGACATAACTAGCCTTGTGTGTATTTGTACTGCGGGAGTGGGGGTACATTTTTTTTCTAAAATATTATGTGTTATGAAGGTTGACTTCATCTGTCGTTGTCACACATATTAATGAATGTGCCGGAGAGGAGAAAAAGTATTGGGGGCTAAAAATCTATCCACCCACAAAGATGAAGGTGTCAATTGGGTGTGAATGTTTTAATTACCATATTTTCATGCATATATACGTCATACCAGTATCAATGTCGCACTCCAAGAAAAGACCTTCCCCAAAAATGTATTTTAAACGCTGCACCCCACTATGCAATGTAATGCAACGCAGAGTATCTTTCTGTGCACAACTGTACAAGTCACTTAAAAAAAAGTTCAATTGTTTTTTCGCGCCCGATCTCCAGTCTAAAGTGACGCGTAAAACAGCTAAACTCATGCAAAGTCCTCGTTAGTGCTCCTAAACGGCAATTTAAGCATCCGAAAACCAATTTTTGCAGATTTCTGCCTATGACCTCAGGAGGGTGCGTTACAGAAGTCTGTGCCGTCGTGGCATTTGCACCGGATCAGACCAACAATTGAATTACTCTGTCGGACGCCCAATACTAACAGCCCCATGCAATAACAATTGAATTCCTTCCAATTGGTTAAAAAACTTAAAAGGAAAAGTGCACCTGTAAAGGTAACTATATTGTCTATAATGTACAATCAAAGTTTGGCCCTGATTCAGAGCCGGACGCTCTGACAGAGCGCTCGCTTTGAATCAGGGCCGGCCCTCCTACCTTTTGGAGCGGCCTCCTGGATGCTCGCATAGCTGTGGGTGACCACCCACAGCTATAGCGAGCGGCCAAAATGATGATCGCGATGGTCAAGACCATCGCGACCATCGGGCTTGCGACGAGACCCTGCGGTAGAGTCTCGCTGCCGCAAGCCCAGGAGTGCTTTTGGCTCTATCAGAGCCAAAAGCACTCCCACTGGAGAGGCAATCGGGAAGCCGACTGCCTAAATACCGGCAGCCGTCTTTCCGACTGTCATTTCCCGGCAAGGGTGAAATGCCGGGCGTCTAGATGTAGACGCCCGCATTTCCCCGATGCCGGGAGACCGGCGCCCGGCATCCCGATCGTAGGGGAGGGAGGGTTAGGCACCCCCGGGGGGGACTTAGGTTTAGGCAGCGGGGAAGGGGGTGGTTAGGGTTAGGCACTTGGGGGGGAAGTTAGGGTTAGGCACCCCTAAGGAGGGTTAGGGGGGGTTAGGTTAGTAAATACTTACCTATCCACGATCGGGATTTCCAGCGCTGTCGGGCTTCCGCTGCTTCGAACTCTGCTCCTGTCGGGCTGCCGCTGACCGGAATCGAACCATGCGGCCGGCGGTATTTCATACCAATTCCCTCCCACTGATATCACTAGTGATGTCAGTGGGGTCGGCCCCAGACGGTAGGCGTTCCCATGGGAACGCCTCCGTCTGGGCAGCCACGCCCCCGGCACGCCCACCAAAGGGGGCATGCTGTCAATCACCATCGACAGCACGCCCTCTTTGGTGCGAGACCCATAACGACGGTTTGGCCATCGTTATTCAGGTCTCGCGCATGCGCACTTGGGCACCATCGACCCGCTTGCGAGCGCTCAGCGCTCTCGAGCGGGTCTGAATCAGGCCCACTGTTTGTTCTCTGGTATACCCATTCACTGTCCGAATATAGGGCAGCAGAGTCAAAGGCTAATAGAAAGCTGTATCCTTTAGTTGCCCAGTGATCATTTAGAGGGCCCCTATTTACCAACGAATGTAAATACCAGCAACATTTTTCATTTAGTATCACTGTGATACTAACGAAAAATTCACTGGTATTTACCAAAACTTCCCCCTCCGGCAAGGTCCCGCGAAGTCCTCCTCCTCAGCCAGGTCCTCCACTGAGCTGCCGGCAGTCTATTGCCACCAGTGACGGGGGTCCGGCGTTGTGCAATGGTCCGTCTGCGTATGTGCATGACAGGGGGACCCAGCAGTGCCATGAAGGCTTTGTTGAAGCCAGAGAGGCACCGCTGGGTCTCCATTGCTGGCAATGGGGACCGCATCGCTTTCGCCATCTAAAAGCTGGTTAGAGCGATGTTGTGACAAACAGCGGTAATCTTAGATTACCGCTGTTTGTTAAATGCAGAAACGAGGACATAACCTCTTTTAGCGAGCTCTGAAGGGGTTATGCTACGTTGGTAAATGGGGGCCTCTGTTTTTGTTTTTTAAAGAAAGTAAATCTAGGCACACACCCTGTGCACTGTCCATGTGCTCCAGCGTTTTGCAGGGTTCTGTTGGAACGTCTGGTATTGGATGTGGAACGACACCCTGTGCACTGTCCATGTGCTCAGGCGTTTTGCAGGGTTCTGTTGGAACATCTGGTATTGGATGTGGAACGACACCCTGTGCACTGTCCATGTGCTCCAGCGTTTTGCAGGGTTCTGTTGGAACGTCTGGTATTGGATGTGGAACGACACCCTGTGCACTGTCCATGTGCTCCAGCGTTTTGCAGGGTTCTGTTGGAACGTCTGGTATTGGATGTGGAACGACACCCTGTGCACTGTCCATGTGCTCCAGCGTTTTGCAGGGTTCTGTTGGAACGTCTGATATTGGATGTGGAACGACACCCTGTGCACTGTCCATGTGCTCCAGCGTTTTGCAGGGTTCTGTTGGAACGTCTGGTATTGGATGTGGAACGACACCCTGTGCACTGTCCATGTGCCCCAGCGTTTTGTAGGGTTCTGTTGGAGCGTCTGGTATTGGATGTGGAACGACACCCTGTGCACTGTCCATGTGCTCCAGTGTTTTACAGAGTTCTGTTGGAGCGTCTGGTATTGGATGTGGAACGACACCCTGTGCACTGTCCATGTGCTCCAGCGTTTTGCAGGGTTCTGTTGGAGCGTCTGGTATTGGATGTGGAACGACACCCTGTGCACTGCCCATGTGCTCCAGCGTCTGCTATTGGATGTTGCAAGCACATGCCCTTTCAAAGCCGTAGTCTCATAGCCAGATTTAATGTCAGGTTTACTCCTTACCCTCATTCATTTGAGTATATACATTTGTACATGTGTTTTTTTAATATATTCTGTTAATGGTATAACATAAGAATGTAGGGAGACTGTACGAATACTCTTTCTTTCTGTAATAAACATATGTACTGCATTTGTATTTCTGCCATGGACCTATGTGTCTTTTTTTTTTTAGCGGAAAATGTTTTTGTACCGCACATATGCCCGCAAAAGATTCGCTCTTCTGTCCATGTGCAAATTTGGTTGTATCTTACACTTAAGTCTCTTTACACCTGGAGAGGTGGAATGGAGATGAGACACACTTGCCTACCCTGAATCTCGGGTGGCACTCCCAGTCTCCCTGAGGATGCCCACTGCCGTCCACTTCTTGAGTGAAGCGGGCACTCCAGGAAGCCCCCCCCCGCCCACACACACACATATATCACTCACATACAGTGCCAGTAATTGCTGCTTTGTTTAGTGAAGACGAGACCATGATGACGCAGTCAAAATGTCAGCAACTATGAAATAGGAAGGGGTTAACAGGCGTAGGCATGATTGTAAATACGACTGAAGTAGAACTAGAAACAAGCGCTTATGTGCTGTCAGAAGGAGGATCTCTTGCGGGTTTTCAACCTCTGTTGCAAAGTACGCTGCCGCTTCTGATTGGCTGATTGTGTCTGGACCTCTCCCACGGTATATAAATCATTAGTGTGTCAGTTAAGAATATTCCCATTTGATGTTTAAGGGAAGAGACCAAGGAAGTTTGCATTTAACAGAATTTAATTTGTACCTTTATTTTGTATTTGTTAACCATTATCAACATATTAATAAAAGTTCTTAACATAGGGCCTCAGAGATGTACGCTAATCGAATAGGCTGTATGATAATATGCTAATGCCACACAATGTTACAGAGCTCCCAGAAAACGGGGGCATCAGGCCCCCGCTTTCTGCAACGCTGCCTACTGCCACCTGCACACTGGCCCCCAACAGCCGCAGCCAGGCAATCAGGCTGCAGCATCCAGGGCACCACGAGCGATCTCACAGAACAAGACATGTGCAGATCTCCCACCATCGGAGATGTAAGTAAGCCATCGGATTTGCGTACATCTTTGAATTAGGCCAATAATACAGAATAATACACAACACTTCACAGAGACTGCTTCAGGCACTCACATCAGTCCCTTCCCCAGTGGAGCTTACAATCTATATTCCCTATCGTATTGACGCACAAACACAATAGGGTTATATTTTTTGTTTTTTGTCAGAAGCCAATTAACCTACCAGTTTGTTTTTGGATTGAGGGAGGAAACTGTACCCCACAAAAAAATCGGGGAGAACATACAAACTCCACACAAATAGTGCAGTGGCAGGATCTGAACTCTTGACTTTAGGGCTTTCATATTTATTAATAGCATTGCCCAGACACTATTCTATATGTAACTTCATGACAGGATTATAGTAAAATTGTGTGATGGAAATGAAGGATTACTTACTAACCTGGCCAAACCAGCATATACACAGATATTTGTTTCGGAAACATTTTACCCCTGTGCTGTTCACATAAAATATGTCCAACATGAGCCCCTGTATCTCTCCTATGGATCCCATAGGGGTCCATTTTTTCAGTTTTCAGGGGGTTTACCTCAAAAATGTAATTTCAACCAGATGTATTGAGGAGGGACCGCAGCAGGTATCTCCGATGGAATGGGATTGTATTGCCGGCGGCTGGCCGAAGGGAGGAAATCCCGACAGCAGAGGTAAGTACAGCTAACCCTCCCCTCTTCCCCCTAACCCTCCTTTAGGGGCGCCTAACCCTTATCTCCTTCCCTAGTGCCTAACCCTAGCCTCCCCCTCTTAATGCCTAAACCTAATGCCCCTTCCCTTAGCCTAACCCACCCCGGGGGGGTGCCTAACCCTAAGTGCCCCTGGGGTGCTCTAAACCTAACCCCCCCCCCCCCCCCCGGGGCTAAGAGGACAGGCGCTCCTACTAACCTCATTCGGGCCCACATCGTTCTGCATTCCGGCGTCGGGATTATGACAGGCGTCGGTACCTTGACGCCTGTCATAAATCCCTAGCTGGCATTCCTCTCCGATACCTGCTACGATCCCTCCATTCCCGCTGGCAGCCACATCCCCCATAGGTTTCTACGGGCGATGCGATATATTTACCAATATCGGGAATGCGATACATTCCCAATGTTGGCCTCCTCAGCTAAGCATCTGAGATGGCATTAACCGCTGTACCCTATGGGCTACACTGCACATAATTATCCGACAAACGGTTCCTCCGGAAACCTCTCCGGCTGTGGTCGGCGCACATGTGCAGTCGGCTGGACTGCGCATGCACGGCAGCCCCAGCACTGGCCAGCAGCTCTCCGAGCATATCACAGTGTCCCTGCATGTGCCGGATGACACATCCAGACAATATTGTCGCATATTGCAATGCGATCATGGGCGGTACTGACATGCCCTGATCACGGTGCAGGTGCGATCATTAACAAATGGGACCAGTGAAGAATGTGCAGAAGGCAGCAGTCCTGTCCTTCTAGTGTCTATGGAGAAATAAAAAACTGCTTGTCACTCTTCACAGTTCTTTGGAAGAAGACTGTGCAGGAAAATGAATGGCTGTATAGGGTCCAGCCAGGCTAAGGTTACAGTTCTGTCTGAGCCACCTTTATGCAGCAAGTAGAGCAGAGGCTCTGAGACACTGGGGTCGAACACAAACCCTCTGTCTGTAATCTACCGCAGGGTCTCCAGGAAGACAGCTGAGGCTGAGCCAAGAATTTCCACAGTGTGGAATTATATTCCATATAAGGGTTCACGTGCCTATCGCAGACCCTGGAAGACAGAACTTTTAAACAGTGATCCCAAGCAGTGCACACTTATTACAGGCACAGAATTGGGAAATGGGGGTTACACTGTCTAATTACTTTTTTGACGTCTGTCTTTATTTTTAAGGCAAATTGTCCAAACAGATGTAATAATTTACAGGTCTGTACAATGAAATATATTTCGGGAG
The DNA here is from genome assembly GCA_031769625.1 of Taudactylus pleione. Classification (NCBI taxonomy): domain Eukaryota; kingdom Metazoa; phylum Chordata; class Amphibia; order Anura; family Myobatrachidae; genus Taudactylus; species Taudactylus pleione. The sequence continues at coordinate 1,223,392 of JAUIMM010000211.1, forward strand.
TCTCCTGGAGAGTAAGGACTTGATTCTGAGTCGCACGCAGTGTGGATGCCATGCGCTGTTGGCGGATGTTTTAATTCTGCGTATGTGTCCAGGTTGTTAACGCTCAGGAAGGCAGTACAGAATTCGAAGCACGGTCTCTGGAATTCAGTGGGCTTTCCTGGGAGATAACGGGGGGGGCGGCTAAGCAGACACGGCCGCGTCCAATGATGCTCAGCCGCTTACACGGGAGGCCATCCTCGGATGGAGAAACTGCGTCTGCCATAAGGCTGGTGCAGGTTTCGATGATGTATCTAAAGAAGCACCGTGACGGAACTGCGCCACAGCAAGTGGGCGTCTCAGTATTAAGGAAATCGGCTGCAGCGTTAGCATAAGATGAAGACGCGACTGCAGCATATACTTAGGGCAGCATTCAGTTTGGAGCGATGACGTCATTTTCGCCTATTTCAATTATCCCCGTATTCAATTTCAAAGACTTTTCGCCCAAGTGCAAAAAGTCTTTGTTAAAAAATGGGGATAAGTTTTCTTCACTGAATAGCTGGCGAAAAAAAGTGCACAATTGGAGTTTAGGGTTTCAGGCTTAAAAAAAATAGCCTGCACCCCTGGGAGTGTCCCCTAAAAGTAAACTGTGTAAAAAAAAAAAAAATCCTTAGGACCCCTCCAAAAATGTACTTTAATTTTGAGGGTGAAAAAAAATAATAGGGGAACAAAGTTGCAAACTAGCGAAATTGATTCCAGAGGGGTTCCCAAGTATGCGGGAGGTGTTTTCTAGAATGCGGGAGTAGCGGAAGTGCTATTCTTCACCCCTTCTTCACAGGCGAATTTATGCACCTGCCGCGGCTATTTAAAAACCCGACTTTCCTTCAGCAGTCCAAAACGGGGGTACCCATAGTGATCCCCCATATCAGACCATCTTTAGGGGGGCCAGGATGATTTCCCGAAAATTCCCAGGACTTTTCGTTATTTACCTTTCCGCAAGGTACAGTTTTCGCCGGATCCTAATTGAAAACTGGGATAAAGCAGGCACGCGCCTGATACTTTATCCCCAGAAAAAGCAGCGATGACTGCGAAAAGTCTGACCTCTGACTTTTCGCCTGTAAGTGAATACCCCTCACAGCCTTAGTCGTGTCTCAGTATGACTCAGAAACAGCCCTTCCGTGAGCGTAGACAAGTGTGTACTCTATATGAGTAAGTATAGGATGTATACGTGGATTTTGGTGATATTTGTTTCCTACCAATCAGATGCCAGTATAGTAATTTAAATATTCGCCCATATGACCTAAAATAATATAAAATTGAAAATTGAAATTCCTGGAGAAAACGATGCAGCAGAAAGCCATGAACAAGAGTCTGGTTATATGGTTGTAAGTTGTAACGGGCTTGATTAGAAATCTACCTATGTATTGTTTTGTTATGATACCTGCTTAAATTTATTAATATATCTAATATGTGTGTATATATGTAATATTATGCTTTTAATCCACCAGCCAAGGCATTTATATATATATATATATATATATATATATATATACATATATTAGGGGTGAGCGGGTTCAGATTTCTGAAATCCGAACCCCCCCGGGCCCCCCGATCCGAGGCCGATCCGAGTCAGGCTCGACTTTTCCCGCCTGACTTGGATCTGAAATCGAGGCAAAACGTCATCATCCCGCCTTCCGGGTCTCGCGGGTTTTGGATTCTATATAAGGTACCTGCGTCGGCGCCATTTTCTCACTCGGCTGTGGACAGTGAAGAGGGAGGGTGGGAGTTAGGGCTGGCTGGGCTGTGTAGTGTAGTGTAGTGCAGAGTAGTGTTGTGCTGTGCTGTGCTGTGCTGCTGTTGTCCATAGGGGCTGTGTCCACTCCTCCAAAGTCCATAGGGGCTGGCTGTGTTGTGCTGTGCTGCTGTTGTCCATAGGGGCTGTGTCCACTCCTCCAAAGTCCATAGGGGCTGGCTGTGTTGTGCTGTTCTGCTGTTGTCCATAGGGGCTGTGTCCACTCCTCCAAAGTCCATAGGGGCTGGCTGGACTGTGTTGTGCAGTCAGTTGTCCATAGGAGCTGTGTCCACTCCTCCAAAGTCCTGTGTAGTGTCCCAGTCCTAAAGGGGTGCTGTAGTGTTTTTTTTTCTGTGTTTGTGAATTGTGTGCGCAGTAGCCGCACGTGCATCAGCAAAGTAGCGCCAAGCGTGCGCCTGTGTCATAAGTAAAGGGCCGGCTGGCTTGACCGTTAAAGGGTGCTGTAACCCCCAAAGTGCACTCCAAACAAAATAAAAATATATTTTCTGTGTTTGTGAATTGTGTGCACTGTGGCTGCACGTGCATCAACAAAGGAGCAGCGCCAAGCGTGCGCCTGTGTCCCATAAGTAGAAGGCCGGATGGCTTGTCCGTTAAAGGGTGCTGTAACCCCCAAAGTACACTCCAAACAAAATAAAAAAATATATTTTTTTGTGTTTGTGAATTGTGTGCGCAGTAGCCGCACGTGCATCAACAAAGTAGTGCCAAGCGTGCGCCTGTGTCATAGGTAAAGGGCCGGCTGGCTTGACTGTTAAAGGGTGCTGTAACCCCCAATGGGCACTCCAAACAAAATAAAAAAATATATTTTTTTGTGTTTGTGAATTGTGTGCGCAGTAGCCGCACGTGCATCAACAAAGTAGTGCCAAGCGTGCGCCTGTGTCATAAGTAAAGGGCCGGCTGTCTTGACCGTTAAAGGGTGCTGTAACCCCCAAAGGGCACTCCAAACAAAATAAAAATATATTTTCTGTGTTTGTGAATTGTGTGCACTGTGGCTGCACGTGCATCAACAAAGGAGCAGCGCCAAGCGTGCGCCTGTGTCCCATAAGTAAAGGGCCGGCTGGCTTGTCCATTAAAGGGTGCTGTAACCCCAAAGGGCACTCCAAACAAAATAAAAAAATATTTTCTGTGTTTGTGAATTGTGTGCACTGTGGCTGCACGTGCATCAACAAAGGAGCAGCGCCAAGCGTGCGCCTGTGTCCCATAAGTAAAGGGCCGGCTGGCTCATTTCTTAAAGGGTGGTGTAACCCACAAAGTGCACTAGTCTCCAACAAAAATAAAAAATTATTTTCTGTGTTTGTGTGCGCCTTAGCCGCACGTATATATCAATATAACATAAATGGAGGACCAAACTTTCTCCGATAAAAATAAAATAGGGAAAGATCAAGAACCACTTCCTCTTAGTGCTGAAGCTGCTGCCACTAGTCATGACATAGACGATAACATGCCATCAACGTCGTCTGCCAAGACCGATGCCCAATGTCATAGTAGAGGGCACATACAATCCCAAATGACAAAGTTCAGGAAAATGAACTTGAAAAAAACATTTAAATCATCTGAAGAGAAACGTAAACTTGCCAATATGCCATTTACGACACAGAGTGGCAAGGAACGGCTAAGGTCTTTCCCTATGTTCATGACTAGTGGTTCAGCTTCACATGACGATGGAAGCCCTCCTCCCGCTAAAAAAATCAAACGAGTTAAGGCCCTCATTCAGAGCCGCTCGTTAGCGGCAGTACGCTCGTTCCGAGCGATGTTTGCACATCTGCGCATGCGTACGCTTTTTAGTACGCATGCGCGAACCAGTCAGTGCGGTCGAAAATCCTTTGTACGCTATATAGCGAGTGCCTGCTATTTTGAGTGACAGAATGAGGCGTATGTGGGTGGTAACAGGGGAAGGTGCTTGAAAATGGGGAGTGGAGATCCGAACGCAGGCGTGCTTAAAGGTCAAAACGGGCGTTTTATGGGTGTGTATATTTAAAACAGCAGCGTCATTGACCACGTCACTGGGTTATTTTATAGCCAGAACTGCACGCAAATTTGTGGTAGCAAACACCGGCCCTCATTCAGAGCCGCACGCTATTTGCGGTCGTTCGTTTAAAAACAAGGGGTGGCTATTTAAATGATCCGTACGCACATTGCAGTGTGTTCACACCTCTAAGTCTGAACGAACGAGCAAAACATACGCTCGTTTATTTGTTAAAAACGCCCCCTGGCCGCACGCATCCTACGTCATGTCCGCTATTTATTAGATTAATCGAGTACATCGACCAGCGTATGAACTGCTCGCTATTCTTGTGGTTGGTGTTTGCTACCACAAATTTGCGTGCAGTTCTGGCTATAAAATAACCCAGTGACGTGGTCAATGACGCTGCTGTTTTAAATATACACACCCATAAAACGCCCGTTTTGACCTTTAAGCACGCCTGCGTTCGGATCTCCACTCCCCATTTTCAAGCACCTTCCCCTGTTACCACCCACATACGCCTCATTCTGTCACTCAAAATAGCAGGCACTCGCTATATAGCGTACAAAGGATTTTCGGCCGCACTGACTGGTTCGCGCATGCGTACTAAAAAGCGTACGCATGCGCAGATGTGCAAACATCGCTCGGAACGAGCGTACTGCCGCTAACGAGCGGCTCTGAATGAGGGCCACCAACCACAATAATAGCGAGCAGTTCATACGCTGGTCGATGTACTCGATTAATCTAATAAATAGCGGACATGACGTAGGATGCGTGCGGCCAGGGGGCGTTTTTAAAAAATAAACGAGCGTATGTTTTGCTCGTTCGTTCAGACTTAGAGGTGTGAACACACTGCAATGTGCGTACGGATCATTTAAATAGCCACCCCTTGTTTTTAAACGAACGACCGCAAATAGCGTGCGGCTCTGAATGAGGGCCTAAGCTGGCAAAAGCACAGCGAAGAACTGTGCGTTCTAAGAAGATATCACAAATCTCCAAGGAGAGTCCAAGTGTGGTGGCGGTTGCGATGCCTGACCTTCCCAGCACTGGACGGGAAGAGGTGGCTCTTTCCACCATTTGCACGCCCCCTGCAAGTGCTGAAAGGAGCACCCACAGTCCACTTGCTGATATGCAAATTGAAGATTTCACTGTTGAAGTACAACAGGATGAGGATACTGGTGTAGCTGGCGCTGAGGAGGAAGTTGGCGAGGAGGATTCTGATGGTGATGTGGTTTGTTTAAATCAGGCTCCGGGGGAGACAGTTGTTGTCCGTGGGATGAAAAAGCCCATCACGGTCATGCCTGGGCAGAAGACCAAACATTCCACCTCTTTGGTCTGGCAATATTTCTATCCAAATCCGGACAACAACTGTCTTGCCATATGTACCATAATGTAAAGGTGAAATAAGTAGGGGTAGGGACGTTAACCACCTAGGAACATCCTCCCTTATACGGCACCTGCAGCGCGTTCATAAAAAGTTACTGTCAAGTTCAGAAACTTTGGCTAAGACCGTAAGCAGTCCAGGGACACCTAAATCCCGTTGTCCTGTTGTATCCAAGCGCCTGCAAACCACACCGTCAACTCCCTCCTCGTCAATTTCCTCCTTTGTCAGGATCGGAAGTAGTCCTGCAGGCATACATGCCTACCCTCCCGGTTTTCGCGGGAGGCTCCCGAATTTTCGGGTAACCCCCCGCACCCCTGGAAGGGTAGGCAATTCTCCCGCATTCTGCCCACTTCCTAGTGAAGTGGGCAGAATTAGGAGAATACCCGCGGCAATCGCGGGTCTCTGTGAAAGGGGCGGGGCTTAAGCTGTGATTCTGCATGAATCACAGCATTTGGGCCCGCCCCCTATGTAACTTGTGCCCAATCGCGGCAATTTTACCGCTTAATGACGCGAATCGTCAAGCCCCGCCCCCGTCGGCCCCCTGCTGCTTCTCTTACCCGGGCTTCTCCCGGGAAGAGAATATTAAAGGTAGGCAACCCTGCCTGCAGGTCATGTCACTGGCATGACTGACTCTCCTATCCGGGATTCCTCCGGAGGATCCTGCACTGCTACTCCTCCTACTGTCGCTGCTGCTGGGAGTCATTCATCATCCCAGAGAGGAAGTAGGAACACCACTACTTTTACTAAACAATTGACCCTCCAACAGTCCTTAGCGAGGAGGATGAAGTACGACAGCAGTCATCCTGAAGCAAAACATATAACTGAGGCCTTGACTGCTATGTTGGTGTTAGACATGCGTCCGGTATCCGCCATTAGTGCAGTGGGATTTAGACAATTGATGGAGGTAGTGTGTCCCCGGTTCCAAATCCCGTCTAGTGTCCTCAGTGTCCTGAAAAATGCGGTTGTACCCAATGTCCACTTAACCACGGACATGTGGACAAGTGGAACAGGGCAGACTAAGGACTATATGACTGTGACAGCCCACTGGGTAGATGTATCACCTTACGCAGCAACAACAGCAGCGTCACCAGTAGCAGCATCTCAGAAACGCCAGCTCGTTCCAAGGCAGGCTATGCTGTGTATCACTGGTTTCAGTAAGAGGCACACCGCCGACAACCTCTTAGAGAAACTTAGGGAAATCATCGCCCAGTGGCTTACCCCACTTAGACTCTCCTGGGGATTTGTGATATCTGACAACGCCACCAATATTGTGCGGGCATTACATCTGGGCAAATTCCAGCACGTCCCATGTTTTGCTCACACAATAAACTTGGTGGTGCAGAATTTTCTGAAAAGCGACAGGGGCGTGCAGGGGACGCTTTGGGTGGCCCGAAAAATTTCTGGCCACTTTCGCCATTCAGCGACTGCGTGCCGAAGACTGGAGCGCCAGCAAACACTCTTGAACCTGCCCCGCCATTACCTGAAGCAAGAGGTTGTGACGCGGTGGAACTCAACCCTCTATATGCTTCAGAGGATGGAGGAGCAGCAAAAGGCCATTCAAGCCTATACATCCACCTATGACATAGGCAAAGGAGGGGGTATGCACCTGACTCAAGCGCAGTGGAGAATGATATCCGTGTTGTGCAAGGTTCTCCAGCCTTTCGAACTTGCCACACGTGAAGTCAGTTCAGACACTGCCAGCTTGAGTCAGGTCATTCCCCTCATCAGGCTTTTGCAGAAGCAGCTGGAGAAAGTGAAGGAGGAGCTAAGACGGAGTGATTCCGCTCGGCATGTGGGACTTGTGGATGAAGCCCTTCATTCGCTTTGCCAGGATTCCAGGGTGGTCAATCTGTTGAAATCAGACCACTACATTTTGGCCACCGTGCTCGATCCTAGGTTTAAAGCCTATGTGGTGTCTCTCTTTCCGGCCGACACAAGCCTGCAGAGGTGCAAAGACCTGCTGGTGAAAACACTGTCAGCTGAAGCGGAACGTGACACGTCAACAGCTCCTTCTTCATTTTCTCCCGCAACTGGGGCTGCCAGGAAAAAACTTAGGTATCCTAAGCAACCCGCTGGCGGTGATGCAGGGCAGGCAGGACCAAGTTTGGACATCTGGTCTGGACTGAAGGACCTGGCAACAATTTCTGACATGTCTACTGTCCCTGCATATGATACTGTCACCATTGACAGAATGGTGGAGGATTACATCGGTGACAGCATCCAAGTAGGCATGTCAGACAGTCCGTACCTGTACTGGCAGGAAAAAGAGGCAATTTGGAGGCCCCTGTACAAACTGGCTCTATTTTACCTGAGTTGCCCCCCCTCCAGTGTGTACTCCGAAAGAGAGTTTAGTGCAGCCAGGAACCTTGTCAGCGAAAGACGTAGGAGGTTGCTTCCACAGAATGTGGAGAAGATGATGTTCATAAAAATGAATTATCAACTCTTCCAGGGAGACCAACCTCCAGAACGTACAGAGGGACCTGTGGTGGTGGATTCCAGCGGGGACGAGTTAATACTCTGTGAGGATGAGGATGTACACAACACTGAAGAGGGTGAGGAATCGGTGGATGAGGAGGATGAGGACGACATCTTGCCTCCGTAGAGCCAGTTTGTGCAGGGACAGATTAATTGCCAGCTTGTTTTGTGGGGGCCCAAACGAACCAATCATTTCAGCCACAGTCGTGTGGCAGACCCTGGCGCTGAAATGATTGGTTTGTTAAAGTGTGCATGTCCTGTTTATACAACATAAGGGTGGGTGAGAGGGCCCAAGGACAATTCCATCTTGCACCTCTTTTTTTTATTTGCATTATGTACTGTTTGGGGCCTAGTTTTTCAAACTGCCATCCTGTCTGTCACTGCAGTGTCACTCCTAGATGGGCCACGTGTTTGTGCCGCCCACTCGTGTCGCTTAGCATAGTCATCCAGCTACCTCGGTGCAACCTTTTGGACATAAAAACACTATTGTGAGGTGTGAGGTGTTCAGAATAGACTGGAAATGAGTGGAAATTAAGGTTTTTGAGGTTAATAATAGCATAGGAGCAGAAAAATCAACACATTCTGTGATTTTAGCTGTTTTTATGCTTTTTAAAAAAAAAATACAGATCCAAAACACAAAACCCAGAACCCAAAACACCGAAGGGTGGTTTTGGCAAAACCAATCCAGATCCAAAACACGAAGAAAGATCCAGATCCAAAACCAAAACCAAAACACGAAAAGTGGCCGGTGTACACCGCTAATATATATATATATATATTATATATATATATATATATATATATATATATGTATATATACTGAATAGATGTGGTAGTGGTAATAAGCTCTTTTATACAAGCTGGTGCTTACTGTATGTGTAACAATGCTGTTTGCACAATTGTGCTGAAGCTCAGAGCAACCAATTAGACCTCAGTAAATCCGGTCATGTGTGCACCCCTTCACTTAGCTGCTTTCTCAAGCTGTGTACTCTTATGGTTCTCTTCATTAACTAAGCTGCATGTGATTGACTTCTGTTTGCCATTCATTGCATCTGACTCTCCTTCGTACTCCCCTTATGTTGCCCTGACTTTGCTCCTTACTTCATAGTTCTCTTGTCTGAAAAAATATTGTCAGTGTTTTACTCATTTGGGCACTGGTTCCTGTTACTTTGTAATTGTTCTTTAACAGTTCATAGTCGCTCTGTCCAATAACCACATTCTCTTATCTCTTCACAGGTGTCCAGTTAACGTCCACAGATTTGACCAGGAGCATCATGGCGTCACAGGTAAATGTCGGCGAGACGAAGAGGGTGCGGGGCAGGTGCTTTGACCAGTAGTTGTTCATTTTCTGTTTATTTTGCTGAATGAGTCCAATAAGTTAAAGGACATGTTCTTTCTCAGACAAGTGGCATCACTTTTAAATATATTAGAGCAGTGGTTACCAAACGCGGTTCTCAAGGCACTCAAGCAGTCCAGGTGTTAAGGATATCCATACTTGACCACAGGTGACTTAATTAGTACCTCAGTCAATTTGATATAATCACCTGTGCTCAACCGTGGATATCTTTAAAACCTGAACTGTTGGGGTGCCTTGAGGACTGCGTTTGGGAACCTCTGTATTAGAGGCAAACATACATATAAATAGAACAAATGGAGTTAGTACCAGTGTACTATTGTTTAGAAGACGCAGAACTGTGTGACCTCCAGTGGAGTAGTCCTGAGTATTTTTTCTACCCTTGGTAATGGAGATTGTTATGCAGGCTTTAGGGTTATCCCTGTTACTTCTCAGCAGGCAGTATTCAAGCACTGGAAGGGGGGGGGGGATTCTAGTCACCAATGTAATAGAATGCTCTCTCGCCAGGCTCTTAACCTCATCGCTTTCATCGCGACACAACACGTTCTCCAGATGTATTTAATGTGAAACATACAAGTCGCCGGATGTAACAGTCTGCGGGTCGTAAAATAGCTGGAATTGTGCCAGAATAACTTGCAGAAGAATGGATGGGCCAGAGGGCAGCCATCTTGCTGTGCTCCATATGTGTAGTGTTAAAAATAAATAACTGAAAGGAAAACAAAAAAAACACGTAGAGTGTCATCCCCCGCATTCTCCTTTCCTCTGAAATGAAGCAGCACTAGTGCTTGTGCCAAGGATGGTATAGGAAAAACTGGGGGCGGCTGCGGGAGGGGAGGGTTAGGGTTAGGCTGCGGGAGTGGAGGGTTAGGGTTAGGCTGCGGGAGTGGAGGGTTAAGGTTAGGCTGCGGGAGTGGAGGGTTAGGGTTAGGCTGCGGGAGGGGAGGGTTAGGGTTAGGCTGCGGGAGTGGAGGGTTAGGCTGCGGGAGAGGAGGGTTAGGGTTAGGCTGCGGGAGGGGAGGGTTAGGCTGCGGGAGGGGAGGGTTAGGGTTAGGCTGCGGGAGGGGAGGGTTAGGGCTAGCATACTTACCTTCAAGGTGTCTGGATTCTGATAGTCAGGATTCTGATGTTGGTATTCTGACCGCCGGCATCCTGTATTGGGGTTAGGGAGAGAGTTAGCGTTATGCTGCGTGTGGGGAGGGTTAGGGTTAGACTGTAGGAGGAGGGTTTAGGGTTAGGCTGTGGGGGAAGGGTTAGGCTGCAGGAGGGGGTTAAGGTTGGCATACTTACCTTCAAGGTATCTGGATTCTGATTGTCGGGATACCATACCCAACCCATGTGTCAGAGTAGGACCTTGACAATAAAAGTTTTTCCATTTTGTGCTTGTGTAAAGCTGTATACACACGGTACGATCTACACAACCAACGATATCGCTGAACGATCTCCCTTGAACTGTTCTGTAGTGCAGGACAAACGATATTGGGTGAACACACTGATAGATGTCTATGATAGATATCGTTCAGTGAAGTCATCCTGCCACATCTCTGAACATGCAAATCTTGATGAAATCGTCCAAGTTGGCCTGCATGTACAGACGACCATAGATATCGTTATCGTCCATGCGGGAATGCGCATCGTTGGTCGTCACTGCATAAAAATGAATGATATGAACGATTTATCGTTGAACAATATCGTTATCGTTCATATCGTTCATATATATCGTACCGTGTGTACGCACCTTCATTTTTGTACTTTTGTTTTATTAAATCTAGTTTATAGCACATTGCTTTTATATACAGTGGTGCCTAAACATTATATTTAATAGCAGTTACATTCATTACTTATGTATTGCTTTGCAAATGAGCTGATGGGTAAGTGCAATTTGAACTAATAAGTGGATATCAACAAGTCTGAAATTATAATTATTATTATTACTAACAATTATACAGTTAGTAACACTATATATTTGTGTAGACATATATATATGTCCAGCGCTCAGTTGACCCCCAGTCTTGTATTAGTCTAGCGCTAATGCGATAGATTGTTCAATGTGTGCGGACAGAGTGCAGATGCTTGGGACTAACCAACAGCTGCAGTATATTAATTTCTGGACTGTATTATCTGAAGACAGAGAGTTGCGGTGGAATATTAGGTAAGCATAACACCATCCTCAGAAGCAATTTTTTTTTACAAACAAGGAAAAGTTATGTAACCAACGCAGTTCGCCGTCATTCCCATTTATGGCAGTGGTGGCGAAAATACACCATATGTCAGGCGCCGTCAGAAAAATCTCTATTTTCTCAACGGAATGCCTCTTGTTACATTTTGATTAACGTTAATAACATCTTATTTCGGTGAAAACCAAAGAGGGGTTATTTCAGGGATGCCGTCAATATCCCGGCAAATGGGGACGCCAAAGCTTAGAATACCGGCGTTGGAATCCCGACACCTGTCAGAATCCCGCAAATAGTGACGATAAGAAATTATAATGATCGTGTCTAAAGCCTGATAATTAGTAATATGACCTCATATGTGGGTCAGTTGCTCGGTCTGTGTGTCATCCGCATTCTGTGTTCTTATAAACTGATAAATACACAAATTATAAATATTACCAGCATAAAAGCCGACATATGTACTGGAATATTTGGATCATTGGGTGTGGGGACAGGTAAAGCTGCTGAGGACCTGTGCCAAAACACGAGGAGAATGTTACGTCTCCTTTAGATGGGATATTTATAGTGGCGGAATAGATCTCCATGACTCAGAGAAGTGAATGTTACTCTAACAGAAAATCAGGACGAGGTTGTACAGAGAGAACAGAGTATATGAATCACAAAGACCTTTATAAACATTTTAAGATTTTATTGTAAATGTGAAGTAGCAGCTCTCCCTAATCTTATGTCTCTATAGCTCGCCAAATGTACCAATGAGCCTCTATAAAGGCGCAACAGTTTGCCCTGAGGCTAATTGGGTCAACACGGCCCTTTAAAAAGAAGACAGTTAATTTGGGTAATACTGGTGAAGGGACAGTAAGGGCTAAATGTTACCATATGGAATATACAGTATGTATAATCTATATCCATATCATTGTGGAAGATGTGAGTCTTTAAAAGTGGATTTAGTTAATTCAAGCTATTCATTTAAAAGTAATATAGTAAAGTTATAGGCTGCGGATACTTCAGTTACACATTTGGGTCTAGATTGTTACATTCAAAGTAGATAGTGTATCAGGGATTAAAGGTAAACCGCTTGTTTCAGCTATTTACTTAGCGTCCAGAATCAATGTCTATGGTCCAGGTCTCTATAACATTAATTCTTCATTTATTTTTCTAAATACTGTCCATCCTTGCCCAGTCATCGCATCAATACTCATGGCAAGGTAGCCCCGAGTTTGTCACATGGGAAAGAGTTATGGTGCGTACACACGGTACGACTTTTATGAGCGATTTGAACCATTCAAATCATTCACTTTTTTGCAGTCACCAACCTGACAACGACCAATGATTCGCGTTCCCGCATGAACGATAACGATATCTATGGTCTTTCATGCATGCAGGCTAACTTGGACGATATTGTAAAGATTTGCCTGTAAAAAGATAGCTTCATTGATATATCTATCATAGATATCTATCAGTGTGTACAACCAAAATCGTTTGACCTGCACTACAGAAAGTTGGAGGGAAATCTATCAATAATATCTATGGTTGTTCAAGTTGTTCCGTGTGTATTCAGCATTAGGCGAACGTGTTATGGTGCATACACACGGTCAGATGTGTCAGATGAACGATTGAACGATTTTACCAACGATCTGAACGATTTTACCAACGATTTGAACGATTTCTGACTGCATTACAATGAATGGAATCGTCCAAATCTGACTGCAAACACATCAGATGTCAGATCTCGTTATCTGACAATCGGGAACGCGCATCGTTCATCGTTGAAGGCTCACATGTCAGTTTTTCTGTCAGATATGAACGATTGAATGATTTTTAAAATCGTTATTGTTCAGATCTGACAGAAAATCTGATGGTGTGTATGCACCATTACCTTCAAAAGTAAACCCACGCGCATATTGGTGATACGATACGTGCAACGCACTATAGTGTGATAAATATGACCGCATAAGAACGTGGTACATGATGCTGCTGCATGACACCTCTCATCATCAACTGGACGAGCATAAGTGGTGTTTTAATATAGAATTTAAAAAAAACAAAAATAATATATATTTTTTTCTTTTAACACATGACCCCACACACACAAACACACTCCCCAAAAGTCACATGAGCACTAGGGCCCATAGATTAAGATGGCTACCGCAAACAGGGGATGAACTGCACGGGCCGTCCGCAGGCAAAAGCCGAAACCTTCATCAGTCTATGACAGGCTGGGCTGGTCACGCTATAACTGAGAAAAACCTCCGTGTGGGGGTCCCCCTGTCATACAGCCTCAGCCTGTTCAGCAGAAACTGCATTACTTAATGAGAAGTACTGAGACATCACTCATTCCAAAATGCTCCCACATGCCCCTCACTTGCTCCAGTATGCCACCACGTGCCACTCACACCTTTCCAAATGCTACTTAACTGGCTAATTTACAGACTAGTAATGTTGGAGAATGCAGGATAAAGAAGGGAGCTATTTATCAAGCAGTGAAAAGCGTGGAGAAGTGAACGAGTGGAGAAATTGCCCATAGCAACCAATCAGCTCCTACCTATTATTTTATAGACTGTACTTGATAAATTCCCTATAGATTGTAAGCTTGCAAGCAGGGCCCTCTTACCTCTATGTCTGTCTGTTATTACCCTGATTTGTTCTATAAATGTTTCCAATTGTAAAGCGCAACGGAATATGCTGCGCTATATAAGAAACTGTTAATAAATAAATAAATAAATGCTACTTGAAAGCTGATTGGTTGCTATGGGCACATTCTCCACTGGTTCACTACTCAACACTTTCACTGCCTGATGAATAGACACCTGGATGTGCTGCGTGACCTCCTGGTGTTGTGCAGAGAAGGTCACGTGATGCAGGAGCTGGCTTCTCCTGTTCAAGTTTATTCTCTGGGTTGGGTACAAGAGGTCGACAGTGACAATGAGTGGGATGCGTGACACATCGCATTCTTCGCATGCATGCCGGCGTTAGATGCGCTGGTATGCATATAGAGAATCACAAGGGACATCTCTGTCGGTAAGAGTTGTCCTTTGCGAATGAGGGACTTCCGGGTCCATTACCCAGAAGTCCCTCTGGCATCTTTCTGCCAGTGCGCTGAAGGACGCGCACACCGCGGGGGATGCTGGGAGGGATCCCATTGGGTCCTTCTCACAGCACTCTGTGGAGAGAAGCACATACGGTAGGCCTCTATAGGGTAATGCCATCTGAAGATGGCGTTACCCACCGCATCCAAGCAATGCATTCTGGGGCTTGATGCATATGAGTAATGCGGTCAAACCCCCGAAAACTGCATTTTCGGGGGTTTGACCGCATTTCTTCCTTTGCTGCATCCCGCCCCCTGTCACTATTCACTATGTCATCCTGAGTATACCGGTGACGGGATTCTGACACAGTTGAAATACTACATAGAGCATTTTACCCGTTATTTGTTATAACTTTAATCATACCAGTAAGCGGCATGCTTAAAGTGATAACACTAGTACGGGAGTAGGCATCCCGGTGCTGGAATACTGAGGTTGACACAGCGATCGATGACATTGTTACTGTCGACCTCCCAACTGCATATCTATTCTGTTCCTTATAACAAACAGATAATTGATTAGATTGAGGCAGCAAGTGCTGGGTCACTGGCTACCCATGGGGTTGGCTGTTGCCCAACCCTACTGTACAACCAATGGGATGGACACAACTGTAGTGATAAATGTACCCTACATTACAGTATACAGCCTACAAAAAAATCTAATTTTATACCCTAACAAACTACATCCCCTATAGCAGGGATGGGGATCCTCAGGCCTGGGAGCCATATAAGGCCCGCGGAATCATTTGGTCTGGCCCCCTGAGCTTTTTTCTGCTAGCCTCATCTGGCTAGCAGGGTGCCTAGAATGGCACCCTGCAGCCAGAATCTATGCGCTAGTGCCGCCTGGAGCGTCCTTAGGATGCTTCAGACAATCACATTGCTGCCCTTACAGCTGTAATCACCGGTGATTGTGGCCCCAGCCCCACATGACATCACGCTGAGGGGGCGTGGCCTGCACCAGGCCCACGAATAATGTTATATATATCAAAATGGCCCTCGGCAGAAAAAAGGTTCCCCATCCCTGCCCTATAGAGACCAAGGGACTGATACAGACTACAGAGTTGGCTCAGTTACACCCAAAATCTCAGGAGTGATTTGTGTTCATTAGAAAAGCCGCCATTGCGTGCATATGCAAAGCAGTAATTATCTTACGGTGTATGCCAGCTAGCATATACGCCTGGTTTATGCCAGGAACATGTCACATACACTTCTGTCTCACTTGTGCCCATGGTTTAAACAGTATGTGCAGCTCCATTCAGCATCATTAAAACTACTATGCAAAATAAGAGAGGACAATTCAGAAAATGATTAATTTAACTATACATTTTAATTCCTAAAGCTGCACTACCACCTCCATAAACTATTTTGCTTATCCTCCCCCTAGCCGCAGCACCAGGCTCTCTTACATGCAGCCGTTTTCCTGGGGCTCCCCCATTCCCCTGACAGCCTCGGCTGGCACCATTATAAAGTGGCTGGTGGCAGTGATTTGCTGCTTCTGTGTTGCAGAACCAGCAGAGCCCCAGGAAAAGCAGCTGCATGAAGCGTTACCCAGTACTAGGGGGAAGGGATACATTACTGATATGTTTCCGTAGATGACAGCGTATATACAGTATTAAAAATCTGTCAAATCTTGCTGAAGATTATTGTCTGTAAAATTACGGATTATGCAAATATATAGCTGCTATTCGTTGGAACGAAAGGGTTAAAAGCCTAGTGCAGCTGATCCGGGATTGTAGTATTAATACCAGGTTCATCGGTTGCAGAGTTACAGGAATAGGTAATCGGATCCTACAGGCCGGTGTAGCTGAGGTGACTTACAGATTCCTGTCCAAGCATCTAGATTATAGGAAGCCGAGATTTATGTTTCCTTCTTTTAACCACAAATAATGTAGCACCAGGGCCGTAGCTAGGGTAGTGCCACCGGTGCCATCCACAGGGCACCACTGTTCAGGGGGTGCTGTTTGGGCATATCAAATTTCTGTTTATTATCATTCTTGCTGGTAGCTTCCTCTTATTTCATCCCCAGCATCTCTTGGCCTCTCCTATCTCTTCCCTGGCCCTTCCCCATGAAGCCATGGCCCTTTTTTGGGTGCATTAAGTCCCTTTGAAAAATGAGGGGGACGCCAATGCTCTTTCTGGCACAGGGCACCAAAAAGTCTAGTTACGGCTCTGTGTAGCACTAAGGTTATGTATTTGCCCGTGTAGTACTATATGTATTGTTATATATTAGCTATTGCTAGTAAACAATATTCAAACATATAAACTGGAATAATCCCGCATCAGAATACTAATTATTCAAATGTATTGTAATTTGTCTTATCTAATAATGATCCATCCATATATTCTAGATGATAATTTCTCCTAATATTTTACAATATATAATAATGAGGCGCTACCACGCCCACTATAAGATAAATTCATAGACCACAGAAGGGGAAAATAGAGTTACTTATGGTGCACTTAGAGACATTGTTACATTTATATTTTATAAAATGACTCCTTTTTATTGGTATACATTAAAATTCATCCTACTGGTATTCTCATGTATTGACAAAATATAGTATAAAATATAGTGAAGACTTTATACTATATTTTATACTATATTTCGCCAATACATGAGAATACCAGTAGGATGCGTTTCAATGCATACCAATAAAAATGAGTCATTTTATAAAATATAAATGTAACAGAATGTCTCAGTGCACAGCACAAGTAATAGGTTCTGAGATTGCATAACTGGAGTCATTTTGGCAAAATCAATATTTAAGGCTGATTTTGCCCTATAACCGATTGCCGGTTTAAATGTAGCTGCAATAGTAACTGCATGTGAGTTGTTTTTTTTAAATTCAGATGAAATTCACCCACAAATCTACCCACACCGGTTCTTTTGTGTGGGGGGTGGAACAGGAAGTACGGTCACATGCAGTGTCACCCCTCACCCCAACTCATTTAAGTAATCTCATCCATCAAAGTGAAATTTCACCTTTGCACCTAGGTGCACAAGTAGGCGGCCATCAGCCAGAATCGCCCCCCCTTTTCGTTCCTGATTCGTCTTCTTTCCTCCCATTGTACAGTGTAAAATTTTGCGTCCCTGGAAATCCATGTGTTTACCAGGAAAATTAGGAAATTGGTGCATAAAAAAGAAAAACATTTATATAATTTTACTTCTGCATGCCGCTGTGTTGCAAAATTAGTACTGTTCTTAGATACTGTTAAATTCATTCAGTATTGCAACCTCCATACTTCAATTCATTTTCTTTTTCTTATTAGCAAATGCAGGGCCGCAACTAGGGTGGGGGTGCTAAGGGGGCACGTGACCCGGGTGCCGGGGAGAGGCTACCCGGAGGCTAGGTAGCTGCTCTTGTGGGTTTGGAGCCGCATCCTGGCTTTGAGAGGCACAGAAACACTGTCAGTCTAATGTGGTGCTGGTCGCAAGCCAATCAGTGCTCGCGGACCGGCTGCCAATCAGCAGAGGTTGCCGGTCCGTGAACTCCAATTGGTTTGCGAGAGGCTCCACATTACAATGACGGCAGTACTGACAGTTCCCCAGCGTGTGGCAGCCCCATCTTGCGCCACCCCAAGCTCACCCACCGCACGGCCCTGGCAAGTAAGAGAAGGGAGATGGGGCCTTACTGTGGCTTAATGTAAAAGAGGCCTTACTGTGGAATAATGAGTAAGGGGCCTTACTGTGGCATAATGTAAAGGGGGACATTACTGTGGCATAATGAGTAATGGGCATTGCTGTGGCATAATGAGTAAGGGGCATTGCTGTGGCATAATGAGTAAGGGGCCTTACTGTGGCATAATGTAAAAGGGGACATTACTGTGGCATAATGTGTAAGGGGCATTGCTGTGGCATAATGAGTAAGGGGCCTTACTGTGGCATAATGTGTAAGGGGCCTTACTGTGACATAATGTAAAAGGGGCCTTACTGTGGCATAATGTGTAAGGGGCCTTACTGTGACATAATGTAAAAGGGGCCTTACTGTGGCATAATGTATAAAGCCATTACTGTGGCATAATGTATATGGGGTATTATTACTGTGGCATAATGTGTAAGGGGCCTTACTGTGGCATAATGTATAAGGGGTATTATTACTGTGGCATAAATGTATAAGGGGCAATACTGTGGCATAATGTATATGGGGCATTACTGTGGTATAAATGTATAAGGGGCATTACTGCGGCATAATGTACAGTATAAGGGGCATTACTGTGGCTTAATGAATAAGGTGCATTACTGAGGCTTAATGTATAAGGGTCATTACTGTGGCATAATGTGTTGTAAGGGGCATTACTGTGGTAGAATGTGTAGTAAGGGGCATTACTGTGGCATAATGTGTTATAAGGGTCATATATGTGTGGCATAATGTGTTATAAGGGGCATTACTGTGTCACAAAACCACACACCCTTTTCGTCCTCTACGTTGTTTTTTTGGGGGGGGGTCGCCAAATTATGGCCTTGCCCCGGGTGACAAAAATCCTAGTTTCGGCCCTGGCAAATGTAAATTTTTTATGCATAATACATAGGTGGAATTATATTCACCACGACGTGATGATTCCATATTCAGCTGAACACATCACTGTGTATTACAATAGCCAAACATTGCTTATTTTCCACGCACATCTATAGGCTGTGAGGAAAAATTAGCAATGCCTTCACCCAACCGTTGTAGGTCCAACTGCCTTCACCCAACCATTCTAGGTCCAACTGCCTTCACCCAGCCGTTCTAGGTCCAACTGCCTTCACCCAGCCGTTCTAGGTCCAACTGCCTTCACCCAGCCGTTCTAGGTCCATACCGCTGAATTGTATTATTTCTTGATTCCTTTGGAGTTGATGTTCAAGCCATGGCTATGTGGCCCCAGAGCCAGGGGGCCAGCGATGCAGTATGGGGGCTGGCAAGATCTGAAAGTCCAAATAGAACTTTGCTATGCATGCCCCATGTTACACTCCTTGCCTGGACCTCTTCTATGCCTAGGGCCCAGTGATAGTTTTATATAACTTATTATTGATGGCATTTGGGTTTCTCTGTTCCTCTCTTGCAGGGAGGTCGTTATAGAGGATCCGTGAAGGATTACCCGGACTTTGATGCCAGCCAAGATGCCGAAACACTCTATAAAGCCATGAAGGGATTTGGTGAGGGGAAATTTGGTCACATTCTTCATATTACAGATGTTTCCATATACATCTATCCTCTATGCGCTACAAGTCGATCCACACATAACGCGGGAGCTCCGTGTGCCTCGGTAGCGCTAAGCGTCTTTCGTGTGACTTTTTACCTTCGTCTTATTCACACAGTGATGCAAATAGCTAGCACAAGCAGCTTCTGCTGATTAAAATGATATGCGGCATGCCTATGTTCTGTGTGCATTTGCGGGTGTATCTGCATGTGAAATGCTGCGTTACAGTGTCAGCAGCTGTAACACTGTAACATAGCGTTTTGCATGCAGATATACCCGCAGTTGCACACAGAACATAGGCATGCCGCATATCATTTTAATCAGCAGAAGCTACTTGTGCATCCTATTTACATCACTGTGTGAATAAGACGCATTTGAAGGTAGAAAGTCGCACAATAAGATGCTTGGCGCTACCAAGTCAAGCCACGGCATGGCACGATTAGAAGGGCTGTTTAACGCGCAAGGAAGCTAGATGTATGAGGACACATCTGTATGTAATTATTAAAAAAAATATGTATTTATTCACATTCTTAAGTGATTGTAGTTTACATATAAACTCTGGCAATTATCATATTTTAATTAATCAATAGGTCTATCATCTATGTAATGGATAAATGCATTACTAGTATTTTAAACCCGTCATTTGCCAGGTCGCTAGCTACTGTGATTGGCGTTGCAGGGGTCTCCCATCAGCCTTTTCCCCCAGCTCTCTCTTTCCCCCCCACCAATCCTTTCTTTTCTTTCTCATTCCCCACCCCTTTCCCTCTGTTCCCCCGTCACTCTCTATCTCTTTTCCCCCCCATACTATCATACTAGCATAGTTTGTGATGCTGTTTTATTTTTGCCATGAGTCTCTAATTAGGTGTTTCTGTTTCTTTCCTAGGCAGTGATAAAGAAGCCATCTTGGATCTCATTACCCGCAGGAGCAACCAACAGCGTAGTCAAATCATTCAGGCTTACAAATCACTCTATGGCAAGGTAACAGTAATAAGCTTTCTTAAATGTAAGAGATCTTCCATGCATAGTTTAACATATTCTTAAACAGATTTGCCTATTCTCCCGGCAGTTCCTCTGGTGAGTAGACCACCCTCCCAGATCCCGCTCACTCCCTTAGTGAAGAGGGCAGGGGCTCGATGACACAATATACAGCGAACAACGTCAGCATAGCCCCACCCACCACTACACAATGGCACAAATCACTTCATTAGGCAGCAGGGGGGAGTGGCTACACTTTCGGCTCGGACCTCCCCACCGGGATTTCCATAGTGGTTGTATAAAAAGTAGACAGAAATGTTTTTAAATAATTTTCATGGACACTTTGCTACCCTTTAAGTGTATCTAATGCAGGCAATACATCAGAGTCACAATTCCCCCATCCCTCAACTCTGATCCGCCGGAGCAAAGGGGGAAATTCTGCATGATAAAAATCCCTGACTTGCCGATCCCAATCATTTTTGGATTTTCTCCGATCCCCCAACCTGGGAATTGCGGTTATTACTCGCAGATGTATGGGATCCTTAAGCCATACTTGCCCAGATTGTCCACCAGAATCTCAAAGTCTTCTTTCTCGTGGAAGGGGCTGATCACGCCCCTTACACTTGCCCATTAGACTTCTTTGAGATCTTTGGGGGGTGTGGAGTCAAAAAGTAGCAAGTATGATCTAAGTGTGTCAATCCTGGTACTGTTGTCAAGATATGTTAACTGGCTACAGTGATTTTTATTTATGGACACTTTCTTTATAGGTTAAATATAACCACAATCCTACCTATGTGTAACCGCAGTCTCTAGTAGAGTGAATAACACAGTGGGCCTGATTCAGACGGGTTTGGAAACAATTGCAAATTTACGACTGTAGTCATAGTCAACCAAAGAGCCCCCATCCATCCATGGCAAATATAGACGTCATCATTATCGGTCCACATGTGCATCCTTGGTGCTGGAGATCCGACTGAAAGCAGCTGGATCTCTGGATAGGCACAAATCTGAGTAGCCCGTAACGCCGTAAACTTATTCTACGTGCGAACGCCCCCTTGGCGCCGACTATTAAAAAGTGGAGATGCAGTAGAGAGGCTGCGGAGGTGTGGATGGGGGGGCATAGGGTTAGGCTGCAGAAGGGGAGGGTTAGGGGTAGGGTTAGGGATAAGGTTAGAATACTTACCTGTATGCGTTGGGATTTCCACCGTCGGGTTATGTTGCTGGGATTCTGACCGCCAGCATTATCTGTGCCGGGATCGGTTGTTTACCCTCCCAATTCGGCCGGGAGCCTCCCTCCCCCCTGGAAAGAAAGGCAAGCCTCCCGGCGACCACCCCCGCGATAACCTGAGAAACCCTGTAATATAGGCATTGTGTAGCGGGTGCAGGGCCAAAATGATGCGATTGTGTGGCTCCGCTCCGCCCACAAATGACAGTAAGCTGTCTGGCCCCGCCCCCCTTGCGCCAGCCACATATCCCTGCCATGCCGATCTGGCTGCTCCCTCCCGGAAGGGGCAGCCAGAATGTCGGCAACCATCCCAAACCCGCTGATTTGCTCCGAATTTCTCTGTAAATTGTGTGCCCAGTCCAGCGCCTACTCCTCTTACATCCTCTTACCAATGTCTATTGTTTGAACTGAGAAACGCCATTCATCTATCATCTAGTTTAAACCTATTTATGGAAATTTAATCTGCTAAAAATGTAGCAAACATCCATCAAAGTCAATGAACTGATTCTCTCTCTGTTCCCATCCTCTCTCATTCTCTCTCCAATCTCTCTCTCTGCCCTTACTTCTCTCCTCTATTTCCTTTCTCTCCTCCCTTTCCTCTCTCTCTCTTTTGCTCTCTCACCTCCCTCTCTCTCTCTCTTCCATCTCTCCCTCCCTCTCCTCTTGCCAATAGGATCTTATTGACGACTTGAAGTACGAGCTTACTGGTAAATTTGAGAGGCTTATTGTAGGACTGATGCGGCCCCCGGCTTATTTTGACGCTAAAGAAATAAAAGATGCTCTAGATGTAAGTATTTCTCTTATGCCTCACATCAGTTTAAAATTTACATTCATACAAGAATTACATGATGTATTATCATGTACCGACTACTGTACTTGAGTTCCTCTTTTAAAATCCATTTGGTGCCACCACATATACACACAAACAAAAAACTGGGGGGTGTTAATGAAAAATTCAATCACAGGTAAATGTGTACAGAAGGTGCTGTAACCAAAAGCAACCCTTGAGATTCTGGGATAGATTTACAGTATTGAAACATCCACAAAAGAAACATTAAAGTGTTGCCCAAACCCCTAGCTATCATTTTCTGAAATGTTCTAGTAAATCATACAATCTGATCGGTTGCTATGAGCAACTGCTATAATGACTAAACTGTTTTTTTGCAAATCACCCCCTGTTGGTTGTTTTTCTAGTACTAGATTAGAAAATAAAAACAAACATTTGGCTGCTATGGGTTACAGGACCTTTTTTAATTTGCACCAGTTTTACAAACGTCCCCCATTAAATTGTTTTTTTTTGTGTTATTGTTTCCACTAGAAGACAAGGCAACATTTATTAATACCTTAGAAGTAAATGAGAGTAAAATGTTGCATACAGTACATTATTCATATTATACAGGAAAAAAGGCAGTAATAGAGGCGGATTACATATGTTTCTTTAGAAATAGTACAGTGTTGGCTAACCTTGACACTCCAGCTGTTATGGAACTACATAACCCAGCATGCACTGCTACAGTTTTGCTATTAGGGCATGCTAAAACTGTGGCAGGGCATGCTGGGATATATAGTTCCACAACATCTGGAGTGTCAGGATTAGCCAACACTGAAATAGTACATACTTTGTGAAATAGATCATTATCCCATACATAATGGAGGTAGCCATTTTGAGAATATGCCCTTACAATTCACTAGGAATCAATGACATCATTGTCATACCTCAATGATGTCACTGATTCCAAGTGAATTGATTCTCATGACTATGGTTCCACACCACAAAATGGCTGTTTCCAGTGTGTGTATGTGCATTTTATACGTGCCATACTCATACCCGCCAACATGACCCCTTCTACCTAGTACAAATGTATCTGCTCCTGGACTTAATTTAGGATTCCAGCCCCACCTGTGTTTAAACACAATTCTCAGCAATTAACTTCACCACAGCTGACTGCAATGATACATTAATTGGGAAGTGCAGGAAAAAGCATTTTGTACCTGGTGGAAGGGGTCATGTTGGAGGGCCGGCAAACTCATCTGGTTGTTTTTTTTACCACACTGGCCTGATGCAGTGTTTGCAGCCTCCTCAGTGACTACCAAAGTAATTTTATCCCCATTTAAAGGGAAGGATGCATCAAGCATCGCATTTTGGATGCGATGGTTCCCGCTAGATTATTGCATGTATACCAGCGTTTAGTAACGTCGGTTGCATGATGATTTTAGCAAAGGACAACTCTCCCAATAAGAGCTATAGCTGGTGTTGCCATCGGGTCCAAGCTTCATGCATATGGAAAATGCAGTCAAACCCCCGAAAACTGCATTTTCGGGGGTTTTACAACATTTTTAGCTTTGATGCATCCCGTTTAAAATCTGATTGGGTTCTAAATGCTCAGTCCAATGAAATCTGATGGACGGTTTTATTCCTTATATCAGTGGTTTCTACTTCAGGGTCCATAGGGGGTCCACAGGGTTGACCTTTGGGTATAGCTTGGATCTGGATCCACGGGCACCAAACAGTTAAAGCTTTAGCTCCCAGGATGCACTTGGGTCCTCCTCTATACCCCGCCCCCGAGCCACAGGCACCTCAGTTTCAGCCCCTAAGCTTTATTTTTACAGAAGAAAAGTTTTTTATTTTTTCTCTCTTGTTTTACACTTAATGCGGCAGCATAGGACTGTCCTTCTGGACGTCCACGTTGCCGCTCCAACACCCCGCTGGCGCTGCGACGCCAGTACTGATCTGGGGATCGCAGCGGGACTCTACGGGGAACAGGTAAGCCGCGAGGATAAACGCAGTCAGTTGCCGCCGGTCTCTGGGGACAGACCGGCGGCGCTAGTAGCGGCGGCGGGCTCCCCCTCATGCAGGCATACCCCGCGCTCCGCTGGACCACCAGGGTATAAGTTCCGGAGGGGAACAGGCATCCCTGGGGTTAAATACTAGCCAGGGGAGGCAGCCTTCCCTGGTTTAGCGGCTCCTCCCCTCAGCTCAGCGCGCCTTTTCTCATGTGTACTGGCGTCGCTGAGCTGCTCCTCTACTGGCCACTCCTCAGAGCTCTCCGGCGGCCATCTTTAGAAGGCTATAACGCAGGCTCCCAGGCAGGTGCATGGTCAGGTTCCCCTGTGTACCTCTCCCCTACCAAAAGGACAGTGTACACAGCGCTATAACTCCCCCCAGACACTGAATCTGGGTGGTTGATGGTAGCGATTGGTGCAGTAAGTACAATCTTCCTGCATTGTATGTGACTTTGCTAGTGCTGCTGCCTGTACTTATTTTCTAATTACTGTCAGCTTATATCTATCCCTTTGCTTCTCCTACAGCCCGAAGGTGTGTGGGGGAGGGCCTTTTTTCTATTAACCTCACTCTTATAAATCATGTATTTGTGAGGTCAGTCACATACTGTTGTGTGCCACACAGTACCATATTTTTGGGCCTGTTTGTGTTGCATGCTGGTGAGTGCGGGGTATGTCCCGTATGTCCTCTGCTGATAAGTATTTATAGCATAAGTACTATATCATGTCTGATGAGGAGACTGAGCACTCCGGGGCTCCTGTGTTGCTTTCCTGCAGATGCTGTTCTGCTGGTGTTAATGGGGGGGATTTATCTCAGGATGGTCTTTGCGGGCAGTGCCAGCTGGCACCAGGTCCCTCTATACCCCCTATGCAGCAGGACCCCCCTTGGGCGATGTTTTCACAAGTGCTGACATCTATTGCAGACAAGTTGTCGATCCCTACAGTGACCCCTTCTGGGGCATTGTCCCAGCACTCTATCTCCCATTCCCCGGATATTCCGCAGGTATTGCGGTCTCCCTCCGGGGCCCAGACTGTGAGACAGTATTCGGGGCTGCCTGTGTATGTCCAGCCTCCCCCTGTATCACAACAGTCTGTAGTGCCTTTTCAGAGCTTCCCTCAGTCGGCTCCTCCGCCTTGGGTGGATGTTCTCTCCAACTCGGTACAGAGTTTGGCGGCCTCATCCTCGGCTTTTCAGTCATTTTTGCAGGGTGATGTGCCACAGAAGGCGACTAAGCGGCCTGTTGTGAGTTTACTCACTGCGCAGGTATCAGAATCGGATCCCTCTTCAGATGATGGGGTGGTCCATGAGGATTCTGATTTGGATGCTGTGGGACAGGCACCGGTCCCTAAGTCGAAGTTTCCTGACTTCAAGAAAGCAAAGGTTACTTCTGTGTTCCCTCTGTCCGATCAGTTGGTGGATCATATGGCGGCGGCCTGGCAATTACCCAGCAAGAGATTCCAACCGCAGAAAAGGTTGGCTTCTCATTATCCCTTTCCTGAGGATCATTGCAGGAAATGGGAGACTCCACCGGCGGTGGATTCACATGTCACTCACTTGGTTAAAACCGCTACGCTACCATTGCCGTCTATTTCCTCTTTAAAGGATCCAACGGACAGGAAAGTGGAGATTTGTTTGAAGTCCATTTACTCGCTCTCCGGAGTGGTGGCGCGCCCGTCCATGGCCATTTCCTGGGTGGCTAAAGCCATTGAGAACTGGGCCAATGCCTTGGAGTATTCTCTTACGGACGATGTTCCGGATGTTCAGAGCATTAGTGGCACAAATGAGGGATGCCGCTTCCTATATTGGGGAAGCGTCATTGGACGCAAGCATGTTAACCTCCAGAGTTTCGGCTGCGGCTTTGTCTGCTCGGAGAGCCTTGTGGCTGCGGTCCTGGAGGGCTGATGCGGACTCTAAAAAGGGTCTGGAGGCTCTCCCCTTTAATGGAGAATTGCTATTTGGTCCGGATTTGGACAAAATAGTGGATACCTTGGCTAAGTCCAAGTCGGCTTTCCTCCCTTCGGCTTCTGCGCCGGCTAGGGTGAGGAGCACTGCCTTTCGGTCCTTTCGGGTTCAGGGTAAGGCCAAGGGCCAGTCCTTCCCGAGACATTCAGCGACCAAAGCCTCATCCAAACCCAAGAAGCAGGCATGGAATGCTCGGCGCCCCTCTTCCAAACAGGAGAATAAACCTGCTGCCTGACGGGACGGGCCTCTCCCTGGGGGACCCCAGAGTGGGAGGCCGACTTCTCAGATTCGCCCAGTGTTGGTTCAGTACCACCACGGATGCTTGGGTTCGAGAAGTAGTCTCTCAGGGGTACGCCCTGTCGTTTCGGTGCAGGCTGCCCCACCAATTTTTTTGCACGAGTCCTTCGCTGGATGAGTCCAAAGCTTCCCATCTCTGTTTCTGGTGCAGAAACCCAATGGGTCTCATCGCCCTATTCTGAATTTAAGGTCTCTGAACAAGTACCTCAGAGTTCCCAAGTTCAGGATGGAAACATTGCGGTCCATCATCCTGGCGATGGAACCAGGGGACTTCAGGGTCTCCCTCGATATCCAGGACGCCTATCTCCTTGTGCCCGTAGCACCGGCACATCAGCGGTACCTGAGGTTTGCTAACCTAAACAATCACTACCAATTTCGGGCGTTGCCTTTCGGTCTTTCCACGGCTCCGAGGGTTTTCACCAAGGTGATGGCAGTCATGGCTGCCCACCTTCAGGGTCAGGGTATACGGCTGCTGCCGTACCTGGACAATCTGCTGCTGCTGGCGAGCTCCCTGGAGGTGCTTCTTCATCATCTCCACCTGACAATTGCTTGTCTTCAAGCACACGGGTGGTTAATAAATTGGAAGAAGTCGTCTCTGATCCCATCTCAACGGATGGTCCATCTGGGAGCACTTCTGGACTCCAGTCAACAAAGGATTTTCTTGACTCTGGAAAAGGTATCCTCCCTACAACTGAGGATACACGGTTGCCTGAGCAGTGGCAGGGTGTCAATACATTCGGCAATGAGAGTCCTGGGGTCCATGGTGTCGGCAGTCGACATGGTGGAGTTCGCCCAGTTCCATTCCAGACCCCTGCAGGGGCAGATTCTTGTGGAATGGAACGGGTTGTCCCGCCGGATCCGATCCCAGATGCTGGTATTGTCCCCGGAAGTGCGCCGGTCCTTGGCGTGGTGGCTGTAGTCAGCTCATCTCAGCCAGGGTCGCCCCTTTTGGATTTTGGACTGGGTTCTGCTCACGACAGATGCCAGTCTCCGGGGTTGAGGGGCAGTGACCGGCTCGTTGTCTCTTCAGGGCCGTTGGTCGGCGGAGGAGGCCGTCCTTCCCATAAACATTCTAGAGCTACGGGCAGTGTACCGTGCTCTTCTGGCGTCAGGCACCGTTCTTCTCGGAAGAGCAGTTAAGGTGCAATCAGACAATGCCACCACGGTGGCATACATAAATCACCAGGGAGGAATCGCAGTCGAGCTGCGATGTCGGAAGTGTCCCAAATCCTGACTTGGGCGGAGTGCCACCTTCCAGCAATATCGGCAGTCTTCATCCCGGGAGTCCTCAATTGGGAGGCAGACTTCCTCAGCCGTCACGACGTGCATCCCGGGGAATGGTCGCTTCACCCAGAGGTGTTTCAACTTCTCGTGGACAAGTGGGGACTGCCGGAATTGGACCTGATGGCCTCTTGTCACAATTACAAGTTGCCCATATACGGCTCAAGGACAAGGGACGCAGGCGCAAGCCTAGTGGATGCGTTGTCAGTGAAATGGTCGTTTCACCTAGCGTATCTGTTTCCTCCAATCTCCCTGCTCCCTCGGGTACTCAGAAAGATCAAACGGGACGGAGGCACATTTCTGCTGGTGGCTCCAGCGTGGCCCAGACGTCCTTGGTACTCCGATCTCAGGGGCCTGTCTGTAGACGCTCAGTACCTTCTGCCTCAACGTCGGGATCTGCTGTCTCAGGGTCCCTGCCTTTACCCGGATCTGGGTCGACTGTCTTTGACGGCGTGGCTCTTGAGACAGCCGTCTTAAGGTCCCGGGGCTTTTCAAGCTCTGTCAACAGTACCATGCTTAGGGCACGTAAACCTGCCTCTGCACAGATTTACCACAGAGTGTGGCACACTTACTTTCAGTGGTGCGAATCTAGAAGCTATGACCCTCAGGTGTTCAGAGTTTCTAGGATTTTGGCATTTCTGCAGTCATGTCTTGACCTGGGCTTACGGCTTGCTTCCCTAAAAGTTCATGTATCAGCCCTGTCAGTGTGGTTCCAACGAAGGATTGCCACACTGCCTGACGTTCACACCTTGTTCCAAGGTGTGCTGAGGATCCAGCCTCCCTTTGTGCCTCCAGTGGCTCCGTGGGACTTGGCGGTGGTTCTTCGGGTCCTGCAGGGACCTCCTTTTGAGCCTCTTGAGTCGGTTGACCTCAAGTGGTTAACACTTAAGACTGTTTTTCTCCTGGCTCTTGCTTCGGCCAGGAGGGTATCCGAGTTGGGGGCACTTTCCTGTAGCCCCCCCTTCCTGATTTTTCATCAGGACAGGACTGTGCTTCGCACCCGTCCTGAGTTTTTGCCTAAAGTGGTTTCTTAGTTCCACATAAATCAGGAACTTGTGGTGCCAGCTTTCCAGGCTCCGGGTCTTACGGCTGGCGAGGCTTTGCTGGACGTGGTCCGGGCTCTCAGAATTTATGTTGAACGGACGGCCTCTGTTAGGAAGTCCGATTCGTTGTTCATCCTCTTTGGTTTCCATAAGAGGGGTTGGCCTGCCAACAAACAAACTTTAGCCCGTTGCCTTTGTTCTGTTATTAGGGAGGCTTATATACAGGAACGTTTCCCTGTTCCAGCCTCGGTTAAGGCTCATTCCACTCGGTCTGTAGGCCCTTCTTGGGCTGCTAGACGTGGTGCCTCCGCTGTTCAGCTGTGCAAGGCAGCCACTTGGTCTTCAATTCAGACATTTTTGAGGTTTTATGCGTTTGACACCTTTGCCTCTCAGGATGCATCCTTCGGGCGCAGGATTCTCCTTTCTGCTCAGGAGCGTCCCCGCCCTTAGTTGAACTGCTTTGGGACATCCCCAAGGTCAACCCTGTGGACCCCCTATGGACCCTGAAGTAGAAAACAAGAGATATGGTAAGAACTTACCTTTGTTATCTCTGTTTCTACGAAGTCCATAGGGTCCACCGGGCGCCCGCCCTGACGCACCTGGCTTCAAATGGGCTGTGGTACTGGTCACCGGTGTTTCCGTCTCCCACTTCTGTGAGTATGGTTTCTTGTGTGTTCCAGTCTTCCTTCTCTCTGTTTAGTCTCCTCCTTCGGCCTAGGCTACTTACCAACTGAGGTGCCTGTGGCTCGGGGGCGGGGTATAGAGGAGGACCCAAGTGCATCCTGGGAGCTAAAGCTTTAACTGTATGGTGCCCGTGGATCCAGATCCAAGCTATACCCCAAGGTCAACCCTGTGGACCCTATGGACTTCGTAGAAACAGAGATAACAAAGGTAAGTTCTTATCATATCTCTTGTTTTCCAAGCTTTTTTAGAACTTCTCTTCTCTGCCACCCCGATAAATTAACTATTTTGTCTAATTATGGTAAAGTTATTAATCTCTGAATATGGAACAGGGAAGAAACGTGCATCTTTAGCTGTCATGTAATCTGCCTCTCTGTGATTGGCTGCATTTCAGGGTGTCGGCACTGATGAGAAATGTCTGATTGAGATCCTGGCCTCTCGGAACAATCAGCAGATTCATGAACTGGTGCAGGCCTATAAAGACGGTAACTGAATAATAGATCCTTCCATAGTAGATGGAGTGATACTATGTCTGCAATTGAATTGAGCACCGATCTATGTTATCTGGCTCTTTGCAGCTTATGACAGAGACCTGGAGACAGATGTCGTCCAAGACACCAGTGGTCACTTTAAAAAGATGTTAATTGTTCTGTTGCAGGTAAGAACCAGCCTGTTACTAATCTCAAAAATACCCCTTTTCCACCTAAATTCCGGGTCTGACCCGGAGTTGGAACAGAGTTCCTATCCGGATCAGAACCGGAATTTAGCCGGCGCCAACTCGGGATATTTCCGAGTCGGCGCCGCTCACACCGCAGACAGGTCTGCATAGACCCAGCTTTCCCAGCGTGAAAGTGGACGCTTGGAGATGACGTCATCTCCAAGCGCCACTGAAACCGGACCAATCGGCCGGCTAGCAGCGCACTCCAGGTCATCGTGACCCGGAGTGCGCTGTTCTCACAGCAGGGTTTCACGGGCTACTCCCGTGTTACACCCTGCAAGTTACCTGGGTTGGATTGCCGGGTCACTCGACCCGGCGATCCAACCCTCACCCCTTTTACACCAGGGAGCTGCCCGGGTTAACCCTGCACTAACCCAGGTTTTAGCTCCGGTGTAAAAGGAGTACAAGTCTGTATTGAAGTCTTTTAGAAACGTACAGATATGTCCTGCTACATCTTTGCTGATCACGCTAGAAACGTGCGCACACATCACGACATGCGATTACCCGCAGCAGCATATGCTATGGCACGCACTGCGATCGCACCATGCATTCCTACGGCGGCACGGGTGCGAACGCAGTGCCCATATACGCTCGCGGGCACACGCCTGGTGCCATGCATGGCGCGATTTGCTGCGTACACAGCAACACATCTGTAGCAGGACACATCTGTATTTTACAGTGGTGATTGTAAAGAGTGTGCTGAAGGGAGGGGTCCCCGGCTTTTTGTTTATGATTCTGCTAACTGGGAGTGGGAGATTATTGTAAAAATATTATATTTGTGCTAGTATCTCTTTAAAGCAATATGTGCATCCATCTATCCTATGTTTTACGTATTTGTGCCTTGTTGTCATGGGCATAGCAGGAGGTGCCATTTCTGTGGGGTACAGTTTGACTAGGGGGCCCCGGACCCAGGTTATATAGTTGTCTACCAAGTTCCTGGAATTACCCGCTAAGCAATTGGCCCGTTACCCGGCCTGAAAAGGGGAACTCGTCAGAGCTCATATACAGTAGGTGACGGTCTCTATCTCTCCCTATCAGTAATGCTTCACACTGATATTCTCTCTCTCATGCTCTTGTATCACCCTCACAGGCAAAGTTGAGCTAATCCAAGAGCTTGACACTGTCAGAGAATAGGCTTCTCCTTGATTGGAGTCTTTGTAAAGTGAGCTGGGAACGTAGTGAGCAATGTGGCTTAGGGCGGGATGTACTAAAGAGGAAAATGCGGTAAAACCCCCGAAAATGCAGTTTTTGGGCGTTTTACCGCATTCCCTGAATGTACTAAGGCTTCGTATCCCTTCAGGTGGCGTTACCCAATAGAAGCTTATGGGCTTCTTATCGGGACACTCCTGGCTGGGGGGATCCGATCGGATCCCTCCCATGAGCCCCCGCGGCCCGCTGCCCTCTGCGCATGCACAGAAGGACTTCTGCGTGTTCATCCCGGAAATCCCTCTGCCCGGCAGCATCGCAAAGGACAGCTCTTATCAAGAGAGCTGTCCTTTGCTAAATTCTTGGTACATACCGCTGTAATGAACCGCGGTATGTACCCGAAGTCAGGGGGGATGTACCGCATCGCAGAAGCGATGCTTAGTACATCCCATCCTTAATGTGAATTGGGGGCACTGTTTGGCATAACGTGTACCGGCAGCAGTACCATTGGCATATTGTGAAATGGCGGCACTAAAATGTGACATACATAGGGCAGGATGTACTAAAGGTAAAAATGCGGTAAAACCCCAGAAAAAGCAGTTTTGGGAGGTTTACCACATTCCCCGAATGTACTAAGCACCAGAATGCGATCCATTCCAGTGCTTCGTCCTGATGGAGGTGGCATTACCCAAGAAGCCTATAGGCTTCTTATCGGGGCGCTCCAGGCTGGGAGGGGTCCGACCGGATCTCTCCCATGAGCCCCCATGGCCCGCGTCCTTCTGCGCATGCTTAGTACATCCCGCCCGATATCTCTACATACCATTATATAGATTAGGAAGAGAGATGCTAGGTGGGCTGAGAGTTGGCAGTATATCGTCCCAAACTGACCTACACCCCATACATATCTTGTGTGGAACTAATAACTGCAGCTAGATGCTCTATAACCAAGGGGAAGGCCAGAGGTGGGGGATTACTTGTCATATGTCTTGTACCCTTTGGAATGTTGACCCTATGTGAGTATGGAGAGATGTCGGCAGCTTCCAAAGTCAGGTCAAACATGTCCATGAGATTAAGTCAGGAAAATGGATCATAGAGTTTTTTGTATGTTTTTTTAAGACTATATATTATGCATCAAGTCAGTAGCACGAGTCGCCCCCCCCAGGGATGAGACCCAGTTCTGCACATATCTGACATACAGAAACTAGTGCACGGATCACATATATGTTTTTGTGGCATCATACAGCCTCTTGCTCAGAACCTCCCAGTTACTATTTATATTCGCCTCTGTTTCTAGCACAATGGGATCATAAACTGTGTATATATCAAGGCTGACAGTCTGCAGGAAACCAAAACAGCGACTCAACACAGATGTCGGGTTCATGACTTCAACATCTCCAGCCAAAGCACTAGCTGCGCACCGTCTTTTTATGTATACAATGTACAAATGTGCTTCCTGGCAGCGCCGAGTCACCATTTTGGAATGACATCTGCTCAGAACCTTTCCTCTTTTTAAGCCACATTCACACTAATGGAAGAGTGCCTGCTAGAATGAGGCCCTGGGGGGAGATATAGTAAGCGTGAAAAAAAGAGGGGGGGTCCCTATCCGCACAGGTTTCACAGATGTTAGTATAGGAATATTAGTGTATAGAAATAGAGAATTGGTTAATGTTTACTGTTTTTTTTAGACTGATAGTGATTGTAAACTATGTATCCATACTGTATAATGATGGGATGACGTAGAAAATCCTATTGGCTGACAAAATACTTCACTTATTATTTTTATTATTGTTGCCAATAAGCTGTTATGCCCCTTGTGATACAGCCATTCGGCCCACACACCAGATCTTTCCTAAATGCCTCTAAATGTAGCCAAACAATCTACAGGTCGAGTTATTGGGCAGTCGTGACAACCTTTTAGGTGGCCAGCTATAATCCTACACTGCGCGACACCAACTGGCCCAATCTGACTGGCTCATTTGTCCCAATTTACCAGAGGTTGGGAGGTATCTCCTGCCAGTGCCGTAACTAGGGTAGTGAGGCCTGTGCAATGGCACAGGGCACCGCAGGGCATGTCAATTTTCTGTTTATTATCATTCTCACTTGTAGCTTTCTCTTATTTCATCCACAGCATCTCCTGGCCTCCCCTATCTCTTCCCTGGCCCTTCCCAATGAGGCCATTCCCCTTTTTGGGTGCGTTAGGTCCCCATTTGAAAAATTAGGGGGTGCCAATGCTCTTTCTGCCACAGGGCACCAAAAAGTCTAGTTAAAGCTCTGTCTCCTGCAACAGCAAAATGGTGTCTTTGGGCTGAGCACAAACACCGGATGAAGGGGCTTGTGGTTAACATCACTATGATTTAAGTAGACCCCATTAAACCAGAACCCCATCTTTCCCAATTGATCATATATCACTGTTGGGAAATATAGTCTAGGAATTTTGAACTGAGATAAAACCAGGCTTGCCTACCCTCCCGATTTTCGGGTGCTGCTCCCGGCCCCCCGGAAAGGCAGGCAAGCCTCCCGGAAGTCTCCGACCTTCCCGACCTCCTCCCTGAAAAAAACAGAAACACCTGCAGCGGGGGGGCCCGGTGTCTCGATTCGCGCAGAATCGCGTCATCGTGGCCCCTCCCCCTGCTTCACAATGCCTAAAATAATGGCATTGTGAAGAGGGGGCGGAGTGACGATGATGCAATCGTGCGGCCCCGCCCCCAGTGTGACACCAACTGGCTGCCCCCGACCCCGGCTCCGCCCCCAATGGCCGTCCCCGTCCCCTGCTATTAGCCGACAATCAGCTCCCTCCCGGAAGGCTGGAGCTGATTGTCGGCAAGTATGGATAAAACTAAGGTGCAATCACCAGAGTCTTATATGATATTATATAAGACGTTGCTTGTAAAGGTTCTACAGTATGTCTATTTTGCCTTCCTCTATGTTGTTAGTTAATGTTTATTTGTATGCATTTTCTACCATTACTTTCCTAATTCAGGGGCCTGTGGGCCTGATTCAGAGCTGAACGCTCTGACCAGAGCGCTCGCTCTGAATCAGGGCCCTCCTACCTGTTTTTGGAGCGGCCTCATGGACGCTCGTATAGCTGTGGGTTACCACCCACAGCTATAGCGAGCGTCCATGATGATGGTCGCGATGGTCTTGACCATCGCGACCATCGGGCTTGCGACAGAGACCCTGCGGTAGGGTCTCACTGCCACAAGCCCTGGAGTGAATTTGGCTCTATCAGAGCCAAAATCACTCCCACTGACATCACTAGTGATGTCAGTGTGGCCGGCTTCAGACGGTAGGCGTTCCCATGGGAACGCCTCCGTCTGGCAGGCACGCCTACCAAAGGGGGCGTGCTGTCAATCAACATCGACAGCACGCCCCCTTTGGTGCGAGACCCGGAGCGATGGAGAGCCCGTCGCTCGCCGGGTTTCGCGCATTCGCACAACGGAGCTCCCTCCGTCGTGCGCATGCGCAGTGTGGGAACATCGACCCGCTTGCGAGCGACCTGCGCTCGCGAGCGGGTCTGAATGACCCCCTGTGTTTGTTTGGGTACATGAACGTTACTCCTACTGCTTCAGCGTATACATAAACCTCATCACTTCCTCTTGTTTCAGGGTACACGGGAAGAAGACGACGTAGTGAGTGATGAACTGGTGGAACAGGATGCCAGGGTAATGGTCTAGGCTCTCTGATCTTACATATTGGCAGATTTAAGAGGAGGGTTAAAAATAAAAAAAATAGTCTCCCTCATTTTTATTGCTGACCAACAGAAGTAATTATAGAGGTAAATAAATGTTATTACTATATTGCATGTTTGTAATATATTTCTATTCTAGACATTTAGGGGTAAATTTACTAAAGTGAGAGTTTTTAGAAGTGAGTTTTAAAAGTGATGTTGCCAATAGCAACAATCAGATTCTAGCTATTATCTTCTAAAAGGTGCTAGTTAAATGTTAAGTAGCATCTGATTGATTGCTGTTGGCAAAATCACTCTTAAATCTCACTTCTAAAAACTCTCACTTTAGTAAATTTACCCCTTACAGTGATTACAAATTATTATTATTTTTTTTTATTTGGTTTAAAAACATGGACATCTACAGCAGTGGTGGGTTGGTCTTATATTTTAAATATATCCTGCGAACGCTCTTGATATAAAGTTTAGGACAAAAAAAGACCACATTTCAATTTAGCCCATGCCACGCCTCTTTCAGGGAAGTCCACGCCCTCAATCTAGCAGGCCACACCCCTTTTGGCTTACATACTTCTGGACTGTTGTCAGTAATGTTCCTTGCTGTTGAGAAGATGCAGTTCAATGACGTGTGCTTTATGGCATGAGGGGAGATGGATCCAGCCTTTGAGAGCAGAAGAGTGGTGAAGTTGCCCAAAGTAACCACACAGCTTTTGGCTGTCATTTATCTAGCACAGTCGGTAAAATGACAGTTCAATGCTGATTGGTTGCTATGGGTAACACCTCCACTTTTTCGCTCTCGAAGGTTTGATACATCTCCCCCATGGTGCGTTATCCTGCCAGCAGTAGCCATAAGAAGATGGGCAGACTGTGGCCGTAAAGAAGGCACATGGTCAGCAAACAATACTCTGTGGCCTTTAAACAATGCTCAATTCATAATAAGGGGCCCAGTGTGGGCCAAGAACATATTCTTACCCTCTTACACCACCATCACCACCTGCAGACTGTACTGCTCACACAAGGCATAATGGATCCAATATGTTGTTTACACCAAATTCTGACCCTACCGTCTGGATGTCGCAGCAGAAATCAAGATTCAACAGACCAAGTGACATTTTTCCAATCTTCAATTGCCCAGTGTTGGTGAGCCTGTGTCCACTGCAGCCTCAGATTACCGTACTTAGGTGACAGGGGTGTAACCCGTTGAGATCTTCTCCTGCTGTAGCCCATCCACTTTAAGGTTCATTGTGCTGTGCATTTTGAGATCCTCTTTCTGATAGCTTGAATCAGTCTGGCCAATCTCTTCTGACATCTCTCGTTAACAAGGCGTTTTCGCCTACTGAACTTACCACTCATTGGATGTTTTATTGTTTTACACACGACTCACTGCAAACTCTCGAGACTGTTGAGCGTGAAAATCTCAGCAGAGCTGCAGCTGGCACCGATAATTCCACGATCAAAGTCACTCATCACATTTCTTCCCTAGTCTGGTGTGTGGTCTGATCAACAACTGAACCTCTTGACAATGCCTGAATGCCTTTATGCATGGAGCTGATGCCACCTCATCAGCTTATAAGATATATGCCTCATCGAGCAGGTGTATCTAATAAAGTGTCTACTGAGCATATGTTGTAGGCACTTTTCTTGGTGGTGTAAAAAAGAGGCCCCCCTATATTTCTTTCCTACCAATGTAATTTCTCTGTACATTGTGACAAGTAAAGCTATGGAGGCACTGGCCTGAGGTAATACTATTCAGGGTGCATCTTTATTGTACATTTTATAATACTTATAATTTGGTTTGTATTGACTTTTTTTTATAATTGCCCGGGGCATCTGAAGGTGGCCTGAGGTAAATGTGACCACTTTCTGTGCCGGAGTGTAGTGGATAATGCATGTATACCATTGTGTTCAGGATTTATATGAAGCTGGTGAACAAAAATGGGGCACAGACGAGGCTCAGTTTATCTATGTATTGGGAAGCCGGAGCATGTCGCACCTTCAGCTTGGTGAGTGATTATTATTATATAACTACAATACTGGTTCCGGGAGATTTGTTGGTTTGATGTCTTCCATGGCTGAAGATTTTCTTAATAACAATTTTGGTCCAAGCGTTAAGATCATCAATATGCTGTTATTTTTGGGAAGCCCTTTCATTTTAGCCATTCATATACAGTATATGCACACGTGATGTGTCATTAAAAAATAATATAGCTACGAACAGTGTATAACTATAACATGGTTATCTTAGCACACCACATCCAGAGAATACGCACAGCTGGGAATGTTACAGTGATTGGCTAATTATTATTTCAAGTAAATCCCTGTGTCTTGCAGTCTTCGACGAGTACGAGAAAATCGCAGGGAAGAAACTGGAGGAGAGTATAAAGGGGGAGCTCTCTGGGGACTTTGAGAAGCTGATGCTGGCCGTAGGTAAGTTCTTTGCTAACTTTGTTTTTGTTTTTTTCCATCCTACATAATTAATGGGTGGGCTATATTTATGGAGAGAGACTGTAGACAGACTGTAGCACAAGACACCAATGATGGTCATTTAAGCCACATTCATTGGTATAAAGGATGTTCCGTGTTTATGGTCTTGCAAGGGATTTATAGATTACACAAAGTTGGCAATAAATATACAGTATGCATTCATGATACAGAACCATGGTAGTGTTATAGTGCAGTCGCTATGCATACCAATACTGAGCATTACATCCAACATAAAGAACAAGATAAGTAGTAATGTACAGTGTCCATATATACAGGATAGGAACAGATACTGAGAATTACATCCAGCATACAGACTAAGATAAGTAGTAGTGTGCAGTATCCATATATACAGGATAGGAACAGATACTGAGCAATACATCCATCATACAGACTAAGATAAGTAGTAGTGTGCAGTGTCCATATATACAGGATAGGAACAGATACTGAGAATTACATCCAGCATACAGACTAAGATAAGTAGTAGTGTGCAGTTTCCATATATACAGAATAGGAACAGATACTGAGCAATACATCCATCATACAGACTAAGATAAGTAGTAGTGTGCAGTGTCCATATATACAGGATAGGACCAGGTAATGAGCATTACATCCAGCATACAGACTAAGATAAGTAGTAGTGTGCAGCAGTGGCGTAACTATGGAGGGTGCAAGGGGTGCACTTGCTATGGGGCCCGGCGGCTTAGGGGGCCCGCCGGCCCAGCAAGCAAGCACTCCCTGCACCGTGCAGCCTTTCCACTGTTTATTAAAGCTCGGCGGTAGAGCGGGCGGCCGTGACGGGGTGGGAGTGGGGAGCGAGTAACTCACACACACTTGGCCCCTCGACGGGCTTAAAGAAAGGGCCGGTGGACAGGAGGCTGGGTCAGTTCCCCTCGGAGCCCAACAAGTCGGCTAGTGGTGATCGGAGGGGGAATGAGGACACCGTCGCACTCCCCTCCCCGGGCTTAAAGAAAGGGCCGGCGGGCTGGCAGGATAGAGGGAGCCCCGGCTGGTTCACCATGGAGCAGGTCCCTCAACTGGACTTAAGAGTCTACTGACTCACCTCACCAGATGGGGGATAGGGGACTCCCGGCGGCCGCAGGGCCGGCCCGATACTCACTATACAGGCGTGTGGAGCGCCATCCGGCAGAGAGCTGATTAGCTGCCAGACCATAATTCAGTCCCCGCTGGCACACAGACAGAGAGAGTACCCCCAGCTGTTCATTCACCCTACCTGCCGCCCTACCTGGACCCACCAGTGCTGCACTCTGCCTGGCCTGCCACCCAACCAGGACCACTCAGGGCTACCCCTCCCTCTGTACACCCGGGCCCACCAAGGAGTGAGTAATATATACACATATAGATATATAAGTACTATATATATATGTATGTGTGTGTGTGTGTGTGTGTATATATATATATATATATATATGTGTCCAAGAGAGCGGCACTCCAAAAAACAAATAGATCCAATTCCCTGTTGCCCTCCGTAAGAAACCTCCGTGGAAGTTCCAAACATATACATCCAAAACGGCGGCACTCAGGTATGAAGAAATGCATTTCTTCATACCTGAGTGCCACCGTTTTGGATATATATATATATATATATATATATATATATATATATATATATATATAATGTGTGTATGTTGCTTTTTCATGTCCTGACAAAAATGATGTAACTGA
The DNA here is from genome assembly GCA_031769625.1 of Taudactylus pleione. NCBI lineage: Eukaryota > Metazoa > Chordata > Amphibia > Anura > Myobatrachidae > Taudactylus > Taudactylus pleione. Next base: position 1,262,747 of record JAUIMM010000211.1, read on the forward strand.
AACGTTGACGAGCAACAGCTCTGTGTTATTCTTTTGCATATATACTCTGTGTGCCTCCTAATATTTTCTGGAATATATATATATATATAATATATATATATATGTGTGTGTGTGCATATATATATATATATATATATATATACAATGTATGTATATACAATTCATATGGGATGTAATCAGCATCCCAACGGTTAGGATACCCACACTGCTGTAGACCCGAGTCGGTGGGGGGCCCTTCACAATTTTGCTATGGGGCCCGCAAAGTTCTAGTTACGCCCCTGGTATGCAGTGTCCATATATACAGGATAGGAACAAGTAATGAGCATTACATCCAACATAAAGAACAAGATAAGTAGTAGTGTACAGTGGGCCTGATTCAGAGCCGAACGCTCTGATCAGAGCGCTCGCTCTGAATCAGTGCCCTCCTCCATGAAAATGGAGCAGCCTCCTGGCCGCTCGCATAGCTGTGGGAACGCCTCCGTCTGGCAGGCACGCCCCCGGCACGCCCACCAAAGGGGGCGTGCTGTCAATCAACATCGACAGTACGCCCCCTTTGGTGCGACACCCGGAGCGACGGAGAGCCCGTTGCTCGCCGGGTCTCGCGCATGCGCACGACGGAGCTCCCTCCGTCGTGCGCATGCGCAGTGGGGGAACATCAACCCGCTTGTGAGCGTCCTGCACTCGCGAGCGGGTCTGAATGACCCCCAGTGTCCATATATACAGGATAGGAACAGATACTGAGAATTACATCCAGCATACAGACTAAGATGAGTAGTAGTGTGCAGTGTCCATATATACAGGATAGGAACAGATACTGAGAATTACATCCAGTATACAGACTTAGATAAGTAGTATTGTGCAGTGTCCATATATACAGGATAGGAACAGATAATGAGCATTACATCCAGCATACAGACTAAGATAAGTAGTAGTGTGCAGTATACATACATACAGTCAGGTGCATAAATATTGGGACATTGACAGAATTTTCATATTTTGGCCTCTGTTCACCACCGCAATGGCTTTGAAATTAAACAAACAAGATGTGCTTTAACTGCAGACTTTCAGATTTAATTTGAGGGTAATTACATCCAAATCAGGTGAACGATGTAGGAATTACAACGGTTTCTATATGTGCCTCCCACTTTTTAAGGGGCCAAAAGTAATGGGACTATCAACTCAAAAGCTATTTCATGGACAGGTGTGAGCTGTTCCCTCGTTATTTCATTATCAACTAGGCAGGTAAAAGGTCTGGAGTTGATTCTAGGTGTAACATTTGCATTTGGAATCAGTTGCTGTCGACTCTCAATATGAGATCCAAAGAGCTGTCACTATCAGTGAAGCAAGCCATCATTAGGCTGAAAAATCAAAACAAATCCATCAGAGAGATAGCAAAAACATTAGGTGTGGCCAAACCAACTGTTTGGAACATTCTTAAAAAGAAAGAACGCACCGGAGAGCTCAGCAACACCAAAAGACCCGGAAGACAACGGCAAACAACTGTGTTGGATGACAGAAGAATTATTTCCCTGGTGAAGAAAAACCTCTTCACAACAGTTGGCCAAATCAAGAACACTCTCCAGGAGGTAGATGCATATGTGTCAAAGTTAACAATCAAGAGAAGACTTCACAAGAGTGAATATAGAGGGTTCACCACAAGATGTAAACCATTGGTGAGCCTCAAAAACAGGAAGACCAGATTAGAGTTTGCCAAACAACATCTAAAAAAGCCATTACAGTTCTGGAACAACTTCCTAAGGACAGATGAGACAAAGATCAACTTGTACCAGAGTGATGGGAAGAGAAGAGTATGGAGAAGGAAAGGAACTGCTCATGATCCAAAACATACCACCTCATCAGTGAAGCATGGCGGTGGTAGTGTCATGGCGTGGGCATGTATGGCTGCCAATGGAACTGGTTCCCTTGTATTTATTGATGATGTGACTGCTGACAAAAACAGCAGAATGAATTCGGAAGTGTTTCGGGCAATATTATATGCTCATATTCAGTCAAATGCTTCAGAACTCATTGGACGGCGCTTCACAGTGCAGATGGACGAATACCCGAAGGAAACTGCAAAAGCAACCAAAGAGTTTTTCAAGGCTAAAAAGTGGAATGTTATGCAATGGCCAAGTCAATCCCCTGACCTGAATCCGATTGAGCATGCATTTCACTTGATGAAGACAAAACTGAAGGGAAAATGCCCCAAGAACAAGCAGGAACTGAAGACATTTGCAGTAGAGGCCTGGCAGAGCATCACCAGGGATGAAACCCAGCGTCTGGTGATGTCTATGCGTTCCAGACTCCAGGCTGTAATTGCCTGCAAAGGATTTGCAACAAAGTATTAAAAAGTGAAAGTTAGATTTAGGAGTGTTTAGGTTGTCCCATTACTTTTGGCCCCTTAAAAAGTGGGAGGCACATATAGAAACCGTTGTAATTCCTACACCGTTCACCTGATTTGGATGTATTTACCCTCAAATTAAATCTGAAAGTCTGCAGTTAAAGCACATCTTGTTTGTTTCATTTCAAAGCCATTGTGGTGGTGAATAGAGGCCAAAATATGAAAATTCTGTCAATGTCCCAATATTTATGCACCTGACTGTACATACATAAAGATAACACAAATTAAGAATTACAACCAGCATCCAGAACAAGAGAAATGATAATAATGTGTAACTATGCTATGAACACAGGATAAAAACAGAAACCTGCATCAAGATTGCAATGAAAATAATAGTGTATTATAATAACGTGTATGATAATGATAAAAAAAAAATGCATCTACTAATAAAATAAACCTGCACAAAGAGAAATACATTGCATCAAGGTTTTCAAATAATGTTTTTAAATATAACATGAAATCTGCACCCAGCACTTTGAGTCCTTTTAGGACAAAAGCGCTATATAAATAACTATTATTATTATTATTATTATGATTATTATTATTATGATTATTATTAGTTCACAGATGAGCACATTTGACCTTATGATACCTGTCTGGCAGCCTGGTTACCACAATAGTAACAATGTCTTCCTTCTTTCCAGTAAAATGTATTCGTGGCATTAAGGACTACTTTGCTTCCAGACTGTACAAATCAATGAAAGTAAGTTCAATAATACACTATAATCACTATCAAAGAAGTGCATTTGCCAATTTGTATGGGGGCAGCGTAGCGAGTAGAGAATCATCGCCAGTACCCCCCCCTAACCCTTTGGTCCCATTTCCCTGATTTGGATTTCAGTCAATGGGGGAGGAGAGATATAAATTATAAACCAATCAGCCTCTAACTGTCATTGTGTTTAGCACAGCCTGTAAAATGACAGAGTTGATAAATCTCCCCCTGTGAGAAGAATTCATGCCAGAAAATGTAGATATAATTAAGGGGCAATCTAAACAAATTCATCTAGGATTAGAGTCAGAGTGATGCTTAGTATTCTTTTCATATCTAAAAAGTTGATATCAATGTATAAATCGCTGTCTGTAATATGACACATATGGGGGAATTCAATTCAGCGCGATGATGAATAGCTGCGGGAGGTAGCTCCCGCAGCTATTCGATTTAATGCGGTGTGTGCCTTGTCGGGAAGCAGGTAAGTCAGAGAATGCCGGTCCTCGCGACTTAACCTGGGTGTTAAGGCGCGGCAACCGGCATTCTCCAACTAAAGTGCTGGGCGCACAGCTGTTAGCCCCGAGCTAAGCCGGCACTTTTGTTGGGTGCGAGAAGAAATCCTTTGCCCGCCCAAACAGTGCGGTTTATTGAATAGCTGCAGCTATTCAACATCGCACTGAATTGAATTCCCTCCATTGTAAGCAAAGCACATAACAGTTTTCACTAATATTATTAGGGGTATTCAATATGGAGCGAAAACTCAGTTTCTGCGAGGTTTTCGCTCGGATGACGTCATTATCGCCGCTTTTAGTTTTACACCGTATTCAATTTGGAAACTTTTCGCCGGTGCGAAAAGTATATTGCATTCGACCCTGCGGAAAAGTATGACCAAGGAATGGGGGGCGAAAAAAGTGCAGAATTGGGGTTTTGGGGTGCAACATTTCGGAAACCACCCTGCAACCTTCAGACAGTTCCCCAAAGGTAAACTGTGTCAAAAAATAAAAAAAAAAATACCTCAGAAGACCCCAAAAAATGCACTTTCATATTGGGAGCGACAAAAAAAATTGGGGGGTACAAAGTTAAAAACTAGCGAACTACAATCTATGGGGGTCCCCAAGTATGCCCCAGAAGTTTTTTTCAGTGCAGGTGTTTGCGGCAGGTGGATTTTTCACGTTTTTGAAAACCACTTTACCAACTTTAAAATATGCTCACCCCCATTTTTAAGTACCCCAAATTTGCTGGGACTACTTATTTTCTGCAAAAAAACCTTCTAAATACTATTCTTCACCACATTCCCAAATCCCCAAAATAGCAGCTTTCGAGCCTGTTTAAAGACCCCAAAAACCTTCAGCAGGGCTAATCGGCGGTGTCCAGAGTGATCCCCCATGTCAGAGCATCTTTTTGAGGGTGTTAGGGTGATTCCCCAAAAATCAGCGAAGTTTTCGCTGATTTCACTTTCGGCGGGTGCCGTTTTTCGACGTTTTCATATTGAATACGGGTATAAGCGGGGGCGCACGCGATACTGTTTCGCCGGCAAAAGCTGCGATGTGCGGTGAAAACTTTGATGGCCAGTTTAACGTTTCATATTGAATACCCCTCTATATGTCCAAACGTCCCGGCAGCACTTTGCAGACATCGCCCACGATCGAGTACTCGCCCTTATTTTTAAATCTGGTATAAATTTTAATGCAGTTTTGTATAAACTTGGGACTCTGGCATGTCCAAAAGAGTTTGGACATCCCAGAGCTGACATTATCATCTTCCTTCCAGGGCTTGGGAACAGCAGACAACACTCTGATCCGGATTATGGTTTCACGCAGTGAGGTTGACATGATGGACATTAGAGAGTCATTTAGAACCCACTATGAAAAGTCCCTGTACTCCATGATAAAGGTAAGTCCCCAGCGTGCCACCCTGTAATACAATCTATCTTCACAGACCAGTAAGCCTGAACTACACGGCAATTTGATGTGAAAAGTTACCATAAAAAGAACCCTTGTTTAGCACAGTCTGAGCCTGATCCTTAGATGGACGCAGATCAGACAACTGGTGCGTCCTTGTACGCAGCGGCTGTTAGATAGTATAATAATTCAGCGGCGCAGGAGTCATCTCTTGCCATTTTCTTTGACTCGCTGTTGAGTCAGAGGACGCAGCATTGGATCACCTGTGTGACCATCGATCATCTCAGTAACCCTCAGGTTACTTAGGATGACCGGGAATTCATGCTGCTGAAGCCAGCGAAGCTGCGTCCAAGGGCACAGCCACTGGCTTCTGTATGCCCAGAAAACAGAGCCCCCGTTTTCTGTGACGCTGTCTGTCACCGTCCCCAAAAACCAGCAGCATGTCAATCAAGCTGCGGCTTTGTGAGAGCGACATTGCAGCTCTGGATCTGCAGGTGCGCCATGCGGTTTCTGCGCATGCGTAGATCTAAAAACATCGGAGATGTATGCAAACATTGGTTTTCCGTACATCTCTCAATTATTCCCTCTATCATTAGTTTGTATGCTATAGGCTCTGTGCTGCTCCCTGCAGTGTTATTCAATACTTGGGAAGTATTCTGGGCACAAGGGGGAACATATAAGACAACTCTGTAATAAAGAACCAGTGACATTCTATGTAAATGAGGGCAAAATGTGACAAAAGCTGAGCTGGTGTAGTGACCTTGTCCATCAATGTCATTGGGTTTGGAATTATTAGGGATTTAACCCTTCTATACTGTAGCATGCAATATGCTTTTTAGTAGTAACCCATCTGATGCTCCTTTCAGAATGACACATCTGGAGAATACAAGAAGGCTCTCCTGAACCTGTGTGGGGGCGATGACGAGTATGTATAGCCACCTACAGTGTAATATTATAATTAATATTCATTTTATTTATATACCACTCTTCTTCAATTGGACTCAAGGCGCTTTATACATCATTGTAGCACAATATGCGTACAGGTTTCACGTCCTAGTTTTCTGCTTTCTCTTGGTTTATATATTTAGCAAGATGGGACCAGATACACAGCGACGCGATATGGTATAGATTATTTCCCCTTCGCGCTAGGAACCTGGAAGTGACGTGAGTGAGGGCAGAAGTGCTGTTCTATGCCCATAAAGGCCCCCTAAAGAAGAAACTTGTCCCCTCGCGGACTCGCCACAAGATTATATTCCCCCTCTATGCCCACGTGGATGGTAGGGAATTACATTGGACAGTAGCTGATGACGTCAGGGTCACTACCCAGGCAATATGCTACAACACTATTTGGAGAGATTTCCAATATATAGAATAGAGTAAAAAAAAAGAGTTTGCACACCACCTAGTGGCCACCAGAGCCGTAACTAGACTTTGTGGTGACCTGTGCCAGAGACAGCATTGGTGCCCCCCCCCCCCCATTTTTTAAATAGTGATAGCGCAACTGAAAAAGGTCATGGCCTTATGGGGAAGGGCCAGGGAAGAGGTAGGGGCAGCCAGGAAATGCTGGGGATAAAATAAGAGGAAGCTACAAGTGAGATTGATAATAAACATGAAAATTGACAGGCCCAAACAGCGCCCCCTGCCCTATGGTGCCCTGTGCCATGGCACAGGTCGCACCACCCTAGTGGAATAGCAGATTTTTTTTTTCTTTCATTTCAAAATAATGCATAACTGCCTACAGATATCTGAACACAGCCAATGCAGTGAATATATGCATATATATTAAGCATAGCCTTACCTGCACCGATTGCCTACTGCAGACATTTGTTTTGAGACAGCAGTGAATGTTCATGAGACTACAACTTCTTTTATTTACTATGAACTTGTGATGCCACGTTTTTCATTTTAAACCGAGGTGGCATTATTCTGAATATAAAAGCTTATCTCAATTTTTGGTTGCCTCCCCCGTGTACCATAGTGTGTGCACATGAGGTGGGTCGTACATTGACAAATAGATCATCAAATAACAGGAGATGTTGCTGATTTGTTGACACACACCTTGTGGCCCAAACAGACCTGTCCGTCTGCTGGGGAGTGAGGCCGGCAGATGACTGCACACACGCCAGCCAGTCAGATTGTCCAGCCTGAACTTCTGTCACTGAGGGCTTAAGGGTGATCTCCACCTTTGTAGAATTCCATATGTGTGTGTGTGTGTGTGTGTGTATGTATATATATATATATATATATATATGTATATATGTACTGACAAGCCCTGCTTAGCTGCAGGTGACATGAATCTGTCAAACACGGAGGATATAGAAATCTTATCTAACAGATACTGAAAATTGGATATCTGATGACTGCATCCCACGTGGTTACCAGTAAGGGAGATTTCAGTCTGAAGGGCTATTCCCATATATGAACACAGCAGTGGTTTATACCACCATTTTAGGTACTCCTTTACCCTATTGGTGATTGATGATTGGTGGTGGAGAAATTCTTACATATGATATTGCACTAGGAGGCGCTTTTTTTCTCATCTTTTTTTAGAGATATATATATATTGTTTTTGCTCAACATCGCAAATATGGACAAGTGTATGTAATGAAATATATAGCGGTGTGCTTTATCTGCCTGGAGTTTTGGAACCTGTTTATTGAATGAGGATGAAGTGACAGGCGAATCGGCCATCTGCAATGATTGTTTCCTGTCTTTGGTATACCAATAATAGTTTTATTCTACACCTTATATATCACAGGCCCCAAGTGTGAGACAATGATGTGTAAATACTTTAAAGCCCACTGTACAGTATAATCACCTGATTACAGACTTAACCTTAACTTCACATGTGAGCTGTTCCTTTCCTTCTTATAGCGCCGCTGGGGAGTATTTCCCAGAAGCCGCCCAAGTCGCCTATCAGAAATGGGAGCTCAGTGCGACCACTGCTTCACGCGTTGAGGTTGGACCAGAACACAGTATTCCCCTCCATCTTGCCACACCTGCTGCTGTTTGACGTTATGGTCAATATAACCCCGCTAGCAGCTTCCCAGCATCCCTTTCTGCCGCTTGCTTGCCTCACGTTAGCCAAATCTAAAATGCTTGATTCAACTAACCAGCTAATTGTTTTTGTTTCCAGTAGATATGCTGCTAACACTTTTCTTCCTCCTAAAGTAGCACTGGTAACTTTATATTAATTACTCCTGGTTTTCTGTCTCTCCAATGCATTCCAGTGCTAGCAAACTATTGTAATGCATTGTCGCCTTTCTTCTTGGCTTTACACTGAAGAGCCAAAAGTCATGGTACTATAGGTGCACAGTATCTTGTAGAACCCCCCTCTAGCGCTGCAAAGTACAGCAACTCGACGTGGCATCAATTCCACAAGGGGACCGAAGACCTCTGGAGAGATGGTGACCCATGCCGTCTGGATAGCTTCCCACAGCTCCCTGATATTTGTAGGTGCAGGATATTGGGTGCGAATGGACGTCTCCACCACTTCCCATAAATGCTCGATTGGGTTCATGTCAGGCGAACGTGGTGGCCACATCATTTGTCAGAACACTCTAGAATGCTCCTCAAACCAATTCTGAACAACTTGGGATCAGTTACATTGTGCATTATCCTGCTGGAATATTCCATCGTTATGGGGGTCCATGAGGTCCATGAAGAGCTACAAATGGTCAATAAGCAATGCAACATAGTGGTTACTGATCAATGACGTGTTCAGGCGGACCCATCCTATGCCACGTGAAAACGCCCCGCACCATTGTGGAACCCAACCAGCCTGCTTGGTACATGGTTGACAGTTGGGATGTATGGCCTCATATGGCCTGTGCCAAAGCCTACACTAGGCCCAAAACAGCTGGAACCATGACTCATCGGACCATGCCACATGTTGCCAGTCCACCAGGGTCCAATTAGCGACGTCACAAGCCCAGGTGAGGCATTGTGTCCAGTGTCATATTGTTAACAGGGGCACGCTGGTGGCTCTTCTGATCCCATATCCCATGGAAGCTAAAGAACGCTGCTGTGACCTGCTGGCTATGCATCTGGTACCTCCAGCATTGAATGTGGATGTGATTTGAGCCAGTGTCTCTTGTGTTACCACGGACAAGTCTGGCCAGACACCTCTGGTCACGATCATTAAGCACCCGTGGTCGGCCACTGTGCTGTCCATGGTGGGTGGTAGTGCCGTCCATGAGGTATTCCACGTGACACCGTAAAACAAGGAATGTTCAATGTTTGCACAACTTCGGAAATCTAATGTCCCATCCGTCAGGCACCCACTATCATGCCCCGTTCGAACTACCATAATTCACATCGTTTTGCCATGAGCAGCCTAGCTGGTGTTCAAACTGACTCGCGAGATGTCAGATTACAACTGCTGCAGGTCTGGGCATTTCCAAACCATCACAGTACGGTGACGCCATTTACCATTACCTTTACATACTGCTGTCCCATTACTTTTGGCACTTCAGTGTATAATCACACTAACTGTATTCTACTTTCCTTTAGCAACATGCTATATATTGTGGGGGAGGTTATGATTCAATGGAAAGTCTAACCAAAGTATATTGTTAATAGTATTCAAGATACAATAACTTTTAGATTGGTATATTTTATTTACCATCTGTGTAATACAACAAACCTTTTTAGACACAGCGGCTCTGTCGCTATACAAACTGATGCTGGCAACAGTAATCAGTATTGGTTCAATAGTGGCATACAGTAGGCACAAACACATGAAGTGAGATAAGCTTGCTATGTTGGAGGAAATGGTAAAAAAAAATTATATATAGTAATAAAACAGAAAATTGTTCTAAATATAAAAAAAATTTTTTTTAATAAAGAATAATATATTTTGAGTGGACGTCCCTCTCTTTTTCCTTTTAAACATTCACTATTGTATCTTTGTTTCTAACTGATGGATAATGGAAAAATCCTAAAAAATTTAAATAAAACTGTGCCACCTACTGGCGGATGTACATTAGTGCAGTCTGCAAACAAAAACATCTATATAAACATTTATATAAATCGAAACATTATTATCATGTATTCATGGAGTCGCCACAAAGTATAGCATCATACAAATATAATACAAACATCTATATATTCAGTAGGAATAATAAAAACATGTTTTGTCCTTTTCCATGTTGAGATTTTCTTATAGGGTACTAAAATAGATTAAGGTGCAAAGTTATTGGCTAAAATAATTATTTAAATTTCAGAAAAAAGTATATATTTAAAAAAAAAATAAGATTTTGTTTATAGCAGTACAAGATTAGAGCTCTTTGTAAATTCATCTGTATTTTATATTTTTTTTAAATACAAAGAAAGGTTAGTTTAACTACTACAGTATTTTATTAGTATTGAAAAACAAACAATGCAAGAAAGGGGTTGAGTGTAGATCAGGGGAGTCAAACTCGGGCCATCCAGCTGCAGTGGTACTACACATCCCACCATGCCCTGTACAGTTTTAGCATGCCCTAATAGCAAAACTGTTGCAGTGCATGCTGGGATCTGTAGTTCAACTGCAGCTGGATGGCCCGTGTTTGACACCACTGGTGTATGGGGTACGCGGGTTGAGGATTTTTAAAACACTCAGATAGCTCAGTATAATTCCTGATACAAAACAAAATTCAACATTCATCAAGAATTTGTGTTACACCAATATTCTAGCCTAGAACGTAATACATAAACTGCACGATTACAGAATAAGACTATATACCGCTGTATGGAAAATGCTTTTATATTTTATAATATTTCCTCTAGTTGAAAGGAACCATACAGCCTGCGGCTGACTTCAATGCGGACAGTGATGGAAAGGCTTTGAGGAAAGCAATGAAAGGATTTGGTAAGGACGCTTTATGGTTGGAAATATTATTCTTCATTATAGGAATGTTCTAATGTGAGTCTTCAGCACAGAACCTTGGATGGGCTTACACATACCTCCCAACATTTGAAATTGCCCAATCAGGACAAAATAGACCCCACCCCCAATCTGCCCAGAGACGCCCACTTTTTCCCAAAACCCCACCCCTTTCGCGGCGTGGGAATTTGTAATGTCTTGTGATTTTCAGGATCATTGGGATCCTGTGCTGCATGAAATCATTTCCAGTATAGAGTTTCTGATATAGGGTGTAGGTTCCCTAATTTGCTGGGAGAGGTTATCTACCCTCTAATGATGTTACTTTACTACCTTGTGTATTGCCTCCTGCCAGTTATATCCCTTTTTATTATAATTTTTTCAGCTGTTTATTGTAGCAGGCCAATTCATTTCTGTTGCCTTGGGATACGACATAGATCTGCTCTGCTCTGTAAATTGCACACAGTGTACCCAAAAAGCAGCTTTATGTCATATCCAAAAACAAAAACATGGAGGAGACTAGAAACAAAATGTACTTATAATAAATAAATAAGCCCGTACTATAAATTGTGATAGCTCCATGGTAATATAACTGCCCTATATTGATACCAAGCAAAAAGACAATTGAGTGAAACTTTTATAATAATAATAATAATAATACAAATAAAATCTGTGCAAATGTTATCTCTGGTCAGTGTTTTAAGCACATACTTCTATGGTACTAATGTGAGTACATTCCAGGGTCAAACAATTAGAAATATATGAATTCTCTGGAAATTTGGCCCAGAATTTGTCAAAATTGTGTTGAAACTTGTAATCTCTATAGTAGAATATGATGCCTCCACTTCTAAAAAATATTTGTCAAATTGGCCAGAACATTTGTCTCCCTTTGGGGTATATAGATTGCTATTTCAAACTATGATTGCACATTTTTACACATTTATGCATGTCCCGCAGGCACTGATGAGGATACCATCGTTGACATACTGACCAAACGCACTAATTCTCAGAGGCAGGAGATACTTAAAGCTTTTAAGTCACACTTTGGTCGCGTAAGTCTTGTTTTATTTATTGTAAAATTGTCTTTAAAATAGTAAATTGTTTTTATTTATTTTGCCTTTTTTTTAATTTATTTTTTTACCTTTTTCATACCATTTCACTTACAAGCAGGAGAGAGATCTTGTGATATCTTTCCTCACGATCCGGGGACACTGTGTCTATGCACAGGAGTCTCTCACAAATGTGAAAGACTCCTCCAAAATGCTGGGGATGCAGCTCTCAGGGAGAGCAGTGATCGATACTCGCTGTCCCTATGAGTTTTCCTTAGTTTATAGTGCGATAATTTGATTAAACTTGAAAAATATCTGCAGCGAAATCGCAGCAGTTCCGCGATTATTAATACATAGGCCCCTTAGTGATATAGTAACTAAAACCTCTAAAAAGGGGAAGTGGCATAGCAACCAATCAGAATTCGGTTATCATTTTCTAGTCTGAAGATAAATGATAACTACAGTCTGATTGGTTGCTGTGTACAACACCTCCGATTTTCTTTTTAGCAGTTTTAGTGAATCTACATAATACATATTTATACTCACAGATCACCTTTCGTACTAGGTATTTGATGGAGTCTGACACCAGCTGCTGGCTAGGCAACGGCAAAAGCCGGATATTCTTCTAAGAGCTACATGTATGGAATTGTAAACCTGTGTTTTTCATAAAATATATTATTTTATACTGTTACCGTAAGTTGTTATATTTGGATTTCATGGTGACACGATTCAGCCTGACGTTGCGCTTATCTTATATTTAGGACTTGATGGCGGATTTGAAGTCTGAGATCTCTGGATCATTGGCCAAGTTGATCCTTGGACTTATGCTGACACCTGCTCAATTTGATGCCAAGCAATTAAATAAAGCCATTGCGGTATCTACAGTTTCTTTTTTGGCTATCCCCTACTAATACCATACAAATATGTCCTATAGCTACCTTGGTGCCTTTTATCCGCTATAGAGATCCCATGAATGAGTCTATATTTACCCTGACGACAAATGATCGTAACTGCATCGGCCTCAGCTGTGCTTGTACATTTTTCCATACTGCTCCAATGGTCCCGAACGCCACTGATTGCCATGTCCAGTTACTGCTGGAGATATATGGTCTACCATTGTTTGTTGCCCTAGCTAGGAATCAATGGCTCAGCCAGTTAGTTAACCTGGCCAGGTGGGGGTGGGGCTTACTCACTGAGAAAAGATCAGAGCCAATCCAGGTTAACGTGAACCTGTCACCTACATACAGTGCAAACAGTCTTTTTGTGAGTTTGTCTAGCTATGTAAAGTATCTAATTGTACCTGTCGTCTGCACACAATGGGGGCTGCCATTTTGTAGACTACCTGTACCTCCAGTCTGTGTAAGTAACAGCTACACTTTATCTGACAAAAAAAAACAGATTATGATCTGATGTGACAGCATTGATTAATTATGGCAGTGTGTATAGAATCCTTGTATAGCCATACCTGCTAAAAGTCCAGATTTTTAGTCCAGGAGGAGCAGGACCTTCCCGAAAGGGTTTTACAAAATGGGAGCAGTTTGGGCAGCTCATGTGTGTGACTTATTAGGTCTTGAAGCACAAATATAAATGTCCACACGTATGCCCTATCATCACATGAGAACGGTTTAGTGAAAGTCCTTTGGATTTGCTGTCTCTGTACAGTTGTTGATCAATCAGTTTTTTTATTATAGTAGAATGTCCATAAGTTTTATTGATTTGCAGGGGGCCGGCACAGATGAAAAAGTCCTAATAGAAATCTTGGCTACAAGAAATAACCAGGAGATCCAAGCTATTAATGAAGCTTATCAAGAAGGTGAGCAGATAGAACATCGTGTTGCATCCGTCCAGCTACTAGGGGTCATTTATCACTAGAATAATGAGTAGTGACAGGGAGACTTTAAGGCAATGAGCCCTGTGATGGGAATAGTATCCAGCTAAGCCTTTCCAAGAGAGGGGACTTCTGGGGTTTACCTGGCAGCTCCCGGGTTCCGGACTGTAGACAGAAAGTAATTAGTTAGACAATGTCTAGATATACACCAGATGTTAGACAGTTAATAGTTAGACAAGGATAAAGTTCGACACAGGCAAAAGTCAGACACACTAAAGTTAGACATGTAAAAAGTTCGACAGGTACATAAGAGCGACAGGGTCAAAATTTCGACACGAAAATGGTCGACACATTTTTTTATATATTTTTTTTTTTAGGGATAGGGTTAGGCACTTACTGAAGGGTTAGGCACTTACTGGAGGGTTAGGGTTAGGCACTTACCCAGACGGTTAGGGTTAGGCACCAGGAGGGAGGGTTAGGCATCAAGGGGAGGGTTAGGGTTAGGGTGAAGATTAGGGCTAGAAAACTTTAAAAAATAATTGTCGACCATTTTTGTGTCGACCATTTCGTGTCGAACTTTTGACCCTGTTGACCTTTTGTACCTGTCGAACTTTTTACATGTCTAACTTTAGTGTGTCTGACTTCTGTTTGTGTCTAACTTTTTTCCCTGTCTAACTATTGACTGTCTAACATCTGGTGTCTATCTAGACATTGTCTAACTAATTACTGTCCATCTCTTATACCACACCCGCAGTTCCTGCGGACAGATCAGTTTCATCCTACTTCTAACAAGTCCCTATACTTTCATTGCCCTAGTGATACTGCTTCTAAGGCTCTTAGAACACTGACGATCAGTAAGATGTGTCTGGCATAGACAAGGCCATAGCAGGTCTGGCAGGATGTATTTGCGGGTGGATGTTCTCAGTTAGCTGAATCCCATAGCTGGCAAACTATGAGAATTGTTACCCCAAAGACATTGCAGATAAGTACGTGCATCAAAGCATGTCAGGATGGCAACTAAAATGCAGAGAAAGATTAGTTGTTCAATTTTAAAAATAAAGTAAAAAATATTAGATTTTCCAGGTAAAACATTTTTAGTGAAAAATCTTTAAAACCTGGAACTTTCACTGGAAATGAAAGTCCCTTCTCTTTTTCGGGAAGTTTATTTGAAGGATAATGTGAAAGTGCAGAATCTGCACCTTTTTATACAGTAACGGAAGTGCAGTGTTTGTGCCTATGATTGCAAGAATGTACTTTCCTTATGAGGAAGCTCAGGGATTTGCAGGTGTATGTATAGTCGTCCAATTTTTAGCATACAGTGTTTATACAACCATAATGGAAAAAACAGATTTCATTTTGCAGGAAAATATTTAAATGAGACCTAAGAGGTGGAAGATGATTTGGGGACAGCAGTGCTTTATGGGAACCACAAAGCATTTCTCCTGCTGCAAAGGAGCTTGGAGATCTCACATGTTTGGTACAGTAGGTGGCAGTAGCATAGAATTCGATGACTATTTCCACATGCCTGAGCCAGACCTGTATGCATAAAATAGTGTATATAGCGTAAATTCCTATGTTCGCAGCCAAACGTCTCCGGAACCTCGTGCTTAAATCTGCCCCTTAGTCTACATAATTACGTGCACTCAGTTGCGTATCTATAATGGGTGCAATGTACACGGGCCCCTGGGTCCAGGGGGGCCCACACCACACACCCTGCACCGATTTCTTCATTACCTACAGTACCTCTCCGGAGTCTCGCGTTGGCAGTGCCAGCGCTGCAGAAATCACCCGAAAAGTGGAGTGGTGGCCATTATTCCAGTGTTATGCGCATGTGCTGCAGACTCTAGCACAGCACCACAGTCTACTAGTGCTCATAATGGCACTGAAAGAGCCTAAGCCTAACTGTCCCCTCCCATAGCCTAACCCTAACTGTCCCCTCCCATTGCCTAACCCTACGTCCCCTCCCGCAGCCTAACCCTAACTGTCCCCTCCCATAGCCTAACCCTAACCGTCCCCTCCCGCAGCCTAACCCTAACTGTCCCCTCCCATTGCCTAACCCTAACCGTCCCCTCCCATTGCCTAACCCTACGTCCCCTCCCACAGCCTAACCCTAACCGTCCCCTCCCGCAGCCTAACCCTAACTGTCCCCTCCCATTGCCTAACCCTAACCGTCCCCTCCCGCAGCCTAACCCTAACCGTCCCCTCCTGCAGCCTAACCCTAACTGTTCCCTCCCATTGCCTAACCCTAACCGTCCCCTCCCGCAGCCTAACCATAACCGTCCCCTCCCGCAGCCTAACCTTAACTGTCCCCTCACTCAGCCTAACCCTAACTGTCCCCTCCCGCAGCCTAACCCTAACTGTCCCCTCCCGCAGCCTAACCCTAACTGTCCCCTCCCGCAGCCTAACCCTAACTGTCCCCTCCCTCAGCCTAACCCTAACTGTCCCCTCCCTCAGCCTAACCCTAACTGTCCCCTCCCGCAGCCTAACCCTAACCCTAACCGTCCCCTCCCTCAGCCTAACCCTAACCGTCCCCTCCCACAGCCTAACCTTAACCCTCCCACACTATTGCCTAACCCTAACTGTCCCCTCCCGCAGCCTAACCTTAACCCTCCCACACTATTGCCTAACCCTATCCCCAATACTCACCTTCGGAATCTGTCGCTATTGTGACTGTCTGGATCCAGATTACATCCCGTGATCAGGATAGAAAATGACCTGATTTAGGTGCGTTCTGCGGGGAAAGCAGTGGGTGTAACACAGGCATCTCGTGTATGATCCCTTAGCTAATTTGGAATATGAAGTAATTTATTCTTTCTTGAAGGTGATGTGAAATTGATTTTGTGGTTTTATTACAGCAGGGAACGTCAGTCATGTGTTAGCTGGAACTCTCCATAGTAAGTGTGTATCTCTATTCTTCTTCTCAACAGCTTACCACAAGTCACTGGAAGATGCCATAAGCTCGGACACATCCGGACATTTCAAGAGGATTCTCGTCTCCCTGGCATCGGTTGGTTAACAAGTACATTCACACAGGGGGAGATGCATCAAGCCTTGGAAAGAAATAATGTGGGGGGAGGGGGGTTGCTCAAAGCAGTCTTTGAAATGACAGAAGCTGATTGGTTGCTTTGGGCAACTTCTCCACTTTATCTCTCTGCAAAGCTTGATACATCTCCCCTACAGACAATTGCACAGACACATACACCCTCACACAGAGACACTGACATTCACACAGAGACACTGAGGGGTACATTTACTAAAGTGGGAGTGTTTAGATAGCAACTAATCAGGTTCTAACTATTATCTTCTAGTAGGTGCTAGTTAAATGTTAAGTAGAATCTGATTGGTTACTATGGACAACATCTCCACTTCTATAAGTTCTCATACATATTATGCATAAGTACTTTCCTATTATAGATCAGTGCTTCTCAAGTCTAGTCCTCGTACACACTAACAGTGCATGTTTTCCAGGTCTCCCCGTAGAATCACCAGTAAAATAATTAGAACCACCTGTGGATCTTTTAAAATGTCTCAGGGGTCTATTTACTAAGCAGTGTTAGGAGACAGAGTGAAAAGTGATAAGGTGCCAGCCAATCAGCTCCTAACTGCCATCTCACAGGCTGTGTTTGAAAAATGACAGTTGGAAGCTCATTGGCTGGCACCTTATCACTCTATCTCCTAATACTGCTTAGTAAATAGACCCCCTCAGTCAGTTATGTATACACCTGTGCTCCAGCAAGGAGATATGCAAAACATGAACTGTTTGTGTCTTCCGAGGACTGGATTTGAGAATCACTGTTGTAGATGGCATTCAATGAGACCATGGCCCTCATTCAGAGCCACTCGCTAGCGGCAGTACGCTCGTTCCGAGCGATGTTCGCACATCTGCGCATGCGTACGGTTTTTAGTACGCATGCGCGAACCAGTCAGTGCGGCCGAAAATCGTTGGTACGCAATATAGCGAGGGCCTGCTATTTTGAGTGACAGAATGAGGCGTATGTGGGTGGTAACAGGGGAAGGTGCTTGAAAACGGGGAGTGGAGATCCGAACGCAGGCGTGCTTAAAGGTCAAAACGGGCGTTTTAAGGGAGTGCATATTTAATACAGCAGCGTCATTGACCACGTCACTTGGTTTTTTTTAACTCAGAACTGCTCGCAAAATAGCGGTTGAAAACACCAACCACAAGAATAGCGAGCAGTTCATACGCTGTACGATGTACTCGATTAATCTAATAAATAGCGGACATGACGTATGGTGCGTGCGGCCAGGGGGCGTTTTTATCAAAAAAACGAGCGTATGTTTTGCTCGCTCGTTCAGACTTAGAGGTGGGAACAGACTGCAATTTGCGAACGGATCATTTGAATAGCCACCCCTTGTTTTTGAACGAACGACCACAAATAGCGAACGGCTCTGAATCAGGCCCCATATCCATAACTGGATGAGTTGTACCCTCTAAGTAGAAAAACAACTCACAAAAAAATCCGTAAGTATCTCTAATAAAGTTTCTTGTGTTATTTTTTC
Source organism: Taudactylus pleione (assembly GCA_031769625.1). Classification (NCBI taxonomy): domain Eukaryota; kingdom Metazoa; phylum Chordata; class Amphibia; order Anura; family Myobatrachidae; genus Taudactylus; species Taudactylus pleione. Next base: position 1,281,016 of record JAUIMM010000211.1, read on the forward strand.
ATATCCATACTCATAATCCTTTGAAAGCATTATTCAGGTACAGTTTAATGTTGGTATAATTTTTATTACCTTTTTTTAAAATTCACTGGTAAAAAGGACAGCTAAAATCTGATTGGTTGTCATGTGATAGAAAATATATTTGCCCAATGGGACTGATTTACTAACATTGTGCAAGGTGGACAAGAGTTCTGTAACAAAGCACCAAATCAGATTCTAGCTGTAATTTGGTTATGCGTGCTAGAAAACTGACAGCTATAATTTGATTGGTTGCTGTACTGTAGCTTACATCACATTTACAGTATAAAACAAAAACACAGTTGTTATCAGCGCTTAGGACCTCATTCAGAGGCGGTCGGAGGATGCAAGCGGTCGCTCAGAAACTGGGCGGCCACTTGCATCCTGACCGCCCGCCTCTGTTTCGGTCGTTAGGCTGTGGGTTAACACCCACAGCTCTAACGACCGCTCCGGTGATGGTCGACATTGGGTTGTGAATGTGAATGTTTTGATCTAAATATGAACTAATACCTCATACTTTAATATTGTTCTATATACGCAGATTTGCAATAGTTACGGTAAGTGCAGGCGACACTGGTTTATTTATTTATACCCTGGACAGTATGGGATTTAGCAGGTGCAGTTTTATTTTGTTACTATTTTCCATCACATTATTTCACACTATACTGTGTTAGTGAATAAGCATCAATAAGCAATTACAGCTATGACGGAGCATCCATATTTGTCTCTCTCTCGTTAGGCTAACCGTGATGAGGCGGGTGAAGACTTTGAGAAAGCCAGCGAGGATGCTAAGGTAAGAATGGGGGTATCCAAATTTACACATTAAACGCGGATTATTCATACTCACCTGGAAAGAAGCAATGATATGTATTAGAAAGTAATGTGGGGTAATTCAGTATGGTTGTAATCACAACCCAGTAATGACAATCACTTTAGGGGGGAGCAGGGGAGGGGAGGTTATAAAGTGTAGGTAAAATTACTTACCAATAAGGTCAAATTCCAGCATATACTATAACATACAATACCACATTCGCCTCCAATTTACCTCCACTTTCCGGCTATACACTACAGGTTAATTCACTATATTTTTCAATTTATTTGAACTCTTTTTTTTTTTTGAGCTCTCCACTTTCATAGAATGGCCCCTTGTTTGCTTATTGCAGCCACATATAAAGTTTATACAGGATGTTGTACTCTAGATGGCAGAGTAATTCCTACAATAGGCTTCCTTTATCAGAAGTAGGCGACCTGTGGCTTATTAGATGTCTCAGGCAGGCTATATATAGGGCTTGTAGTTCTGCAGCAGCAGGAGAGCAATAGTTTGCCTTCCCCTTATTTATCAAGTGAAATTAGGTTCCTGCATCAGAAAATTTTCAGTAGCATTGTCTCTATGTGATAAAGTTACTAAGAATCGTTTTTGACTTCTAAACGAAATCGCTGGACATTGTCGGAACGTTTTCCTCAAAATCACAAATTTACTAAGCATTGTATTTGATTTTTTTTCTAGATCCAAGGGTGATACTAATAATGGATCTGCTAACAGTCGTATTTATACTGATCTGTGCAGGCTTTGTTGTGTTAAAAAGTAAAGAAGTGGTTAATAATTGAAACTTTTTTTGCGCAGGGTCTCCCCTCAAATAACTATCACTGGGCTGAAGCAGCCGGGGGGGCTTACACTACAGCAGGGAGATACACCGCATGGGGACCCCCTGCCATAATGTAAAACCAGCACCAAACTTGTCAGCCCAGGGCTGGAAATCCCATCCCGGCTGGTTTGGCCCAGTGCTGTTTACTTAAAAAACAGGGGGGACCATAAGCTGGATTTTTCCCAGATTTTCCAGTACCAGAATAGGCTCTTAGGTCCAGGGCTGGTTGTGATTTTTTTTTTTTTTTTGGGGGGGGGGGGCAATTTAAAAAGATATATGAACCCTTTCACAACAGAAAAGCCTGCACAGATCACACTGATGTGTGCAGTGCTTCGGACACGTGGACGGGTCATTTTATTTCTTTATTCGGATGTGATTTTGATCACGTTTGACGACACAATTCTTAGGGGATCTGTGATTTCTATTCTTGTCTAAACCATACGATGTTTGTTCCCAGGGCCGTAACTAGGGTGGTGCGACCTGTGCCATGGCACAGGGCACCGCCGGACAGGGGGGCTGTTTGGGCCTGTCAATTTTCTGTTTGTTATCATTCTCACTTGAATATTCCCCTTATTATATCCCCAGCATCGTCTAACCTCCCCTATCTCTACCCTGGCCCTTCCCCTTGAGGCCATGCCCCTTTTTCGGGTGTGTTTTGTTCCTATTTTAAAAATAGGGGGGCACCCATACTCTTGCTGGCACAGGGCACCAAAAATTCTACTTACGGCTCTGTTTGTTCCCATAGTCTCATGAAGTCTATTGCCGTCTAAAGTCCTGCTTCTCATGCGATTTTTATGCGAGTTTGCTTTCGGAGGATATCACTGAAAAAGCCCAAATTGACCAACAACAACTTTGCCCTGAGTGTAACCTATCCTCTAACCTATCCTCTAAGTCAGGGGTCTTCAACCTTTAAGACAGTGTGGGCCACATTAAAAAATTCAACGAAGCCCGAGGGCCACTAAGCTCTACGGTGGTATTTAGACTCTGCCCCCTCCTCACACAATTATGTCCCATAACTGCACCCTCCGACAAATAGGTCCCAGAACGGCCCCCCTCCTCCCACAATTATAATTATGCCCCATAACTGTCCCTCCTCAGATAATTGGCCCCCTTCCTCAAACAATTTTGTCCCATATCTGCCCCCCTCTGCAGTGCCCCCAGTAGTGCCCCTTATACAGTTTCCCCTGTAGTGGTCAACTCTATGTAGTGGCCCCAGTATTGGTGCCCATTATGCAGTGCCCCAGTGGTAGTCCCACCTATGCAGTGAATACATATAGGGCGCTGTCTTTTTAAGTAAATTTCAAGGTAGAATCCAAGTGCAGCTCTCCGTAAGGGGTGGCTAAACCTTAAATCAGGAAAAACAAATGTGACAAAAGGGAGCACAATTAGGAAAAGACATGTTCAGGATGAAACACATTTAAATTGAGTCACTATAACTCAGAAGAATCACATTGATACAGTTACACTAAATAAATGTCTAAAACATACAAAATAAGTACAAGTGTCAACAGATGTCAAATTGTTCCAGATACCCAGTGATCTCATATGATTCGATAGAATTAAAAAAATTCCTTCATGAATTAAGACAATTGTCTTCTTCCATAAAAATTTGCCTCTGAGGAAAAGGCCGGACATACTGTACAAGACCCGAGAAACGCGTTAGAATACCTTATTTCTATTTCAATATACAGGTATGGAGATCCATTACTAAGGGACAATCCAGAACTTTTGATGGTAATCAGTACCACTACTATCCAGACGAAGTGGAAAGATAAGGAGCAGCTTGATTTATCTCCACAGTTATCTCCCTGGTGCCTAGGGACTGAAGTTCTTATCCATGTACTTATCCTAATTAGAACTTATTAATATTATATTAAACATTGCTATTGCTATTGCTCTCCCTTTTGTCGCATTTTGGTCCACCTATGCAGTGCCCCCTATACAGTGCCTCCAGTAGTAGTCCCACCTATGCAGTGCCCCGAGTAGTAGTCCCCCCTCCAGTGCCCCCAGTAGCAGATCCACCTATGCAGTGCACCCAGCAGTAGCCCCCCTATACAGTGGCCCCAGTAGTTGTCCCCCCTATGCAGTGCCCCTTAAAGAGTGCCCCCAGTAGTATTCCCCCTATGCAGTGCCCCCAGTAGTAGTCCCCTCTATGCAGTGCCCCTTGTATAGTGCCCCCAGTAGTGGTCCCCCCTATACAGTGCCCCTAATATAGTGTTCCCAGTAGTAGTCCCCCCTATGCAGTGCACCCAGTAGTGCCCCGCCCCTATGCAGTGACAGTGCCCCTTACATATATAGGACAAAGACACACAAAAAAAACACAACACTTACCTGAATCCAAGCTCCCTCGCCCATCGCCTTCCGCTCCTCCATCCTCCCAGCCCGCTCTGCACTGTGGGAGAGATGTCATGATGTCTTTCCCATCACCCACTTTAGGGGCTAGAAGGTGGAGCTCATGAGTGAACTCCAGCTCAGCTCCGGCTGTGGGTGCAGCAGCCAATGAGAGTCTGTCTGACTCTCATTGGCTGCCAAAACAAACACACCGCCGCCGGCGGCGATGTGTTTGTTATTGTGTAGTGCAGACCACAGTCACTGCGGTCCGCGCTACACTAAATGAAACGGACCTGGAGGGGATGACATTAGGGTGTGCCTGCACACCATCAGCGGGCCACGGGGAACAGCTCCACGGGCTACCCGTGGCCCACGGGCCATGGGTTGAAGACCCGTGCTCTAAGTGCCCCTACTATCTAATGATGTGCATGGAGGGTCTGTCGTCTACAGAGAAGACCCTGGTAGAGAATACTGCACCCTAAATGAAATGGTGGCTAGTGGAAGGGGGGGTGGCTAGGTTGACTACAGATGTTTGTATTTAATTGAACTTAATTGCTAATTAGTATAAAATCTTATTATATGATACATCATTAAAGAGCAATAATGTATATACATTGTGTACTGTAACTTTAGCATTTGCTGACAACACTCACAGGCTACATCTCCTGCCATAAACTTGGTGCGTATATTACTGTTCTCTCGTAGTGTAAACTGGCGCATATTCTAAACTTGCAGAACTGGAGAAATTTTGATATTTATCCAGCTCTGCAAGCTGCGCACTGTGCACCTCTTTTTGGGGGCTTTTTACGCCTTTGTTTCTTGTTTTCCAGCTCTACTCAATGGTCATCCGACTTGTGGAATGGTGGATCAGTCACCCTCCTAAAGCCATAACACAGGAAAGCGGTGGATAGCCATTTTTACCCACTGCTATTACTTTCCTGGTTTCCCGTTCCTAACGGGATGCAATCGGGAAGCCGGCTGACATTATGCCGACAGCCGGCTTCCCGACTGTCATATCCCGACGAGGGTGAAATGCCCGGAGTCTAGATGTAGACGCCGCTCATTTCACCGACGCCGGGAGACCGGCACCCGGCATCCTGATCGAAGGGATGCCGGGTGCTGCGAGCGGACAGCCGTGGAGGGGAGGGTTAGGTTTAGCGCACCCAGGGGGGACTTAGGGTTAGGCACCCCCCCAGGAGGGTTAAGGTTAGGCTAGGGGAAGGGAGGAGGGTTAGGGTTAGGCACCCCCCCAGGGGACTTAGGTTTAGGCAGCGAGGAAGGGGGGGTTAGGGTTAGGCACTTATAGGGGGGATTAGGGTTAGGCACTTGGGGGGGAGGTTAGGTTTCGGCACCCCTATGGAAGGTTAGGGGGCTAGGTTAGGTAAGTCATTACTTACCTTACGACGATCAGGATTTCCAGCGTTGACGGTCTACCGCTGCCGGGATCTGTTCCAGTGTCGGGCTGCCGCTGCCGGGAATCGAACCACCGGCCATGCAGACGGCGGTATTTCATACCGATTCCCTTCCTAACAAAGGCGTCCCTACCTCATTAGACACCCAGGTGCGGCCGGCACCCCCATTGTGACATCACTGCTTCCTACAGATAAGAGGGCCTGAGATTAGTGTATAAGGAAATAAGGGAAAAGTAAAGGAGAACTCCAGGCAATTTAAACAAAGTATGTAATATCTCTGTAGCCCCAGCTAGATAAGCTAATCGGTCTAATGTTTGGGAATCCAAGCTTCATGAACTACTCTATACTAGGGATTGACATCTGAAGCCAATAGATCGCAACCATCAATGTTCCTGATCTGATGGAAGTACTTTTTCCATCGAATTGCGGGTTTTCGATTGTTACCAGTATGTGCGCATGCAAGAAGCTCTGACTGCTTCAGCTTTAGCGCACAGTATGAATATCGATGGTTATACCGTTAATATACCGGAAACCCAGCAACCATTCGATACCAGGCTTCCGATGTCCATCCCTGCTCCACAACTCAAGCAACAAAACCAGTTTCGGCTTCAGGACTAGATTAATGTGATAGTAGGCAGGGTGCACGGAACATCAGCAGTTTAATTGCGTGGAAATTCTAAATCAACAGTTTTTGACAATTTTAAAAGTTTTTCGGCCAATCCAGGCCACCTTGTGGCCAAAGTCACCTGCCGCACAGGTAGTCCATGCACCTATTGGCATAATTGTAACTGTTCTGCCAAAAATGGAATTATTTAGAGGTGTGGTTTTATTTACATTTTGATATCGTCTGGAATTCACCTTTTTGAATTAATTTTTTTTTTTTTTTTGTGGGAGGTTTTCTGACAGTTATCTAGATTATCATTTGATAAGTGTGGATGTCAGGTCTGCTATAAACAAGTATCACTGGCAGCAATTATATTATTTCTTCAACCCTATATAATGCTTTCTGAACTGCTGGGGAAAGTCCAATTTAACAAGTTTACTTCCGGTGTCTTCTAGAAAAGCCAAATCAGTGGTTTCCTCACGTGAAATCAATTATAAGCAAAAATATTTTCTTTTTTCTTTTTCTTTTTTTTTTAAATATGTATTTGGAATTTACCAAACTATCCAGTCACATCATTTACGGGCTTCTAAACGTGAGGCCGGCAGCGCAACAGTATTTGTTTTTCCTTTTAGCCCATTTCTTGGTGCACGTCCTTGGAATTTGCCGCTCAGATAAACAGTCTGCTCATGAGTTCTTTTTATTTAAGTTTTTGTGTGTTTGAAGGACTATATTATATTATATTGATCATACAAAAATGCGACTGAAAGGTGACCCGCTAAAATTGCTGGACTGAAACGCAATCGGGACTGTGAAAAATACAGTGTGGAAAAATGGCTGTGCCCCCTCCCTCAAACTTGCGAATGTCCCTTTAAATGTGTCCCCTCTACCCCTTTATCTCACTTGAATACCCCTGTCCGGCCAAACGAAATCTTGTTTTTGAATGTGGTCGAGGCGTTAGACACAGAGAGGTGCCTAATCTGTGCTGAATGATGTAATCACCTGAGGCAGCCATCTTGGCATGAAAATCGGCGCGCTCTTCTGCATAAATGTGTGCAAATGCATGAAAGTAGCCTCTCTTATAATATCCCCCTTCTCAGCAACCCCCTTATTTCCAACTCTCGTTCTTTACTAATGTTACTCTGCTTACTCATCAGTTTTGTTATTCTTGTCATAAGACTCTTCTAACTTTTATTTATGATGAGGTGTAACTCATAAAAAAAGGTGACTTTCTCCTCTAGTGACACATGGGCGTAAATGGAGAAAGCTCCTCCCCTATTGCACCTGAGGGCCTGGTGCTGAGCCGGACGCAGACCTGGCAGCAGCTGCATCTATTGCCGCAGTCACATCTGTGCTGTGCAACTTCGATGCATGCGCAGACTTAAAAACATCGGCCAACTGCTTGTGGCATCGTCACTGCGTCCAACTCAGAACCAGCCGCAGGAGAGCGCATTTTAACCCTATTTGTTTCCTTAGGACCTCACACCATGTGGATAACACAGGAATTACCTACAGTACATGCCTTGTTGATCTGTCCCTCTACTATATTTGGGCAAATTTTAATTATTCTTCATTTCTCTCTTTCATACCACAGATTATTGCTTCAGTCCTGGTGAGTAATAATTTGTGTCCATTAAATTGTGTCTTCTGATTATAAAAAAAAATATATAGATAGATATATATAAGGGAAGCATCAGCTTCATGTAACATAGCACTTTGTTTTGTAAAATGAATATTTTTTAATTTCACACTTACGTGTTATGTGTTGCCTTTTTGTTTTACTCAGTCACCCCACCAGGGGCTAAATGTAATAAGAGTGCGGACCGGCGCCGCTGAGGGAATTCTTTAAAACTTCGGGCATACTTACATGTATTCCCTCAGCGGTGCCGGTCCGCACTCTTATTACATTTAGCCCCTGGTCTTTATTGCACACAATAAAGATCTAAGGGCCTGATTCAGCTTGGATCGCAGATGCTAATACTCACTCAATCGTCCGATTGCTGCGTTCTGCGCATGTGTATGCATCGCAGTGCGATTGCGCAAGGCGGGCACTGCTATACGAACTGCGATCGCAGAGGCTACGCAGAACCATCACAGAGTGATTGACAGGAAGTGCCGTTTGTGGGGGGTGACAGGGGGGTGGTTGGGTGAACGCAGGCGTGCCAGTGCGTTTCAACGCCGTTGCAGGGGCGTGCATAAATTATGACGGCCTACGCAGTGTGAGAACTGATAGCGTGCATGGCTGTTAGCAATTTCTGAGCAAGGTCAGGGCTTGTGCAAGTGTGCGTGTGAGTCCGATGGTACTCGATTGTACCGATGGTTTTGCTATTCTGCTAAGTATTATGGATGTGCGTATGGCACCCTTATGTTGTGCTGAGTTTGCATTGCGATCGCAGTTGAACTGCGTGCATACACAATATTGCGATCCGTAGTGAATCAGGCCCTAAGATAATAGGGTAACCAATACAAAGAGAACAGGATGATAAAATCGCACAGAGATGATGTTGTAGAATCCTGCAGATTTCCAGCGTGTCTGTGTCTCCCCGTGTGTGCGTGATGGCACCGTACTAGCTTGTTACCACTGCACCACAATACTTCATATAGAAGTCAGGGCATAAAACAGAGGCCCTGATTCAGAGCCGGACGCTCTGACCAGAGCGCTCGCTCTGAATCAGAGCCCACCTCCATTAATATGGAGCGTCCTCCAGGGCGCTCGTATAGCTGTTGGTCACCACCCACAGCATATACGAGCGTGCAGGATGATGGTCGCGATGGTCTTGACCATCGCGACCATCGAAACTGCGAGCAAAAGCCTGCGGTTGAGTTTTTCAACCGCAAGGCAGGAGTGATTTTGGCTCTATCAGAGCCAAAATCACTCCCACTGACATCACTAGTGATGTCAGTGGGGCCGGCTTCAGACGGTAGGCGCTCCCTTGGGAACGCCTCCATCTGGCAGGCATGCCCCCGGCACGCCCACCAAAGGGGGCGTGCTGTCAGTCAACATCGACAGCACGCCCCCATTGATGAGACACTCCGAGCGAAGGAAAGTCCTTCGCTCGTCGCGTCGTGCGCATGCGCAGACCATCGACCCACTTGCGAGCGGACAGCCGCTCGCGAGTAGGTCTGAATGAGGGCCAGAGTTTGGTGACAGAAAAGAACCTACAGGTCTACTTTGCCCCTTTTTTGGGGTGTTTTTTTTTTTTTTTTAAATTCAATATTTTATTAAATCTAAACCTCTTTAACTTTATTACTCTCAACCACGACAGCTGGAAGACTGTTCCATAGATCAATAACCTTATGTAAAAAGAAGTTTTTTTTCCTAATATTACTGTACCTATCAGTCTTCTTCCCTCCAATCTGAGATAGCCGCATTGCCAGCTGCCCATCCGGTTGTCCAATGTAAATATAATTCAAACTCTTGTGTATTATATATTTGTGTTGAGCTGACTTTATCTCTATGGCTGTACACTGTTCCCTATTACACATTGCTCGGTCACCACGGCGATGCTGGTATAAACGTTCACACTGCGCCGGGTCTCTCTCTTTTGTGTATACAGGAAGTCTCCGATTCAGGATCCGGTGACTCGACTTCCTTAGAAACGCGTTTTATGACAATCCTGTGCACCCGTAGCTACCCGCATCTCCGAAGAGGTGAGCAGGACTACCTTTATGTTAATCTCAGTGATGTATTTATGTATGCTGTTTTATAGCGGGGGCATGTGAATACTTTCATTTTAATCAGCCTTTTATTGTACTTTCTTTATAGCGGAGGATTTATTTTAGCACCTCTTAGCCCACCTCATACTAGCCTTAATGGCTGTTCCGTACGTATGTATACCATCGGCCTGATTGAGATGTGGACGCTAATGCCGCTGCGATTATGACTTTTTACGCAACTCGACAACAGTCTGACTCTGAACATGGCCTTAGCGTAAAAAGTATCAGTCCCCTCCTGCCACACACCTACGTCATGGCAGCCACCTCCCTGTTACCACCCATAAATGCCCACTTAATTCCACCTCTCTGTGTCCAAATAACGCTCTGTGTCCCCTGGCGGTAACCATCGGAACACATGTGCAGTGCGACTCTGATGCATTCACAGATTGAAAACATCGCCCACTTGTGTCAGACATCAGCACTGCGGCCACCTGTGAATCATGCCCCCTGTGTTCCTGTACAGTAGACCTTATTGGTCTATATGTCTTGTACAGTGTATGTCATGTAGACTGCATACCAGATACATTATTTTGGTGAATGCTGTAGCTTTTATCATTTGATGTATTTTACTTGGTGTTACTGGACAATACACATACTTCTTTATTTGACACCCTCTTTCCCCTTCCAGTGTTCCAAGAGTTCATTAAGCAGACAAACCACGATGTTGAACACACCATTAAGAAAGAGATGTCGGGGGATGTCAAGAGTGCCTTTGTGGCTATCGGTGAGTACTCGCCTTCCCATTGATGCTGGAAAATTATTTGTGCAGCTTCTCGATGCCCAGGACATCTCTGAGTCCTTGATCCTACATTACATACTTAGGGGAGTTTTTTGGTCACCACTTGCCTCTGTTACTCAGAAGAACCAGCCTCATGTTTCTACCAGGATTAGACTCCCCTTCTACTGGTTGGTGAACCACTGAGGGCCTTTCACATTCTGATGGATCCACTTCTCATAACAGGGAGAGATGTACTAAGCTCTGCAAAGTGATACATTTGAAAGTGATAAACTACCAGCCACTCAGCTTTTGTCATGCCGCAGGCTGTGTTTGAAATATGACAGGAGCTGATTGGTTGGTAGTTTATCACTCTCCAATTTATCACTTTCCAGAGCTTAGTACATCTGCCCCTATGTCACCACATAATACCAGGGGGAAAGATTTTGTTTTCATTGAATAATATCCAGGATCTTATTCTCCTTACACTGGGGACCTTTCTGTGAGCCCTTCCCTGTCACATATGTAAATGGAGAACTTCCTGTGCTAGAAGACAATTTGTGAATATAATCGACACACTGCTGTGAAAAGTTCAATAAATGTCCTGGATTGACATCAACATGTAGTAGGAGGTCCTGTTGCAGTGGAATTACGTTACACCAGTGGTGTCAAACTCGGGCCCTTCAGCTTTTGTGGGACTACATATCCCAGGATGCCCTGCCACAGTTTTAGCATGTCCTAATAGCAAAACTGTGGCACTGCATGCTGGGATGTGTAGATGTGTAGTTCCACTGCAGCTGGAGGGCCCGAGTTTGACACCACTGCTTTATACCATACTTGCTTACCCTCCTGATTCGGCCTGGAGCCTCCCGAAAATCGGGTGCTGCTCCTGGCCCCCCGGGAAAGGCAGGCAAGCCTCCCGGTCCCCGCAACCTGTCTGCACCACCGCACCCCTCGAATACTGTATAATCCCCGACAGTGAGAGGGGGGGGAGCGGTATCGTGGCCCCGCCCCCTGCTTCACAATGCCATTAATCTCGGCATTGTGAAGAGGGGGTGGGGCCACAATGACGTGATCGCGATATCACACCCATGCTCCTCCCCGATTTTCGTGTCATTTGCCAGGCCTAACCCCTTTTTCACGCGACACGCCCCCCCCCCCCCCTCCCTGCTGAGGAAGTCCGACAGCTCCCTCCCTGAAGGAGGGAGCTAAAAGTTGGCAACCATGCTTTACACCCCTCACTCCCCAGGAGCACTTACCCCATGTGCTTGATGTGAATGATAAATATTCCCTGTAAAGTTCTGCATAGATAGTGGTGCATGGCGCGAGTCGCGTACCTGCGAACGAGTATACGCACTGCGTTAGTAGAATTCCATAGAATTGTATGGTGCGAATGCAATGCGTGGCATGGCGTAGCGTTTGCACATGGCTGCTGCTAATCGCATGGCGCGATGCGTGCGCACGTTTGCAGCATGATATGTCTCACAGTCACACCGCAGTCCAACTAGTGTAATTAATAATTTGGGCCAATATGGTGTATTTATAATCAATATGTAGTCAGCATAGAAAACGGGTCAAGATGGATTAGGAGAAAAAGTACAGAGGTCTGCAAATAGAAAATATGCGTTTGAAATATGGTATAAATAAAGTTTTATATTGGTAAATCGTCACTAAGTCGACATTGACGCTGTCGACCAATGCCTGATCAACCATTTGGCTGATTAAGATGTAGCCTATGGTGCCATAACTTAGGGGGTGCCACACAGTTGGCAGCCGGGGATTAAAATTTAATTATTATTTATTCCATGTTGGCGGTGGCTGCACGTCTTTATTAAAGATTAAAGAAACTTCTTAGTCATCCAGCCATCCCAAGGCAGTGATGTGGGGAACGTTCCTAAAGTAACTATATCCCGTTATATTTTACTTATTTCTATGCCAGTAAAACCTTTTTACATTCCCCTAGATCCGCCTAATCATTGCCTCAATATGCCCGCCCATATCCCTTATGTGACCCAAACACATCCATTTAGAAAGGGTATAGAAAAAGAAAATAGTTTTCAGCCATCAGTTACGTCACTTGGTGGTTTAAACCCTTTATTGATGTTTTTATGTGGAGTTTAAAGCGTGCATTTCTTAATGTAGCATTACGACAGTTCTATAGAAATGTTCTTTGTACCATATCTTGCTAAATACCATAGAGCTATATATACATCTTTTTGTCTGAAACAATGGGGGTCATTCAGACCCACTCGCGAGTGGCAGTACGCTCGCAAGTGAGTCGATGTTCCCCACTGCGCATGCGCACGACGGAGGGAGCTCCGTCGTGCGCATGCGCGAGACCCAGCGAGCGAAGGACTTTCCTTCGCTCGGAGTGTCTCATCAAAGGGAGCCTGCTGTCGATGGTGACTGACAGCACGCCCCCTTTGGTGGGCGTGCCGGGGGCGTGCCTGCCAGACGGAGGCGTTCCCAAGGGAACGCCTACCGTCTGAAGCCGGCCCCACTGACATCACTAGTGATGTCAGTGGGAGTGATTTTGGATCTGATAGAGCCAAAATCACTCCTGGCCTTGCGGTTGGGAAACCCAACCGCAGGCTTTCACTCGCAGTTCCGATGGTCGCGATGGTCAAGACCATCGCGACCATCTTTTTGCACGCTCGTATATGCTGTGGGTGGTGACCCACAGCTACACGAGCGTCCAGGAGGACGCTCCATATTAATGGAGGTGGGCTCTGATTCAGAGCGAACGCTCTGGTCAGAGCGTCCGGCTCTGAATCAGGGCCAATGTTACCAATGCAAACTAGCCTTGGGCTTCAGCGTTTAACAGCCATCGTATATTGTCAGATCCTTATCGGGCAGAATGAGATATTGCAGTAATGCAGTGTTTGCTCTCTCTGACTATTCCTCCTTCTTCTTCCTAGTGCGCAGTGTGAAGAATAAGCCAGCGTTCTTCGTGGAGTGCCTCTACAAAGCAATGAAGGTGGGAAGCACTTCTATCACTTGTGCTAGCGAAGATGAGATACTTTGGGGGAGACGTATCAAGCTTTCTAAAGAGTGGAGAAGTTGCCCATGGCAACCAGTCAGCTGCTGCCTACCATTTTATAGAATGTACTTAATAAATGTTTTGAAGCTGATTGGCTGCTATGGGCAACTTCCCTACTCTTTAGGAGGATTATATATATATATCCCTCTTATGGTGTGTACACACGCAGCAATTTAAAAAGACGATTTGAATGATATCGTTACCGTTATCTTTCAAATCATTCTTTTAAATAGTCTTTACCTACTTACCATCGACCAGCGATGCGCGGCACCGTATGGATGATATCGTCCATCGGCTGTGCATGCCTGTCAACCAGCTCGATTCGAGCAAGTTACTATATGGACCCACGATCGACGATCGCGGATCGCTATAGTCGTCGGTAAGTTGGTGGTGTGCTGGGTGATCGATATTGATCATCCAGCATACCAGGGAGGGTGCATAACAATCTGCCAGGGATACTGTATCGCTGGCAGATCGCTACGTGTGTACGCACCATTAGAGAGAGTCCTATGTCTTATTTTTGTTTTAGTGCTTTGCTAGGTGATTTTCAAATCACCATTGCAGAGCTCCACTTTTTTAAACCCCCAGAACTAAAGCGCCATACATCATTTTGAAGTGTAGAGCTGGGGAATCTATTAAAGGGTGATTTCCAAAATTGCCATCAAAATCTCCAAAAATAATCACTATTTAAGAGACGAGTGAGATTTCTCATTAATCCCATAAGGTTGGGAGCAGACAGATCTTAGAAACAGGGGCATTACTGGGGTAGGTGGCATGGGGGGAGACGTATCTAAGCCTTGGAGAGAGATAAAGTACCAACCAATCAGCTCCTAACAGTCAGCTTACAGACTTGTTTGAAAAATAACTGATTGGTAGGTACTTTATCTCTCTCCAAGGCTTGGTACATCTCCCACCGTTGCGGTAAGTAAACCCTCTGGGCCAAAAAGGAGGTATGGCCTTGTCGGGAAGGGGCGTGGCACACCCCTGGTTTCATCACTATGGAGACATGCCGGGCTGCCCCCAGAGACTCTCCCCGCACTGCTGGCTCATCCTCAGTAATCGGGAGTCAGGTCATGCTCACTAACATCACAGTGCAGCTCCCGGTCACTGAGGAGCAGCTGGCATTTTGGTGTCACCCCCTCGGAGGGTGACGCGAGGTGTGGTCCGCACCCATATGGTGACTTCACTGCTTAAAAATACATTGCGAATTTAAATTAATGGGAACATTTTCCATTTGAATAATTTCATCATTGGAAAAAAAGATGAAATTCTACTATGGAACTACAGATCAGAGGAGCCAGGACAGGCAAGAACAGTTCCGCACTAATTCATAGCTTTGCCGTTAAGCTAATGCCTTTGTTTTCTTTGTAGCTGGAGATCAGTACCATCTGAACTTGAGTTGAAGCATCCAGCATGTAAACAAATGCTTGTGATTGGCTGAGGTGCTCCTTCATTTATATGGGCAATGCATTTCAGTGGGCTTTTGGCACCTATTCAAAATGCATTATCTATTCAAATGAATGGGAAAAGCAGTAATTTTGGCTTTACAGATTATAATCACCCCAAATTGTCTGACTTTAAAATACAGTAGATGTTTTTTTTAATAGTTTGGAGGGCTTGAAGAATGAATCTTTGTTTGGGATTTTTTTAAGGTGATGAGTTTGTTGATTTTGACTTTAGAACAAGAGATTCGTTGATAGATTTCCTCCTGGGTGTAAAGCTGGGTACACACTATACAATGTATCGTACAATATATCGTCCTGACACGGATCGGAACGATATATCGTTTCCATTCTGAATATTTAAATCGGGTCAATTCGGTTTCTGAATATGCAGAACAAACTTTTAAAGGCTAACACATTATAATGTCAGGTCAGTTGGCTTCAGTCTGGCCAATAAGCTGTGACCGTGTGTGATCAGACTTAAGCTGCATACACACGTAAAGATTTCCTGTCCAACCATCCAGTTGATTGGTTGGAATAAAAATCTGGTAAAATATGAAAGCAAATGACAATCATCAATTTGCTCCCAAATGCCGGAAAATGGACAAAAACAAACTGTTTAGATCAAACATTTAACAAACTTATCCGAACTACCATTTTCATCTGTTTTCTGGCATTTAGGAGCAAATTGCTGATCATCATTTACTCCCATACATTACCAGATTTTCATTCCAACCAATCAACCAGTTGGATGGTTGGACAGAAAATCTTTACGTATGTATGCAGCCTTAGCGTCATAGAAATACTATTCTGTAATATATTTGTTTCCAGGGAGCTGGGACCGATGAGCGAACGCTGACCAGGATCCTGGTATCCAGAAGTGAAATTGATCTGTTCAACATTCGCCAAGAGTTTAAGGCTGCGTACGAAAAGTCTCTGCACCACTGTATTGAGGTAATTAAGCTTAAAGGGAGAGATTGGTGATGTGCATATAATTTACATAAATTGCTGAGGTGCCTATAAGATACGTAGGGAGCTAAGAAACCTATATGATCAGTACTGTGCATCACCACATGTCATCCTGGCTTCATAGTTAGAATTAGGGACATTGCTGAAAGTGTACTTTATTATTAGGGGGCTGTTTTATAGAGCGTGATTTGTGTTTTGCACTGTGCATGCTCCAGATCCGAGCATTCACGAGTATGGGTCATACAGATTTCACTTACAACTATGGGAGAGCTTCAGTTACCTATGGGTTGTACAGTAAAACGCGGACTCTGCTCCCTGGTAAAGTGCTGGGGGCTATTAAATTAGAGGCCTGCTATCAACCTGTTACTAGCCCCGAGGCAGCACTTAACGAGTGCGGAGGTGCAATCGAAAACCCTGTTGAATGCTGCCCCCCCCACACCCGCATTTTTTAAATAGGGACATAGGATAGTGCACCTGAAAAAGGGCAATGGCCTCATGGGGAAGGGCCAGGGAAGAGATAGGGGAGGTCAGGAGCTGCTGGGGATAAAAGAAGAGGAAACTACAAGTGGGAATGATAATAAACATGAAAATTGACAGGCTCAAACAGCGCCCCCTGCCCTGTGGTGCCCTGTGCCATGGCACTGGTCGCACTACCCTAGTCACGGCCCTGGATGAATGCCCATCTCTGATGGTTAGGGGTCTGCGCCTACGCAGGACACGTTCTTCACAAGTGCAGTACGGGTCCTGCGATCTCGCTCACAGACCCCTCCCAGGCCGCAGCATGATTGACAGGTTCCTGGCCTCTTGTGTGACTAGGCCCCGGCCAGGCTGCGGGAAGCTTCAGCTCCTATAGCCTGACCGAAGGAGCAACCATTGCTCTGTGTGCAGGTAAGAGTCAGTCACTTGCAGTTAAAAAGATACATGACTGAAAAATAATGAACAGGCAATGTGCCCCCTCCCCAAATCCTGAACCAGCATTCTGCCTGAACAGCCTGGGCTAGTACCCACTAAAACCTGTACTGACCCATTGCCAGGCTGCTCAGTATAGGACTGTTACCTATATGGGGTGGTGGGCAAGATCTCCCAGAGACTTCCAGCCTGTGAGCTCTTCCCAACCCTTGGTAGTAATGAACAAGTTCATACCCATAGACTTTATATGAAAAGTACAAAATAAATATACATTTACAATGCAAAATACACTTCAGTTGAATAAAATAATCCCCAAGCCAGAGCTAGAAGACAATATGACGCCTGGTGCTTGTGTACTTGTTATCACGCTATTTTATACTCTGGTGGAATTCCCCAGCTTGTAAAAATCCCTCTGACATTATTTACTTCCTAATAGCTTCATGACCTGATCTCTAGATTTATTGATTGGTGGGAAATCCCTAAATCAGACAAGGCGCAGACTCCAGGAGATTATATTCAACAAACGGGAACATATTGTCCAGATTCACGATTACTGGTTGTTTTTGCTTTTTTTTTGTGTGCTTTGGTTCCAAGTAATTGCAGTGAAATAATTAAAAAAAACCTTATTTTGAAAACCTGGATACAATAGGGAACATATCACATACGAAACCTGGTGCACAAGCTGTGCAGATGACGTGCTATAATCCATTGCACCCAGGAAAACATTGGTTTTATTTTCTAAAGTATTCTTTACAAATGGCAATATCTAAATTGTCGCTCTGGGTGACAAAAATGTGTCCTTGTGTGTCTGTTTTGAATTAAGGCCCTGATTCAGAGCCGGACGCTCTGACAGAGCGCTCGCTCTGAATCAGGGCCGGGCCCTTTTTTTTTGTGAACGGCCTCCTGGCCGCTCGCATAGCTGTGGGTGACCACCCACAGCTAAAGCGAGCGGGCAGGAAGATGGTCACGATGGTCAAGACCATTGCGACCATCGGGCTTGCGACGAGACCCTTGTGGTAGGGTCTCGTTGCCGCAAGCCCCAGAGTGCTTTTGGCTCTAACAGAGCCGAAAGCTCTCCCACTGACATCACTTGTGATGTCAGTGGGGCCGCCCCCAGACGGTAGGCGTTCCCATGGGAACGCCTCCGTCTGGGCAGACACGCCCCCGGCCCACCCACCAAAGGGGGCGTGCTATCACTCAACATCGACAGCACGCCCCCTTTGTAGCGAGACCTGGAGCGACGGCTTGCCCATCGCTATCCGGGTCTCGCGCATGCACACGACGGAGCCAGCTCCGTCGTGCGCATGCGCACTGGGCCACCATCGACCCACTTGCGAGCGGATCTGAACCAGGCCCTAAATCAGGTACACACTAGACGATATGTTGTCTGATCCGGTGGATCGGAAGACACATCGTCCACATCCGGCAGTGTGTACCTGCTATGTCACTGACGATGCGCCCTCCCACGCGTCGTCATTGATATCCCCGACGGACGATATCGTCAGAGAAGGCCATGCTGCTGAATGCAACATGGCCCCCGTCGTCGCTACTGGCATTGGCGAGTGCGTACACGCCGGCACCCCCGCCGCTAATGATACCGGCTGGGTACACATCATTACGTGTGTACCCAGCATTAGTCAGGCATGGCTTTATTGTGGGATTGTCCAGTTTTCACTGCTGAGTCAAAGTTGTGCGGAGTATTGATAGCAGTGTGGGCAAATTTAATTGGACATGTAATTGGATTAATCGGGGGCATGGTTTGATGGAATAATGGAGGTTCTGGCGTTGTTAGAGGAGGGCCCAATTTTCTTTCGTTGTCATGGTTGTCAAGAATACAAAAGGCTGATTAGTTGTAAATATAGCACTGACCAAAGCGATGTAAGAGTATGACGTTGTGGATAATTAGGTCCTATTGGGGTCTATGCATAAAGATAACGAAAAATGAATGGTTACTTTTCACTATATATCGCATCGGTTCAATGCGATATATAGTTTTGTTAAGTAGCAAATCATGTACCTCTCCGACTTCTTCATGCTCTGTCCAGGGGTCCGGCGGTCCTCTCTTCCGCTGCGGTCCAGGGTGAGCAGCCGGGAGGTGAAGGCAGGTCCTTCCTGCACATACCCCGGCGGCTCAGGTCCAGGGGAGGCGGCAGTGGCTGCTGGGACATCAAGGGGGCGGAGCCAGCACCTGGAGCTGGGGACTGTCTGCGGGCAGAAGACAGGGAGGTAGGCAACTTCCCTGCCCGCTTCGTGGTGGTGGTCAGGTTTCGCCATCTCAGGATAGCGTAATCTGAACACAAAGGAGAAGCAGAAAGGTTAGCAGAGAGCTAGGGGAAGTTCTCTTGGAGAACAGCATCATTACTTTTATCATCTCTGTTCCAATGTGCACTTATCATTTTTCTCATCATTTTCTACAGAGCGAGACGTCCGGGGACTATCGCAAAGCCCTGTTGGCCATCTGCGGAGGTGATGATTAAAGCGCAGACCCTAAACATTTCCGAACCAAGTCTGGGGCTCCTGAGGGGCTCATTCACCAAATGTCTGTGGTAGATAGCATCATGAATCTGCAGAGAACCTGTAATAAAAGAGATCTTCACCAAGCAATACAGAAAGCGCACCAAAGAAATACATAGAGGGGGTCGGGATATGGGAGGGCAGTTTGGGTCAGGGGGGTGGTAAAGGCGAGATCACTTGATCTCTGGAAATTTCGTGGAGGGGCATTATATCGCCTTTCTAGAGCAGATGTGTATGTGACGGAGAGCTGGGCCACGCCAAAGCCAATGTTTAGATCTTTTACAACATCAGAAGGAACTAATTAAGATGAAATAAAGTGTCTTAATGGACGTGCATCGCTCACATGATCTTATTTTGTCCGGTGCGAAGATTAAAGAAACCCAAAAACTAATTGAAACGTGTGCGTGCGTGCGTGTGTGCGTCTTACCAAGCATGCCTTGCCTATAAGGGAATGAGTTACAGGGGGAAATGTATCAAGAGTGGAGAGATTGCCCGTAGCAACCAATCATTTTATAGAATGTACTTGATAAATGCTACCGTGAAGCTGATTAGTTGCTATGGGCAACTTCTCCACTGATCCACCTCCCCCTCTTTACACTGCTTGATACACCTCCCCCACAGTCATTTAGGGTGGCTTAGTAACAATTTGCCTAAGCAGCACCTAGATAGTCCCCTTTACACACTTTGTTGTTATCTGGGTAATTGTCCATGGATAATGTACATTTCGCACATTTGATCTGCGGAAACTGCTAGTAGTTTGGTAATAGGATCTGACTTCCAAGAAACCAACATGCAGATTTGTAACACGGGGGCTGTCGGCAAAAGGAATCTGGAAGATTACGGGGGCCCGTAGAGTCTGACACATTTGCGCCTCGAGCAAGAATAGACACGTGCATGGAAAAGCACATTTAGGAGCAGACGTTCAGCCAGACACATCTCCAGAACAAAAGTGTGTATACTTACATAGCGATCATAGCATGGAGGCAGTGTAGAGATGTAGCCTGACAGCGCTAGTAGCACATGCGAAAGTCGCATTCCCGTATTTGTAGACAATATAACAACGTAACAAAGTGTCATATTAGCAAGAGGTAATAGTGTATGGACAAGATATTCTTAAATGCAAAAGTTAGTTACTATAGTAAATATAATAAAAAAAAATGTCAAACTAATTTTAATACAAAAATCTGTTTAAAAATTTATTAAATATTAAATAATATGACTGTATGTCTATAACCTCATCTAATATTATAGCAGTAACAATAATGAATAACATATTATCAGCTAGAGAGGTCAATCAGCCAATCAGAAGCGTAGTGCTGTTCACTGTCATAATTGTCATTGTGCCAGTCCTCCAGGACCTGCAACAGGTCCCGACAGGTGTATACATATTCATCTGCGTCCAGGTCTACTTCGCCAGAATTGCACCAATGCCTACATCTCGCCGGCTATTACATTCCCCCCCAGGTATTTTTCTATGACTTAAGTTTTCCTTTACAGTACACTATACTGTATTTGAATATCATTTGATATTCAAAGGAATACATCTGATCTGACCAAACCGACGGACATTGGGATTATAATTGAATGTCCAAAGTGAATAACACATTTATAAAGGCTGAGGGCCTGATTCAGACCCGCTCGCGAGCGTATAGCGCTTGCAAGCGGGTCGATGTTTGGCCTCTGCGTATGCGCCGCCTCCGGCGTACGCATGCGCTCGCCCCAGCAAGCGACGGCGGGAGGCAATCGGGAAGCCGACTGCCTAAATACCGGCAGCCGGCTTCCCGACTGTCTTATCCCGGCATGGGTGAAATGCCGGGCGTCTAGATATAGACGCCCGCATTTCCCCGACGCTGGGAGACCGGCGCCCGGCATCACGATCGTACTGATGCCGGGCGCCGCGAGCGGACAGCCGCGGGGGGGGAGGGTTAGGTTTAGGGCTCCCGGGGGGGACTTAGGGTTAGGCACCCCCCCGGGAGGGTTAGGGTTAGGCTAGGGGGAGGGAGGGTTAGGGTTAGGCACCCCCAGGGGGGACTTAGGGTTAGGCACCCCCACGGGGGACTTAGGTTTAGGCAGCGGGGAAGGGGGTGGTTAGGGTTAGGCACTTAGAGGGGGGATTAGGGTTAGGCACTTGGGGGGGAAGTTAGGGTTAGGCACCCCTAAGGAGGGTTAGGGGGGTTAGGTTAGGTTAGTGGATACTTACCTATCCACGATCGGGATTTCCAGCGCTGTCGGGCTTCCGCTGCGTCGCACTCTGCTTCTGTCGGGCTGCCGCTGACGGGAATCGAACCGCCGGCCATGCGGCTGACGGTATTTCTTACCAATTCCGCGACGGCAGCTCCATCGCTCCGGGGCTCACGACAAGACGGGGCGGCTGTCGATGGTGAGTGACAGCTCGCCCCGTTTTGTAGACGGAGAGAGGGGGTGGCTGCACAAACGCAGGCGTTCCCTTAGGAACGCCTGCCGTTTGTGGGCGGCCCAACTGACATCACTCGTGATGTCAGTAGTGGACTTCACTCGTGATGTCAGTAGTGGACTTCCTGCTCTTTTAGAGCAGGAAGTCCACTCGGACTTGCCGTAGCCGAGACCCTCCCGCAGGATCTCGCCGCAAGCCTGATGGTCGCGATTATCCACATCTGTGTGAGCGGCCTGGAGGCCAGATAAAAAAAAAAGGAATGCCCTGATTCAGAGCAATCGCACGCAGGCCCTGAGTATGTTCATGAAGGATTTATTTGGTCCGATTCAGCATAATGTGACAGAAGACACCATGTTGTTTTTCCTGTAACCCTTTCTGAGTATCCAGAGGAACACCTACCGGAAGGTTTGGAATTCACCAGTGCAATCTGCAATCATTGGCGGGTAACGGTGCAATATTACATTGAAGAATTGGTGAGCATAGATCAATTTGAGGGTGTGATGTACTAACACTAAAATGCAGTCAAACCTCCGAAAACCGCATTCCTCATATGTATCAAGCTCCGGAAACCAAGACTTTATGGAGCTTGTAGACGATAGGCAACTCCATTTATAGACCTATGGGCTTCTTTCTGGAGCATGCCCTGAGAAGGATCCAATAGCACCCCTCCCAGGGTAGTCCTCAGCTCACACATCTGGTGGGCGCGCAGGCGCAGCAGGACTCCAGGGTCATTAACCCGATAGTCCTCCCATCGTAAAGGACAGCTCTTATTGGAATAAACGCTATGCATGTGATAAGTGGCGAGATCATCCGTAATACTTAGTAAGTTTGTGAAAACATCGGTAACATGGAGTACCATCGGAGCCTCACGCACACTTGCACAAGCACTGACCTTACTCAGGAATTGCTAACCTCACTGCACGCAGTGAAAGCCCGAGCTGCGTATGGCATCGCAATAAAGAAAAATATATTGAATATCTGCGCTAATAATAAATGTAATTCCAAGAGAATTAATATAGGCAAATCATTACCAATACAAGATTTTTAATGTAAAAAGTGTTTTAATCCATTATGACCGGTCAATATATACACAGCAAAAATAATCACATACAATTAGAAATAAAAATTAAAAATAAAAATAAATAAATTATACAGATGAAGAAACTACATAAGACAAATATATAACCATATTACTATATGATGTATTATTTATTGATAAAAAGAACGCTGGAGGAGGTGGATCCAAAAAAAAAAAAATATATATATATATATATACATACAGTATATATATTTTAAAAACATATATAGGCCCTCATTCAGAGCCGTACGCTCTGAGCAGAGCGCACGCTCTGAATGAGGGCCGGCCTCCATGAAAATGGAGCGTCCTTCTGGACGCTCGTATAGCTGTGGGTCACCACCAACAGGCTATACGAGCGTGCATTTTGATGGCTGCGATGGTCGAGACCATCGCGACCATCGAAATTGCGAGCCGGAGCCTGCGGTTGAGGTTTTCAACCGCAAGCTCCGGAGTGATTTTGGCTCTATCAGAGCCAAAATCACTCCCACTGACATCACTAGTGATGTCAGTGGGCCGGCTTTTGACGGGAGGCGTTCCCGTGGGAACGCCCCCGTCAGGGAGGCACGCCCCCGGCACGCCTACCAAAGGGGGCGTGCTGTCAATCAACATTGACAGCACGCCCCCTTTGATCGGACACAACGAGCGAGGGACTTTCCTTCGCTCGTCGCGTCTGGCGCATGCGCACGACGGAGCTCCCTCCGTCGTGCGCATGCTCAGTCCAGAACAGCCGCTCGCGAGTGGGTCTGAATCAGGCCCATTATTCCTTATTGTCCGCATCTGTAGTTGGTAATCTTTTGCCTATATCATTCTCTTGGAATTACATTTATTATAACGCAGATATTCAATATATTTTTCTTTATATCTTTAGGTGCACCTGGTTGCCAGGTGTATCTTTTTGTGTGTTGCCACAGGCACATTGATAATATCTGCTGCTTAAATTATATAAATATCTTGATGAATATTTATATTTTATTTATAAACATCGATTATCTGCTGATTTCTAACATATTCAAATAGCGCTGAGTTTTTTGTTTTTTTTACATATGGCAACGCAATAGCTAATTTATGCACGCCCATTCAACGGAGTTCAAACGCACGGGCACACCTGCGTTTCACTGACTTCCCCCCCCCAGCCCCCATCACCACCCCCAAATGGTACTTCTAGTCAACCACTCTGCGATGGGTCTGCGTAGTCTCTGCGATTGCAGTCCTGATCACGGGATGGTTCGCGCATGCGCACTGCGATGCAACAATCGTCCGGTTGCGTGCGTAATCGCAATTGCCATCCTTGCTGAATCAGGCCCAATGTGCACAGTGATATACTGTGCGCACATTTTGATGTGTGTTTTACACAAATGAAACAGACATACAGCCAACTGTGCGTTACATCAGCCCGTATCCAGAACACCCGCATTACTGGCGGCCATGGCAAAAGCTGGAAAAGGTAAGACCCACGAATTGTGTCCACACTGCACAATCACAGCTTGCCAAGTACAATATGCAGTGAACATGATAAAAAATAAAACTTCCCCTTTAATATACAAACTATTGTGCGTGTCTGGCAATAAGGTAACAGAGTTAAGCAGCATACACATTTGGCGATATTAATGAGCGATTGAACATATTGCGACATCGTAATCGTTCAATCGCTCATTAATCGTGCACTAGAATGTCGGAAACGACCAGCGATGCGCGATTGTCTATCATCGTCTGAACATGCTGGCCAATCTGCCGATAACGACAGATTGACCCCATGTTCAGGGATGATGGAGGGTGCCTGCACTGAACAACATACCGATTAGGTTACACCCCCACAATACCAAACCCCATTCCACCCCCATGAACCATGGGCTGTAAGTCAGTATTCATTTTGCATCCATTCCATTTCAGTGGTACAATCAAGTTAAATGGTCATAAATAATATTGTATGTAACATGACTTCTGCAATTCATGAGTTATACATAATTATTTGTATTTATTTATATTTTATCAGTATATTACATTACGCATTACAATTGGGAGTAAACACAATAATAAAAATAAACTGGGTATTAACAGACAGACAAACAAACAGGTAAGAGGGCCCTGCTCACAATCTTCTAATCTATAGGACAAAATAGAAGTTTCATACTTGAGGTCAAGTGCTACATATTGCATATTGTTCCAGACAGATTGCAAGGGTAAAGAATACTTGGGGGCAAAATGATCCAGTCACGATGTTATGTTGGTCTAAGGGTCAGAGAGTTGTTTGAATATAGAAAAAGAACATATGTAAATTTTGAGTGAACCGTGTAGAGGGAGAGATAAGTGGGTAGAAGAGCATATGGATGTAATGTGTGTGGTTCAGAAATATAAGATTTCAGGAGGAGCTTAATTTTCAGGGAACGCTTGAAGGTTTGGAGACTAGAGGAAACTCTTATTGTGTGTGGGAGGGCATTCCACAGAGTAGGTGCAGTCTGAAAAAAACCTGTAACCGTTAATGGGAGCACGTAATGCATGTTGATGTGAGACGAAGATCTTGGACAGAATGAAAGGATTTCGTTGATGTAATTATGTCAATAACCTTGGATATTAGTCAAAATATTTTATATTGTATTTGGTAAAATAAAGGCAACCAATATATGGACACAGGACCTCATTAGGACCCGCTCGCTAGATGCATACGCTCGCTCGAAGCGTATGCAAATTCGGGTAAGTGACAGCAAGACAGGCAATCGCACGGCAAGGCATAAGCACACCCACTATGTCTTGGCGTGCGTATGCAGACGCTCACCAGCCTGTCTTAAGACGCCCACTTGCGCATGTCATCTACAGGAAGTGTATGCAACCATCGGGTACCATCGGAAGCGAACGCAGCACTTGTGGTTGACCATACCCTACTGCGAACATTTCAGTGTAAGATTCAGCCAGGTGACGTGTACTATGACGATGCCTCTTAATTATGCACGCCTCTGAAACGGCGTTAAGACGCTCAGACACACATGCGTTAGCACAACCACTCGCCCGTTTCTAGCGTCAAGCCCCTGTCACCACCCACAAACCTCCTGTCACTCACTCTGCTGGGCAGTCTAGGCGCAGCGAGCGGACGCTTACCAATCTCTCGCACTGGTTCGCGCACGTGCACTGCGATACGTACACATGCGCACAATGTGAACCATCGGCAGCTACGAGTGAACGCAACCTAGCCAGCGGGTCTGAATCAGGTCCACAGAGCGGAGTAGCAGTAGAAGAGCATTTTGTGGGGAAGAGCAGTCAGAATAGATTGTAGAGGTGAAAGTCTGTTTAGGGAAAGGAGACTATTGCAATAACCAATGCGGGAGATAATGAGTACATGAATTATAGTTTTTGCGTTGTCTTGTGTGAGATATGGACGTATGCTGGATGTTTCTTAGATGTTTGCAACACGATTTGGATACTGATTGAGGGTGTGATATGATATGTCGACAGTCATAGTGCCGACACGAGAATGTCGATATTCATCATGAAGCCACTGATGAAATGTTAGAATGTCAACATATCGTCCCTGGTGGCCCAGTAGTGACTTACCTGCTCCTGGCGGCTGCAGCAGCTTCAGCGCAAATTCTGGGTCTCACCAGTCATGTGACCATTACTTCCAGGTCAGAGCTTCGATCCTTCAGCGTCCTGGTAAGTGTTCCCTAATCCAGGAAATGCCTTATGATTCAGGTACTTGTGGAGAGGGTGCTGCTGCGGGTTCATTTTGGAGACCTCTGGCCCTCATTCAGAGACGGTCGCAAGAAGCGATCGCTCTCTCTGAATGAGGGCGGCCGCTTCCTTTTTTTTAGTGCGGCCTCCTGGTCGCTAGCTAAGCTGTGGGTTACCACCCACAGCTTAGCGACCGACCAGGTTGATGGTCGCGATGGTGAACACCAGAGGTTGGGTCTCGGCAACCACAAGCTCCAGGGAGCTTCCTGCTCTGATCGAGCAGGAAGCTCCCCACTGACATCACTGATGATGTCAGTGTGGCCGCCCACAAAATGGCAGGCGTTCCTTAAGGAACTCCTCCGTTTGTGAAACCACCCCCCCCCGCCCCGCCTACAAAACGGGGCGAGCTGTCGATCAACATCGACAGCTGCCCCTTTTGTAGAGAGCTCCGGAGCGAGAGAGTTTCTTGGCTCGGGGCTTGCGCACCCGCAGTGTGGCTGCTGCGTGTGCGCAGGGCTAACCATCGACCCGGTTGCGAGTGCATCAGCGCAATGGATTGGCCCTTTTAGGTATAAGTACCCTTTGTGTGTTCTTTAATGAGATTTTAACTAGCAGGTGGAAAAATTTTTATTGCTCATGAAAATGTCCCTAATTCTGTTACTAGACACAAGAGTCATAACATAATTTGTTCAAGAATGTCTAAGGGATGGGTACACACCTGAACGATATTTGCCCGATTTGCCCAAATCTTAGTGACAAATCGGGCATATCGTGCAGTGTGTATGCCCGATTTTTGCGAGGTCGCATGCGATATCGCATGTGAGGCTGTACATATTAATGAAGGATGGAACAGTGGGCCTGATTCAGACCCACTCGCGAGCGCTAAGTGCTCGCAAGCGGGTCGATGTTGGCCCAGTGCGCCGGCTCCGTCGTGCGCATGCGCGAGACCCGGGTCTCGCTACATAGGGGGCGTGCTGTCGATGGTGAGTGACAGCACGCCCCCTTTGGTGGGCGTGCCGGGGGCGTGGCTACCCAGACGGAGGCGTTCCCATGGGAACGTCTGGAGCCGAAAGCACTCCAGGGCTTGCGGCAACGAGACCCTACCACAAGGGTCTCGTCGCAAGCCCGATGGTCGCGATGGTCTTGACCATCACGACCATCTTTTTGGCCGCTCGCTATAGCTGTGGGTGGTCACCCACAGCTATGCGAGCGGCCAGGAGGCCGCTAAAAAAAAACAGAGGGACGGCCCTGATTCAGAGCGAACGCTCTGTCAGAGCGTCCGGCTCTGAATCAGGGCCTGTGATCGTTCTGTCATTGATTAAATCTTTTAAGTGTGTACCAGCAATCATGCGATGTCCAGGGTGAAGGCAAATCACCCTGAACATCGGCACGATTGCCGGTCGTTTAGATGTGTACCCAGCCTGAGTCTATGGATTTAGATTTCTGATTCACAAATTGTGTCTGAGGTGAGGATGCCACCAATGTTTTTTCCTGTCTGGCAAAGTATCGGGTAATTATGCCCAGTGATACCTCTGAGACGGACGCAAAGGTGATTACGCACGCAATCTAGCAATTGTTTGCCATTGCGCACTTGTATAAGCCGCACTGCGCGTGTGCATCGATGGCACTGCGATTACGGACGCACAGAAGAATCCATCGCAGAGAGAGTGACAGACTGTCAGTGTTTGGTGGTGGTGACGGGGGGTGGTCTGAGAAATGCAGGCGTGCCTGTCCGTTTAAACGCCGTTACATGAGCGTGCATAAATTAGCCACTGCGACTGCATACGCAGCTCTGTCTGTCAAAAGAGCCCCCAAGAGTGCGGCAGGTCAGACCTGCCACAAGGGTAAGATGGCCGCCGATGTGCATCGATGTTACCAATATTTACGCTGGCATGCGTCATAGCACACAGGTAAGAAGGCAGCAGTGAGCGTCTTTATATGCTCGGGTGACCTTTGCAGACTTTAGCATATTTTTGCTGCGTTACATACGAAATCGCAGCTGTGATCGCATTAGTGTCCACCTCAAGCCCCCAGTCATCATATCTAATACTTCTTGTTTGGGCTTTAACAAACTGGGCGGGTGAGTTAAGTTGTCAGGTTAGTGTGGTAACATAACAGGCTTCAGCAAGATAAGGTGCAGTTGCAGCAGTGTGCCACTGGGGGCTGTTCTAGAGCAAGAACATGTATAAGTCACTGTTAAGACTGTGAGTGGCCACAGGGAGGCAGCAGAGTTCAAATTGAAAGTGATGTTATGAAACAGTGATCACAAGAAATAGGTGTAGATATTACTTTGTTATCCTGGTTGCCAGACTGTGGCTGCCGAGTAACCGCCTGTGTCTTTATGCTAATGCTGCTGCTGATTCTGAGCCTGCTGAGACGCCCACTGGTGCTATTCCGTCTCGTCGCTCATATAGAAGCAATATCAGCCGCAACATCAACGCTTGCACCAGCCTTATAGCAGGTGTCATTTCACCAATGTGGGCCCCTGTGTCAGCGCCCACATTTGGCGAGTCACCCCCCCTGTTACCTCCCAGATACACCCACTAAGAATCACTCTCTGCGTCCAAATTTATTCCGCGTCTCTGAGCGGTAACCATTGGGACGCACGCGCACTCCAACTCGGACGCACGCACAGACTGAAAACATCGACTCTTAAGTCCAACATCATCACTGAGTGCACCTCTGATTTAGGCCCATTAAGTTGAAGCGATACACAGGACCACACTGCCTGATTCAGAGAAGTACGCATTGCCGATGTTTACGTATTTGAGCAATTATCGGTAAAACCGCGCATGCGTGTAAGTCACACTGCGCATGCGTCAAGGTACATTACCGCAGTCGCACGCAGCAACTTTTTACTTGCAGAGATTGACAGGGAGCGTTGGGGGAGGTACCTGGGAGTGGCGGCAACTACGTAGGCGCGTCACAACAGTTTTGGGGACGTGTCAAATCCAGCATCTGCGATCCTTTACGTAAGAAATATGGCTCCGGCATCTCAGTCCCCGCAGCCATTCTGTGGACGAGGACTGCAGCAATAAAGTGATCTGCGACCGATGCTGCGTCTTTGTACACAGATGCTACGACATTTTACACAGATGCTTGGATTTGCAAGGTGGGCGTCTCAATACATCTCCTGCCGGCTACGCCATTTTTTGCATAGCAGCAGCTGCGGCATTAGCTACTACTCTGAATCAGGCCCCGTGTCAGCTGCTATTGAACTCTGTAACTCTAGATTGTGTGTTTCGGAACTCAACATTCACTAAGAATGTTACAATATTAGTTTCCTGCTACCTGGATTCAACAAACACTGGAACTCGGGGCTGGTTTATCATTGGTGGTAAAGCCAGGTGCTGTCTCCTGAAGCTTCTGTGGATCGTACTTGGGAGTGACCCTTCCTGGGGGTGACACCAAAGTGCCGGTTCCTCCACAGTAACAGGGAGCCAGGTGCTGCACTGTGACATTATGCTCAGACCCTGCTCCCGATCCTGTGCTGCATCTCTGAGCGCAGACTTTCGGGGCGCGTGCATTGTGTGACTCAGAAGCACGCACAGACTTAAAACATCGGCCAACTGCGTGTGGCATCGACACTGCATCCATCTCTGAATCAGGCCCTAAGTCCCTATTTTCGTCAGCAATGATATGGGCTGGGTGGTGCCCCCTGGGCCGGACATTTATTAATTGCTTTGGGGCCAGCTATGGGTCACCTGTGCATGGCTGTAATGGACCCTTCACTATGGAATCACGTTCCGATAAAGTTATGATAAAATCTCTCCCTGTGTAGGGGCTACTGCTGCTCTCAATAGAGGAAGGTGAGCTTTTCATCAGGTCAGCATGGCTGGATGGAGGAGGCAACAGGTTCCAGTACTTGATGGCGCATCCTCTTTTGTAATTAACAGACTTTTACATAATTTTATGCATTTCACACAACTGCACCTCACGTGCAGCCAGTTTTATAGGGCTGCGATATGACAGTCTGGGACCCTCTCTTCCTAATGTGTTTAAGGGGCATGTTACAAGTTATATCTGACTAACCGCTCTACTGTACATGTGAGCGTTCAAACTAAAAAGGCGGAAACGGGCTATCAGAGCCGCAACTAGACTTTTTGGTGCCCTGTGCTAAAAAGAGCATTGGCGCCCCCCTCATTTTTCAAATAGGGACATAACTCACCCAAATAAGGGTCATGGCCTCATGGGGAAGGGCCAGGTAAGAGATAAGGGATGCTGGGGATGAAAGAAGAGGAAGCTACAAGTGAGAATGATAATAAACAGGAAAATTGACAGGCCAAAACAGCGCCCCCTGCCCTGCAGGGCCCTGTGCCATGGCACTGGTCGCACTACCCTAATTACGGCCCTGCGGGCTACTACAGGACGTTCTTGGGCAGGGAACGTTCGGTGACAATGTAAATTCACATCTCCAAATGGATTTGTGATTTGTAATTTATTGTTTATAACATTTCTGGTGCAAAAATAATCAAATGAAAGTTGTATCTACCTAGCCTATCTACTTGTGAGCTTTCAGAATAAAGAGGCAGAAACAGGATGTTACAGGGCATTCTTATGTAGGCAACATTTAGTGATAATGTACTGTATGTTCACATCTCCCGAAGGATTAGTGATTTGTCATTTAGGGGTCTATTTACTAAGCAGTGTTAGGAGACAGAGTAAAAAGTGATAAGGTGCCAGCCAATCAGCTCCCAACTGTCATTTTTCAAACACAGCGGGGTATATTTACTAAAGTGCGGGTTTTTAGAAATGGAGATGTTGCCCATAGCAACCAATCAGATTCTAGCTATTATCTTCTAGAAGGTGCTAGATAAATGTTAACTAGAATCTGATTGGTTGATATAGGCAACTACTCTACTTCTAAAAGCCTGCACTTTAGTAAATATACCCCAGCCTGTGAGATGACAGTTGGGAGCTGACTGGCTGGCACCTTATCACTTCTTAGTAAATAGACCCCTTATTGTTAATAACATTTATGCTTCCCTCTGGTGCAAAAATAATCAAATGTAAGTTGTATCTAAGTAACCTATCTACTTGTGAGCTATCAGACTAAAGAGGCAGAAATGGGATGTTACATGATGTTCTTATGTAGCCAACATTCAGTGACAATGTATATTCACATCTCGCAGTGGATTAGTGTTTCATAATTTATTGTTTATACTGTTTCTGGTGCAAAAATAGTCAAAACTGTTTCTACCTATCCTATCTGCTTGTGAAATTTCAGACTGAAGTGGCGGAATTGGGCTGTTACAGGATGTTTTTATGTAGGTCAAGTTTAGTTTAGGATGTATATTTACATCTCCCTATTTGTTATCTCATCATTTGAAATCTATTGTTAATAACATTTCTGCGGCAGAAAGGGAACTATAAAGATATAGTAGAGGGCGCTGTCGTGTGTTGCTTATCCAAGCAGCTGCTGGGGAAGAGGCAGTCAGCCTCCTAAACAACAATAAATACAACGGAATAGCAGCGCTGATAGGATTAAAAAACAATTTAATGTGAAAAATAATAAATAGACAATGAAGAACAATAAAACCTCAGTACTGAGAAATCAAAAAAATCATCACATAACCATATGTGTAAGTAAAATTCAGTTTTAAAGGCAAATAGCTTGTAACCCTGTAGGCACTGGATAAATCAACATGACAAATGAGCCTGCACCATAGTTCCACGTCATATACGGGCAGCACAGTCCAATATTGGTACCAGCCTGTAGTCACGATAATGAGTTCTTGTAATTAGCGATGGTTTTCATAAATGATATGGTCCAACGCACACAGATGAAGTCTCGTGGTGATCAGGTACTAGACGGTGGTATAAAGTCCCAAATTCCAAATAGTGCTCCCAGAGGGTAGGAAGGTGCTGTAGTCTAAAATGATGAGTGCCAACTGACAGGGTAGTGTCACCTATAACATTTCTGCGGCATTCTAGTTAAATAAATACAGTTTTATGTGACTAACCTATCTACTTTCAGACTGAAGAAACGGAACTAGGCTGTTACAGGATGTTCTTAGGTAGTTAATGTCCAGTAAGGATGCATCAACGGAATTGCGGACTATGGGGCTTATTCAGCAGAGGACGGAATTGGAAAGCCGCTCACAATCAGCTTTGCAATTCCGTCCTTGCAAATATGGAAATGCAGCAAGAGGTGTCTGACACCCCCCTGCTGCATTTGCAATCCCAGCACTGGGATCATTATCTGGGACCAGCGCCGGCCAGCTGAGTAAGAGACCGTGGATGCAGATCCTGGCCTTGCCACTCTCAGAAAATGGGGCCCGATCAATGCCTCTGTCTGTCACTCAGGCAGGGGCATAGCAGGGGCTGCGTGTGATCACCTGTGCAGAACGGGTCCTGCACGCGCACAGATTCCCGATAATCGGGAATCTGCGTTCAGCGTTGCACTTACGTACAGTGCTTAATCAGGCCCTATGTACAGTTGGCCAGAAGCATAAATATGCATATATTCAGACTGATCTTTTCACCAAGGATAGGACCGATGCAGGTGCACAGTGATGACGATGACAGGTATCAAACCAAGCATACTGATAGGGGCAGTCCATTCACAAAGATGCGTACAGCTCTACATCCAAGAGAAAATATGCATTCAGGTCACCCACAACTGTGCGAGCGGCCTGGAGGCGGATTTTTTTTTATTTTAAATCCGCCCTGATTCAGAGTGAGCACTCGCAAATAGCGAGTGCCTCTAAATCAGGGTGGATTTAAAAAGAAAAATCCGCCTCCAGGTCGCTTGCACAGCTGTGGATGACCACCCACAGGTTTTGCGAGCAGCATGGCGATGGTCACGATTATCGCGACCATCGGGCTTGAGACGAGACCCTTGTGGTAGGGTCTGTGGACCTCATTCAGAGCCGGACGCTATTTGCGCTCGCTCGTCCAGAAAAAGAGGCTGGCTATTTAAATTGACCGTTCACTCTTTGCGGTCTGTTGATGCCTCTAGGTCTGAACGAGCGAACAAAACATGCAGACATTTTCTTCTAAAAAACGCCCCCTGGCCGCTCGCATCATACGTCATCTCCGCTATTTATTAGATTAATCGAGTACATCGAAAGGCAAATGAACTGCTCACTATTCTTGTGGTAGCATTTTCCTACCGCAATCATGCGAGCAGTTCTGGCTAAAAGACACCCAACTGACGTGGTCGATGACGCTGCTTTGTTAATAATGCACACCCATTAAACGCTCATTTTGACCGTTTGGCACGCCTGCGTTCGGATCTCCACTCCCCGTTTTCACTGACTGGTTCGCGCATGCGTACTGAAACCCATACGCATGCGCATCGCTCGGAACGAACAAGCGGCCGCTTACGAGCGGCTCTGAATCAGGCCCTCTGTACCCGCAAGCCCAAGTGAACTTCCTGCTCTAATAGAGCAGGAAGTTCACTACTGACATCACGAATGATGTCAGTAGGGCCGCCCACAAACGGCAGGCGTTCCCTCGGGAACGCCTCCATATATCCAGCCACCCCTCCTCCCCGCCCACAAAATGGGGCAAGCTGTCGATTAACATCAACAGCCTCCCTGTTTTGTAGCGAGCCCCGGAGCGAGTGAAGTTCTCACTCGCTCCGGGGCTCGCGCATTGCGCACGCCGTGCATGCGTACTGGCCGACCATCGACCCGCTTGCGAGCGCTATGCTCTCGCGAGCGGGTCTGAATCAGGCCCTCAGTTCCGTACACAGCATTTAGTTCCATGCAGCTAATGCCCAGTTGGTCAATTCTGCATCTGCCCCTCAGCATTTTATGTAGGAGGGACTAATATTGCATTGTTTATCAGATTTTGGGGTCTATTTACAAAGCCTTGCATGGAGATAAAGTGAACGGAGATAAGGCACCAGCCAATCAGCTCCTAACTGACATGTCACAGGCTGTGTTTGTAAAATGACAGTTAGGAGCTGGTTGTTTGGTACTTTATCTCCGTTCACTATATCCCCGTCCAAGGCTTAGTAACTAGACCCCTTTGTTTCCACGCATAATACTAACAGTTATGTAGTAAATACAATTGTGATTATCTCCTGAAAGTGACATACTTTCTTTGTAAATAAAAGATGTCCAATACGGTAGTATGAAATTGTTCCTAACATACTGGAACTACCATAAAGGAACCCCCAGCTATCAGTAAATGGTCACATAATTAGCTGCCTGCAATCCACAGATTTGTCACCAGGGTCTGTCAGGAAATCTCACAGCCAGCGGGCGCTCTTACTGACAGGCAATCAATTATGCAAATGACAAGGATGACGGTACGTTCCTGGCAGACTGCGTTGCCTTATCGTGGGAAACAACTTCCCTCATAGATGAACTTCACCAATCCACTGAATGCAAGGTGATTTACCCAGCTGACATTTACTTCCTCACGGCGGCCTTAAAACATTCAAACATTTAAGAAATCAATTATCAGTTGTCAGATATTTTCATAAGCTAATTATACAATTGAACTAAGGGCCCGATTCAGACCCGGTCACAAGGCAAAGGAACACGCGCAGCCGTCCGCAGTCAAAGTATGCAAATCCCGCGATCGCTAGCAAGACTCTAGCATGCCCACTATGGTTTGCCGTGCGATCGGGGTATGAAATTAGATGACCACCAGCCTGACACAAGACGCCAACTTTCCCTTAGTAACATACGTCATCTCCAGGAAGTGTATTAAACAATCGGTAACATCGGCTGACATCGAACCCATATGCACCACTTGTGGCTGACCATACCCTACCGCAAGCACTGCGAGTGCTGCAGTGTGTAATTCAGCCATGTGACGTGTATGCTGACGATGCGTCTTAATTATGCAAGCCACTGAAATGGCGTTCCAATGCACAGACCCGCCTGCGTTCGCACCACCACACCCCCATTACCATCGACCACCCCCTGTCACCACCCACAAACGGCACGTCCTGTCACTTATGCTTGCGGAGCATCTGTATAGTGGCTGCGATCACTTCCTGATCACAGTGACTGGTTCGCGCATGCGCACAACAACATCGGCGGTTAGCGAGCGAATGGAGCCTTGCGACCGGGTCTGAATCAGTCCCCAAATGCACTAACTGGAAATCTGAAAAGAAGGTGTCAGGTCACATATCGAAGACCAAGACCCCCAAATCTCCTCCTCCCCTCCCCCTTCCTTCCCATCTACCACCTTCTCTGAACTACGGTTCTAAGGAATTGCTACTTTTTCTTCATTGGAAATTTGAGCATGTTGTAATATCAGAAGTATCTCCAGGCTCCGCTAGCCAGCAGCAGTTATTACATTGCTCAATAAGGAAATCATACAGACGCACACTTTCCTTTCTTAAATATGCAACAATTAATAAACGTACTTCTAAATGGATCATTTGACAGAACATATTGCAACAGTTTCCTCTTGTGGATCAGTTTCCCATCATTGGGTAAGGTGACCTTTAAAGAGCATCTACCATTCGCTAAATGACATTGGGCCTGGTTCAAAGTTATGCTATGCCAATATTTTTGCAACTGGAGGAACTGAGTCACACTGCGCAGGCATCAAGGAACATTACTGTAGTCGCACACTGCGAGTCTTTATTGGCAGTGTGATTGACAGTCAGGGAGCGTTTGGGGGGAGGTAACGTGGAGCAGGGGCGCCGAGAGGGGGGGGGAGCGGGTACAGTTTACCCGGGCCCGGGCTTCCAGAGGGGCCCGGCGGGGGCCCGGGTCTTGCGCCGCCCCCCCCTCACTTCCTCCCTCCCTCCCTCTGCAGCAGCCCAGCGCTGCAGAGGGAGATTGCTTGCGGCTGCTAAGTAGCAGCCACAGCAATCTCCTATGCCTGAAGGGGGGAGCGATCACACTGATCGCGCCCCCCACTGGCTTTGCGCCGGGCTGAGGGGCTCACAGCGCCCCCTCCCCGGCGCGCAGCTCCACTTCGCGGGGCTGCAAAACTCTTTTTTTTTTTTCAAGGGGACGTGGCCACGCCTTCTGAAATTAGGCCACGCCCCCTCTTTACCGGGGCCGGGCGTGGCTCTCTACGCCCCTGACGGGGAGTGTCGGCAAAAAAATGCAGGCGTGTTTCGGGGGCCTGTCACATCCTGCACCTGCGATCCTGTATGTAGGAAACAGGGTTCCGGCGTCTCAGTTACAGAGGCCATTCTGAGTGGCTATAGACTCCCCCAAGGAGCTGCGGCAACTCTGTACAACCCTGAATAAGACCCAATGTACTGTACATAACACTGCAATTTGTGCCTTATGTAGGAACAAAAAGCACAGCCCAAAGTTGGTACTCACTTCCATGCAAAGAGATAAGGGCTTTATTCATCAATGGATGCGATGCCGATGTTTACTCAGTAGAGCGATTATCGGTAATGTGTGTATGAGTTGCACTAGGCATGCGTCGTTTCATCACTGATGTCACTTGCAAAGGGATCAACAGACAGGGGCCGTTTGTGGGCGGCAATGGGGGGTGGCTAAGAAAATGCCGGCATGTCGTGTTGTTTTCGGGGTGTGTCTCTGCCTGCGATGCTGTACGCAGCAAAAATGGCTTCAGCATCTCAGTTCCATCAGCTATTCCCTGCAACCATAGATTTACTCAG
This sequence comes from Taudactylus pleione, assembly GCA_031769625.1. Classification (NCBI taxonomy): domain Eukaryota; kingdom Metazoa; phylum Chordata; class Amphibia; order Anura; family Myobatrachidae; genus Taudactylus; species Taudactylus pleione. The sequence continues at coordinate 1,318,036 of JAUIMM010000211.1, forward strand.
AAGCAGGGGCGTTTTAAGAGGTGGGGGCCCGTGTGCAGACTCAGGGCTTGCAAGCGGCTCCATGTTTGCCCCCTGCGCTTGCGCCACATCTGGCGTGCACATGCGCGAGCCCTGCCAAGCGACTGAACTTCAGTCGCTGCGGGGCTCGCTACAAGACGGGGCAGCTGTCGATGGTGAGTGACAGCTCGGTCTGTTTTGTAGGCGTTTGCACAAATGCAGGCGTTCCCTTAGGAATGCCTGGAGTTTGTGGGAGGCCCAACTGACATCACTAGAGAGCAGGAAGTCCACTCGACCTTGCGGTAGCTGAGACCCTACCACACGGTCCCGTCGCAAGGCCGATGGTTACGATAATTGCGACAGCCTCCTGGACGCTCGCACAAGCTGTGGGAGGTCTCCCACAGCTTAGCGAGCGGCCAGAGAAAAAAAAGAGAAACACACCCATTCCATGGATAGTGTGGTCCTTCGAGGGATGAATCAACCTGTACACACTAATGATCTATGAGCCTGATTCAGCAGTGCACGCTGAACGCAGATTCCCGATTATCAGGAATCTGTGCGTGCACCAGACCCATTCTGCGAGTGTACAAAATGGGTCCTGCCAAGACGCACGCAGGCCCTTGAATGCCTCTGTCTGATTGACAGACAGAGGCATTTAAGGGGCAGTGCGGGGGTGGGGGTGGTCAGCGTTCCCGGTAACGGGGTCTGTCCGCCCCGTTTTCCCGGAGTGGCCAGCCTAGGCACTGCGTGGACATTGCACAAAGCTAAACCTGTTTTCAGACAGATCTCTTGCATCTAACATGGGGCTGATACAAATATGTACTGCTGGTGATTACGGCTATCAAACCAAGTGCACGGATACGGGTGGTGCAGTTGCATAGATGCATACTTGCCGACATTCAGCTCCCTCTTTCCGGGAGGGATCATCTGAACCTCCAGATCTTACTGCCGGTTCAGTTGATCTGGGGGAGCAATGTACGATCCCATGCAGCGCCATGCAGGTGGGGGAGAGGAGTTCCAGCATATCAGGCGGTCGGCCATCCGGTTGCTCCGTGTGTGGGGACTGCCCCATATGTCGGCCACCGGATCGGCCGTCACATCGCAAGGTGCATATCACACCGTGTATGGGTGCTTTAATTTGACCCATGCTTGTACACCAGGGGAAGGGCTGATACTGGCACTGTATACAGTCCCCGAAGCCATTACAGCAAAAGATGCTAAAGCCGTCGCAGCAATTCAGAATCAGCCCTTCAATTCTGCGCATGGAGTGCAGCCGTAACTACTGTACAGCCGACTTGTTTTCCAGCTTTGCATCAGCCACAATGACCTTCTGCATGGACATTTGCTGATCGTACTGAGCCAATAATCTTTGTTTGTTTAGAAATGTTCCGCTGCTCCGCTGGTCTTATGTGGCCTGACGTGAAATCCAGAAACAGGAGAAGGTGATCCGTTTCTTGACAGTTTGATGAGCGAGGCAGCAGCAATTCTGAAGCTGCATACACACACAAAGATTTTGTTACCAACAATTTTATGAACGATTTTCTGTCAGATTATCTGTCAGATTTTTTAAAGTGTAATGAACGATTTTTTGAACTACAAACAATTTTTGCATATTCCCTTAATGAAAATTGTTGAGTTGACAAGTCTGACTGAACTACAAAGTACAAACGTGAACGCGCATGAACGATAATTGTTCATTGTTTGACTCAGAAAGTGAACAATTTTTTCAAACGATTATCATTAAACGATATTGTTTAACGATAATCGTTTAAAAAATCGTTGTGTGTGTGTATGCAGCTTTAAGCTGCATATACACACACAACGATTTTTTGAACGATTATAGATAATCTGACAGAAAATCATTCATAAAATCGTTGGTAACAAAATCGTTGTGTGTGTATGCAGCTTTAGTGTTTAGCTGGCTGCCAATCATATGTGCATGTGGAATAATAACCAGCACCTCTTCTATGTATCAACTTGAAACCCAGGCTTGCTCTCCAATGTATCAGTATCAGGCCCGGATTACGGGCCACTTGGGTCTGGGGCTAAAATGTTCCAGAGCCAAGAGCCTATGTACGCCCTGTCACAAATCACAGATGGATAATGAAAGCTAGCCCCTACTTCGGTATTGGCTAGACCTACTGTAGTACTGAGGCCCGGATTCTAAGGTGCAGGTGGTATTCACCAGGGGAATCGGTATGTAATGCCAGCGGATAAATATCCGCTGGATCAAATACCGACAGCAGAATACCGTTGGATCCAAATGCTAACTGGGGCTGGTAAGTACCCTATCCCTCCCCTCTCCCTACCCTAACCCTCCCTTAGTGGTGCCTAACCCTAACCTCCCCCCGTTGGTGCCTAAATCTAACCTCCCCCCGTTGGTGCCTTACCCTAACCCCCCCCTTTCCCTAGCCTAACCTTCCCGGGAGGTGCCTAACCCCAAGTCCCACCGGGGGTTCCTAAAGCTAACCCTACACCCCCCCGCGGCTAGAACCTAAGACACCCGGCTTACCTTCGTCCGGTATGCCGGGTGTCGAGATTTCGTTGTGCCTATCTTTAGTCCCATGTCGGGCTTGTAGTATCGCGATTTCGGCGTCTGGGATAGCGGCCGCCGATATCCTGACTGCATCCCTCACCGGGGACCCCCGCAAGTAGGTTTGGATTTAGCTGCATCTGACACGCAGGTCACGGCCCTTAGACTTGGTTCCCTTGTACAGGTGTCCTCTGGATTACAGCGGAGTACAATGCAGGCGTACCATGTAGTCGACAAGCCGGGTCAGAACCAAACGGACAAGAAGGTACCAAGGGGCAGACGTGAACAGGTCACGGAGAAAGCCAAGGTCGAAACCGGAATACCAAGCGGAATACCAAGGAGGAGAGGGAAACAGGTCACAGACAAGACCGAGGTGAGAAGCGAGCAGTAGTAATCACTGGGAATGCTGGGGTATGGTTTGGGAGTCTATACTCAGGCACAGGAGTACACCCAGGGACTTCCTTATATACTGTAGGGAGATTATTGAATTGGGTGTCTCCTGTGACGTCACCAACAGGAGTGTTTGACCCTTTAAATTTTACTCATGTCGGCGCGCACGCCCCCAGGGGAGCTGCGGCCGCCTGCACCTCGCCGCCGGATGCCGGGAGAAGGAGCCAAACTATGCAGCAGTGGGCCCCGGGGACTCCCCACTCGCTGCCCTGCTGCTGACTAGCGCTGCCGGACCCGGTAAGTGTGTGCAGGCGTCCGGCACACTCCCTACACCAGTGGTTCTCAAACTCGGTCCTCAGGATCCCACACAGTTCACTTTTCCAGGGCACCCAGCAGGTGCACAGGTGTAGCCATTACTCACTGACACATTTAAAAGATCCACAGGTGGAGATAATTATTTCACTTGCGATTCTGTGAGGAGACATGGAAAACATGCACTGTTGGGGGTCCTGAGGACCGAGTTTGAGAACTTGTGCCCTACACTATAATTTTGTGAGAAAACTAGAAAAACAATTGTAATACTTATAATGTATGGCTGACTATGAGACCAGCTAGGCAGTCTCTGATCAGTATTTGTGTAGTACTATCATACATGCATAGATTATGACCCTAACATGCTAACTGGAAAAAGGGAAATATGCAAAAAAAATGACTTCCTTCTTGATTGCAAAATGTGCTTCCCATTGCACGCTCTGCCATGGGATTGTAACACTCTCGTAGTTTTATCTTCTTTATGGTTGTATTAAATTGCATCATGTACAGGGAACACATTGTTCCATTTTTTGTTTGCATATGATGTGTAAATGGTTGTAACTGTCATTCAAACGACTGTATTAAACTGTTAGAAATAAAAGGGTCTATTTACTAAGCAGTGTTAGGAGACAGAGTGAAAAGTGATAAGAAAGTGATAAGGTGCCAGCCAATCAGCTCCCAACTGTCATTTTTCAAACACAGCCTGTGAGATGGCAGTTGGGAGCTGATTGGCTGGTACCTTATCACTATCTTATCACTTTTCACTCTGTCTCCTAACACTGCTTAGTAAATAGACCTCAATGCCTTGATTACCTTTCTAGTTAACGATAATGACAAGGAGTTTCCAGGATCAAAAGGCAAACATAAAAATATCAATCATGCAACATATATTACATGAGGTTTATTTCTCATGAAATTACGCCCTAATAGTACTGAGGGGCAAGACCAATACACTAATGGCAATTTGATAACTAATCTCATTAATTATTGGGGTTGAACAATGTAAGAGCCTGAGGTGAAAATACTGTACACAATAAATTTATAATTAAAATTGTGACAATTAATTGTGTTCTACTTCCAAGGCTACTTAATCCTTTAACTCTTATTTGAATAAACTACTGCCTGTTCGAGCTACTGCTGGGCATTAGATGAGTCCCTAGAATAAGACGTCTAGAGGTCTTCACCTATAGCAATCCAACATTCCTGTAGAGAGTTATACGCTCACAGGTATATGAATGCCTCCAGAAGTCCAGCTCAGAGTATTTATCTAAGTGTCAGCTAGTGTCAGAGTAAGGAGATGAACAAGGTACTCGATGGATTGCAGGATGAGTACTACACTGGAACCAGGGCTGGTGAATTAAAGAATAACCAGAAGCTGGCTAAAGGTCAAGACAGGCAGCAGACAATGGATATTTGTATAAGGCAGAGAGCGTATTCCAGGAAATATGGCCAAGATCAGCACAAGCATCAGACAGCATATACAAGTAAACAATACAGAAATCAGTGCCAAATCACAAAGAAAATTTTACACAGATGCAGGGCAGAGTGACTTCTGTCACTGACATGGACATTCTGCACTCCTTATCATTTAAACCCCAAAAGCCAATAAGAATCGCATTAGGAGTGAGCCCCCTAGCCAGGACTAAGAATCAGTCATCTAAGCATCAGCAACCTCAGCAGTGGCGTCCCAGTTGCGTAGCAATGGGCAGTCTGTACAGAGAAGATAGCTCCCTGCATTTGAGCTGCCGCTGATGGGCACTGTGGCTCCTGAAAGTAGCCTCCCACTTTGATGAGGGGTTGAAGAACCCCTAAATCCTAGTTCATCAGAAGATTGCTTATATGAAGTCAGCCTCAGTCTGTCCGAGTGTAGGTCCTTAGCAATCATCTAAGTTGTCTCCTTAAGGTTAATCCTCCAGCAATCCTAGTGGACAAAATGATGAATCTTTTCATGGACCAAAGTCTTCTTCGCCAAGAATTCTTGATGACCATCAATGATTACTGGAGAAGGATTAGGAGGAACTGTAAGCACAAATTACATAGAAACAAAGCTGCCTGAAATAAGGAGCAGTGGAAGGTTTCAGGAAATGTTAATGATTTATATAGATATAACTGAAAACCACAAGCTTAGGGTCAAACTTACACAAAGATGGCTCGAGTCTGATATTGTGTGTGGGCAACGGCACCCTATCACCAACTTTAGAATTGAAAGCTTTGCGAAGTTAGCCTGCAAAAAATGTTGTAATAACCACAGCAGTGACATCCTGTTTGCTTAGCCACGGGCAGCAGCGATGGGGAATAATAATGCATTAGCACCCTGAACGCGAGCTGCCAATGATTGGAGCTATGACTTCTTACACAGCGTTTTTTACACTGGTATGCATGAATACTTACCTGCCCGGGACAGCCCTTCCAATATAGAGCTGTATCAACGAAGAAGTGACTTCCAGGTTTATAATCCAGAGGTTCTAATGCACATGCATGGTCTGGAGAGGGAACCAAAGGGCTTTTTGAGGAAAGAAGCCCATAGGTTTTCATAGGCAACACCATCTAAAGATGACGATGCCTATCAGACAGAAGCTCTGGAAAGTTATGCTTTCTGGAGCTTTCTGCATATTATGGGCACATTGCAGCCCCATAAAATTCTATGGGGCTTGCTGTGCCGAGTATACAAAATCTACTGCAGACCTTTTTAATAATGTTTTACCACATTTTACTGTTTGATACATCCCGCCCTGAGTGTCTGGGCTCCTCAACTTGGACTCCCTCTGGTTAGCAACTGGGTTTATCCAAGATTAGGTTCAACCTGATAAGGCCGGCTCAAGCAGTCCAGTACACGACCTGTACAGGGGACAGCCTTGCAGAATCCACTCCAGATTCCCAACCTGGAATAGCACTTAGGGCTCTCTGGCCACTGGCCTTTAAGGCTAGAGGACCAAAGAGGTTGCTCCATTATTACGGGCCTCATTAAACCAACTAAGAACATTTATGATCCATTACCCCTTGCAAAAAAAAAAACATCCAGGGGGGCAAATGGATGCTAGGTCTCCGTTCCCCTTTCCAGAAGAAGGGCCAATGTATTCTCAAACCTGCAGAAGCTCTTTGGGGCAAGGGCCTACAGGTTTCACTGTCGCAAATCCATGGGAGCTGCTCACCGGTGATCCTGGAATCCTTCAGCTTCCTCTGAAAAAAGAGCCCTCAGAATCTTAAGGGAGGTGAGAGCTGAAGGGCCACCATCTCACCTTCTGCCATGTAGGGAAAATCATCAGCCTCATACAGAAAACAGTACTAGTAACTTAGGTTTTAGGCACCTTTGCTTCCAGGAAGATACTACACCTAAGATGCAATCAACTGCTGCTCTTAGGTCAAACTACAATGGCTGTAACTCTTGTTCCATATTTCTACAACTGGCAAAGCTGTATTTTACCCTAGGGAGAGTTCGGTATGGGATTGCAGCCACTTGTTGGTCCTTAAAATTTACTATGATCTGTATTTATTTAATCATTAACAGTTATTTATATAGCGCACACAGCTCGTTTTAAGACCAGACGTCCACACATGTGGCTATTGGCTTTTATTAAAGACATGCAATGCCAATATACTTATTACATGGTACTATAAATACACTGTGAACTCTGCTTTCTATCAACATACCACCTATCATTATTAAAAATGTGGCAGTGTCATGCTGGGGGGCATGGTTACTTCACTTTGGGATGTGCCATGTTCATTTGAAGCATGTTGAACACTTTTGAAGGGTTAGACCGCCGCCAACACCCCCCACAGTTCTGCAAATGCAGTCCTGCAATGGGGCACACATCTACCAACTGTGGAATGTGTTTTATTTATTATTTTAATAGCAGCCAGCTTCAGTACCAGGCATTTACAGTGCATCCAGAAAGTATTCACAGCGCTTCACTTTTTCACATTTTATTATGTTGCAGCCTTATTCCAAAATGGAATAAATACATTTTTGTCCTCAAAATTCTACACACAATACCCCATAATGACAACGTGTAAAAAGGTTTTTTTTAGATTTTTGCAAATGTAATTAAAATACACAAACTAAGAAATCACATGTACATAAGTATTCACAGCCTTTGCTCAATACTTTGTTGATGCACCTTTGGCAGCAATTACAGCCTCAAGTCTTTTTGAATATGATGCCACAAGCTTGGCACACCTATCTTTGGGCAGTTTCACCCATTCCTCTTTGCAGCACCTCTCAAGCTCCATCAGGTTGGATGGGAAGCGTCGGTGCACAGCCATTTTCAGATCTCTCCAGAAATGTTCAATCTGATTCAAGTCTGGGCTCTGGCTCGGCCACTCAAGGACATTCACAGAGTTGTCCTGAAGCCACTCCTTTGATATCTTGGCTGTGTGCTTAGGGTCGTTGTCCTGCTGAAAGATGAACCGTCGCCCCAGTCTGAGATTAAGAGCGCTCTGGAGCAGGTTTTCATCCAGGATGTCTCATCTTTCCCTCTTTCCTGACTAGTCTCCCAGTTCCTGCCGCTGAAAAACATCCCCACAGCATGATGCTGCCACCACTATGCTTCACTGTAGGGATGGCATTGTCCTTGTGATGAGCGGTGCCTGGTTTCCTCCAAACATAACGCCTGGCATTCACACCACAGAGTTCAATCATTGTCTCATCAGACCAGAGAATTTTGTCTCTCATGGTCTTAGAGTCCTTCAGGTGCATTTTGGCAAACTCCAGAAGGGCTGCCATGTGCTTTTTACTAAGGAGTGGCTTCCGTCTGGCCACTCTACCATACAGGCCTGTTTGGTGGATTGCTGCAGAGATGGTTGTCCTTCTGGAAGGTTATCCTCTCTCCACAGAGGAATGCTGTAGCTCTGACAGAGTGACCATCGGGTTCTTGGTCACCTCCCTGACTAGGGCCCTTCTCCCCCGGTCGCTCAGTTTAGACGGCCGGCCAACTGTAGGAAGAGTCCTGGTGGTTCCGAACTTCTTCCATTTACTGATGATGGAAGCCACTGTGCTCATTGGGACCTTCAAAGCAGCAGATATTTTTCTGTACCCTTCCCCAGATTTGTGCTCGAATCAATCCTGTCTCGGAGGTCTACAGACAATTCCTTGGACTTCATGCTTGGTTTGTGCTCTGACATGCGCTGTCAAGTGTGGGACCTTATATAGAGTGGTGTATGCCTTTCAAATTCATGTCCAATCAACTGAATTTACCACAGGTGGACTCCAATTAAGCTGTAGGAACATCTCAAGGATGATCAGTGGAACCAGGATGAACCTGAGCTCAATTTTGAGCTTCATGGCAAAGGCTGTGAATACTTATGTACATGTGATTTCTTAGTTTTTGTTTTTTTTAATCACATTTGCAAAAATCTCAAAAAAACTTTTTACACGTTGTCATTATGGGGTATTGTTTGTAGAATTTTGAGGACAAAATGAATTTATTGCATTTCGGAATAAGGCTGTAACATTACAAAATGTGTAAAAAGTGAAGCGCTGTGAATACTTTCCGGATGCACTGTAAGTGCATAAGCAAAGATCATTTCAAGCAGGTTCGGCTGGGATTTTCCAATCAAAGCAAGTACATTGAGAGCGTGGCAGCAACACAGGACATCTTTGCTGGGCGAGCCCCAAGGCTGATGCTCCAGTTCACCCACTCTCTGATTGTTTATTGCAGTCAGCTGTGACCACGTTGTGTTGTGAGGGTTAAGAATCAACCCCACTGCAATTTTATTTTTGGACCATTTATAAAAGTGTTAACGTTGCAGTTTTTTTTTTTCGAGAAATAATTAGATCTGTTGCATTTGATTTTTTTTTTTTTCTTGGCACCATGCCAGGCGGCACATGAGCAGTGGTGGCGCTTAGGGGGCAAAGCAGGAAGTAATGCGATCGCATTTCTTCTCACCGATCGCCAGGCGGGAGGTCTCCTATAAGAACCACCGTCCTGGCGACTCAAAAATGACACATTCCAGCGAATAAGGATTCCCTTTTTTTGCCGCAAATTGCAACGATAAGGAATCCTTATTACATTGGGCAAACCGCTAATTGTAATAAATAAATTGTAATAATAAATATGCCCCTAGAACAGGGAATCCCATCTGATAAGCAAGTCATATTTATACGTGTTGCAATTGGAATGTAAATCAAGACCTTTGGGTGGCCGTAATATGCTGTTTATTAATAAAGAGACCATGGGCCTGATTCAGAGCCGTTCGCTGTTTGCGAGCGCTTGCTCTGAATCAGGGCGGGGATTTATTTATTTTTTCAGCCTCCTGTGGTAGGGTCTCAGCTCTGGCAAGCCCGAGTGGACTTCCTACTCTAATAGAGCAGGAAGTCCACTACTGACATCACGAGTGATGTCAGTAGGGCCGCCCACAAACGCCAGGCGCTCCTAAGGGAACGCCTGCGTTTGTGCAGCCACCCCCTCTCCCCGCCTACAAAACGGGGCGAGCTGTCAATCCACATCGACAGCCGCCCTGTCTTGTAGCGAGACCCGTTGCGATGGAGCTGCCGTCGCAGTACGGGTCTCGCGCATACGCACGCTGGAGGCTGTGCATGCACAGTCGGGGACCATCGACCCGCTTGCAAGCGCTGTGCGCTCGCGAGCGGGTCTGAATCAGGCCCCATGTTAGGTACCTTGGTAGAACTTTTCCATTAGTCAGTAAAATATACCCTGATTATTAAAGCTGCATACACACACAATGATTTTGTTACCAACGATTTTATGAACGATTTTATGAACGATTTTCTGTCAGATTATAGGAGCGTACACACTAGACGATATGCTCCCTGAGCGATATCATCTAGTGTGTATCCAGCAGGGTGTGCTCAATGTCGTTCATGACATTGAGCACACCCGCTGAACGATATCATTAACGATATCGTTCAGCGCCGGGCTATCTCCCCCATTCCCCAACATGCAGCAACCTGACAATATCGTCAGGTTGGCCTGCAAGTTTACCCGATGAGCGATAATGACGAACGACCCGCGGGAACGCGCATCGTCGAAATCGTTCATCGTTTGGTGTTAAAAATGGACGATAAAGTGGACGACTGAACGATGTATACGCACCTTTACTGTCAGATTATCTGTCAGATTTTTTAAAGTGTAGAACAATTTTTTGAACTACAAACGATTTTTGTAACTTCCCTTAATGAAAATCGTTCAGTTGGTCAGTCAGAATGAATTACAAACTACAAACAGGAACGCACATGAACGATAATCATTCATCGTTATAACTCAGAAACTGAATGATTTTTTCAACGATTGAACGATAATGACGTCATAGTTAAATCGTTAAAAAAATCGTTACGTGTGTAAGCACCTTAAATGATATGTCCACATACCTTAGTAAAACCTTAGTACTGTGTAGAATTACAGTAGGTGAGATATATTACAAAAAGAACAGTAGCTTGCCCCCCTTACTGTCCTGTTCTGGGTGGGAATACAGTAGGTGAAGTGCAGGTAACATTACATTTTCTTACACAACATTCCTCAACATTGCAAAAATACAAAAGTTTTCGCTTGGGGTAAAATTCTCCTTTATAGACCAGACGTGGATATAGATTTTTATTGTTTAAACGAGTTTGAGGGGAAAGTCCAAAACATGACACCTTGTTTTTTTTTTTTTCTTTTACATTTCAGAGATGATGTATGTTTTAAAAGAAATCAATCTTTAGTTTGCTTCGTATAGTTCACTATAATTCAGACTGTTTGAGAGCTATCAGAATATATACACACACACACACAAACATATATATATATGTGACGGACGCTGACAGAAACCGGAAGTAACGAGCCGGAAACCGGAAGTCACGTGACGGAAACCAGAAGTCACGTCACACCGTTGCCGGCCAGTTACTATGCAGTACGGAGGATCAGATGAAGCGATTCGCGTTAAATCGAGTCATCGAAGCCCCACCCCCCCACTGTACAGTACCTGTGTTATCGGCTCTGCACAGCGGGGGGCGGCGCCAGGATGACGCGATTGAGCCCGCTCCGCCCACCTGCTGTGTTCAGAGAGCCGACCTGGCTGTCCCCTCCCGGAAAGGACAGCCTAAAGGTATGCAAGCATGATTTAATTATTACAGTGATATTGTTGTAGCTTATAAATAAAATGTAAGCACAGGCAAATTTCACTGTTAATTACCGGCTCCAAGGACGTACGTGCAGTAGAGGAGCGAAAGATAGTTTATAGGCAGGGCTGCTGTGTGATTTTCTGGCAAGGCTGGGTGGGAGTCACTCGCTCCGCCATAGCATAGATGCCGTGGGTAGAACCACAGGGAAGCACGTCAGGCGAATGCTGTAGAGGCTGCAACAATCACTTTAGGTGCTTCCCTGTGGCTCCACCCACAGCGTCAACACCACGGGGGAGCATGAGCCAGAGGTCACTTCCTCCTAGTTTACTCGGCAGTACTGCAGCTAGGTGGGCTAGCAAAATTAAGACCGCGAGCTACCGGTAGCTCGCGAGCTACAGGTTGGAGACCACTGGTTTACATCCTGTGATTCTGCACAACTGTGGGAACAAGTACCGATAATTAAATATATATAAATATCAAACATGACTATAGAAAACTGAATGCAGGCAGGAAAATATACAACAAAAAGGAAATTATTAATCCATAAATGACCTTGGTCAATGGATATACCTTTAGAGTCATACTAATTACGTGTAGTTACCGGATTCGGTATGATACACTGCCGTCTAGAAAGCAAGTACTTACTAACCTAACTCTACCCTCTAACCCTCCTTTAGGGTGCCTAACCCTAACCTCCACCCCCTGTGCCTAACCCTAATCCCCCCTCTAAGTGCCTAAACCTAACCCACCCTTTCCCCGTCGCCTAAACCTAAGTCCCCCGGGGGGTGCCTAACCCTAACCTTCCCCCGGGGGTGCCTAACCCTAACCCTCCCTCCCCCTAGCCTAAACCTAACCTCCCGGGGGGGTGCCTAACCCTAAGTCCCCCCCCTGGGAACCCTAAACCTAACCCCCCGCGCGGCTGTCTACTGCTCGGCGCCCGGTATCCCTTCGATCGGGATGCCGGGCGCCGGTCTCCCGGCATAGGTTAGTTAATCCTCGCCGGAATTCTGTAGTCTAGATGCCGCCGGGTGGCATCATAAACATATACCGTAGTTACCTAATGACTGACTGTATCAGACCATAAACAAGGCATCATGATAAGGCAAATCTGTGTATAAATGAAGATAAACATCAAAAAATATATATCAAAAGAGAAAAAAAGTAAGAAAAATACAAAAGGAAAACACTACATAAACATACTAAATTACCATATTAGATTGATGACCCATGCTCCCTATATACATCATAAACCAGATTTTTATTTCAAGAATATATTCAAGGGGTTGGACTCATTAAGGCCTCCCGGTGTCATAGTTCCAAGTCTGTTAATCCACCAACTGTCAAGTCTTCGTAGCTGTAATGCTCTATCACCTCCTCGAATGGGAGGGTATAATATATATATATATATATATATATATATTTAAATATATATTTATGCACACCGTATACAGTATGGGGTACATTTACTAAAGTGAGAGTTTTTAGAAGTGGAGATGTTGCCCATAGCAACCTATCAGATACTAGCTATTCTATATATAATGATTTTTTAAAAATGACCAGAAATGTTGTAGATATACACTAGTACATGTTTGCAGTCAATACAAAAAAAGGTTTTTTTTAACAAAAAAGCTAAGTATGGATAGCAGTGAAATACCCATAAATTATACACAAACTATAAAATATGTGTAACCCCTTGCCAGTGTGTCGCTGGTATAGGCTGCATGAGTAGATAGCTCACATCCTTGCTGATGCATTCATCTACCCTGGCTAGCTTACGGGTGTGGGCAAATAGTGACTAAGGGGACTTTGCTGTAAGTAGTGCAGGATGTCACATGATGCTGCTGCAGGGCATCGGTGATGTCACATGATGCTGCTGCAGGGCAAGGTGATGTTATGTGGTGGTTGTGCAGGTCACAGGTGATGTTACCTGTTTGGTGTGCAGAGCAAACACAAAAAGTTGTTCTGTCTTGAGGTCACGTATGCACACGGCCGCAGTGCGATAGCGGTGGAGACATCCACTTGGATACCTCTTCGCAGCCCCAACTCCCATAGGAAGCAGCGGGGCTTTGGCTATCAACGCCATCTGAAGATGGCGTTGATTTCTGCAAGCAAACCATTTGCTGAATACTAGGCGCCCATTAAATCATCTGCTCACTCCTACGCCAGTAAATACATTTTATCGGTTTTGCTCAAGTCAAACTATTAAAGCGAGTATCTGGGTTTCTATGAACAAGTGCCAATATTGTACCTAAAAGTAAGGTTTGTAACTGTCTTACATGAACTATCTGTAAGAACAAGGAGTTACAGTTATAACTTTTTTCTTTTATTTTTATGTATCAACTTTTTTTGAAAAGATTTTCCAACAAAAAATATGGGAAGGGGTAACGGGAAAAACAGAAGGCAAGAAAGGGAGGGGGGATACATCCGAACATGACATAATCACAGACAATATGGGAAAGGTAGTCAGGTGCGCTCTTTGAAAGTGTGTGATGGGGGGGGGGCAGTTGGAAGGAGAGATGTTGTGCTGTGTAGTAGGTGGTGGATCTAATTGTGGGAGGAATGAAGACAACAATGAGATGAGGACCAAACCGTTTATTTGAGTAGTCACAATGCTGCTCCGGAATGCTGGGGAGTCGGCAGGGATGGGTGTGGGGGGGGGAGATAGATGGTATCTTGGATGAGGGGCTGTGGGGGGGTAGAGGGGGTGTAGTACCTCGACTGGCTGTGGGTGGGACGGTCGGTGGACCCTTTAGGGGGCTCCTTACTGTGCAGTTCTTGACCAGCACGTATTCCCTGCTGGACCTTTGGTCTACAGACTTGTGCGCAGTCGGTGATGGTATATGATTGACAGTGGGGGGCTGCGGTGAGGTCTGCGAACAAAGTCTCTAATAAAGTCTCGGGTGTGGCGGCATCCCGCACGGTGGTTCTGCAGAGTTCTTACCCACTGGTAGGGCTTTTGTAGAGTGGAGCTGCAGTCGACTGGTTAATTGCTGTGTTGTGATGGGGATCCGCAGCGTGGAGGCAGGTGTGCTCCCCACGCCCTCCCCCACTCCCCCACCCCTGCCTTACCGCAAACACCACCAAAACGGATACACAAGCATTGAGGACACCCCCAAGCGCCTTTCAGGCACAAATCTGACTCTGCATTAACTCAGCAAACCGTGCACCGTATCAAGCACCGGCACCTCTCTCTGCAGGCAGCGGACAACCCACCGCACTTACATAGAGGGGAAGGTCCGACGCCATCCACTGGCCAACCAACAACACCACCAGCTGTTGGCAACATCTGGCCCAGGACAGCGCAGACTTCCCCCACCCTGCGGATCCCCATCACACCACAGCAAGTAACCGGTCGACCGCAGCTCCACCCTACAAAAGCCCTACCGGTAGGTAAGAACTCTGCAGAACCACCGTGCGGGACGCCGCTACACCCGAGACTTTTTTCGCAGACCTCACCACAGCCCCCCACCGTCAATCATACGCCATCACCGACTGCCCACAAGTCTGTAGACCAAAGGTCCAGCAGGGAATACGTGCTGGTCAAGAACTGCACAGTAAGGAGCCCCCTGAAAGGGTCCAGCGACCGTCCCACCCACAGCCAGTTGAGGTACTACATCCTTTCCACCCCCTCCCACAGCCCATCATCCAAGATACCATCTATCCCCTCCCACACACCTATCCCTGCCGACTCCCCAACATTACGGAGCAGCATTGTGACTACTCAAACAGTAGGGTCCTCATCTCATTGTTTGTCTTCATTCCTTACACAATTAGATCCACCACCGACTACACAGAACAACATCTCTCCTTCCCCCCCCCCAGCACACATTTTTGAAGAACGCACCTGACTACCTTTCCCATATTGATCCCAAGCAGGACCAGGTACTCAAGCTTACAGGTGCAGCACTTCTCCCCTCCCCCCCTCCACTTTTACCTCCCACTACACTTCAACTCCCTGCCCCCACCCCAAATAATGTTCCCACCACCCCTGGCAGGGGCAAACGCAGGATTTTTAAGGGGGGTTTCCATACATTATATATATATATATATATAAATATATATATATATATATATATATACATACATCACTCAGAGACTACATGTCCCTTCCTCAGGATGCACAGTACAGAATAAGAATAATGTATTGTGCAACCTGAGGAAGGGACATGTAGTCCCGAAACGTTGATGTTTCTGCATTAAATCTTCGCCACCTTTTTTGCATCTACAAAGTTCTCTGAGTGCCGCCTCTGGGGGTCATTCAGACCCGCTCGCGAGCGGCAGTACGCTCGCAAGCGGGTCGATGTTCCCCACTGCGCATGGGCACGACGGAGGGAGCTCCGTCGTGCGCATGCGCGAGACCCGGGGAGCGACGGGCTTTCCATCGCTCCGGGTCTCGCACCAAAGGGGGCGTGCTGTCGATGTTGATTGACAGCACGACCCCATTGGTGGGCATGCCGGGGGCGTGCCTGTCAGACGGAGGCGTTCCCATGGGAACGCCTACCGTCTGAAGCCGGCCCCACTGACATCACTGGTGATGTCAGTGGGAGTGATTTTGGCTCTGATAGAGCCAAAATCACTCCAGGGCTTGTGGCAGGGAGACCCTACCGCAGGGTCTCCGTGGCAAGTCCGATGGTCGCGATGGTCAAGACCATCGCGACCATCATCATGGACGCTTGCTATAGCTGTGGGTGGTCACCCACAGCTATACGAGCATCCAGGAGGCCGCTCCATTTTCATGGAGGAGGGCCCTGATTCAGAGCGAGCGCTCTGGTCAGAGCGTTCAGCTCTGAATCAGGCCCTCTGTGTGATGTATGTCTTGGGGACGCCGTTCCCCCTGAGGGGGGCACCGGAGCATATATTCGGGATTTTCATACAGTGAGTGCCGGATCATTTGTGCTTGCTATATATATATATATATATATATATATATATACACATACATATATATACATACATACATACATACACACACCCACATAACATACACACTCAAGCATGCACACATACACATGTAAGTATATTTACCCACAGCACACATACACACACATGAGCACACTTACTCACAGCATACATACATACATACATACATACATACATACATACACAAATAAACACAAACATGATTACACACAGCATATATACACACACACACACGAAAGCAAGCATACTTACAAAACCGGGGGCTGAGGAGGGAAGAGGAGGGTCGCTGCCAGGGTCCAGCGGAGCTGCTGCTGCTACTCAGCAAGCGGAGCTGCTCCCACCTCGGCCAAATTCTCTGCAGAGAGCTCTGCCAATCAGAGCTCTCTATCTGAGGAGCGACAGCTCCGTCGCACCCGGCACCGTGGGTGACCCGCGGCCAATGCATGCCAGCATTCAGAGACGGAGACAAGGCTGTCTCCGTCCCTGTGAAACAAATTTAGTCTGTCAGGGGGGGTTTCTGAGTACTCAGAAACCCCCCCTGCGTGCGCGCATGCCTGGCACCACCATCCCACCTTGATTAGAGCGGCTTCCACCCACCTTTTACATAATCACAGACAAAATGGAAGACAATAAGTAAGTCAGTCGGTAGGAGTTACATATACTATCCAGAACATTATTACATGGTCAGACACAATCTATCAGGTATATATACCCACACTATCCCGAACTTTAGTAATAGAGGGAAAGGATCGTAATGAAGCAATATCAGTTAAAAACAATATACCCTGTTTGATCCAATGATGAAAAGCTCTATGGCTAAACCCGGGAAGAAAATCTGGGTTATCCCATAAAGGATGGAGGGAGGGGGCGATGACAAAATATCGAAAGCTTATGTAGTTCATTCCCAGACCACTACCATAAAGGCAAGGGCGTCACTAGGTATTTAAAGGTCCCATAGCAAAAGTTTGTAAATGCCCCTATGGACCACCCAATAGTGAAAAATGTATATAACACATTTAAGTTTGACAAGGAAGATGGGCCCCCCTAGACTCTGGGCCCCACTGCAGCTGCACCCCTTGTACCTATGGTAGTTACTCCGATGCGTAAAGGCTATTGCAGGAAACTTTAACACAGCGATAGACTGAGGAAGCCAAAGTAAAGCGGAGATGGATACGGATTGCGATAGATCAGATTCAAGTTGAACCCATCTTCGCGCAGTGGAGTCCAAATGCCACAACACTCCCTGAGCTAGATGAGCAGCATAAACGTAGAGCCTGAGATTGGGAATACCTAATCCACCCCATTTAGCCGGAGTATGCAAGAATTTCAGCCGCACTCTAGGGGGTATATTCACAAAAGTGCGGGTTTGTAGAAGTGGAGATGTTGCCCGTAGCAACCAATCAGATTCTAGCTATTATCTTCTAGGAAGGTGCTAGATAAATGTTAAGTAGAACCTGATATGTTGCCCATAGCAACCACTCCACTTCTAAAAACCTGCACTTTAGTAAATATACCCCTAGGCCTTTTTTTCGTCAAAAGAAAGCAGGTAAATTTTCGCTGAAGCCCCAGAATAACGGCTGAAGGAGCATTAATCGGGAGAGCCTGAAAGACATAGAGTAAACGGGGTAAGATGTTAATTTTAAGGGTGTGTGTCCTACCAGTTCATGAGATAATCTGGGAAGATCAGTCCTGAAAGTCCCCGGCAACAGTGCGAAAGAGCCTAAGATAATTTGCATCACACAACTGAGAGTAGTGCTTGGTAGGGATGACCCCCAGGTATTTCAGACGAGTTTGATTCCAATTAAACTTTAAGTTTTCTGTCAGTGTAGCCCTGATAGAGTCAGATAGGCCAAGGTACAATTATAACTTTTAATGCTGATATCTTGCTTCTCGCTATGTACATTTATCAAATGTATTAATGTATATCCATATATCAATGTGATGTGCGGTCAGGTGAGGCAGAGCCTTTCCTGTCATACTAGAGCTGAAATGGCCAACCTGTGGCTCTCCAGCTGTTGTAAAACTACAAGTCCCAGCATGCACTGCTTCAGTTTTGCTATTAGGGAATGCTAAAACTGTGGCAGGGCATGCTGGGATGTGTAGTTTCACAACAGCTGGAGAGCCACAGGTTGGCCAGGCCTGTACTAGAGTATACGCCAGAGTTTTCACTATAAAAATGATAAGAAAAATGTAAAGAAAATATTATAAATATCTTTTTTGTATTATTTTAATCATTTATATAGTCGAAACTCTGGAGTAAAACGTGTATGGCAGGTGAGGCACTGCCTACCTTCTCCACACATCCAGGGGTGTATCGATAATGGGTGCAGGGTGTGCGGTGCACACGGACCCCTGGGTCCAAGGGGGCCCACACCGCACACTCTGCAGCCATTATAGTCTTTATACTTACTCGTCCGTTGTCCCCAGAGCAGCAAAAATCACTGGGAAAATGGCGGCAGCTATTTCTCCGGTGACACCCGCATGCTCAGTACTGCTGTTCCTGGAAAAAAGCACGGAGGCCATTTTCCCGGAGACCCGCACATGCGCAGTAGATTTTTCCACTTAGGCAGAATCTACTGCATCCACGGCACCGCTGGAGAGAGGAGGGGGCCCGCACTGAGGGCCTGATTCAGCAAGGATGGCAAGTAAGAATTTGCTCGCAGTTCGTTGATGTTGCGTCTCTGCGCATGCATGTGCATCTCAATGCGTGTGCGCAAACCAGTCATTGCGATCAAGTTAGCACGGAGAGACCTCCGATGTTGACAGGAAGTGCCATTTGTGGATGATGGTGGTGGGTGGTCTTGCGAACGCAGGCGTGCCTGTGTGTTTGAACGGCGTTACAGGGGCGTGCATAATTAAGCTTGTACAGCGGCATATGCAGCCGTCCGTCTCAACGTACACAGGAAGCTGCCACAATCCTGCGGCAGGTCAGGGCTACCACAGTTGTGCGTATGGGTTCGATGGTTCGTATGGGAGGTTTGGCTTTATGTAGTGCGGGGCGTCTGCATCTTGTGTTGCGATTGCCGTGCGCATACATTCATTAGCATGTTCTCGCAGCGGCTAGGTACGTGCAATGGCTTACTTGCCATCCTTGCTGAATCAGGCCAAGTCTGCACACAGCCCCCTCCTCTCTTAAAACACCCCTGCGCACATTCCTGATCAAAACACACCAAATTTCCCGCACTATACACTGCTGCACCTTTGTATAAAGCCCACATAATCCCTCGGGTTCATCATATATGTATCTGTAAATATGCCTCTCCATGTATTATAACTATCTACTTATATACAGAGCTATCAGTCTAGCTATAGGTCTTTATCTATATACTGTACACATAATGTTTTTGTCTGTGGAAAACATTTTTTTTCCAAATGTATAAAATGAAGACGCAGGACCATGCACAGCAATAGCACCACCAGCTGCAGGAGACACACTGAAAGCACCGGCAGCAGCTGTGCCCGGGCGCCTCCCTGAGTGACAGCGTGTTTATCCTGCTCTCATTGGCTGCCGCCTCGCTGCTCTGCCTCTGACCAATCAGCGCACACCGGGTTTTTCCCAGGGAGTTTGTTGCAGGAAGCGGTGAGTGTACTATTATGTGATACATTGTATCACTATCTGCTGACTGCCGTTACCTCCTATAGATATGTACAACAAGCCACTGTACAGCTCTTTCCCCTGTGACCTGCTCCTGTAGATGTACAGGGAAACTCGGGGCAGGGGGAGGCACGGCGTAGAGGCTGCCTGGAGACTCGGCCTAGGAGGTAATTACAGAGCATGTGTATTACTTTACCATCTGTCCATTATCCATACATTAATATTCATGCATACATTGGCATCATGGCAATCATTGGTATTGCAAAGCATTGTGGTCCTTGTGTCACTTTATTTTGCTGCAGCCATGTCATTGAATTTTAAATAGTAGCCTAGGCAGAACATTTAATATTATTCATGAATATCAACGTACAGCAGAATGTATGATACACATTTCTGATAGAGCATGCCTTGTAGGAGAAGCAGAAGTTGTATAAAACTAATATTATAGAGCTGATCCACATCTGGGTACAGTATTGTATTGGACCACTACACTACAGTACATTTTGGGACTTTATAATGTTGCTCTGTTTGTTATTGACAAGCTTTGGGAACCGGTGGCTGTACATTTGTTGTACCTGTGGCCTTTCATTTGTCGGAGCACTACAAGTCCCAGCATCCCCAGTGTTGATGTTATTCACCCTAGCTCTTCCCAACATTTTAGCATTGTTAGCGTTTGAGTTGGTTATTGGGCCTGATTCAGCATTGATTGCAGTAGCGATTACGCACGCGGTCTCACTGCGATCATATGCTAATCCTCTGCGATCGCTATGCTGCTGCAGCACAACATAAGGACGCCCACCTTACCCTACACATATTCGTAATACTTAGCAAGACTGCAAAACCATCGGTAACGTCGAGTACCATCGCAGCCTCACGCACACTTGCACAAGGTCTGACCTTACTCAGGAATTGCTAACCTTCCGGTACGCAGTGATAGCTCAGTCTGCGTAGGCCATCGCAGTGGATAATTTATGCATGCCCCTGCAACGGTGTTCAAACGCACTGATACGCCTGCGTTTCGCCGACCACCCCCCATCACCTCCCCCAAATGGTACCTTCTGTCAATCACTCTGTGATGGGTCTGCATAGTCTCTGCGTTCGCAGTCCCGATCACAGTGTCTGGTTTAATCGCGCGCACTACGATACATGCGCAGAACAAAACAATCGGCCGATTGCGTGCGTAATTGCAGTTGCAATCCCTGCTGAATCGAGCCCATAGTTGTAAATGAAACCACTATGTATAATGCCGAGATTCTGCAGTGCCTCGTACCTCTAGCTTTGATAGAGCCAAATATAAACATATCTAATTTTACATAATATTCTTTCATTGTGAATCCATTATCAGATTGTTTATCTCTTTCGTAGTGCTGGATATAGTTTATTGTAGGTTTTGGTTATAGTTATATAGAGTTATGTATGAAAAACTGATTTACCAAACTCACATTATAATTGATTCAGATCAGGTGTTTTTACATTTCCAATATTAACGTAACTTTGCTTTCCAAATATGCTTTAAGATGTGTAGATGTTTGCTGTTAAAAGATGTTTGTGTGTATTACAGGTCTGCACTAATGTAAACCTGAGATCACAGACTTAAGGGGTCTATTTACTAAGCAGTGTTAGGAGAGAGTGAAAAGTGATAAGGTACCAGCCAATCAGCTCCCAACTGTCATTTTTCAAACAGCCTGTGAGATGACAGTTAGGAGCTGATTGGCTGGCACCTTATTACTTTTCGCTCTGTCTCCTAACACTGCTTAGTAAATCGACCCCTTAGGGGTATATTTACCAAGTGGTGGCATTTTAAAACTCCTGAATTTAGTCAGTTTTGCCTGCCATATTGAAAAGGGCAATAATTTTAATTAAAATCAAGACTGATTTTGCATTTACTGTATTATTGCTCTTTTAAATCTGGCAGGCAAAAAACAAACAAACAAACATTGGGGGTTTTGAAGATCCATTGCTTAGTAAATATACTCCTAAATTGAGTAATTTTCATATAAAGTGAAACTAATATTTGTTTTTTTTTTTTTTTTTTTTTAATTTAATCTTCATTTTCAGTTATATTCAAGTACAGTGTAGGTTAGATATAATTCAGTGGTTCCCAATCTGGGTGCCGAGGTCACTTGAAAGGGTGCTAGGCTATCACCAAATCAAACTATTTTCTAAGCAATATGATAGGCAAAATCAGTTCTTATGGCTGCCAATCATAAAATATGTGGTCAAACAGAACCGTGTCCACCAACACTTAACGGGTAAACACGATTTACGTAATTTAATAATTTTTTCAGACTTTGTCCATAAGAAACGTTTGGCCCAGGGGTGCCGTGAAAAAAATGCTGATACTTGAGGGTGCCGTGATTCAAGAAATTGTAGGAACCACTATATTAGTTGCTAAAGGCAGTGTATGTTAGGGGGCAGAAAATTGGTGAGACACAATGTACAATAATGGTTCCTCTTTTGGTGATAGATATAGTAATATATAAAGTGAAGTATCTCACAATGGTCACTGTTATCATTTTCGCAGAACAATTGTTTTGCATATTCTCACAACCTAACTTTTTTTTTTTTGTAATGTTTATGAGTAAGTTACACCCCTGCCTTGTGTATTGGTTTTATGCTACACCATTAAATTTAAATATGGGAGAGCAGAGGTTGCTCAGCTGTGTCTGGCTTTATAGCCATAACAGCACAACATTTAGCATTTATTATGTGCAGTCTGGTCTAGCAACTTTCTACTAAACTTTAAATAGTTTGAAAAATAAAACATATCTTCTTTTATGTTGTTTTTTTTTTTTTTTTTAAATTAGTCCAGCAGTGGGGCATCGAGTTAGCTACATGCTGCTATAGAGTCATCCTATCAATTGTAGAAGACATATGGTCAATATTTGGCCAATTTTCCACATTTAAACCACCCACAAGAAAGCAAAAACAATTTTCCAAAAAGGTGAATCTTCGTTTAAAGACTTTTTGGTCAATTCAATTAGAGTCAAATTGTGGGCAATGTGACGGACTTGGAATGCACCCTAAATCACCCCACTTGGCCCTGATTTCACCCGTAAATTACACATTTTAGTTTGCAGCCCAATTTGTGTTTATTCAAATATGCGATTTAGGGGCGACCGATGTCTGCACTTTATCGTGGGCTAAGGCCCTCATTCAGAGCCGCTCGCTAGCGGCAGTACGCTCGTTCCGAGCGATGTTCGCACATCTGCGCATGCGTACGGATTTTAGTACGCATGCGCGAACCCGTCAGTGCGGCCGAAAATCGTTTGTACGCTATATAGCGAGTGCCTGCTATTTTGAGTGACAGAATGAGGCGTATGTGGGTGGTAACAGGGGAAGGTGCTTGAAAACGGGGGAGTGGAATTCGAATGCAGGCGTGCTTAAAGGTCAAAATGGGCGTTTTAAGGGTGTGCATAATTAATACAGCAGCGTCATTGACCACGTCACTTGGTTTTTTTTAACTCAGAACTGCTCGCAAAATAGCGGTTGAAAAAACCAACCACAAGAATAGCGAGCAGTTCATACGCTGTACGATGTACTCGATTAATCTAATAAATAGCGGACATAACGTATGGTGCGAGCGGCCAGGGGGCGTTTTTATCAAATAAACGAGCGTATGTTTTGCGCGCTCGTTCAGACTTAGAGGTGGGAACAGACTGCAATTTGCGAACGGATCATTTGAATAGCCACCCCTTGTTTTGGAACGAATGACCGCAAATAGCGAACGGCTCTGAATCAGGCCCAAAGTTCCTAATTAAAGAGAGGCCAAAGACTTTACAGGGTAAACCTTTTGCTGGGACTAAAATATATTTGACTAATAGGAAATTGGTTGCTATCTTTTTTTTTTTTTTTAAGCAGAACAGAGAAAGAACGAGAGAATGCGATGCTGGAACAAGTTGTCTTAACAACAATCGCACAAACAAATCAGCCCGCAGGTTGCACCGCAAATGACTAGAGCCATTGTGCAGTCGCATATTTTTAAATTAAGATTTGATTTTGTGACTCATTTTTGCTGATAATACTGATTTTTGCTTTTATTTAAACCCCCTTCGGGTGTGTTGGTGCTTTTTCTGGTGATGTCATTTGATGCATAAAAGCAGTCATAAGTGACATTGCTAAATTTCCTGGTGGAAAAATCCCTCATTCACTCTGTGTAGAAATAGCCTGTATAGTTCAATTGACTTGGTACTGAGATTTAATTAAGCTTAGAGAGAGATAAAGTTGGAGATAAATAGCACCAGCCAATCGGCTCCTGTCATTTTTCAAACACAGCCTGTGACAGTTAGGAGCTGATTGGTTGGTACTATTTATCTCCAATTTTATCTCTCTCCAAGCTTTATTAGATCCTCTCTTTTTGTTTAGAATCCGCGGCCTATTTTTTCACCTAAAAACAGTTATCTGTGTTAAGCTGGACCTGGTAGATGGTTCTTAAAGATGTTTTAGGTCCTTAAGGTGCGTATCCACTAGCAGATAGTGGAACGACAGTACGATTACAACATTGTAATCGTACAGTCGTTCCTGTTCCCCTGCAGTGCCTACACTGAACATGGTCAATCTGTCGTTATCGGCAGATTGACCAGCACGTTCAGGCGATGATTGATGCCGAAAACTACCAGCGGGAGTGCGCATCACTGGTCGTTTTCGGCATGTTCACACCCGATTAATGAGCGATAACGATATCGTTATTGTTCAATCGCTCATTTTAATTTGCAAATGGATACGCGGCCTTATGCTGGCCATACACTAGTACGACCAGCATAAGATGAGATTCATCTTACGATTTCCCTTGAGCTCCCTGGCAGTCCCGGCTGCACGATTGACACACGATGTACATACTATCTCACGATACCATCGATCTGCAGTTTAGGAGGGAAGGTCATTGAAAGAACACACACTTCTTCAAAATGTAACTCAAATGATGCCGGTCGGACGCACGATGTATCGCATGTACAAATACACGGCACGATCTGCATACGATAGATATGATGGGCTGCACATCTGATCATACCATACATTTTAAGGGCGCCGGGAGCGCGCACCGGATCGTACCCTACTTAAATACTACACAATTACGACACAGTTCATCGTACGATGCATCTAAAACCAGGCCTCCGCATAAAAAATAGGCCCATCTTCATGACAGCATTATGATGACCAGCTGACCACACAGTCAGCCATAAGTCATAGGTATTAAAATTGTATTTCTAGTTCTCTCACTAAATTATGCAATTTTACGATTTTTAAGTATTCAGGCACTGGTCACAGCTCCCCCCCCCCTCTTCTCAGTATAGGTCCGTAATCTGGCCATGATGGTAGTGGATTCAAAAAAAGTTTACCTGGTACAGCGGGTCTGGTGGCTCCAGTGTTGTTTTCTGGGTCAGGCGGTGTTGTCCTGGTGACTTCCAGCTCATCCTGCTTCCAAGTAATCCTAACCCCTAACACTCCCCCTAGTGCCTAATCCTAACCCTCACCGGTCGTGCCTGCATACCCTCCCTGAAATTCAGAATGTCATAGAACTTTCCCCCGAACTCCCGTGAGGGTAGAGCAGCTTTCTGGATCCACCCACTTCCACAGAGAAGTTGGTGGTCCGGGGGATTTGTTACGCAATTTGCAATGAACCCTGTCATTGTGGCCTGTTTATTGCCTCACAATGCAGTGAATCGTGGCATTGTACAGCAGGGGGAGGGGTTGTGATCAGGGGCTTAGCAAGACCTATGGAGGACCCATCGCGCAATTTCCACAGGGAAATGTGCAAATTATTTTACAATTTATCCATTTTTATTGTAAATGATCTAATATTTGCACTACTACTGCCTACTTGCACTGACATGCACTGTTAAATGAATGGTGATTAGCATACAGTGAGTATTATAAATACAAAAAATATTTAAAAAAAAAGTGTTTATAGTCTCCTTAATCCTAAATGTTTATGATACAGGGCTCTATTTACTATAATCCACATTTAAAATGCGGTTGTAGTGTGATTTTACCGACTGAATTCACATTGCGATTTCAGGCAATATCACAGGGATATATTTTAAAAGTTAAGTTTTAACTTAATTAGGCAGATATTGTGCCCCGACACTAGAGAGTACTTTTTCCCTTTTTTCCATATAGTTCCCATGGGAACGCCTACCGTCTGGGCCCGGCCCCACTGACATCACTAGTGATGTCAGTGGGAGTGATTTTCGCTCTGATAGAGCCAAAATCACTGCAGGGCTTGCGGTCACCGAGACTCTACCGCAGGGTCTCGTCACAAGCCTGATGGTCTTGACCATCGTGACCATCATCATGGACGCTCGCATAAGCTGTGGGTGGTAACCCACAGCTATGCGAGCGTCCAAGAGGCCGCTCCAAGTTTAGGTAGGAGGGCCCTGATTCAGAGCAAGCGCTCTGGTCAGAGCGTCCGGCTCTGAATCGGGCCCACAGTCTGATCTGGAGTTGGATCCTCATAGGATTGGACAAGTGTGTACCCATCTTAAGTCATGCTGTGTCATATCAGATGAATAATTTGCTTTATCCATTGTTTTCAAATTAAAAACTGCATATGAAATGGAGGGAGGTGTCTGAAGGGGTAAGGATGACAGACCAAAATTTGTTATATAGTCCTAACCTGAATATGTTATTCAGATTCTTCTTCTAAAGATGTTGTCTTTCAGGACCTCATTGAAATATGTAATCCAAAGTCCATATCTGTTGTCTTTATCCAAAGTTGCTTAAATAAAACAGGAACTACTCAGAGAGTATCAATGTAGGGCAAAATGCCACCACAAAATGGCTGCCAGTAGCTGGGCATCCTTTATATAGGGCTGTTACCTGCACTGTGACATCACAATGCATGCAGGCAGCAGTTAGAGATTGCTGTAGCTAAAGCTGAGTACACACTGATGGATATGTCACCCAATCCATTGAACAGGCTTTATATCTATAGTGCACCGCCGACTGTGCACAGTGGATATGTCTGTGAATGAGAAAAAAACAAGAGAGAAGAAAAGATTCTTTGTCTGGTGCACATATAGGGTTAAAATAAATTCAATATATGATTAAATTCTCTGTTATCACAATAAAATATAACTTTTATTCATTTAATTCATTAAAAGGTAGGTCTAGGTCCCAAGAAAATGAAAAGGCGAAATATGTTAAAATAAGAGAAGATAGTATGTGTGTTTATTATATATATATTGAGAAAAAGAGGTGATTTAAAATTTCACCTGTCGTCGGTCTATTACATGTATAGGACTGAGATGTCCGGGATTAATGGAGTATATTTTCAGTGTTTAAATCTCACACTGTATTATGTTAGTATATTTATAATAAATTAGGGAATATATTCCCAGGTACTGTCAATATTAATAATATATCTATTAAGGTGAAATGAATTAATTATTATTTTTCACTTGAAGATGTCATCTCTACCATATCCTGGCAGCTATGCTGCATATATATATATATCTCCACCAGGTCCTGCAATATTAACATTAGATTGTCAAGAATTCCAACAATATTGTTACAATCAACCGATTCAGTGTATATTAATCTTAGGATCTGTGGTTAATGGTCTTATACTCTGCGGGAATGGTTTCAATACTAGCAGTTGAAACTGTGTAAATTTTACAGCCACTGTGCTACACATGTATCATTGTTCTGTATTAGTTCATATACATTGTGTCTATCTCTAGACTTCAGCTCTGTTCAAAGGTAAGTGTGTTTTTATTATCAGGTATAGTGATCCTCAAACTGCAGGATACTTGGGTGGACATATAAACAAATACTGACAGTGATTTACATGATCGTATGTGTTATGTTTATCCTGCCGAACGGTGACTGATGCTGAGCAGAGATGAGGATAAACATAACACATACGATCATGTAAATCACTGTCAGTATTTGTTTATATGTCCACCCAAGTATCCATCAGTTTGAGGATCACTATACCTGATAATAAAGACACACTTACCTTTGAACGGAGCTGGAGTCTAGAGATAGACACAATGTATATGAGCTAATACAGAACAAAGATACATGTGTAGCACAGTGGCTGTAAAATTTACACAGTTTCAACTGCTAGTATTGAAACCATTCCCGCAGAGTATAAGACCATTAACCACAGATCCTAAGATTAATATACACTGAATCGGTTGATTTAACATTAGATTGTCAAGAATTCCAACAATACTGTTACATATTACAGGACCTGGTGGAGATATATATATATATGCAGCATAGCTACCAGGATATGGTAGAGATGACATCTTCAAGTGAAAAATAATAATTAATTTATTTCACCTTAATAGATATATTATTAATATTGACAGTACCGGGAATATATTCCCTAATTTATTATAAATATGCTAACATAATACAGTGTGAGATTTAAACACTGAAAATATACTCCATTAATCCCGGACATCTCAGTCCTATACATGTAATAGACCGACGACAGGTGAAATTTTAAATCGCCTCTTTTTCTAAATATATATATATATATAATAAACACACATACTATCTTCTCTTATTTTAACATATTTCGCATTTTCATTTTCTTGGGACCTAGACCTACCTTTTAATGAATTAAATGAATAAAAGTTATATTTTATTGTGATAACAGAGAAGTTAATCATATATTGAATTTATTTTAACCCTATATGTGCACCAGACAAAGAATCTTTTCTTTTCTCTTGTTTTTTTCTGAATTTCAATTTAAGATTGTCAGGTGGCACATTCATGTAAATTATATGATATTCCTAATAAAATCTATGAATTTTTAGGGTGTCAGAATACAAAAATCGAAATTCTCTGTAGTAGTGAGATATATAAAAAATCTTTTTTGGCGCGAGATCACACCCTCTGTTTGTCTACATGTCTGTGAACGAAATCGTTCAGTCCTATCCCATCTGCTGTGCAGTACAGCAGATGGCTGATATATCAGACAGATATTTCGGTCAACTGCTGGTGTGTACGGGCAACCCGCCAATCGCCTGTACACATGCTGCAGGGTCCCGGCGGTAATTGACAGCTCAACTGGGCTGGCGATTTAAATTCCCGCCCATTTAAAGCTGTCAAGCCTGGCACATTGGGCAGACTGTTTGTGTGTATACACTTGCCAATTGTCAGGTCGGCGGGACCTAGTGTGTACCCAGCCTTAGATCAGCTCTGAGCCCAGATGCCCTGCAGCAGCACTCTGGTGAGAATAGAAAAGCCGGGGCTCAGGAGATGGCAGTGTAACCCGGTGCAGGGAGAGGGCCGGGACCCAGAGGCAGTCTGGGCCCTGTAGCAGACGCACCTTCTGCACCTGCTACAGGCTTGCCTACCCTCCCGATTTGGCCAGGAGCCTCCTGATTTTCGGGTGCCGCTCCCGCCCCCCCGGAAAGGCAGGCAAGCCCCCCGACATTGCCCAACCCTCCCGACCTCCCCCCAGAATACACTGGAAATCCCCACAGCAGGAGGGCCGGTGAAGGGATTTGCGCTCAATTGCGTCATCGTGGCCCCGCCCCCTGCTTCACAGTGCCGAAAATAACGGCATTGTGAAAAGGGGGCAGGGCCACAATGACGCGATCATGCGGCCCTGCCCCCGACTCCGCCTCCAACGTGTCACAGATATTCAAACACGCCCCCCTCTGAAAGGAGGGAGCTGATTGTCGGCAAGTTTGACCTGCTATAGCTACGCCCTTGGTTGTGATGACATGATTCAAGGCGTCACACCCTCTGCACCTCCCTCTCCTGGGGGAAACGGATAAAAAAACCAATGAATAATCGGCAAGTTACACATGTATAGTGAATATGTCATAACATGGAAGATAGAGTGCTGTCATTCTCTCAGAAAAGGTAACAGGGTAGTAAATAAGCATAATAACCAGTGTATTTTTGTGTGTTGGCCAAAATATTAAAGAACATTTACATTCCATAGTAATGGCAGTACACACTTGTGCTGCCATAAGGCGTATTCACCTAACAGTGCTGGTGAGCTCTCACCTTTATCATAGTCCTTACGTAAAAAAATTCTGAAATCCCCCCCCCCCCTACGGCGGATGCGTTACACAGTCTACGCACAAAGGGTCTGTTACGATTGGGTCAGACGATATCAGAAATATGGTGGAAAAGTGATGGGAGGTGACTGGGAGGTAGCTACTGGTGCACGCAAAAATGGTTCGTTCAGTCGGCACGTTATAGTGTCAATCAAACTGTGAGAGAACCGTCTCCTTAATCCTTCCTGACCACATTACTTTCTGCGACTCTGGAAGCCCGTCGGGCTGATTAAAGCCACTATGAGTCACATGTCCCAGTCAGGACTGGTGGAGAATGCAGTGGAACGATAACGGCTTTCTATCTGCGTGGTCCGTCATCGGGTTTGGCGACCCTTGCAAATGTTGTTTTTACTGACAAGCCCATAAAAGTTGGACAGCATTTTTTTTTTTACTGACACATTGTTAACTTATACAAGCATTTTTACATAAGGCAAAATGTTAACAAGGTCCCGGGAACATAGTAAAGGGGCTTTCCATGAAGTACTGCCTCAAATCGTGGGTTTATTACTTCCTTTTGTGGTGTAGTATTGTCACGAATATGTTCCTTTGGTTAAATGGCCATGTCTGCCTGGGTATAAACACCTTCGGTGCATGCATATAGAGATACAAGGAAGTTCTACCTAATGCACAATACAAGACATGCTACACATGAGGTGGTATCCCCACACCACAAAACAAATCTAAATGAGATAATTCAAGTCCGGTGCTTCATTGTTTGAAAGCCACAGTTGCCACAACATACAATTGTTCTCATTTTCAAAGTGTCAGTAGGATGTAGAACCTATATTCATCGCTATTCCTCCTCATTGTTCCTCAAAAAATGGCCGATCCAATTCAGACCCCAATAGCCATGTAGACAGGGATTTCAATTTCTTCCAAGATCAGGAATTGACGCTTTGAGTCTACTCCAGGCTTGGGGAACCTTTTTTCTGTCCAGGGCCATTTTGATATATAGAACATTATTCGTGGGCCTGGTGACATCACACGAGACGGGGCCACAATCGCCAGTGATTACAGCAATGCCCTGAGCATCCTGAGGATGCTCCGGGGAGCTGTAAGGGAAGCGGTGTGACCGTCTGAAGCTTCCTAAGGACGCTCCAGGCGGCACTGGTGCATAGATTCTGTTGGTAGTGTGCGATTCTGAGGCTAGCAGAAAACAGTTCCTAGGCCAAGCCAAATGATTGAGGGCCTTATACGGCCCCCGGGCAGGAGGTTCCCCATCCCTGGTCTAATCTATGGGGAACAAAATCTGAAGGTGCCCACACACACAGCGATGTGCCGATGTGTACGATTTCCCTTGAAACTCTCCCCGGCAGCTCTGCATACGATCTCCACACGATTTGGTGTCCAATCTTCATACGATCTCTCCTGCATCCAGACTTTTTCACAGTGCATGATGTCCTAGATTGTCAGATCTGCCCTACCGCACGGCAGATCTGACGATGCGATGTGCGACCAGCGGGGAAGCGCATCGTGATTGTGAGTGAGGACTCATGATTTACTCAGAATTTGGCCATATTTTACACGATCTGTCGTTCCAATGTGTCGGAATCGGCCAGATCGGGTAAAATATCGCTGTGTGTGTGGCCAGCTTTAGCCTTCTCATGTTTATTTTGTTTAGTTGGTGGCGAGCGTGACAACGATGTTTTATTTTGAAATCTAGCATGGTATAAATAATGCAATACTTGCTTTTTAAGATATCGCACTCCCGCTCACAGACTTCGCTCCACAAATGCATGCCGCCTCTCTACAAAGTCTGGTAGATCAAGTCCACGATGGCTACGGACCTGATCTACCAGACTTTGTGGCTGTTCCATCCACTGGCCCTCCTTCATTTGGACGAGCGAAGTATCCGGAGACTGCGCTTTATCCTAGCTGTTATAATACCTCAGCGGTTGTGGGAGAACCTGTGCCACATTAGCAGATGGGCTGTTTATATGCTTGTTATTGCTTTTAAACATGTGAGTGCAATATATGGTATTACACATTGTCTTTTTATCTTGAGATCTCTGCACTATTGCTCTCTTTCTTTTTTTCATGTGTTTCTCAATGCTCTTATATGAGTATACAAACAGGGGTGCACAATTTTTAAGTATCAAGACTCAGTAGATGAATATATGGAACAACCATTCAATAGATGGATTCATGGTATATAAAGAGAACTGTAGACTGCATGGTAATCCCTGAAAGCGCCTGAGTGGAGTCCAAAAAACCATTTACTCTATACAAGTGCATTTTGTGGAAGTAAGGTGAAAACTTCCTTATTGTACTTTACTGGCTGATTTTGAGGACTTATTACGCACTAATATCACCAAACCCTGTACAATTGGTAACTTCTGGTAATTAGTATTTTGACTCTCGGCGTACTGACACTCTTGTCATCCATCCTTTTGTTAGTCATGTTTTCCCTATTTTCATGCGTTCATATACACCTTCAATAGACCTTGGTGTTGCGTACTCGACAGGTAACGTTCTGGAGATTGCCAATATTCAAGTAGTCCCCCGGACCCCCAGTAGAGTGAAGTGGGCAGGATTGGGAGAATAATACCAGGACGTGTTGGTCTTTAGGGAGGATGGGGTCAGTATAACGTATTTCTATGAGAATTGTCTAATTTTAGCTTCATCCACTCCCCACGGACCCTCTGTGGGGCCTAATATCATGGGGAGACCACATCCGCCCCCAGAGTGATCACCTGCATCTCCTGTCCGGGCTTCTTCCGGAGAGGAGGAAAAAAAGGCGGTAAATGTAGAATATACAAGTGTGAGACTGGACTGGAATGTGCAGGATATTGGGGAAAATAATGGTACTTACACTTTGTTGGCTTGATGCACAGTTGGAAGAAAATTGGGGGTACTTTGCCACAAAAAAGCAAGCATGTAAATAATGCGTACATTCACTCATACAGTTGTATACATCTTGAAAAGCGAACATATCTGCATCTGTAGCATAAGAGCCTCGTTTTCTTCTAGTCATAAGCTCTGTTCCTGCTACAACATCTATTTCTGTATGCAGGTAAGGGGGTTCTAGAATGAGACTCTGGGCCCCATTTAATAACGATGCTTATTACCAGCAGCATATTTGGTTTAGCATCACAGTGATCCTAGCAAATATGCTGATGGTATATAACATTATTTACCTCTCTGGGGAGGTCCAGCGACGTTCCCCTCCTCAGCGCCATCCTACACTCTGTTGCTGGCAGCCTATCGTTGAGAGTGACGGGCTTTTGTGTCATGCGTATGCTTCATACTTGTCTACTTTTGAAAAGGCATTTTAAGGGAGATCGTGAAAGCAGCACCTATGAGCCTGGCGGTAAAGTGGCGTGTGCTGCTACATCTGAGAGACATCATAATACTGACTTACGGTGCGTACACACGGTCAGATCTGTCAGATGAGTGATTTTTACCACTGATTTGAACGATATATACAACCGATTTGAATGATATTTACCACCGTTTTGAACGATTTCACAAACGATTTGAACGATTGAATGATTTCACACAGTATTAAAATGAATTAAATCGTCCAAATCTGACTGCAAACACATCGGATGTCAGATATCGTTATCTGACATCAGATATGAACAAGTTTTAAAATCGTTATTGTTCAGATCTGTCACAAAATCTGACCGTATGTAAGCACCATTACATCCAAATGTAAACGAGCCCCAAAGCAGTCAGTAGGATCTACTTGTTTAGGAAAACACACTGATACCTTTCAGAAAATGCCTGTAGCCATAGGGATCATTGGCCCTCATTCAGAGCCGCTCGCTAGCGGCAGTACGCTCGTTCCGAGCGATGTTCGCACATCTGCGCATGCGTACGGTTTTTAGTACGCATGCGCGAACCAGTCAGTGCGGCCGAAAATCGTTTGTACGCTATATAGCGAGTGCCTGATTTTTTGAGTGACAGAATGAGGCGTATGTGGGTGGTAACAGGGGAAGGTGCTTGAAAACGGGGGAGTGGAATTCGAACGCAGGCGTGCTTAAAGGTCAAAACGGGCGTTTTAAGGGAGTGCATAATTAATACAGCAGCGTCATTGACCACGTCACTTGGTTTTTTTTAACTCAGAACTGCTCGCAAAATAGCGGTTGAAAACACCAACCACAAGAATAGCGAGCAGTTCATACGCTGTACGATGTACTCGATTAATCTAATAAATAGCGGACATGACGTATGGTGCGTGCGGCCAGGGGGCGTTTTTATCAAATAAACGAGCGTATGTTTTGCTCGCTCGTTCAGACTTAGAGGTGTGAACAGACTGCAATTTGCGAGCGGATCATTTGAATAGCCACCCCTTGTTTTTGAACGAACGACCGCAAATAGCGAACGGCTCTGAATCCGGCCCATTGTGCCTTATAACCAATGCAGGGAAATTATACTTCTCATCCCATTTTAATGTATATATCTCTGGGGTTTTTTTTTTTTATATACCGACTTCATAATGGGGGTAATGTGCAATCAGGGAGATTGCTACTATTTTAGGGAGTCTCCCTGACAATCAGGGAGAGTTGGCAAGTATGGCATAATGGCCAGTCTATGCATGTACATAACACTTTCAGCTGGCGGGAACCCGGCAGTGCCTGAAAGGCTCAGCTGAAGCCGAAAAGCCTGTTGCTGGGTCCCAGTTGCTGGCAACGGGGACCGTATCGCTGTCACCATCTATAGATGGCGTCGGCAATACAGTGACAAACAGCGGTAAGCTAAGCTTATGACTATTTGTTAAATGCTGAAAGAGGGACATAACCCCTTTAGTGAGTGCTAAAGGGGTTATGTCCCGTTCTTAAATGGGGCTCTATGTACCCAGTTGATAAAGTAAAAACCTATTTATACAGGGGATGGATAACTAAAAATAAAATCTATAGTAAGGATTTCCTACTGTATTTGTAAGCCAGAAGGTTAGGGAGAGCTTAAAACAGAGAATGAAGCCCAGATTTATCAACGAGTGATACTCTTATTATCACTCATTACTCATTTTAAATGTTGCATCATCCAATCGGCTCATAACTGTCATTTTCCAAACACATGACACTTAGGAGCTGATTGGCTGGAGCACCATTTAAGATTAGTAACGAGTGATCGCAAGAATATCACTCACTCGTTGATAAATCTGTGCCCGAGTGTGATCTTACTGCCCCAGTGGCGTCCACATACAGGACACCAGGCTGCTGACAGCCTTTACCCATAAATGTGCTGCTCCTCTGTGTCTGTGTTACTAATCTTCATTCTAGCACCCTGCACCTGACACAACCTGTGCAGTTCCTCTTTCCTGCCTGGAGTGTTGCTCTCTGCTCGGGGTGCATCTAGCAAACTCAGCTGATGCAACAGATCTGCGATATACAGACCAGTGAGTGCTAGAAGCACCAGAGCAGAGTGTGACACTCCAGGCAGGAAATAGGAACTGCACGGGTTGTGACAGGTGCTGCAGGGTGCTAGAATGAAGACTAGTTAGCCTGAGGGGCCGAAGATGCCGGAGGGAGGTGGTGACTGTGCTCCCAGGGTTAGCACGGACCTTGCCAACACAAGTTCTTACCGCACACCTATAGGTCTGTTCTGCTTAATAGATATGCGTCAGAACCCGGGAAATTCCCAGCTTCCTCTTACGACAATATCTCTGATTTATCATCTCTCATCCGTGACAGACATTTTATCTCCTGTACCTTCGCTGACGGGACAGATGGTAATAACACTGACATGTGACTTAGAGGATAGGACCTCGTACACTTTTACTTCTAGACTTTTATCACCTCACCGGGGAGAATCCCACCTAAAAAAAGGTTTTCTATGAAGAAGTGAAACTGATAATGTGTTAGTCTGTGTAATGTGGTTATTATCTCGTCTTACTAGTCAATGGGGAACAATCATACCTTTAAAGCAAAACAAAATAGAAAAATACAAGGCGCTTCATGTACAAGGGCTACCGGTAACCTCCGCAAAGATATATGTAAATGTCTCTGATGAGGCTTCTCAGATAATAGAGTGGGGAATTACTTATTTCTTCTACCTCCTGTTCTACAGAAAATGAAAGAAATGTATTTATATATACTTATATAGCTCTTGTTGAGACATATGCCGTTGCGCTCTACAATTGGCAACAAACAGTAATGAAACAAGACTGGGTAGTAAAAGACAGAAAAAGAGGTTTGAGGACCCTGCTCGCAAGCTAACAATCTAGAAATAGGCAGTGATATACAAGGATAGGTGCTACATATTGGTTACTGGCCCTGCCAGATTGCAGAGGCTCTTGGTGTGGACTGTATAGAGGTACACTTGCCTACTCTCCCAGAAGGTGTGGTAGGCTCACGATTTTTCGGGTAGTCCTCCGCACCCACAGAAGAGTGACCGGGTCTCGCGCACAGCACCCACTTCCAAATGAAGTGGGCAGTAAGGGTAGATAATACCACTGGGAATCCCGGTCCGTATAGAGGGGAGGGGGCTAATATGATGTGACAGCCCATCCCCACCCTCCGCAGTAGCCAGCTGCATCTCCTCCCCGGGCTTTGATATCACTTCCTCAGACAACAAAAGCGAATTGTTTTCTGTGTCGAGGTAAATAAATCCCACCTTCCTGTGTGATAATTATTATTACTCTTGTGTGTCTGTTGTGGCACTTCTGACTTTCCTCTATAATAGGGATAGGCAACCTGTGGCACTCCAGCTGCTGTGGAACTAGACATTCCAGCATGCTCTGCCACCATTTTTCTGCTAGGGCATGCTAAAACTGTTGCAGGACATGCTGGGATGTGCAGTTTATTGTATGTCATATACAGGGCCTGTTCTAGACATTGTGGAGCTCAGGGCGAAAGTTCACCGTTGCGCCCCCCCCCCCCCCCAAAAAAAAAAAATAAAAACCCCCAAAAAACTTTTTTTAGATGGCGTTCCTCTGCACGCGCTGAAAGCGGAAAGGGGGCGTGTCCTTGCGGAACACCCCCAATTCATCACACTGTGGGGCGTGCCCAGCACTTACGAAGGTGCTGTGCTTCCCCCAAGCTCTCCCCTCGTGGCGAATAATTGCCATGTGGCAGTAATGCCCTTTATAACACATTATGCCACACGCAGTAATGCCCTGTATAACACATTATGCCACACGCAGTAATGCCCTTTATAACACATTATGCCACACGCAGTAATGCCCTGTATAACACATTGTGCCACACGCAGTAATGCCCTGTATAACACATTATGCCACACGCAGTAATGCCCTGTATAACACATTATGCCACACGCAGTAATGCCCTTTATAACACATTATGCCACACGCAGTAATGGCCTTTATAACACATTATGCCACACGCAGTAATGGCCTTTATAACACATTATGCTACACGCAGTAATGGCCTTTATAACACATTATGCTACACGCAGTAATGGCCTTTATAACACATTATGCTACACGCAGTAATGGCCTTTATAACACATTATGCCACACGCAGTAATGCCCTGTATAACACATTATGCCACACACAGTAATGCCCTGTATAACACATTATGCCACACGCAGTAGTGCCCTGTATAACACATTATGCCACACGCAGTAGTGCCCTTTATAACACATTATGCCACACGAAGTAATGACCTTTATAACACATTATGCCACACGCAGTAATGCCCTTTATAATACATTGTGCCACACGCAGAAATTCCCTGTATAATACAGTATCCCCAATTCAAATAACGCCACACATTAGTCCCTTATTCATGTTATGACACACAGTGGTACCCCTTTTACACAATGCCCAAAATAGTGCCCCTTATACACAATGCCCATACTAGTAGTGCCCCTAATACAATGCCCACAGTAGTGGTGTCCCTCATAAAATGCTCACAGCAGTGGTGCCCCTTACACAATGGCACCGGTAATGGTGTCCCCCATGCAGTGCCCTGATTAGTAGTGCCTGCAGTGGTAATGCCCCCAGTGCTAATGCCCCCAATAGTAGTGCCCACAGTAGTAATGCCCCCCCTATAGTAGTGCCCACAGTTGTAATGCCCCCTATAGTAGTGCCTCCAGTAGTAATGCCCCCTATATTAATGCCCCCCTATAGCCATGCCCCCAGTAGTAATGCCACCCTATAGCCATGCCCCCGGAGTAATGCCCCCTATAGCCATGCCCCCAGTAGTAATGCCCCCCTATAGCCATGCCCCCATGCCTCCCTTCTGAGAAAAAAAAAATACAATTAAAATACAAAACACAATACTTACCTTAGGCCCTGCTCCTGCGTCCGCTGCCGTCCGGTCCGGCTGCGGCTCCACCACGGTTACAATTACCGCAGCTGTAGGCACTGCTGCGCATGTGCTGATTTTACGGATGTAACACCGCATGCACAGCACTCATTATCAGCTGCGGTAAGGTAGAGAGAGAGGGAAAAGTATCTATTTCCCGAAAAGCTGTCATCGCAAAAATGACAGCTATTCGGAATAGATAGTTATGGGGAGGAGGAATGATGAATTCCTCCGGTAATTGGGTAGAACTCCATGCGAGTTCTAAACCTAATTACCTCCAGAGCGTTTTTAGTTATTATGAATAGGCCCCTAAGTCTCCTACTGGGGTCTGTAAAAGAACTTTGAAAATCAGTGCAATCAAACCTAGGGGTGTATCATGTGTTTAGGTAACTAGTTTTTAGCACTACTTATTATTTTTTGTTAACAGAGACATTTAATAATGGCTTAATTTGCTTCATTGTCAAGTTTTAGCTCTTAATGTTGCCATCTGAGATTTTAATATTAATATTTAATATTGGAGAAACCTGTAACTGCGCCCTTGGTAAGTATTTACACATGATATGTGTTTTTTTTGTTTTTTTTCGCTTAGTTGTCACAAGCTTAACCTTGAAGGAGAAGAACCAGCCCCGACCGGGGATTCCCAGGTTTACTGCTCAGTCTGTTACTCTTAGTTAGTACGGTATCCTCTATACGTGCCATTGACATTCCTTATGAGTGATGAATTCTTATTGCATTTCTCAACAAGTGGAACGCGCTAAATCTCATGAGGCATTCTTCAA
Source organism: Taudactylus pleione (assembly GCA_031769625.1). NCBI lineage: Eukaryota > Metazoa > Chordata > Amphibia > Anura > Myobatrachidae > Taudactylus > Taudactylus pleione. Next base: position 1,356,869 of record JAUIMM010000211.1, read on the forward strand.
ATATGGGTATGTGCTGGATCTGATCTGTGCCATGTTATCATACTGTGATGGCTCTACAATAAGACATTAGAAGCTTAAGAAGAGGCATGAGCTGGTGAAGCAGTGTCAGTCACACAGGGGGCAATTCAATTCGGAGCGCGGATGATAGCGCCGAGAGGGAGCTATTCAATTCAGCATGCTGTTAGGGCGTCTAAATGTTTTCTTCTCGCACCCTCCTGAGGGAGCAAGGAGAAATCCGATTAAGTGCCGGCCGCGCAGCTGTTTTCCGGCTTAACGCGGAGCTAACAGCCTCGCGGCCGGCACTTTAGTCAGAGAGTGCCGAATCTCCGAACTAAACACCCAGTTTAAGTCGCGAGAACCAACATTCTCCGACTTAACCGGCAGCTATCAGACTAAACAGCACAAGGAATTTAATGGCTTCGGGACCAACTTCCCGGCACTATTCAACTCTCGCTGAATTGAATCAACCCCACGGTGAGTTGGCTTTCCCTAAGAAGGGCTATTGATGAACTTTCCTACACCCACGGACTCCCGGAGGAGTAAGTCACCCTCCCGCTCAATTCTTAGAGAAATGGGCAGGACGGGGGTAAATTGAACCATCTTGTCATTGCCGTATCTTCACTAATACACTAATTTGCTATTCGTGCCATGTCCTCTGGCCCCGCCCCTCCCATAATGATTTGCTTTATCTCCCCAGTTTGAGTTCCAGCAATGAGCTCAACTGACAGATTGCTGGCAAATTAAGTTTAAATCCAAATAGATAATTTGGTCCAGTGACGTATTTTAGCATAGACGCACCGTAGGGTTCATCCTCCCATCTCTGTAATTTAAGGACGTCGTCTGAAGGGAAAGATTTAAAAGTTGGAAAGTAAGTCCACAGAGGAGTCTCTGGGAAATATCACTTGTAGATAGGTTGTCTCAAATGTCCTCACCAGGATTCTGGGCCTGCTTCTGACCCGCTCGCGAGCGCTGGACGCTCGCAAGCGGGTCGATGGTGCCTAATTGCACATGCGCACAACGGAGGGAACTCCGTCGTGCGCATGCGCGAGACCCTGCGAGCGACGGGGAATCCATCGCTCGTGGTCTCGCACCAAAGGGGGCGTGCTGTCGATGGTGAGTGACAGCACGCCCCCTTTGGTGGGCGTGCTGGGGCGTGGCTGCCAGACGGAGGCGTTCCCATGGGAACGCCTACCGTCTGAGTCCGGCCCCACTGACATCAGTAGTGATGTCAGTGGGAGTGTTTTTGGCTCTGATAGAGCCAAAATCACTCCAGGGCTTGCTGCAGCGAGACCCTACCGCAGGGTTTCGTCGCAAGCCCGATGGTCGCGATGGTCTTGACCATCGCGACCATCATCATGGACGCTCGCTATAGCTTTGGGTGGTAACCCACAGCTATGCGAGCGTCCATGAGGCCGCTCCAAGTTGAGGGAGGAGGGCGCTGATTCAGAGCGAGCGCTCTGGTCAGAGCGTTCGGCTCTGAATCAGGCCCTCTGTTACAGAGAGACCGTAGTACAAAAGAACTCAAATTTAGGAATGTGAAAGAGAAGTTCCTTGTCCTTTAAAGTAACAGTCAAACTCTTCAATTTACAGATTTTTCCACGTACATCCCAATATTTAAAATTTGGGAACCGGAACATTGCCAAGAAAAGGACGCTTGATGCTGTGGATGTGAGTTACACATTGGGACGTCCTTAGCTCTAATCAAGCTCTATGATCTTCCCTCCAAAACTCCCCTTTATTGTTGTGCAAACAAGTGCAATGTGCGCTGGGCACCCTCCCAACAGGCCTGGTCATTGCACACCTTCCATCATGTAAGAGTTGATAGTCAAGCTGCTAATTGGAGCGTGGAATGTTGTTTAAACAAGTACCTGTATGACTAGCAACACCAGTGGGTACCTGGTCTAGCATTCGCTGCCAATTGTCACAAAAGGGCTTTGTTTTGTTTAATATGGAAAGCAGTTATTTCTACATTACAGTGTCGACAGTTAACCGGTCGAAACCATAAGGTCGAATGTCATAATGGGGCCTATTCCTCATCACTTAATTTTCACAAAAGCAAGTGAAATTGAGCATTTTCACCTGCAATTGTAAAAGTTAAGTTATCGGGTCATTCATCAAGAAGATAAAGCAGGAGATATCACAGGTCCTGTATCTCCTACTTACCTTCCTTTTGCGGAATGGCCCACTGTCCCCATACACTAGTATGGGAACCGAATTCATCAAGCTCTGAAAATATAATATTTTCGCAGCTTGACTGCGGGAGCACCTGCCATCTTCAGATGGCGAATGCTCCTGCTTCGGCATTGCAACACGCTCCTTGCCTATGGGATGGAGGTCCGGGTTGCAATGAGGGATCCTTTCGGATCCCTCCGCCCCTCCCCGGCTCCTTCCGCCGGATGTCAGGGCTCTTGTGCGATTGGGTGACCTATGAAGTGGCTTGCTGGGACAGCTGATATTATTATTATTATTACCAGTTATTTATATAGCGCTCACATATTCTGCAGCGCTTTACAGAGAATATTTGGCCATTCACATCAGTCCCTGCCCCAATGGAGCTTACAATCTATATTCCCTACCACATGCTCACACACATACACACTAGGGGTAATTTTGTTAGGAGCCAATTAACCTACCAGTATATTTTTGGAGTGTGGGAGGAAACCGGAGCACCTGGAGGAAACCCACGCAAACACAGGGAGAATATACAAACTCCACACAGTTAGGGCCGTAGTGGGTATCGAACCCACGACCTCGGTGCTGTGAGGCAGTAATGCTAACCATCACACCATCTGTGCTGGCCTCGCATCAGCTGATATCGCATCAGCTGTCACCGCGCCGGAGCAATGATGAATTGCTCCAGTAGCCACGGCGAGTCAGAATGTTAATTGACCCCGATAATTTACATCATGAATAGGCCCCAATGTCATGTGTGGTTGAAATGTTGACACCTCTAAAATGACGACACAGTCAAAATGTCGGCAAATGAAGTTTTAAGGTTAGGCTTAAAATTGGTTGTCAACATTATGCACCAATCAATATTTTGAAAATGTTGAAATTTTGGCCGCTGACACATCGTAGGGGTCAGCATTACAGTGTCTACATAATGACTGCCGACATAGTGATTCTCGGCAAAAAATAGCGGACCCATTAAATATAAATGATCTCAAAATAACTATACAAACTCCTCACAGCAGCAGGAATATGAGTTTCTGTCCAGGATAACACAATCAATAAATTAATTATTTTAAATATTGGTCCATGCTTAAATGTTGTGTAGAAGATGGGTAAGCTTTAAATCTAATAGCACAGATTCCAGTGGGATTTAAGAATGCATTCAATGTGCCACAAAAAAACGTAAACAAGTTTTGCTAAATAATGTAACGCAAGTAATATTGTCTGGGGTTTTTTTTTACATTTAAGAGGACTGATTATATCTGCTTATGATACCATCCAAAATGGCAGTTGCATTAGAAGAAAGTGCAAATATCTTACATTTTTACAATTCCAGTTGATTTTATGACCTGTGCATACTGTAGCTGGAAACTCTGCGATATCTGTGGAAAGTCCCAGGACTAGATTTGTCCCTGGGATAGTCTCACTTTGCCACTGCTGTCCATCCAGCAGAGTTCTGTATATTGGATGCCATTTTCACCACCTGCTTTTATTTTTGGGGTCTTTATAAATGTACTGTTTATTGACACAGATGCAAAAAGTTTATCCGTTAGGAGTCCAGATAGCAACAAAAAAGTACTAGAAAAAAAGCAAGGCCATTTGGAAATCGAGGCCGACAATAACTAAATACACCATCTCTGTAACCATAAGATTGCATGCAGGACAGCTCCTAAGAAAGAGGCAGCCTCTTTTTTAATCCAAGATGGCTAATGTGAAACTGCTGTATCAGAATATAGCCATTTCACATCAGCCATTTTGGTTTCAAAACGAGGCTGCCTTCTGAGATGTGGGGAGGAGACAAAAGCAGTGACCTGGTACCAGATTTTGGGGAGGGTTCTGTGGCACACCCTTTGTCCTGAGCCTGTGCACGTATATTTGTATAGGTATCGATAAAAGTGATCATGGTGTGCTTTGCCTAAGTACATGCTTCTAGTACAGTGGTTCTCAAACTCTATCCTCAGGACCCCAAACAATTCACATTTTCTAGGTCACTCAGCAGGAGCACAGGTGTATTCATTACTCATTTAGTGTTCACTCTAGGTCTGGCGCCGGGCAGGGCACATGACCTAGAAAGGGGCAGTTCTACAGGCGCTGCAGACGTGAAGACACCCCCCCTTTTTTTAATCATACTTGGGGGCGTGCCTTGCACTTACGGACATGCCGGGCTGCCTCCAATTTCTCCTGTCTCTGTGAATTCACTGGCGGTGCCACCGCTATTTTTTTCCCTCCCGCGGGACACTGCCATCGGAGCCCTTCCAGCACCCCCCAAAGTGCGTGCATACTTTTGAACATGCGCAGAAGGACGCCGGCATGCATGCGGTTGGTGGCGAGATGCATCGCGTCCCGAATGCTGTGTGTCATGCTTCCTGCCCTCTGTGAGGAGAGACCTGGAAAGCGTGAACTGGTTGGGGTCCTAAAGACTGAGTTTGAGAACCTGTGCTCTAATACTGTTCAGTCCACCATTGAACTCATTTTGACAGTGAATAATGGGCCCCATTTACAAACGAAGGGAAATACCAGCGGGAATTTTCGTTTAGTATCACTGTGATACAAACGAAAATTCCACTGGTATTTAGTAATACTTACCCTTCCGGCAAGGTCCCGCGAAGTCCAGCGGAATTCTCGTCCTGGACGAGGTCCTCTTCTGGGCTGCTGGCAGCCTAACGCTGCCAGCGACGGGGCTCCAGGGTCATGCGCATGCGCAACGGTCCGTCTGCGCATGTGCATGACACGGAGACCCGGCAGTGCCTGGAAGGCTTCGTTGAAGCCGGAAAGGCACTGCCGGGTCTCCATTGCCGGCAATGGGGCCCGCATCGCTCTCGCCATCTTTTAGATGGCGAGAGCGATGCTGTACAAACAGCGGTAATCTTAGATTACCGCTGTTTACTAAATACAGCAAGAAGGTATAACCGCTTTAGCGAGCGCTAAAGGGGTTATATTTCGTTTGTAAATGGGGCCCTTGATGATATGCTGTAGTCACTCGGTATTCACAAGTGTTTTTAGGCATGAGAGCTAGATTAGAGGCCTTTTAGTTTTCTATTACTTATTTTACAAGATGCAGTAAAGGCGTCAACCCAAAGAAATGAGCGTTTCTGCACGATGTATATTGTGCGCAAAGGGATTCACGTCGTATAATATGCTGTTCATTCCAGCACCCTGCACCTGTCACAGCACGTGCAGTTCCTCTTTTCTTGCCTGGGGTGTAACTTTCCGCTCTGGTGCTTCTAGCACACTCTGGTCTGTGTCTCAGCAGTTTGTTGCATCAACTGAGTGTGTTAGAAGCACCAGAGCAGAGAGTGACACCCCAGAGAGGAAAGAAGAACTGCATGTGCCATGACAGGTGCAGGGTGCTAGAATGAACACTATAAGACATTAGCTCACATTCTGGAGATCAAGGGCCAAATGTAATAGAGTGAGAGTTGAGAAAATGTGAGTTTAGCAGTAAGCTCTCCTACTTTTTAAACTCGGCCAATGTTATAGACTCAAGACTCAAAAAACTCTTGATTTTAAACTCTCATCCAGATGTTTTCCCATTTTGAAGATAACACTTGACCATTGTGAGTTTACTACTAAACTCTCACATTTTCTAAACTCTCACCCTATTACATTTGGCCCCAAATATTAAGTGTTGTCTATACTGAACACGTCATTGACCAGATACGTTGCATTGCCTGATGACCATTTGCAGTTCTTCACGGACTTCATGTACACCCACAGTGATGGAAAATTCCAGCAGGATAATGCACCGTGTCATCGGTCCCAAGTTTTGCAGAATTGGTTCGAGGAGCATCCTGAAGAGTTCCGATGACTTCTGTGACCACCACGTTTGCCCGACCTGAACTAATTCGAGCATCTATGGGACGTGGTGGTGAGGTCCATTCGCACCCAAGATCCAGCACCTACAACTATCGGGGAGCTGTGGGAGGCTATCCAGACAGCATGGGTCAACATCTCTCCAGTGGACTAACGTCCACTTGTGGAATCGAAGCCACATCGAGTTGCTGTCGGGCTAGAGGGGTTCCTACACGATACTAGGCACCTATCCCATGACTTTTGGCACATCAGTGAGTTTATGTGCTCTAGAGGTGTTTCAAACAGGTTTCCATCATCTTGTGCATTGCACAATGGTTTGGTGGGCGTGCTGCTAACACCAGGGCCACTGAACCTAAAATTCAAGTTGAAGTAGTTTGCAAAGTCATCTGTTCCCATTTACAAATACATGTGTAAAAGTTTCTGTATTGGTTAAACGCAATGTCTGACATTGCATTAACGTTTGTAATGTAGCTGAGAGCAAGATATAGCAGAGACTCCGAGAGCCTCACTGTCTGTCCTTATTCATGAAAGCTGGTTTCTATTGACAAAAAAATATATGTATGATGGTCTTTTCATGCTGTAGTGTCAGCAGCTAATCCGGGAGGATTTCTACAGCGGAACTTCCAGAGTAAGGGTTGTGGTTATCATTTCAGTCAATTACATTGGAAACGCCTACTACCGAAACGCCTACTACCAGCAGCCTCTCTATGACCTGAGCAGCGTGAAGTGGACAGGATAGTCGCTCTAAATCTTGATTCATCGGGATGCAGTCAGGAAGCCGACGGTCGAAATGCCAACCACTCGGCGCCAGGCATCCCTTCGATCGGGATGCCGGGCGCCGGTATCCCGGCGTAGATTAATTAACCCTCGCCGGGATTCTGTAGTGGAGATGCCGGTGGTCGACATAGCGACCGCCGGCATCATAAACGCATACCGTCTTCACTGCCTGCTGATGGTCCTTTCACTTCTCTGCATCCTGGAATGTTGGTACCCACTTTTGAAAGAAGATCGGTACATGAAACATAGAAAGCAACAACCAGCCTCAGCGTTAAATCAATAGCACCCTTTGTGAAGTCTCCCTCCCTGCAATAAGTCTCATCATTAAATGAATAGCATTTACAATTAATAAAATAAACGTATTTGTTCTGACCAGGCCAAACATAACCTTACAGGACAATCGTCAGCCGAACGCAGGCAGGTGACTGGTTCTGTGAGAGGGGCCAGCTGCCAGGAATAACACAGGAATTTGGGATTACTCCTTCAGTTCTAGGCAATTTAAAAAAAACAAAACTCCTATGGCTTGTGAACCTGGTTGTAGTTGGGGGTAGGTCTGGAAGCAACTTTTACAGTTGGATTGGGAACAATGCAAATATCTCGCAGAACAGGTCTGTGGAAGCTAGACTTGTACTCTTCATTTTGCTGCAATTCTGCCCTCACACATGGCAAACTGATGCAAAATACTCTGTTACCTTCCAGTTATACCTATTCAGCAACTGGATATCTGGTTGCCTTAAGTGACGCAAATAATCGCCGGCGCCCCACTGCTCTGACGCCTAAGTGTGTGACACAGGCTATTTTTTTTACTGTATTCTGATATTCACCTGCGCATGCGCGATGCAACAGAATATCGATGCTTTTCCTGACGATCATCGCCTGTTGTCAGTGTGCTGGTGCTCACTGCATCGATGCTCATTATCGATTCAGGACCTTCGATTGTCCAACCATTCAGCATTCAGAAATCGTTTACCAGCTTGTTCACTAGAGATGGCTAGTGAGTGAGTGTCTCAACACAATGACTCCAATCATTCAGATGTTCGAATGATTCGAGTCGCTCAACGTTTGGTGTTTCGAGACACCCACCTCCCTAGCCTCTCTGTCAGTGGGAGCCGCTACCTCTGGGGCTGGAGTGTGTGTGCACTGACTCTCCCGAGTCAGTGCAGAAATATGATCATCAGGTCGGATCAGCAGTGCAGGGCGCGGAGATGTCAGCGACTCACTCGGAGTTGCGCTGCTACTGCCGAGGCTCGGAGGGGTGCACTGACTCGGGAGAGTCAGTGCAGAAGCATCATCTCCAGTGCTGGACTGCGGGGGGCGAGGCTGTCGGCGACTTACTCAGTGTCGCTGGCACCCCTAATTGCTGCAGCTCTGTTGTATCTAAAGAGTCGTGTTGCGAGACACTCCACTGAGATGAGCCCTGTGGCTCAACTCGGTATGGGAGTCGCTCTGTCCATCCCTATTGTTCACAGAGCTGGATCCTATGAGGGAGGTGTTATTGCATAGTCCTGCCCCTCCTGCACTGTAATTGGTGGATTACTAGTGCCATCCACCAGTCAGTGTGCTACTGGGGCTGCACACTGCATGTCTTTGCCTGAAAAGCAGACAGAGGATGCTACCCAGCTACTGAAATGTGTCCAGCTGGGCAGCTCGGCCACCAGTCATTTGTATAGAGTGTGTGACCAGAAGAGGCTCCAGATAAGTGGCAGCCCAATGGTCCTCTTCCGCTGGATCTGCCAATGCATGCTCGCTAATGATATTCCCCAGGTGGTGATATAGGGCCAATTGCCAGAGTGAAAAGTGATAAGAAAGTGATATGGTGCCAGCCAATCAGCTCTCAACTGTCATCTCACAGGCTGTGTTTGAAAAATGACAGTTGGGAGCTGATTGGCCAGCACCTCATCACTTTCTTATCACTTTTCACTCTGTCTCCTAACATTGCTTAGTAAATAGACCTCTGTGTAGCCGTAATCTGAGTAATATGGCGGTAATGTATACTGAAAATTCTCATTAAGAAAGTAAAAGGCAGCAAGGTGGTCCCAGAATCGGTGAGTGACAATTCTGTTTTCTCTTCTCTTTTCTAGAGATGTTGTATTACCGTTGGATGTATGTGTAGCTGATTAATGGAAGGCAGAAGTCCCTATAGAATATATGATCCAGGTGGCACCGTCTCTGATCTTCTTTCTGTACCGGGGGAAAACATGGAAGGAATCCTGAGCTTGGGTAAATTAAGTAAACCAGGTCTGCAGATTATTGAAGCTGGTGTTGATGTAATTTGCTGAAGAAACAGGTGGATAAGAGGTTGAGAGCAGTTGCAGCATGCCAACATAGACGGAGCGCAGTCAGGGCTTGTTTGAGTAATTGTGAACTGAGGAAGACGCGCATGGAGACACATGTACGCCAGTGACGTGCGGTGAGATAAATGGCTGGGGAGGCACTGGCCAGTATCCGAGCCAGATTTACAGATACATATATGAACCCAAGGGTTCATGTGGGCATTATACAAAGGTGCAGCAGTATGTAGTCCTGGAAGTTTGGTGTGTTTTGATCAGAGATGTGCGGAAAAGTTAGACAGGGGAGGCAGAGCCTCACCTGCCGTACACTTTTTACTCCAGACTTTTGACTATAAAAATTATTAGAATAATTAAAATAAATATTTATAATTTCTTTACATTTTTCTTAGAATTTTTTTAGTCAAAACCCCTCAGTCTTTCTCTCCTGCCCTCTTTGTCCTGCCTGCCCCTCAGTCTTTTTCTCTCTTGCCCCTCTCTGTCCTTCCTGCCCCTCAGTCTCTTTCTCTCCTGCCCTGCCTGCCTCTCAGTCTCTCCTGCCCCTCTCTGTCCTGCCTACCCCTCATTCTCTCCCGCCCCTCTCTGTCCTGCCTACCCCTCATTCTCTTTCTCTTCTGCCCCTCATTGCCCCCCCAACCGTCCCATCTGTTTCCCGTTTACTTATTTTTAACTGACGGTGGCTACTGTGTTCGGGAACTTTATGTGTTTGCAGTAAATGCTGTGTGTATGACTTGTTGTATTTTCTTTTTTAAAGCTCAGTGTCAAGAACTGTGTTTGTAAGGTTCCAATGTGGGCGCACACCAACGTGATAATCTAGTTTTTATCAGCAGTCCATTTTATTATTTGGAAACCTTATCCTTCGCCTCTGCCTCAACTCCCAGCACAGGGTCAGATCAGTGGGGGGCCTGTGTGCAGCCTGTGTTCACCCCCCCTCCTCCCTCTCGCTAGCTGTACTCGCAGTACAGCACACGCACCGAGAAAATTATGATTTCTGTGGTGCACATACACAGATCTCCGGAGACATGACGTTGTGGCACTGCCGGAGAGGTAGGTATTCTGAATAGGTGCAGGGTGTGTGGTGTGTGCCCCAGTGGTGGATTGAGGAGGGGGGGGCGAGCGAAGAGATGGTGATGCCAATGCCCACAACACTTCTCTCCTTCCCGCTACTGTGTGCTGGGCTGGGTAGAGTGCCGCTATTCTGAATTTTTCAGTGTTGAGCGATTACTTTTGTACTGCGCATATGTATGAGTGTCTCTCTCTCTCTCTCCTTCGTCTCCCTCTCTCTGCTCTTTCTCTCTCCTTCTACCTTCTGATTTTGGCGGTGTTGAGCGATTACTGTTGTACTGTGCATATGTATGAGTCTCCCTCTCCCTCCCTTGCTCTGAGTGACTGAGAAGAGCAAAGGGGCTACAGGCTCCTGCACCTCCTTGGATTAAACCACTGTTCCCTGCTGTATTTCTCATCAAACTAAAAGGGCTACACCCAAATTGTAGGGCACAGCGCAAATATCTGCCTAGTGCTAAGGTACGGGTGTTAAATGTTGTGCATGCCCACAGCTGACACATACTGAGCTCGCTATAGCGGCCGCTTCTAACCAGGCGTGAAATGGGGTTGGCAGATATGGCCACCTACAGATAAATTAGATGAAGACCGATTCAAAATAAGTATCCCACACTAATTCCTAGACCAAGAAGATAGCTTGTGACTTTTGGTGACTGAACCACTTTATTTCATTAAGTGTCAGATGCGTCTTATAGCAGCAATGCTTAGTACAATAGTAGTATACAGTACACTCAGCGTCTTATTGCAGCAATGCTTAGTATAATGGTAGTATACAGTACACTCAGCGTCTTATAGCAGCAATGCTTAGTACAATAGTAGTATACAGTACACTCAGCGTCTTATAGCAGCAATGCTTAGTATAATAGTAGTATACAGTACACTCAGTAGCCAGTTTATTCGATACATCTACCCTTCCCTGTACCTGATTGCTCAGTCAGTATAAACCAGATAGCCGATAGGTACCAACATGTCACTGGAGGTCCAGGTGGGGAGCAATTACCCTTTTTTCAACATTGTGCCTGGGAGGGGACCCCAGACCACCCACTTCACTGGGGTATGAGGTAGCTAGATGCCAACAGGTTGTGAGCTTAAGGGGTTGACAGAATAGACAGCATATTTAATTGAGTTTGACTCTTGTATGGTACTTTGTACCGGCATGAGATGTATCAGAACCTGCAGCGCTACTGGGGATTTTTGTACACGCAAAATAGTCACTTAGGGGTATATTTACTACAGTGTGGGTTTTTAGAAGTGGAGTTGTTGCCCATAGCAACCAATCAGATTCTAGATATTCTAGAAGGTGCTTGATAAATAAGCAGAATGTGATTGGTTGCTATGGGCAACAACTTCACTTCTAAATACTCTGCACTTTAGTAAATATACCCCCTTACAATATGTGTCAAGAATGTGCCACTGATCCAAACAAATATACAGTTGTATCCTCATACGCCTATCCTCAATACGCCACGCGGAGTGAGAAGCCTGGTGTGAGTGAGCTGACAGGTCCCGTATGACTCTGCTTGCGTCTAGGATCATTTTCGTACGGAGATGCGTCTAAGACCCCCTCCCCCAGGGACTGCTCTGATTTTATGACACTTGTATATCAGTGTGTGACTCTTTATATAAATGAAACCCAATGGAACTTGGCGTGGAAAGAACTGTGGCTACTGCATCATACCACTTTAGTGTTCACTCCAGCTCCGGCGGCAGGCAGGGCGCCGGAGCTAGAGAGGGCACGTTTGTGCGCGCACCGGAGGGGTGTGTGTCCATTGAAAAGGGGGCGTGTCTATAAGACACTTCCCCTTTTCGTCACTCTTGGGGGTGTGCCCAGCACTTACGGACACGCCGGGCAGCCCTCAAGCGCTGCGGACATGGAGAATAGATGCCGGGCGCATGCGCCCGGCGTCTATTCTCCGGCGGTGACCGGGTCACCGCACATTTCTTCACCTGCGACCCGCGGGTGAAGACGGAGGGAGGGCGCCGCGACCCGCTAAAACAGCCTAGCGGGAACGCTACCACTTCCTATACAGATTATGGCTCATTCACACACAGATATCGATGTGTCACATAGTAAATTAATCAGTGCAATCTAGTGGTGCATCTTAGTCGCACAAGCAGAGTCGCACAGGACCTGGTGCCCTGAGAGGGGCTGTTTGGCGCGTATGCAGCAATAGTCGATAAGGCAGGTGATGTGGTCGAAAACAGGCCACTGGTAAAAGGGCTAACATAGGCTGAGACAACTAGTGCAGGGTAACCAATGAGCTAGTGTCAGTCCATCAGTGGCTAATTACAACAGTGATCTCAGAAAAAGCGTCTCAGAAATGGATAACTAGGGTTGATGTATCAAACAGTGTAAAGAGTGGCGAAGTTTCCCATAGCAACCAATCAGTTTTGAGGTAGCATTTATCAAGTACATTCTATAAAATTATAGATAGAAGCTGATTGGTTGCTATGGAGCAACTGGGAATTGAGATAAAGTGAATGGAGATATAGGGGTCTATTTACTAAGCAGTGTTGGGAGACAAAGTGATAAGGTTCCAGCCAATCAGCTCCCAACTGTCATCTCACAGGCTGTGTTTGAAAAATGACAGTTGGGAGCTGATTGGCTGACACCTTATCACTTTTCACTCTGTCTCCTGCTTAGTAAATAGACCCCTAAGTACCAGCCAATCAGCTCCTAACTGCCATGTCACAGGCTGTGTTTCAAAAATGACATGAGCTGGTTGGTTGGTACTTTGGAGTCTTTGTACGAAGCCTTTCATGGAGATAAAGTACCAGCCAACCAGCTCCTAACTGTCATTTTACAAACACAGCCTGTGACATGGCCGTTAGGAGCTGATTGGCTGGTACTTTATCTCCCTTCACTTTATCTCCATCCAAGGCTTAGTAAATAGACCCCAGAGCTCCACAGAGCTGCACCAACCCCAGGACCTGCTGAAGGGAACAGAGCGCTGACCTCTGGAGCAGTACATCGATCTCTAACCCCCGAGTTGTGCTGTGGATCCCGGGGATTGCTAGATATGTGCTTTTGCCAACTGTCCCTAGTTTCAAGGGGCAGTCACTAAAGTTTTTTTTTATTTTTTTTATTTTTTTTTATTATTTTACTTCAGAAACTGTCCCCAATATTCATTATTGAGTAACCACACAATAAAATTCTCTTCTCTGCATGTGGAAGACGATTCTCCCCATCCATTATGATTCCCTGGGCTTATTAAGTTATTATATTTCAGGAGGAAGTATTTCTAAAGCAAGGAAATGCATGGTATAATCACATTGGCCAACCTGGTCATGCTGGCTATTGCAGTACTCCCACGTCTGCTGAAACCGCAACTATAACAAGGGGCGAATTGCTTGAACATCCCAATATTATCCGCTTGTGACTTTGGATGAGACGCTTATCCTGCGTCCCGGGCGCCAAATATCAGACGCTGTGTGCTGCTGCTAATTAGGACATTTTGCAGCAGAGATGGGGACGTTATGATCTGTGTACAGCAATTGCGCAACAATTATTTGTGTTGTATTAAAAAAACTCAACAGGAATAGAGCATCTGTGAGCCAGATTATACTCCCTATTCCGGGGAGATATCTTTGGTGGAGAGCTGACTTGTCAGTTACACATGCAGCAAATGAGTTTATTTTCTCTGAATGCACTTTCTCTTTCCATTCTCTTCATACGCTAGTTAGTATACCCAGCCTTTCCCCTCCCTCACATTCACCACCACACGTTGTCTGTGTCTCAGGTGAGCTGTTGGAGGAATCGCAGAATGTGGCCCTCAACCTCCGACAGAAAGCAGAAGCTCTGGTAAAGAGCAACAACCAGGACTCACCGGCCACGTCCTCCCCTGACCCGCATGCACCGTACCCCAACCGCATGAACACAGGTGAGTCTCCACTGAGCAACAGCAGTTTTGTAGGTTTCACTGGATGTGTAAAGAAATAAGTGTAAATTGGCAACAAATGCACCAGTAGTTTAGGTGTCATTTAATAAAAAATACAGTAACCCACCTTTAACGTGGGCAATAGAATATCCATTAGGTGTAACTCGAGGGTTCCTGGCAGTGAGTAACCACAATCTTTTGTGTTTGTGTTGTATACTTTAAAAATGTACTTAATGATCTTTTATAACCACATAACTGTTTATATTACACAAGGACAGAGCATGACCAGTTGTATATTTAACACATTGGCCCAAATGTAATAGCCTGGGAGATTTTGATAAAGTAGCTGCTAGATTTAAAGCGCCAATTTGTTTTAAAGCAAACCCAGCCTGGTTTGTGCTGCTAAATTACCGCTCCTTTGCCGCTGCCCACATCTCGCAGACTATTACATTTTGCCCACCGAGTCCTTTTACTTTACATTTTAGCCAGCAAAAAGGTAATAGAAGTAACTCAGTGGTTAAGAGCATAGACTGACCAACAATGACTATGAGAAACATTCTGAAGACGCATTTTGAATGAGCCCCTCTGGAGGGAGATTTTTCAACCAAGCGGATGCTGGTTGTCATTTTATAGAATGTACTAGGTAAACGATAGCTAGAATTTGATTGGTTGGAATGGGCAACACTTCCAGGTTTGATAAATCTCTCCTTATGTCTGACTCTGTCCAGTCCAGGCACCAAAATTACATTTAAAATCAGGAAAAATTTGCTTGTATCTACAGTTCGGGGGTGGTACCCAGTCGATTGCTCGACAATAAAATGTTTGACATTCAGAAAGTTGACACCAGGTCAACACATTCTGAATGTTGAAAAGTCAAAAGGTCAACCATCATTCTGACCTGTATATTGGTCGACTGGGTTAAATGGTCTACTCATTCAAAAGGTCGACATTTAACATGTCAAAATATGGGTTATTCATGATTCTTTGGGGTAAATTTACTAAGATGGGAGTTCTATTAAAAGAGATGTTGCCCATAGCAACCAATCAGATTCCAGGTATTACCTTCTAGAAGGTGCTAGATAAATGAGAAGTAGAATCTGATTGGTTGCTATGGGCAACATCCCTTCTTAATATAGCTCCCATCTTAGTAAATTTACCCCTTAGGGTAAAATAAAACAAAAAAATCGTGTTGACATTTTACTGTTGACATGTTAAATGTTGACCATTTA
This sequence comes from Taudactylus pleione, assembly GCA_031769625.1. NCBI lineage: Eukaryota > Metazoa > Chordata > Amphibia > Anura > Myobatrachidae > Taudactylus > Taudactylus pleione. Next base: position 1,372,088 of record JAUIMM010000211.1, read on the forward strand.
ACACTGTCTACCTAAATACATGTTTACTGAAAGATGGTCGACCTAATGACTGTCGACATTCATAACCAGTCAACCTTTTCACTGTCGATCTTTCATACTGCACCCTGCAGGGGCTATAGACTGTGAGCTTGCAGTTTGCTGCCCTCTTATCTCTGTCTTGTTTTATAACTGTGGTTGTTCCCAGTTGGAGAGCATTGTGGAGTATGCTGGTGCTATAAAAATCAACGTTAATAAATCATAGGTAGTTAATTTTTTAATTTTCTATATGTACCATGGTTTTATCTTTTGAAGTAATTTCAAATTGAATAATCATTAAAATACATATATGACATCGATTATTTAAAATGTTTAGCACATCTGTTTTTTGTTTTTGTTTTTAATTTGGGGGCAGGGTAAAAGTTTTTTGGAATTTGGACCACAACCAAAAATATACTTCATTACATGTTCAAAGCTACCTTGTTTATGCTGCATACCATCTCCAGCATCCACTTCTCATGAAACTGTCTAGCAGTGCTTCTGTAAGTGACTCTAGGATGCGATGCTAGGTGATTATGTGCCACCAACAGAATTTATTTTTGTTCCTGATTTTTTTTATTTATTTTTTTGGAACTATTCTGTAAAATAGATTTCTGGAAAAGAGATTGCATACCAGCATTTGAAAACATGAATTATTACAATTATTCTGATCTGTACAGACCATTTTTGGTTTTTACGTGTACTAAGGGGTGATTAAAATGTAAGGGATGACCACAAATTGCCTTCCGTAGCAGTCAGGCGAACATAGAGGTGCCCAGTAAAATGAAATTGTTGGGCTAAAATATGTACGCTGCCGAACACCACGGCGACAGACGTGAAGAGACCCATATAGGACGGATGGTATTTAAACCCCTAGGCCAGTGTCAGTGTAACAGCAAGGGTTACGTTTATCAGGTTGTTGCTAGGTCAGTAATTAGGCTGTTATTTAGGGGTGTTATGGGACGGCCTTTAGGGTTTTGCTGGGATCCTGCCTTTTTTAGATGTATTTGGCTGGACATTTATACTATGGCCGTGTTTTTTCTCTCCAAACCTCAAATACTCCCAACAGGTCATGTTTTCAGTATTTTTGTCTGTGGAAACAGGTGGGATAATTACTGACACAGCAAAATAGATTAGCTCGCCTATAGGTGCATGAGTAAAGAAATCCAGAAAACATGACCTGTTGGGGGTACTTGAGGATCGGAATGAAAAACACCTGCTCTATGGCTACATTTTGTAATTTATTTTATTTTGGTATATTATTAAATCATTTAATATGTCCATTTTAAATATGAGTTAAGGAGGGGCTGATTTTTTTTTTTTAATCTATTTTATATAGATAGGATGGAATGGGGGTTGAGAAAAGTGCAGGATTCAGAAGTGCGCGGTATGGAGGTGCACAGAAAACCTGGCCTTCAGTGGGTCACAGCATGACACGTTGCCTATAAATAATATAGTCTCAGCCTGTATCCGGCCAGTATATCTGACCGTCGAGCCTGTATGTGGCCTTCAGCGTATGGAATTGTGGTTTATGATGATGTGATATTGACACTCTGTACTGATTAGCAATAAAAGCAGGCCCATACCAGAGCGATGCGCCCGCCGGAGGGCACTGGTAACCATAAATCGAGCAATATGGCAGCTCCCAGTGCCGTTTGTATCAATAAGAACCTGTCGCTGAAACAAACTACCAAAGTGAAGTGTATTAGCTTAATGTAGGCTTTTCAAAGCTCCGTTCTCAAGGCACCCTAACAGTCCATGTTTTAAGGATATCCATGATTAAGCATAGTTGGTCAAATCGAAATGACTGAGATACTAATTAGGTTACCTATGTTTTTAAGAATGGAGTACTTAAAATATAGGGGTCTATTTACTAAGCAGTGTTAGGATACAGAGTGAAAAGTGATAAGAAAGTAATTAGGTGCCAGCCAATCAGCTCCTAACTGCCATCTCACAAGCTGTGCTTGAAAAATGACAGTTGGGAGCTGATTGGCTGGCACCTTATCACTTTCTTATCACTTTTCACTCTGTCCCCTAACACTGCTTAGTAAATAGACCCCCTAGACTGTTAGTGTGCCTATAAAACAACATTGTGTTTTAATGATTTATCGTTTTAATTTTAAACATTGGAGCTTTTTGTACATTTTCTTATTTACCCCACACTCCCTATTTTTCCCCCATATCTGTAACAGGCACATTTTGAATATGGAAACACTGGCAGCGTATCCAATATGTATAGCAATATCCCTGCCTAGCACCATTCCCCAGTTACACACAGTGCAAAGTGACACACCACCAAGTGGATGGCTGCAATGGATACACGTGCAGACCACTCCCAGAGATATCTGGAGCACATGAAGTCCTGTTCCCCCTTGCAGTGGGTATGGTGTGAAGAGTCGACTTTCAGAATGTCGACAGGATCTGAATGTCGACAATGACTTTAAATTGAGTGTGTCAACATTCAGAAATATCAACATGGTTAAAATGTCGACATGTCCATAATGTCAACATGTAACGTGTCGACAACAGAATGTCAGCATACATTTTTTTGTGCTAATTTTAGCCTAAATCTAACCCTAAAAATAAGAGAAAAAAAACTGTATGTCGACATTAAGACATGTCATTTTACCCAGATCGACATTGCTTGCCGACCTAAAGTTCATGTCAGCATCCTGAGTGCCGACATTCTGACCGGATCCCCTCGCAGCATATAGCACTTGGCAATGTTGGCAGTGCAATCATCGTGTCACTGTTGGTCGTGGTCAGGCCCTGCATAATATAAGTGGGCAGAGGGGTTGGGGACGGTGGGGCTAACACAGGGGTCTTCAACCTTGGCCCTCCAGCTGTTGTGGAACTACACATCCCAGCATGCACTGCAACCTTTTTGATATAACAGCATGCTAAAACTATGGCAGTGCATGCTGGGATGTGTAGTTACACAGCAGCTGGAGGGCCAAGGTTGAAGACCCCTGGGCTAACGCAAAGATGGCTAGTGAAGTAATAAATAAAGTAATCATAACTTAGTGCTTAGAGCTGATAACAATGTTGTTATGGAACCTGACTATTGCCATAAATATGGATAAAATGCAGAAACATAAGACTTTGCTGTGAGTGACGTGTTTGTGTGTTATTTACATTGTCACTCTGTCGTGTTTTTTTTTTAACTTTGTTCCTATTAACTGTTCTTCTATAACGTATTTCAGTGCAGGAACAGGCAGAAGAGTTCTTGCATGTTCAGATGACAGATGTGAAGAACACAGAATCTGATGTTCACTTCAAGAACAACCAGAAAACGCCACCGAGTGTAAGTACGTTACAGCGCTCTGTCTGCTCGCAGCGGCCGCTGTGCGCGCGGAAACACTGCTAAATAGAATGCAGCCTAGCCCAGCGAATTCACTATGAGCCTTGACATCAGCCAAGGCCCTTTTTGTTAGTCAGTTTGAGTCTATGAATATTATCATTCCAAGTGTTTTTTGTTCTCTTTTCCACTGGGAAAAAAAAAAATTATCGTTCTTTAGAAAGTGCCATCCTATTATTCAGAGCAGCGTTCCTAACTTGACAGCGCGTCACGTTGCGAGCCAATCCGGTGACGCATCCACTCTTGTGACGCCATTTTCATCCAGGTACTTCCCGCTGCTGTTGACCTGGAACTTGGCGGCATTTCGTGTGAAGGCGTAAACTGGCAGACTACATTCCTCACGCCATTGCTTTTGTGGCAGAGGCACTAAGCGAAAATCTTTCTTGACGTAGTAGAACATTTTAAAACGTATTTCAGTTAATAGAAGAATTTGGGTTTTCTATAGGGATCTTCCTCGGAATTCGAAATCCTGGATCACAGTGAAAAAAGAAAACCTCTAGAGAGCCGGCAGTCGGTGAGTGCGCAGTAGCTGTAATGAGATCCTAACTAAGGTTAGGCAATTTTATATTTTTTTTCTTGCAAGACTTGTCTATGTACTAAGCCTTGGAGAGAGATAAAGTACCAACCAATCAGCTCCTAACTGTCATGTTACAGCCTGTGTTTGAAAAATGACAGGAGTTGATTGGTTGGTACTTTATCTCCGTCCACTTTCTCTCTCTCCAAGGCTTAGTACATAGACCCTATAGTCCTTTATTTATGCCTGATAAGCATATAGTAAGTATTAACTAATAATTACCAGTCTCCACCTAAGCACACCCCTTATCAACAATCTACAGACTCAGGGGGCTTATACCGGGGCCCATAATGGTTGGGCACAAGATTCTGCCAGGCTGACGACAAGAAGAAATATGTCAAAGACTGAGTGGAGTGGTTGTTTGTTGATGCGGTATGCATTCGGGATGCCGACAGTCTAAATCCCGACCGTCAGCATCCCGAACTGTCTAATACCGGTAAGGGATTAGACAGGCGTTGAAATCCCAACGCCTGTCATTTTACCTACGTCAGGAGCCCGGCGCCCCGATCGAAGGTAAGCCGGGCGCCGACAGGGGCGGGGGGGAGGTTAGGTTAGGGGCTCCCGGGGGGGACTTAGGGATGGGCAGCCCCCGGTAGGGGTTAGGGTTAGGCTAGGGGAAGGGGGGGTTAGGGTTAGACACCCCCGGGGGAGGTTAGGGTTAGGCACTAAACCCCCCCGGGAGACTTAGGTTTAGGTAGCGGGGAAGGGGGAGTTAGGTTTAGGCACTTAGAGGGAGGTTAGGGTTAGGCACCCCTAAGGGAGGGTTGGGGGGGGTGGTTAGGTTAGTTTGTACTCACCTTAGCTGCTGTCGGAATCTTCACCTCTGCCAGGCTTCCGCTGTCGAATGCGGCCGGCGGTAAATCTTACCGATCCCGTTGATGATAAGTATATATAAAATATATGAAGAATATTACAATCTCAACATAATAAAATACATTTTTGGAATAACAGTCAGTAAAATAGTGTTGTTTTATGTGGTTTAATGGATATTTTTTTGTTACTTGACCGGTGTTCAGCAGACGCACGCTTAATTGAGCATTGTGTCGCCCCAGTGGTTTGTGTTTCCTTTTTGCTGGTTATTGTTGCAGTGAATAGGTTAGGCAGTCGGGACACATTTCCTTGTTGCGCAATCTTGTACTTTTTCAGACTCGTATCTGCTGTTTTCACGGTCACTGACTCATGCCTTTATGAAACCTTGAGACACGGACCTCACAAGTCAGCTTAAGTCCGTATAATTCTACACATTTGTATAAATAGTGAATCAGTCTGGGGCTTTCTAAATTTGCCTGAATCCTTTTGTACTGGTATAAACAACCACCTGACTGAGCTCTGGAATCTTAGTCACCTCTTGGTCATCGAGGAATCATCAGTACTATAAATGTATACATGTGGTTCTAACTGTGGGCGAGGGTCATTCAAGTTCATGTATTCATGATGGAATGACTGGCAGATCCAGGGCTGTGCAAATGCTTCCATGTTTTACATGTGTCACAATAATATCAATATTAAATATGACATGAACATAAATAAATGTTACACTTCTGTTTTCACTCCTGTGAGTTGTGGGGATGTCTCCCCTGTTGTGTCACTATTGGGTAGATGTACTAAGCCTTGAAAAGTGACATGGTGGAGAGTGATAAAGTACCAAGCAATCAGCTCCTAACTGACACTTTTCAGGTTGTGTTTGAAAAATGGCAATTGGGAGCTGATTGGTTGGTACTTTTCCACTCTCCACATTATCACTTTGCAAGTCTTACATCTCTCCCTATTATTGCTGAAGGTTGCATTCAGTTTTTCTTTTTTGCAGGTGTTCTATTTCATCTTACTGGCAGCTGTTGTGGTCAGCTTGGAATGCATTTGGCTTTAAAAAAAAAATATTAATCACAATTATGGCAACTACTGAGGACGAAAGGGACATAGGAGTTGCTAACAGTAGACAGAACACTGTCATAATGTAATATTACATAGTGAGGTGTCGCTATGCTCAAAAAATGAAGACCTGGGGATCTTATGTACGTTAGTACTCAGTATGTAGCACGGTTCCTACATTTTCCACTAGAGGGTGCCCTAGCCTTCTCATCCACAGTGTGGCGCAGATGGCAAGTCGTGGGGCTTCTTGGATGAAATTGTATTTGTTTTTCATGAACTGTTCCAGGTTTTGCAGAAGTCGTATGTATTGGATTACCAATCTTTTATTACTATCATTAGTGTTGTTGTTTTAGGCATGTTATTTTCAGTTCAGTTTTCTTGTGTATTTTCCAACCCTGCCTATCGGTCAGAACAGTTCAACTAAATAGACAGAACAGTGAGACCAGCACATTAGTGACCGTTTGCGAAAAGTGCAAAACATGAATCTTCCGTATGGCAAATGGCGTTCCCTCCTGTACTTGTTTTTTGCTTTGTGCTGCCAGTTGTAAGCAGTGCGCACAGATTGTACCCAGTTAAATGTAGGGGTCTGATGGGGGAGCATTGTCTGATATGAGGATCTGGTGGGCTTGTGTGTTATTGGGGGCACCTCTTGCTTTCTCTGTGCATGAGTGCATTGGTGCATGTGATTTTGTGCATTGGTGCATGTGATTTTGTTTTGGCGAGATGAGATTATTTAAATGAGATCAGAAGAGTGGAAAATGCTCATTAGGGGGAACGTTCCCTCTTTACAGCCACAGAGCATTTTATTTAGGAAAAATGTCAAAGTTGAAATGAATAAGGTATGGTGCCTAAAATAAGGGTAGGGCACACTGAAGAGGCGTTGTAACTCTTTAATCTGTGTATGCGCCAGACACACGGGTAGACAGGAATATTTGGGCGCAGAGAACAACGGGATGCCCCTTTCTGAAAAGTCTTCATTGCCACATATGGACCACATTTTGCAAGGAAAGTGGAAATTGCATTCTATATCCTATTACTTCTCTTACAATTCCTTTTTTTATTTGACCTGCGCATAAAATCCGAAAGTGCAGCACATTTGATTTTGCGCAGATGCACTTGTGTTTCCTCCTGGCGCATACCGAGTGCCACGCCCGTCTTCCAGTTTTGGGAACTACTCTAATCTCTTCCTAAACATTTCTGGTCAAGCTGGAAATGCAACATCAAAACCAGTCCTGCGCCCGCTGTCACTCTAGGACCAGCCACATTGAAACAGATCTGTCACAGCGAATATGGTGATGGCTATATGCATCACAAGATTAAACAAATGCTACAGATTTTTGTAAAGTTGTAGTAAATCTAATAAAGTCACTAATGGATCTTCAGGAATTCATATAGAAATCCAAATTCTGGAATTGACAATTAAAAAGACTATTTCCATAGCAAAAATCAGCCCTCCCCCAACATCCCTCACTCGCATGGACAGTGATCTGGGGAGGTTAGCTTCTAAAATGGTTTAACCTAAATTTTGATGCAAACAAAACATAAATCAGGCTGTATCTGAGCTGGGTTCATAGTGAATCGATAGGTTGATCCCTCATGAATATGGTTTTAGGCCACAAAATAGCTGCCACCACTGTCAGCAGATGACAGATAATTTTGTAAATATCAATCATTCAATCCCGCCACCACACCCTCACACACGCGCAAGCAGTACCAGATTAACACCGGGGCTACATCACCAACGTGGGGGGACACTTGAATATATTTATCACAATCCACATTTTTAATGCAGATGTTATAAATATTTATTGTGTAAATTCACAGTGAAGATTAATTTCTTCACGCAAATTTACTAAAATCTCTCTTGCCAGGAAACTGGATTCAATGAGAACCTGTCCTGGCGAAGAGCTGGAAGCAGTTTCATAGCGTAGCGCTACCACATTGGCTGCTGGGGAACCAAACCAGGAAGCAATGTGCCGCCAGGCAGCCTGGTTCCCTCTCCGAGAAGTTTTGCGATTTGGGCTCGTATTCAATTTGAGGTAAAAACACGTTATCGGCGATAAGGTTGTTTTCGCCAGTTTGACTTATCCCCCGTATTCAGTTTCAAAGACTTTTCGTCGGTGCGAAAAGTCTTTGTAAAAAAAACAGGGATGAGTTTTCTCCACTGAATAGGTAGCGAAAAAAAGTGCAGAATTGGGGTTTAGGGGTGCAGGCTTTAAAAAAATAGCCTGCACCCCTGGGAGTGTCCCCTAAAACTAATGTGTGTCAAAAAATAAAAAATAAATCGGGACACCCCAAAAAATTTACTTTTAATTTCGGGGGTGAAAAAAAAAAAAAAAATATGGAACAAACTTCTAAAATAGCGAAATTGATTCCAGAGGGGTTCCCAAGTATGCGTCAGGTGCATTTTTGAAAAATAATTTTAGGGACTTAAAAATATGCTTGTGCCCATTTTCATGTACCCCAAATTTGATGGGCATAGTTATTCCCCCCCAAGAAAAGCTAAGTGCTATTCTTCATCACCTCTTCAAAGCCGCATTTATGCACCTGCCGCGTCTATTGAAAAACCCGACTTCCCTTCAGCAGGCAAAAATGGGGGTACCCATAGTGATCCCTCATGTCAGGACATCTTTAGGGGGGTGTCAGGATGATTTCCCGAAAATTGACAGGACTTTTTGCCTGTTCCAGTTTCGGCGGGTCCCGTTTTCGCGTCCTTAGAAATTGAATACCGCGATAAGCAGGGACATGCGTGATACTTTTCCGCCTGCAAATCAGGCGAAGGAGGCGAAAAGTCCGGACTTTTCAGCTCAAATTTAATACGGGCCTTAGTATCCCATAGGCTAGAATAGGGTAACACCGTCTGGGGCCAAGTTCTGGAGTGATTTGCATTCTGGAGCTTGGTAAATGTGACCGCTTTGTAGTGTAGCCCCTATAGACGGCTACAAGGGCTGGAAATAGAGGAAGCACAGCAGTTATCGGAGTAACGGGTGTTTTCAGGGAATATCCCGCAAATATTCTTTGATAAATATGTATGGCGTAACGTGAACTAGCAACACTACAGTGCGCTGCTGGGAATACATATTATACTTTTTAATAATATCGCCAGCATATCCGATTGACAATTTTATTGGTATGGGCCCCCACAAGTTAGTTACCCTGGGGCTCCCCCACAAACCTTAATCCGGCCGTGCACGTAAGCAATCATTATGCATGTGCCAAACGGATTATGTTCCAGAAAGCTCTAGAATCCAGGCTCTTCATGCGATATTCAGATTTCTTACAGCTTTGTCTCTTAGCGTCTTCCCCTTATAGGGGGAACTGGGATTTTCCATGATTTCACAATGAAAATATGTGCAGCCTTTTTTTTTTTTTTTGTCTTCTTCATTATAAAATATTGTTTCTGTTCTGTATTTTTTTTTAATTCTCATACGTTTTGTGTCCTGGTCCTAAAGTTAATAAAAAGGGAGGAATGTGAGCAATGAGAAGTTTATAGCAGACATTTACACACTGTCTGTGTCATGTGACTGGGATCAGTGTGCCGCAGTTATGTTGTTAAGGTTTTAGCTGATTGGCTGCTGTCCTACCGTTACCTGTCAGGATCCCGGCCCCAACATACAGCATGAAGAGGACAATCTGCATCACCACTTACAGCGTATGGAGAGTTCTCTCAGCCTGTTCGCTGAGGAACCCGACCGAAACAGGCTCCTTAACCACATGAGCCGCATGGCCTTGGAGTTTAACCGGTTGGCGAATAAAGTTCACAAGAACGAGCAAAGGACGTCCGTATTACAGGTACGAGGGCCTGAAGAAAGAGCGGCAGTTTTCTGTCTTTGTCCATTTTCACCAGCTGTTGTTAATTTTGTCCCGAAAAGGTGTGTTCTCTAAAGTCCTCCTTACATTGCCCCTTATTCTCAACCAGCTTCTATGCTTTTCAGTCATGTCTTACATAATCAGGTCAAGTTTTGTTTTTTTTTTAATTTGTGCTGTACTGGGATACGAGTCAAGGTTACGCTTTGAAGCCATTGTTTCTACAAGACAGTACTAGGGTAACACAAATACAAACTTTGCCTGATCTACAAAAAACATGGCTACAAAGCACAGAAGGGAGAAAGAATTATATTCTATTTATTAAATGGTGCAGGTGGGCATGTACAAGTCAGTGACTTCAAGGTGTCCTTCCCCTTTCACAATTTTTTTTTTTTTACTACATGCCCATTTATGTTTTGCCCATGTAGAATGCCACCAGAGCTTACCTACCTGGTGCCAGCAAGTGGGTTCCCCCTCCTATGTGGTGCCATCTACCCAGACTGAGATATCTTTGGAAAGATGGCGCAGGGAAAGCGTGTGCCACCGTGCCAGAGCCTCTGCTGTCTTCTACATATGCTCTCTCTCACCGAATATCACTGGGAAGATGATGCCGCGTAGGACGGGGGACTCACTTGGCAGAGAGGTAGGATGTGGAAGTGCCTGGGGGGGGCTTACTGCACACGACTCCCCTTGGGGGTTTATACGCTCCTGCCTGTGCCTCATCCCTCTCTCATTTATCCCAGTTCTATCTGTCTGTCTGTCTATCTATCTATCTATCTATCTATCTATCTATCTATCTATCTATCTATCTATCTATCCATCTATCCATCTATCCATCTATCATTACACTTAACAATGTTTTTACTTTCCAGACTTTGTGTGAACAGCTGAGGAAGGAGAATGAGGACTTGCGGTCTAAGCTGGAGGCAGACTGGAATCAGAGGAGTCAGGCTGAGCAGGCTTTAAGGTGTGTGGCCCATTTAGCTACAGTAGATCTGTGCAGCTGCTCTTTTCAGGTGTTAAGCATAGCAAGGCCCACTGCTTACATTTATGTATGGAAGACCCCAAGGGGTAAATTTACTACAGGTCGGTTTTAGATCCATTTTAAATCGATCTCAAGCCGACTGACATAGTCAGTCATTTCGGACTGAGAAATCAGCATATTTATCATCCGTCAGGTTTCAAATTCAATTTAAACCCGACGTGGATGTCAGTCGGATTTTGCATGTCTAAATTCCCTCAATTTTGAGCTTTCAGTTTCAAAATTTACGGCAAATAGAAGTTTAAACAAGACGGCAAACCCAAAAAAGAAGCATTGTATAGATCGCTATGATCTGTGGATGCTTCTGAAGGTGCATATCCACTACACGAGAGTGGAATGACTGTACGGTTACAACATTGTAATCGTGTAATCGTTCATCCCGTGCAGTCGATAATGTGCCCACATTGAACGATATGTCGTTCAGTGCAAGCACCCTCCCTCATCCCCGAACATGCACAACCTGTCGATATCAGATGGATTATAGGCAGGGCGACGGGGGCGGTCTACAGGACCTCTCTGGTAACTTTTGTGGGATTGTCTATCTTGAAGTAACCACTCTTCCTACTGGGAAGCTCCCCAGAATCAGTCCTCCAGCTGGTTCACACTCCACCCATTGTGGCACAGAGGAAACGGTTTTGCACTCACCAAATTTTCAGAAATGCACTAAAATAAGATTTATTCCGTAATCATCACATCACAGGTAGGGCTTGCGGAGGTCTCAACGTTTTGGTCCCCACAGGACCATCTTCAGGAGGCACAACAATAGCATCAGGGCATGTAGCCCACCCAGAAACCAGCATCACACTGACCACGTCTACCAGGCCCCTATAAATACCACCTAAAGGCGCCAAATGCAATTGTCGCGCACCAGCGCGGGGCGCATTTGACATAAAATCCGTCACAACAATTCAAATATCTCAAAGCATCTCTCACCTATAGATTAGCATTTAAGTACGCCAGCTCCGGTAAGCCACACCCAATAGCCGGCATACATCCGCATACACGCCGGGTGGGAGACATTACATCCAGCCAGCAAACAACAACATCCGGCTTGGCACATGTGCGCAGAGCTGCACATCACGTGACATACCCCGGCAAGTAGCCAGGGCAACCAAGGATGCCAAAGTACCGCATTCCAGGTGGAGCGCAAAATAATAACACAATAATGGGCACATATTAATAAGGCATGTAAAGTACAAGAGAATGGAATAATAGCTCCAGGTAGGAACCATAATATAAACATAAGTGTGAACCATGGTGAGGCATGACACTAACCACACTTAATAAAACATAAGAGGGTTAATAAAATAATCATAGATAAAACCGTAGTATTTATAGGGACCTGGTACATGTCGGAGAAAAAACGTATAATTCATACATAATCACATATGTACTACAACAGAACCAAATAAAGCAAATAATAAAGAAAAAAATGCAAATCAAAAACAAAACCTAGTAGTGATAATAATTTTGGAGTAACCACTCTCCTTACTGAGAAGCTCCCGAAAATCAGTCCTCCAGCTGGTTCACCCTCCACCCATTGTGGCACAGAGGAAACTGTTTTATATATGTAAACCAGATCCAAACTGATCAGCCCAGGGCCGGCAATCCTCACTATGATCAACCGCCCAACAACAGGTCTTATTGTTTGGTTGATTTCAAAACCGACCGTTAGTAAATCTCTGGTTTCTATCGTCGTCTATGCAAATGTGTCGATGGTTGGTCCGATGTTCTAAAGTCACAGTTTTGGTCGATTAGGCGTCAACTTTGACTTTAGTAAAGATCCGATTTGCAAAATCGCCCAAAAATAAAAAATCGACCTTTAGTAAATTTAAACTAGGGACGTGCAGGCTCGGATTAGTTCGGATTTTCCTGCCAAATTCAACAAAAATTTCCCGCCAAAAATCGGGTCTCGGAAAGAGGCAAAACGTCATCTTTCATGGACAAACCTCATCATTCCTGGACAAAAGTCCATGAAAGATGATGTTTGTCCATGAAAGATTACGTTTTTCCTCTTTCTGAGACCCGATTTTTGGCGGGAAAAATACGAATTTGGTGGGAAAATCCGAACTAATCCGAGCCTGCACATCCCTAGTTGAAACCCAAGGCTCATTCACTGTCTTTAGTTTCTGTTTGCGCATAACCAGTGGTTGAGGAGAGGCGGTATACAGAGGTACAATGTACAGCTCCTTTCTCCTTTTCTCTCTCTAACCCAGCACTTGGTGACCAATTGTCCAAATCAAACTTAGAGGTTATAGTGGATGAGCTAATTACATAGGTCTTGGTGCATTTTGGTCTCCAGAAAAATGGCTGTTGTCTGTATGACTCAGTCAGTAACAGAGACGGTAGAAACTATTTCCCCTTCAGATACTGTACCTGGAAGTGACGTGCACTGAGGGTGGAAGTGCAGTTTCCTGCCCACACAGTCCACCATAAAAAGAAAGTTGGCCCCTCGCTTTGCTCGCCACGCTTCGGGCTCGGTGGTTCGCTATGCTCGCCATATGATTATATTGCCCCTCTATGCCCATTGGAAGGTAGGGAATGACGTTGGACACTGGCTGATGACGTCATGGTCAATCTACGGAAGGGGATCTAGCTGCTTCCTAATAGAGACACACTGTAAGGTGGGAATTAACTCATTTGTGACTGATGCTTTATTCCCATCAGTAGAATGAACACACCACTAATAGTCACAGACATGTACTTGTCTGTCTATCTGTGTGTCACGTGTGTTTCTGTCTGTGTCCCTGAGACAGAGCCATAATTGTAAATGTTTTTAATACTATTTCATAAAACATAGACACTTTGTGGTAGATGTACTAAGCCTTGGAAAGAGATAAAGTACCAACCAATCAGCTCCTAACTGACATTTTTTTTCAAACACAGCCTGTAACGTGACAGTAGCTGATTGATTGGTACTAACTAAGGCCCTCATTCAGAGCCGTACGCTCTGAGCAGAGCGCACGCTCTGAATGAGGGCCGGGCTCCATTTTCATGGAGCGTCCTCCTGGACGCTCGTATAGCTGTGGGTCACCATCGAATTTGCGAGCCGGAGCCTGCGGTTGAGGTTTTCAACCGCAAGCTCCGGAGTGATTTTGGCTCTATCAGAGCCAAAATCACTCCCACTGACATCACTAGTGATGTCAGTGGGCCGGCTTCTGACGGGAGGCGTTCCCGTGGGAACGCCCCCGTCAGGGAGGCACGCCCCCGGCACGCCCACCAAAGGGGGCGTGCTGTCAATCAACATTGACAGCACGCCCCCTTTGATCGGACACAACGAGCGAAGGACTTTCCTTCGCTCGTCGCGTCTGGCGCATGCGCACGACGGAGCTCCCTCCGTCGTGCGCATGCTCAGTCCATAACATCGACCCACTTGCGAGCGGACAGCCGCTCGCGAGTGGGTCTGAATCAGGCCCTAAGTGCACAGCAATAAAAAAATATCTCCGCTAGGGTCCACTTACTCAGTAGCTGTGATCCTGCCCCCCCTTCCCCCCATGGTACTGGGCCACTGACTGCCGTTCTTGTGATCTGTCACTCAAGGTGAATAAAAATCTCACTGTACAGACATTTTGTGGCGCCGTATATATAAATGACGCTAAGAGTCTGTATACATAAATAAACCTCTATATTTAGCTAGGAATCTGTATTCCCAATGGAGGCAGGTTACCGTTATGCATCCCAAAGTTTAATTCAGTTTTCCTTTCTGTTCCTGGTCGATTCACACAGAAGATATGAGAATATGGAGCTGAAAATGTTGATCCTGGACAGAGGGAAAGCTGCGGCAGCGCACACAGACAAGCCTCCGGCAACCGGGACCGCAGCCAACGTGGAGAATGCTACGCACCAGCAGGTGAATGACCGGGCGAACACAGAACTCTATATGGGTTTATTGCCCCCCTAATACGGCACATTCATTTGTTAGAAGCCCACCATTCAGTTACTGTGTCATGAAGCTGAGTAGAACAAATCAATGACCAAATATCAGAATGGAGACTTCACTCAAATTCTATGAGGCACAGCGCCCGGTGTTCCTTGCTGACATTAAGCAGCATAGCAAGAAAGTGACATAAGTAGAAGTAAGATATATCGTGTTCTAGTCTGGTGCAGGTTTGTGCCAATACATAGGTCTGAGCCAAGAACCATGAGAGCTTATAATTTGTGTAATATCCCAACCGCTGATGGGAAGAGTAAAACCCAATCCTATTACGCTTGCAGTCTCTAGAAGACGTTCTTGCACACATCCTGATATCCAGGTAATCGTGGCTGAACTGTGCTATTGTTTAACACAGATAACATACACAGATTTATTTTTAATACGTCCGATGTTAAACCCTTTATCATACAGAGATATAATAATATCTGGTGTTCAAAATTTAGCATGGATTAAGAAAAAAAAATGCATGCCTAATAACAAGAGCTACGTACTTTATGTACTTCACCCAGTTTGGTATGGAATATATATATATATATATTGCCATCATCTTCATCCATGGGTATTGGGTATGATATGTTGACAGTTGATGAGAATGTCGACATAATGTCAACGTTGACCATGTCGAAATTCATCATGTAAACAGTGAAATGTCGACATGTTAGACTGTCAACATACCGTCCCTGGTGGCTCAGCAGTGACTTTCCTACTCCTCCACATCAGAGCTGTCAACATTGTCATTGCCGACCTTTTTTACTACATCTTGGGTCTGGCTTACTCTACAACAAGGGGAACCTCACAGTTATAGTGGAAAACCAGACCAGACGGGGATGAAAGAATTATAGAGGGGTAGATATATATATATATATATATATTTTATATTTTATATTTTTACCCCTCTATAATTCTTTCATCCCCGCCTGGTGGTGGACCTACAAAGTACTGGCGTCAATAATATGTTGTTGATCTATTTGCTATCAGTGTCCAATCACTTTTGTCTACATAGTGTGTGTATGTGTGTATATATATATATATATATATATATATATATATATATATATATATTAGGGATGTGCGCCGGACCATTTTTGCCGGATTTGGTTCTAATTCGTCGTCCGGATTTGGATTTGCCAAACTGCGGTGATTGGATTTGGATTTTTTTACAAAAATTGACAAAAAAAGCTAAAATCACATAAATTGGTCTTTTTTTTCTTCCTAGAGTATTATTAACCTCAATAACATTAATTTCCAGTCAATTTAGACCATATCACAGCTTATAATATTGTTTTCAACATTATTGGCCAAAGGTTGCAGTGAGCTGACTGGTTACTAAGCGACAAAGCAGCGGCACAACGACACAGACACCACAGTATAAAGCACATCTATGACACATTGCCACACAGCAGTGGCAGAAATGAAAAGTAGGGCACCCACCCAGTGGGGTACGGCCAGCAGAGTCATAGTACTTGTTTACAAAGTGGGCTACGGCCCTAGGAGTCACAGTGCACAATCTTATTAGCATTACACCGCACATAGGGCCTGATTCACATTACACCATAAAGTAGTGTCTCTTATTTATGTTACGACACACAGTAGTGCCCCTTTTACACAATGCCCACAGTAGTGACCCTTTTACACAATGCCCACAGTAGCGGTGTCCCTTACACAATGTCCCCCAGCAGTGGTGCCCCCTATGCAGTCCCCTTAGTAGTAGGGTCCACTATGCAGTGCCCCCAGTAGAATGCCCCCCAGTAGTATGCCCCCCATTAGCAGGCCCCCCCCAGTAGTATGCCCCCCATTAGCAGGCCCCCCCAGTAGTATGCCCCCCATTAGCATGCCACCCAGTAGTATGCCCCCCCAGTAGTATGGCTGCCCCAGTAGTAGGCTGCCCCAGTAGCAGGCCCCCCCAGTAGTAGGCTGCCCCAGTAGTAGCCCCCCCTGTAGTTATGGGCCCCCCCTGTAGTAGGCTGCCCCAGTAGCAGCCCCCCCCCAGTAGTAGTAAGCCCCCCCAGTAGTATGGCCCCCCCCAGTAGCAGGCCCCTCAGTAGTATGGCCCCCCCAGTAGCAGACCCCCCCCAGTAGTATAGCCCCCCCCAGTAGCAGGCCCCTCTGTAGTATGGCCCCCCCAGTAGTATAGCCCCGCCCAGTAGCAGACCCCCCCCAGTAGTGCAGACCCCCCCAGTAGTATAGCCCCCCCCCAGTAGCAGGCCCCTCTGTAGTATGGCCCCCCAATAGTGCAGATCCCCCCCAGTAGTATGGCCCCCCCAGTAGCAGACCCCCCCCAGTAGTATAGCCCCCCCCAGTAGCAGGCCCCTCTGTAATATGGCCCCCCCAGTAGTATTGCCCCCCCCAGTAGCAGACCCCCCCCCCAGTAGTGCAGACCCCCCCCAGTAGTATAGCCCCCACCCCCAGTAGCAGGCCCCTCTGTAGTATGGCCCCCCAAGTAGTATAGCCCCCCCCAGTAGCAGACCCCCCCCCAGTAGCGCCCCCGGACCTTTGACAAGTAAAAAAATAAAACTTACCTGATTCCCCGCTCCCGCGCCGTCCGCTCTGTCACACGCTGAGGAGGGAGCCGGAAGACGGAGCTCATTTGTGAGCTCCAGCCGGCTCCCTCCGTGCAGCAGCCAATGAGAGTCTGTGTGACTCTCATTGGCTGCTGTAACAAACACACAGCTGCCGCTGGCGGCTGTGTGTCTGTGTCTGTGTAGGGCAGAGCGCTATCACTGCGCTCTGCCCTACACGCGAGGAGACCTGATGTCGGATTCTCTAGTGAGAATCCGACATCAGGCGGCCGCCGTTCGGCCCCGAACGGGGATCCGAGTCAGGCGGTGAACACCCGAACAGGGTTCGGGTGGACTCGGATCCCCAATGTTCGGAGCGGTTCGGATTCCACAGAATCCGAACCGCTCATCTCTAATATATATATACACATATACACATATACACACACACTATGTAGACAAAAGTGATTGGACACTGACGTCAATAAAATCTTGTTGATCTATTTGCTGTCAGTACTTTGTAGGTCCACCATGTGCAGTGATTACTGCAGACGCCCTTCATGGCAAACTGTCCACAAGTTCCTGGACAACAGCAGTGACCAACTGTGGCCTAGAATGCACCCATCGCTCCAATTCGTCCCAGAGGTTCTCAGTGCAGTTAAGATCTGGACTCTGAGCTGGCCAGTCCATCCGGGGTTACCAAATTTTCTGTGTACCAGTCCAGTGTCGCCCTGGAAACATGACAGGTGTCATTGTCATCCTGATAAAAACATTGGTTGTTTCCGTAGAACTGGAACAATGTAGGGAGCACAGAGTTATCGAGAAGAACATCTCTATACTTCTCAGAGTGCATGTGACCATGCATTACAACTAGTGGACCCATGCCAATCCAGCTGAAACGGGGGCTGTCCAGTTACTTTTGTCTACATAGTGTGTGTGTGTATGTGTGTGTGTATATGTATGTATATATATATATATATATATATATATAGATAGATATATTTATATAAAAAATATGGTTAGCCTTCTTCATTTTCTTTAGTGAACCTCTAAATCTGTAATATAGTTAATTAGTTTTGCAGAGGTGTGTAATGTGTACCCATGACTTACGCACAGACGATGGAAGCTTTTTTTTTTTGCACCAATATTCTTGTTAATGTATTTAATTCTCTAGAGCACAGTGGCAGCCAAGCTGCTGGAAAAGCCATCGACTAAAGATCAAAGTGTCGCCTTGTTAAAGAAAGTGAAAGTTCTAGAACATCAGAGGTCGGAGGTGAGAAAACGTTATTTCTATACTTGTCTATTATTTTTAGCTTTTATAAACTTGTTTCTAATATAAAAAAACCAAGTTCATCATTGCTAATAGGGACATGGCTTACAGTAAACAAATGAGGGCGGACGGATCAAAAAGGAACATCACGGCCATCAATGCTAATAGAATTAGGGAAATTTAGTAAAGTTCTTTGACCGTTTGGAAAACCCCTTTTGGAAAGGTGGCGTTGGGTGTGTAGAATTGTGCGTATTTGGGCTGTCCTGCGCTCTGGATTTCAACTCCAGTATGTTAGGGACCTCTACCCTCAGAGGTTACCTGGGCGCTGTGGGTAGGCCCATAACCATGGCCATGATTATGCTAAAACCTCTATTTCTTGCAAAATTCTATTGCATAATGCAGTGGTTCCCAAACTGTGTGCAGCGGCACCCTGGGGTGCTTTGGGACACTTGCAGGGGTGCCTCAGGTTGGTGGTCCAGCACCAAATCAAACTATTTATGGTCAATGTAATGTAAATATGTGGACAAACAGAAGCACAAACCTGTCACCCACCACATAACTGAACCTAAGGATGACAGGGCAGCACAAATTACTTCACTAAACAACTTCACTACATGTTTTTTCTGAATTTCTCAATAACAAACTTTTAGCTTAGGGGTGCCGTGAAAACAATTCAGATGCACTAGGGCGCCGCGATTCAAAAACGTTTGGGAACCACTGGCATGTATTATATATAATCAGTAATGTTGGAGCTCTACACAGTAACCAACAATTGTGATGCTGACATAGGAGACCACCGAGCGCCTAAAACGTGAATCTGTAAAGCTTTATCCTTGTAGCTAATGGCTAAGATTACCACCCATATAAAGTTTGTTCTCTATTAATCTATAACCACTTGATGGATGTTTCTTGCAGCTCCTGGAAGTAAATAAACAGTGGGATCAACAGTTCCGCTCTATGAAACTTCAGTATGAAGAAAAGGTAATTTATTATTATTATTATTATTGTCAATACTCCTGCCAGTATTGTACAATCACCTGAAATACACAAGTGAATTTTAATAGATGTGAAATATCCAGTAAAATGTATATCCTCATGTTTGGAAAGATGTAATGTGATGTCACGTCTATGAATTATAAGTTATAGGGGCATCAGGACCTCACAGTATACAAATCAGAATACACTCTGTGTAGCTAGTGTACAAGCAGAGCACATTCTGGTAGCTAGTGCACACACAGAGCACATTCTGGTAGCTAGTGCACACACAGCGCCTTCTGGTAGCTAGTGTACAAGCAGAGCACATTCTGGTAGCTAGTGCACACACAGCGCGTTCTGGTAGCTAGTGCACACACAGCGCGTTCTGGTAGCTAGTGCACACACAGCGCGTTCTGGTAGCTAGTGCACACACAGCGCGTTCTGGTAGCTAGTGCACACACAGCGCGTTCTGGTAGCTAGTGCACACACAGCGCGTTCTGGTAGCTAGTGCACACACAGCGCGTTCTGGTAGCTAGTGTACAAGCAGAGCACATTCTGGTAGCTAGTGCACACACAGCGCATTCTGGTAGCTAGTGCACACACAGCGCGTTCTGGTAGCTAGTGCACACACAGCGCGTTCTGGTAGCTAGTGCACACACAGCGCGTTCTGGTAGCTAGTGCACACACAGCGCGTTCTGGTAGCTAGTGCACACACAGCGCGTTCTGGTAGCTAGTGCACACACAGAGCGCATTCTGGTAGCTAGTGTACAAGCAGAGCACATTCTGGTAGCTAGTGCACACACAGCCGTTCTGGTAGCTAGTGCACACACAGCGCGTTCTGGTAGCTAGTGCACACACAGCGCGTTCTGGTAGCTAGTGCACACACAGCGCGTTCTGGTAGCTAGTGTACAAGCAGAGCGCATTCTGGTAGCTAGTGTACTAGCAGAGCGCATTCTGGTGGCTAGTGTAGTAGCAGAGCGCATTCTGGTGGCTAGTGTACTAGCAGAGCGCATTCTGGTAGCTAGTGTACAAGCAGAGCTCATTCTGGTATTTAGTGTACAAGCAGAGCGCATTCTGGTAGCTAGTGTACTAGCAGAGCGCATTCTGGTAGCTAGTGTACTAGCAAAGCGCATTCTGGTAGCTAGTGTACTAGCAGAGCGCATTCTGGTAGCTAGTGTACTAGCAGAGCGCATTCTGGTAGCTAGTGTACAAGCAGAGCGCATTCTGGTAGCTAGCGTGCAGGCACAGCACATTTTGGTGGCTGATATATGTTGGACTCACCCTAGTTGATAAATTTGTCTGAGCTCAGGCAGACTATGAGAGGGTACCTCGCTGGTCCCCACCCCTTCTCCCAGGGTACAAATGGCTGTCACACAGGCCCAATTATGGTTGCTTCCATGGTCGTTCTAACCATAAAGAAGATTCATCCCCTTTGATGATTAACTTTTTCTGAAAGAATTGAGAAGAATAGATCTTAAAGCTGCCTATATCTGACTCATCAATGCCCCCTCCCACCCCTCCATTGCTCCACACAGATCACGTCTCTGCGGCAGAAGCTTTCTCAGGCAGCTAAGAGCGAGACTGAGCAGGAGTCCGAAAGAGACCGGAAGCAGCGAGATTTTGACCGCAAGCTTCTTCTGGCCAGGGACAAAATAGAGGAGAAAGAGGTGAGATACAGGGGTAAGAGCATGGGCACCCGGGTTGTGAAGGGTAAAACTGTAATGTATGGGGGAATTAATTTCCTGATCTAGATAGCCGACTCAGTGCACAGGCGCATGTTCTCGTTGATTTACTATCGCTGACGAAATTGCGACCATTTTACATGCGACTAAGAATCAGGCCTCCAAAGTCTTTATATGGGGTTGGAATACTTACAAATTGAATTATATATTTATTAACAGTTAGTTATATAGTGCACACATGTTCTGCAGGGCTTTACAGAGAATATTTCAGTCGCTCACATCAGTCCCTGCCACAATGGAGCTTACACTCTATATTCCCCATCACATAGACACACACACACACACACACACACACTAGGGTTACTTTTGCTGTCAGAAACCAATTAACCTGTCAGTGTGTTTTTGAAGTGTGGGAGGAAACCCATGCAAGCACGGGGAGAACATACAAACTCCACACTGATATGGCCTTGGTGAGAATCGGACCCAAGTCGTCAGTACTGTCAAGCAATTATGCTAACCACTACGCCAGCCGTGCAAGCAACACAGCCTGAATTATTTTATGGGAAATTACAGAACATGTACTTGTCTTGCTCTCCTAAAATGACGATCTGCTGTAAAGCAGATTTATTCCCCCATTAAATAAAATTCATGATGTTATTCTCTTTATAAATAAATTCGTCATTTTTCTTCAGAATCAAAATAAATATATATATGTTTTTTGTATTAAATTCATTAGCATCAGTATTGATTTTATATAGATTTATTTAAGGGCTCCTCCCTGCAGCTGTTCCGCAGACAGAGATTAGTGATTATCTAGAACATTTTATGAACCGTGATAGCAAAAGTAACCCCTATATTGTAAGAAAATACTATATAGCATTTAAACAAAGCCTTGTTCAATAATAAGAAATTATATATTAAAAACGGTTCTGACTGGTTGTGTCTGGTACAGTCATATTATGTTACAGAACAGTGCAACACCTGTATGTTGTATTTAGGACTTAGGGGCTGAATCTTAAGCTGGCCACACACTAGACCAACTTTCATCCAACCATCCAACTAGTTGATTGGTTGGAATGAAAATCTGGTAAGGAATAAAGCAAATGACAATCAGGAATTTGCTCCCAAATGCCGGAAAATGGACAAAAACTGTTGTTTGAACTAAACAATTTGTTCAAACAAACTTGTCTGATCGACCATTTTCATCTGTTATGTGGCATTTAGGAGCAAATTGCTGATCATCAGAACTCCCATACCTTACCAGATTTTCATTCCAAACAATCAACTATTTGGATGAAAGTTGGTCTAGTGTCACATGCTGCTGCAAGCGCTTTAGCGACTGTATGCTAATGCTAGTGTCAGCCTTTCCCCTGGTGCACCAGCCTTCGTCTGACTGTGCAAGGAGTGGGATGAACCATGGAAACTTGTACCAGCCCCGTGCTAGGCGCAGAATCTCTGTCTAAGTATGGCCTCCAATATGAGCCATTAAACGTTTAAGTTCGCAATTTGCTATGTACAACTCTCATAACAGTCCCATAAGACCGTGCGTCTGAATAGTCACCGCCCAGGAACGCCAGATACATTTGAGACTGTGCGCCGCAATCAGTCCTGCGACTCTCTGCGCACACACCGTGGGATGCATGTGCTGTGCAACTTTTTAGTGACTACACAGTTTTTAAATACATCGACCGTTTGAGTGAATTTCCTGCGTTTTGTCTGACTCAGAATAAGGCTCTTACTTCCATGTGTCAGGTTAGAGGGAAGAGGTGTATGCAGGGCCGGTGCAAGGTTTCTTACACCCTAGGCATTTCTTTAGCCTTGCGCCCCCCCCCCATCCCCTCCCCCACCCTCGGATAGCTACACAAGCCCTTATACAGTGCCCCCAGTAGTGGCCCCCTTTGCAGTGCCCCTTATATAATGCCCCCAGTAGTAATCCCACCTACGCATTGCTCCTGGTAGTGGTCCCCCTATGCAATGCCCTTTCTATAATACCCCCAGTAGTAGTAGTCCCTCCCCTGTGCAGTGCCCTTTGTATAGTGCCCCCAGTACTAGTCCCCCCCTGCCCCCAGTAGTAGTCGTGCCCTCAGTAGTAGCCTCCCCCCCAGCAATGCCCCCAGTAGTAATAGTGCCCCCCAAAAGTAGCCTCCCCCCAGCAGTGATCGTGCCCACAGTAGTAGCTTACCCCCAGCCATGCCCCCATAGCAGTCGTGCGCCCATTAGTAGCCTCCCCACAGCAGTGCCCCCAGTAGTAGTCGTGCGGTGTCCCCAGTAGTAGCCTTCCTCCAGTAGTGATCCCCCCCCAGCAGTGCCCCCAATAGTGATCTCCCCCCCAGCAGTAGTCCCAGCCAATCACACACGTAATAAAATAAAAAAAAACTCCACTTACCTTAATCCCAGCTCCGGCGTCCCCCGCGCCGGCCCGCACTGCATGATGGGAGAGACATCATGACATCTCTCCCATCACCCACTGCGGGAGCCGGAAAATGGCCCGGTTCCGGCAGTGGACGCAGCAGCCGATGAGTCTGTCTGACTCTCATCGGCTTCTAAAACAAACACACTGCTGCCGGCGTCGCCGGCTCTGTGTTTATTTCTAGTAGTGTAGTGCAGACTGCACTTATGTGCGGTCCACACTACCGCCCTGCAGTGGCCGGCGCTTTTAGGCAAATGCCTAAGTTTGCCTAGTGGTAGCGCCGGCCCTGGGTGTATGGGATGTACTATTGGCCCACCATAGACCAGTTCCTACCCCATCGTATTTAGCTTGTACAAATGTACATGAATGGAGGTCCGTGTGTGCTTTCAGGTAAAGAATAGGACTCTGTGAACTTTCTCACACGCTCTGTATTCTACTGACGCTTGATAGGGGCCTATTGGTGACTGATTACACAGAGTGTATGAGTGTATGAGTGTATGAGTGTATGAGTGTATGAGTGTGTGTGTGCGCGTGTCTTTTCTGTACTTGCATAGTGAAGCAAGAGTGCGTTTTATGTACAGGAATGAGCATAAACACCTAGGTAGTGGATTATTGCTCGTAGCTCAGTGCAGGGAGTTGTAGGGTTTAGTGTTTTAGATTAGGGTCTGTCAGCCTATAGCTGGATACCCACTTAAACGATATTGGTCCAATTTGTCGTTGTCCAGGCAAATCAAACGACATTGTTATGTGAGTATGCACGATTTTTGCGCTCCTGGGGTCGCATGGGATATCTTCTGGTTGGCCATGCTGCACGGTCATTTGGAAGATATCGTGTATGATGCCATGTTGCCAAATGAAGCACTGCATCCTATATCACGCCGTCGCCTCCTGCATCGTGCAAGTGTGTATGCAGTTGCTGATGCAGGGTCCCCTCGCCCGACGGATCGGCCGGATACACATCGTTCTGATGTGTAGCTAGCATAGAGCAGGTATGATTGGTAGTGTTTAGGGGAGGGGTCTTGTGGTTGTATTGGAGTGTTAGGCAGGGATCTGTCTTTTTTTTTTTTTTGTGACCCTTACTCTCTAAATTTTTTTTGGACAGTGCGGGGCAGCAGGAAAGAACAACAGGACAGTGGTTATTTCACTGTAATTACTGTACATCTGGGTGCAACTCCCTTCAATAGGCTGATTTTACCCTACTGGGGCCAGCGGTACCCACTGGTCGGGTGTGCAGCGTGTATTGGAAGGGGCTGTGGAGACCCTATTTACTTGCCGTTGACGAGGGCAATTGGCCCTGCAAGTCTGGTGGGCATAGCTGTTGGCGTAAGACGTTTTAGCCACGGGTCTTCTGTCCGTTTTTTCTTTCTTCCTCCGTTAGTTCAATTTTATTGAGTTATTTAAATAAAAGGCTGATTACATTTTAAATGTCATATTGTTGTCTGTGTCATTATTTTATATACGTTTAGTAAAGGTAAGATTGTGTACTGCAGAAGATGTTTGAGCAATATGACACCTAACGACAGGGCGTTTAATCTAAAATACATATTATTTTCCCCCTTATAGTCACAAATCCAAACACTGGAGTCTGAGATAAGGGATCTGAAACAAAAGAATAAGTTCCTACACGATCAGCTGGGTTCCACCTGCAAACAGCGCGAATACCAAGAACGAGAGATCAACAGGCTGAATAAGGTCATTATTTGCTGCAGAGGAAATAATAAACCTGCTCCCTACTATATGCAATTTGCTGGATGTTTGCACCTATGCAATATACAATGGGAAAAGCAGTTACATCTCATCATTGCAGCCAGATTACCCCTGCTAGCTCCATTCAGACTGTTCTGTTTAGTAATTATGGGGCCTATTTATCAAAGGACATTATGTATTATTTTATTAAGGGGTTATCTCCTGCGCTCAGTGTTGCTGGCAAAGCTTCCCAATGTTTGCCTACTCCTCTTGTATTTCAGGGCACCTGTTTTGTAAATGCCAACCGGATGGCGTTAATTGGAAAGCCTGATTATAAAAAATAATTGTTTAAATAGATTCCTGCTGAACAAAAATATTTATTTCAATTAAACACGGCTATTGCAGCCCTCCCATCCCCCGAGAATAAAAAAATAATATATATAATTTTTATTTTATTTTTTTGAGAAGGGTTTAGAACTTTCAAATGATATATCTACTATTATATTTTTATACTTAAGGGATTTTTTTTTTTTTTTAAATTTAAGAACCATTTTAATTTAATTTGTAATTTTTTGTAATGACAATTGAACACTAAGGGGTATATTTACTACAGTGCAGATTTTTAGAAGTGAAGATCTTGCCCGTAGCAACCAATCAGATTCTAGCTATTATCTTCTAGAATGTGCTAGATAAATGTTAAGTAGAATCTGACTGGTTGCTTTGGGCAACATCTCCACTTCTAAAAACCCTGCTCTTTAGTAAATCTACCCCTATGTACAAATCAGGCTTTCAGTTGTACGCATGCACCAAGGGCCCCAGTACATGTTCAAAAGAACAAAACTGGGCCCCCCAGAGGGATATGCAACTTAGAGGTAGATTCTATTCTAAAATGGGAAAATAGAGGTGTTGCCCTAAGCATCCAATCAGAGTCAAGCTACCATTGTGCAGACTGTCCTAGATAAATGAGAACTATACACTGATTGGTTCCTGTGGGCATCATCTCCATTTTCTCTGTTTAGAAGCTTTAGTAAATCTACTCCTTGTTTGTCTGGGTAGCTGTCGCTGTGACTGCTGAGCTTTGCTTAGATGACATGGCAAGAAAATTCCAGTACATCCTAATAATAATAATAATAATACATTATTGCTATCATTTGTTTGCTGCTAATAAAGTATGTGAATAACGTCTCTTTCCCCGACTCTGGTGCAGTTACAGTTTAACGAATCCTCTTACTTCCTAAACAGATCGGTCTGTGCTAATACAGGTGACCCAGGTGCGGCTGCTTTTGCCCTTGATGGTGTCACAGAAGTGAATCCTGCTGATGAGCTTATTCCGCCTCAAAGTGTAGCCGAATTTTATCCGCATGAAGTAAAGACGGCTACAAGAGGAACAAATAACTCATAGCTACCGATTAATGTCCCTTTATATCGTTACAGGCCCTTGAAGACATTCTGAAGGTGCAAGGATCAAGCCCTCGTTCTCCTTCCTTTACCTTCTCCGCAGAGGAAACAGGACTTCCTCAGCGCCAGGAACTCATTACGCAGATCGATCTCCTGAAACAACAGGTACATTCTCCTTCCAAACCAGAAACTGACGCAGCGACATAACTTACTGCTTTATATAATTCATTCTTTCAAATGACACAATGCTAGTAAGAGGGGTATGTGACCAATGCTGTTTCCGGAGGTTCGTCGTATTCCCCATTTGTATCAAGCTCCAAAACGTGAAACTCTCCGGAGCTTATACCCAGTAGGCATAGATAGATGGTGTTGCCCGTAGAAGCCAGAGGGCTTCTTTCCGCAGCATTCCCAGACCCCCCCGGGCGCGGTTTGTACAGGCCGACGGACACGAATGCACAGTAGGGCTCCCGGGTCATAAACCCTGAAGTCTTCACAATGCAAAGGACAGCTCTTATCAGAAGATATGTCCTTTGTGTTTATAATCGAAATTATTCATGCATACATGCTTTTATAAACGCCTCCATGCATGCGATAAGTGGCGGGATGTATCGTATGCAATATGGGTTTTATGATACATCGCAATACCAAAACATTAGTCCTGACTTGTGATGCTTCAAACTGTGGTTCTTCCAGCTGTGGGGTGTCTCCCAGTCCCAGCATTGACTACAAGTCAAAGGTTGGCCAACCTGCTATATAGTTAGAGCATGCCTCCCAATCGCT
Organism: Taudactylus pleione; assembly: GCA_031769625.1. Classification (NCBI taxonomy): domain Eukaryota; kingdom Metazoa; phylum Chordata; class Amphibia; order Anura; family Myobatrachidae; genus Taudactylus; species Taudactylus pleione. The sequence continues at coordinate 1,399,386 of JAUIMM010000211.1, forward strand.
CTGACTGTCGTGGGACAGTCCCGAATAGGGAGTCGTGAAAGGGTCAAAGGACCAGGGTTGGGGCATATCTTATCCTGATTTGGCATATGAAAATGTTGGGAGGTATGATTAAAGGATGAGCACAAAGTTGAATAGATAAAGTTCAGAACTGTATACTCATATAGGGGCCTATTCATCATTACTAAACTTTCTCTGAAGGTAATTAGGTTTAGAACTGGCATGGAGTTCTACCTAATTACCGGAGGAATTCATCATTCCTCCTCCCTATAACTATCTATTCCGGGACCTGTCATTTTTGCGATGACAGCTTTTCAGGAAATAGTTATCCCTGTCTACACTAACTTACCGCAGCTGGAAACAGTGCTGAGCATGCGCTGTTAAATTCGTTAACCCAGCGCATGCGCAGCACTGCCTACACATGCGGTAAGTTTGTGTCCCCCACCCCTCCGCTCACATAACCCCCCCCCTTCAGCACTTACCTGTCCGCGCAGCAGCCTCCGGCTCCGTCCTGCTGGTCTGTCACATGGTCTCCCAGCAGACCACAGTACAGACTAGAAAAAAAAATAATCTTTATTGTGTTCTGCTGGGAGAACACAGTGTCTGACCAGCCTCTGGAGCCAGAGGACGCACAAGACCGCCGGAGGAAGACGCCGGGGGACCTGTCCAGCTGGCAGCAGGTAAGTTTCACCTGCTATTCGCCACCTCACGTTTGCACTTCATGCAAATTTGGTCACATCATACACTTCTGGATCTCTACACTTAAGCTGCCTATACACTGTCCGATCTCGGAGCGATATATATCGTACACATGGTATAGTGAGTACACCACATCCGTCGTTCACTGCCGTAGTCCATTGAATCGTCCCATCTGCTGTGCTGCACATCAGATGGGACGATTCAGCGGTGTTGTTACAGGAAGCATTTAACAGTACATTGCACCATAGAAGGCCAGATCGTGTAGTGTGTACGGCGACGCAATGTATCGCTACATCACACCGTCGTATAGTGTGCCAGCTTTAGCGGGGTGGTACAGGGGTGGAAAGGGGCAGGGAAGCATAGGCTGAGTAAAGTAATATCATGTTCACGTAAATGCAGACCTGGACATGGACGCATACCCGCCTGTCGCAAGATGTATCTCTTGTAAGTGCTAAACCCCTGGTGCAAAAGACTTACTGATACTGACAGTCAGCAGACGCTTCTAATATGCCGTTTGTGTCTGGACCTCTTCCTTTATGTGCACTTGCTATATCTTATGCAGTCACGGACATCTATTTGTATTAATCAACTGCATTCACTAACCGCGCATGTTTTCCAGGGGTATGCAATCGGGAAGCCGACTGCCTAAATACCGGCAGCCGGCTTCCCGACTGTCATATCCCGGCAAGGGTGAAATGCCGGGCGTCTACATCTAGACGCCCGCATATCCCCGACGCCGGGAGACCGGCGCCCGGCATCCCGATCGTAGTGATGCCGGGCGCCGCGAGCGGACCGCCGCGGGGGGGGGGAGGGTTAGGTTTAGGGCTCCCTGGGGGGACTTAGTGTTAGGCACCCCCCCGGGAGGGTTAGGGTTAGGCCAGGGGGAGGGAGGGTTAGGCACCCCCGGGGGGGGACTTAGGGTTAGGCACCCCCCCGGGGGACTTAGGTTTAGGCAGCGGGGAAGGGGGTGGTTAGGGTTAGGCACTTAGAGGGGGGATTAGGGTTAGGCACTTGGGGGGGGAAGTTAGGGTTAGGTACCCCTAAGGAGGGTTAGGGTTAGGGGGATTAGGTTAGGTTAGTAGATACCTAGCCACGATCGGGATTTCCAGCGCTGTCGGGCTTCCGCTGCTCGGAACTCTGATGATGTCGGGCTGCCATGCGGCCGGCGGTATTTCATACCAATTCCTTTCCTGGTCTCCTCACAGAATCATGAATAAATAATTAGCGCCACCTGTTGATCATTTAAAGTGTCTATCACAGTGGTTCCCAAACTTCCTCAGTTCGAGGCACCCTTAGGATCTCCATATTTTTTTTCAAGGCACCCCTAAGCCAAAATAATTACTGAGCAGTCCCGTGTTTTAAGTAGTTGGGTCAAAATAACATAACAATAAGTATTTAGGTCATGACAGAAATACTGATTATACTTAATAAGTTGTTTGCAAAAATAATGCACACAAATCTTAGGAAAAAGATAATTTAAATCCATGTCTCTCTATTTGCCCCTCTCCATGTCTCTCTATTTGCCCCTCTCCAGGTCTCTCCCTTTGCCCGCCCCCCCCTTATTTACCTTTTAGTTCCGATCGTCAAAGCCGTTCTGCAGCAGCATTGCTCCTCAGATCAGACAGGAAGTGAGATCAGACACGCACTGCGTTGTGGGACCTTATTCAGCAACAGAGCAGCCTTGCCATTAAAGGCCTGTTGCTTTCCACTGACAGGACAGTTCTCGCTTGCTTGCACCGCTCATCGACCCCCCTTCCCCACCGGTCCGCTCCGCTCTTTGCCCAAACCCCTCTACTCCCCCATTCACAAAACCAATAATGAAATGAATAAAGACTGAGCGACCTCCTTAGGCCACTGGCACCCCAGGGAGCTGCAGCGCACAGTTTGGGAACCACTGGTCTATCACTAATTAATGCAGCTGATCTCCAGCTAGGAGATCTGGAAATAAATGCTCTGTATAGACAGTGATTATTTGTTGATTTGAAAAAAAAAAAGGGCATTCCCAGTATTAGCATTTCAAGTTTGTTGATCTGTTGGGCTTTATTATTTCAGCTTTTGTGCATTGGTAGGCAGAGCCGGCTCCAGGCATGTTCGACCAGTGCAGTCGAACAGGGGCGCCACCCAATAGAGGGCACACCCATCCCAACATCCCGATTTTAAGCGGGACAGTCACACTTTTCGAGCACTGTCCCGCTGTTCCACCCGTGGGCCGAAGTGTCCAGCGGGTGGTCAGGAGGTTGGGCACCCCCACCGCTGCAGCTGTGCGGCGGTGCCGGCCCAGACCCCCGGAGTAGCTGAATGGGTGCTGCGCGAATGTGCCCGGCATCCATTCAGTGCAGGGAAAGGGCTGGGAGAAGCCCAGCTAGTGACTGAGTGCTGGGCTCGCCCCCAGCCTGACGTTACATCGGAGGCGGGCCGTGCAGGCACTCCCCCAAATAGCATATAAGGGGCGTAGTCTATGGTAATTAGGCCATGCCCCCATTTCCATCCGGCGCAGCGAGACTAGGGTGCATTCGCCCCATGGCGCGGCTACCCCTAGAGCCAGCCCTGTTGGTAGGACATGTAGTTTGTCATCTTCACTGGTGCAGGGACTGATGTGAGTGACTACATACTCTCTGTAAATTGCTGTGTAATATGTGTGCACTAAATAAATAACTTAATTAATATATGAATACACTGACAGGGCATTTGGGGTGTATATACCTGTGTTTTCAGAAGGGAGGAAAAAATGTACGTTTTATTTGAGCAAAGTGCAATGGAAAGTCTGGGTAAAATAGCCAATTATTCTACATTATGACATGATTAGGGTTTAATATTCCAAATTATCGAAGTAAACATCCATTTGGGAAAAAAAGATTTTCCTTGTTGCGGTTTATAAATGGTTGTTATTAAATGTGCTTCATAGTTTCGTGCTTCTGTGACACGATTGAATTATGGTGATTAAGTTATTGGCGGGGAGACGAGCACATCTTAGAATAATCTTTGCGTGTCTGGTAATGTGGTTCCAAATCCCCAGTTTGGCCCAGGAATGTCTCGTGTGTGTCCTACTTTATTTTGACTGGTTTTGTTTATATTTGGAAGCAGACTCCAATTCCCTGGAATGTGTTTGCTCTGGTAAAAAGAGTTGATTTTGGATATTTTTGTGTTCCCTGACAGAAGAACAAATAACTGTCTATGTACTAAGCCTTGGAGAGAAAGTACCAACCAATCAGCTCCTAACTGTCACATTGCAGGTTGTGTTTGAAAAATGACAGGGGCTGATTGCTTGATACGTTATCTCTGTCCATTTTATCTCTCTCCATAGACCCCATAAAGATGCTTCCATCGCCTAATTATTAGATTGTGGTCTTTTAATTCACTAGAATCTAATGACATTTACTGTGCTTCACTGAAATGAATGGCAGCATTGTCTAAATATTGGTTAAGACCTCAAAATGGCCGCCTTTTAAACTGTACCTCAGTGATGTCATTGATTGCTAGCGACTCAATAAGCTGCATTCTTATCATTGTTTCAGGTGACAAAATGTCTTTCTCCACTGTTTGTAGGCGATATGTTCACTGATATTGTAGTGAAATATAGTTTAATATAGTGCAGGTCCAAGCTCTGAGAATTACACTGTAAATAGACTGCCCTCCCTCCCCCACCTTCTTCTCCGAGCTTGTACATGTAAGACATTTGTGAGCTGTCCTGTCACATCCCATTTCAAGCTGTCTCTTTATATGCTTACCGCTATCGGCTGACGAATTACGTATACTGTGGCTGGTGCGACCTTATTTTTCGGTTTGCCTGTTTATTTTCTTTGCCCTAAACGCTCTCAATAGCCGAGCACACGCAACTATCGTACGCATCTCTGTGCCATCTATACCCGCAGCTAACCGAACGTAACTGGGTGATCGTACATCTACCCCTTTAACCTTTGTGCGAAGCTCTGGGAAGTGATAAAGTGGAGAGTGATAAACGACCAACCAATCAGCTCTTAACTGTCATGTTACAGGCTGTGTTTGAAAAATGACAGTTACGAGCTGAGTGGCTGGTCGTTTATCACTCTGCACTTTATCACTTTCCAGAGCTTTGTACATCTGCCCCTTAGTAAGTGTTCTGAGGGAAGGTGAAACGCGTAGGTAAATTGCGAGCTATGCTAAATTGTACGTGAGTGGAGGACTGTCTGATTCGATGGATCTCTTGCAATAGGGATAGGGTTGGTGCAAGAGCACGACAATGATGACGGTGGGGGATATTTTCACAAGCCTAAGCATAGGGGCAGTGAAATTGCATTGTAGCGTGTAACACTGCATATGGGTCAATATCCGCGTTTATTTAGTTGCACGCAAGGAGAATGCAATTGCAGCCGACTTGCACGCAACTGTGGATCGGCTCCTCTGTTTATTTGCTTTATAAATTGTGTGTGGCTTCATCTTGTAGTTAACATTAGCCCTGGTTCCCATTCATTCACTGTCGTGATAGCCCTCCTGATAACCTTAGCAATGATGGGCGGGTATTACTAGAGGACATAACTTTTATTCTTCCTGCTTTCATCACTGTTTATGCCTGAAATCTAGTTTCATGTGTGATACAAAGCCATAATTTCATTCCTCAGGGACAGTGAGAAGTGCAGGAGTTGCAGATATTTATAATTGAACACGACAGAGTTACCCCTGGGTAGCCCCCCATACACGTATACAACACACGCACTCTCTACATGATGTCATTGTCTAGTAATGTGTTTTGAATTCAAATCTTTATGTCATACAAACAGTGTAAAGTCTTTTATCAAGCTCTGATAACATTATAAGTAATGAGTGTGCTTACTGTAAAAGAATATGTCCATAATCCATAGATTATAGCAACTTTAAAAGGATTGGAAATCCGATCGTTGCGTACATCAATGATCAGCCTTATTTTAATATGGTTTGTGTACTTGAATTACTGACCCAGAGTTTGAAAATAGATTTCCAGATTGTGTAATCTGCCCTGGTCTAGAATATGCATTTCTTTTAAATAAAATAAAATTAGCATAAAAGACCCAAAGGGCTTGATGCAGGGTTAGTCGCCAAAATGAGCTACAATAAAGGTGTACACATAACACGGTGTGTGCAGAGCCGCCAAGCCATTAGGCGGGCCGGGTACTGGGGGGGCATGGCCACTGAAGTGTGCAGGGCCTTGCCCTCTCGTGGTGTACATTCCTATGGTGAGTAACAGAGGTGTTGTCACAGGATTGTGCAGGGTGGGGGGGCCGTGGTTATGCCTCTGTTGCACTCCCAGGTAAATTAAACCCTCTTGGTTGCATGCAAGTTGGACGATCGGCACTACCGAGTCACGCTACGGCATGGCCCGACTAGAAGGGCTGTTTAACGCGCAAGGAAGTATGATGTATGTGGACACATCTGTATATGCCCAAGCAACGAAGAAAGCACCAATCGGTTTCAGAGGTGTTTACGTAAACAGCCAATCACAATTTGGTTCGCTAGTGCTGGTGACCATTATCTTCAGCCAGTATTTGCACCTGCCCCATACCACTCGCACACATAATAGTCTATTACTATTGGTGTCTGTGACCTTGCCTGCATCTGTTTGCCCTTACTGTACTCAGCCTGAGTTAGTAGATGTGTTGCATAAACTGCCATTGTACTCAGTGAAACAATATCTACGTCTGCGCTTTATAACCACTAATTGATGTAGTACTCCACAACTGTCATTCACAGTTTATTAGCAACAATATAATATACAATAATATACATAAAAAAAAGAACTGCAGTTCCTAGGATAATGAATACAATGTTAAATCAACATCAAAAATATGTCAATCAGTGCACTGAAAATAAGCTGAGATAAGTATTCAAAAATTAGTCCCAATTAGTAACAAAATTCCTTTGAGAGATGACAAACAATATTTAAATGTCTTGTCAATTGGAATAAAGATACATATATCCTCTCCTGATTATAAACAACACCCTCCGTGTATGTAATTGTGCGTTAATAGCCCCATGTCCAGGGAATATAGATCGACAAGGTGGAATTTGTTGCCAATATCACTCACCGCTCCCCTGTATTAAAACAACAAGGATATCCCGGAATCCTGACTGGCAATTAACACTTGCATTAAATTGCAATGCAAGCCAACTCCCGTTGTGGCAGAGTGGGCAATGTAACAGTGTGGTCAGCCTCCGGCAGTTGTCAGCCTGCTGATTTCTCCACGAGCTGTGATGGCAGAATGAACACCGACACAGCGCGGTCAGCCTCCGGCAATGTTCAGCCCGCTGAACGCTACTGTCTCCACACCCTCAGTTACCGCTTGCCGTGATGTTCCCCGACAGAGGATCCGGATAACTGTGCCCCTGGTTGGTTGGCTACGGATGTGACAGGGTGAGCTTGTGGTGAATAGGATAGAGCAGCTAAAAAGAATATTCCAATGGACAGCTTTAGTAAGTCCCAGAGCCACTGCAGAAACTTGTGTCTTCCCTTGACGCGTTTCTCCCATCACAAATCCAAGCAACTGCGTACACAGGGGCGTATCTATAATGGGTGCAGGGTGTGTGGTGTGCAGGGGGGGCACGCACTGCACACCCTGCATTTATATTATTTAAAACTTACCTCTCCGAGATCCCACGTCGGAGGTCTCAGCACTGCTCAAAACGCCATGAAATGGGCGAAGTGAGAAAATGGCGGCTGCGTCGTTTCCCCGGCGCTCTGCGCATGCGCAGTAGACTCTGGGCAAACTCTAGTGCCCAGAGGTCTACTGATGCTGTGGTGGCCGGCCACCCAAGTCAGTCGGCTGCCGGGGAGAGAGGAGGGGGCCCCCGGATGGGGAATGCACACGGGCCCCCTCCTCTCTTAAGACGCCCCTGCGTACACATACGCAGCCGCCATCACAGATATCCGATAATCGCCCATCTGCATGTGCAGTCGGCTGATAATCGTTCAACTGTGTAAATATCGGCATTGCGTTGATACCTGAATCAGGCGCAGAGTTAATTATATTACTAGCTACAGAGTCACCTAGATGCAGATGGTGATGGAAAATCGTGCAGTGAATACTGCGCCGAGGAACCGCTCGACCGATCACTGGTACAGGAATCCCCCCCCCCCCCCTCTTGATCCATGTAGTATGACATTTAAGTGAGTTTATCCAGATTCGATGGCCAGTTTGTACAGCTTACCGTCATGTTGGTCCAAAATTACATGTGAGGTAGCGAGAAGCAATTTTATTGGTCGGCCAAAATTTGAGGGCTATAAAAACAGATATATTACAACCTGGATCCCAGCGAATGTCAAACAAAAATATTACAATAAAAAAAAAATGAGGCACAATCGAATAGAAACAAAAATGAGTTTTATCACCTTGATTCATACGGTCTCTTTGTCTACAGGTGTCCATCTTTGAAGAGGACTTTAAGAGGGAACGGAGCGACCGGGAACGTATGAATGAGGAAAAGGAGGAGCTGAAACAGCAAGTTGTACAGCTGCAAACGCTGCTGGCGCAAGTCAAGACTCAGGTGAAATATGCGGCGAGAATCCCGACTGCAGGGGCATTTGCGTTACGGTTTATTTGCTTTTTGACAACCCAGTCGTCCTTGGTTGCCATCTCTGTAGTGAGCTCTGATTTGTTATTATTTTCTAGGTCTGTAAGGAAATCTTGTAGATCAAATGATGGTATTTATTATATAACACTGAATGCACTTTACAAGCACCTGGAGACAAAACATACAGTTCCGTTAACCCTTCAATGGAGGACGGCTGCCTGTACAAGGAGGCGCACTCCGAAACGTGCTCCAAAGGCAACGCCATTGAAGGGTTTTTTTAGTGCTTGAAAGTTTTTTTTTTTTTTTTTTTATATATAATATACTTATTACAGCACATGATCTATAAGACTTCCTTACTTTTCAGCGGCTCTAATTGACTATACACTAAGGGCCTGATTCAGAGCCGTTCGCTATTTGCGGTCGTTCGTTCAAAAACAAGGGGTGGCTATTCAAATGATCCGTTCGCAAATTGCAGTCTGTTCACACCTCTAAGTCTGAACGAGCGAGCAAAACATACGCTCGTTTATTTGTTAAAAACGCCCCCTGGCCGCTCGCACCATACGTCATGTCCGCTATTTATTAGATTAATCGAGTACATCGACCAGCGTATGAACTGCTCGCTATTCTTGTGGTTGGTTTTTGCTACCACAATCTTGCGAGCAGTTCTGGCTATAAAATAACCCAGTGACGTGGTCAATGACGCTGCTGTATTAATTATGCACACCCATAAAACGCCCGTTTTGACCTTTAAGCACGCCTGCGTTCTGATCTCCACTCCCCGTTTTCAAGCACCTTCCCCTGTTACCACCCACATACGCCTCATTCTGTCACTCAAAATAGCAGGCATTCGCTATATTGCGAGCACATGAATTTCGGCCGCACTGACTGGTTCGCGCATGCGTATAACGATCCGTACGCATGCGCAGATGTGCGAACATCGCTCGAAACGAGCGTACTGCCGCTAGCGAGTGGCTCTGAATGAGGGCCTAAATCTGCTTCTACACTTACCTGGCAATATTACCATGGTTTATCCTTTTTGTCAGTATAGCGGCTGTTACCATTTATTCGGCACTTATATTAGGGTATGCTCCCTGCTCCCCAGCACTGCTTTTCTGATATTAGGGTATGCTCCCTGCTCCCCAGCACTGCTTTTCTTATATTAGGGTATGCTCCCTGCTCCCCAGCACTGCTTTTCTTATATTGGGGTATGCTCCCTGCTCCCCAGCACTGCTTTTCTTATATTAGGGTATGCTCCCTGCTCCCCAGCACTGCTTTTCTTATATTAGGGTATGCTCCCTGCTCCCCAGCACTGCTTTTCTTATATTAGGGTATGCTCCCTGCTCCCCAGCACTGCTTTTCTTATATTGGGGTATGCTCCCTGCTCCCCAGCACTGCTTTTCTTATATTGGGGTATGCTCCCTGCTCCCCAGCACTGCTTTTCTTATATTGGGGTATGCTCCCTGCTCCCCAGCACTGCTTTTCTTATATTGGGGTATGCTCCCTGCTCCCCAGCACTGCTTTTCTTATATTGGGGTATGCTCCCTGCTCCCCAGCACTGCTTTTCTTATATTGGGGTATGCTCCCTGCTCCCCAGCACTGCTTTTCTTATATTAGGGTATGCTCCCTGCTCCCCAGCACTGCTTTTCTTATATTAGGGTATGCTCCCTGCTCCCCAGCACTGCTTTTCTTATATTGGGGTATGCTCCCTGCTCCCCAGCACTGCTTTTCTTATATTAGGGTATGCTCCCTGCTCCCCAGCACTGCTTTTCTTATATTAGGGTATGCTCCCTGCTCCCCAGCACTGCTTTTCTTATATTAGGTATGCTCCCTGCTCCCCAGCACTGCTTTTCTTATATTAGGGTATGCTCCCTGCTCCCCAGCACTGCTTTTCTTATATTAGGGTATGCTCCCTGCTCCCCAGCACTGCTTTTCTTATATTAGGGTATGCTCCCTGCTCCCCAGCACTGCTTTTCTTATATTAGGGTATGCTCCCTGCTCCCCAGCACTGCTTTTCTTATATTAGGGTATGCTCCCTGCTCCCCAGCACTGCTTTTCTTATATTAGGGTATGCTCCCTGCTCCCCGGCACTGCTTTTCTTATATTAGGGTATGCTCCCTGCTCCCCGGCACTGCTTTTCTGATATTAGGGTATGCTCCCTGCTCCCCGGCACTGCTTTTCTGATATTAGGGTATGCTCCCTGCTCCCCGGCACTGCTTTTCTGATATTAGGGTATGCTCCCTGCTCCCCGGCACTGCTTTTCTGATATTAGGGTATGCTCCCTGCTCCCCGGCACTGCTTTTCTGATATTAGGGTATGCTCCCTGCTCCCCGGCACTGCTTTTCTGATATTAGGGTATGCTCCCTGCTCCCCGGCACTGCTTTTCTTATATTAGGGTATGCTCCCTGCTCCCCGGCACTGCTTTTCTTATATTAGGGTATGCTCCCTGCTCCCCGGCACTGCTTTTCTGATATTAGGGTATGCTCCCTGCTCCCCGGCACTGCTTTTCTGATATTAGGGTATGCTCCCTGCTCCCCGGCACTGCTTTTCTGATATTAGGGTATGCTCCCTGCTCCCCGGCACTGCTTTTCTGATATTAGGGTATGCTCCCTGCTCCCCGGCACTGCTTTTCTGATATTAGGGTATGCTCCCTGCTCCCCGGCACTGCTTTTCTGATATTAGGGTATGCTCCCTGCTCCCCGGCACTGCTTTTCTGATATTAGGGTATGCTCCCTGCTCCCCGGCACTGCTTTTCTGATATTAGGGTATGCTCCCTGCTCCCCGGCACTGCTTTTCTTATATTAGGGTATGCTCCCTGCTCCCCGGCACTGCTTTTCTTATATTAGGGTATGCTCCCTGCTCCCCGGCACTGCTTTTCTGATATTAGGGTATGCTCCCTGCTCCCCAGCACTGCTTTTCTTATATTGGGGTATGCTCCCTGCTCCCCAGCACTGCTTTTCTTATATTAGGGTATGCTCCCTGCTCCCCAGCACTGCTTTTCTTATATTAGGGTATGCTCCCTGCTCCCCAGCACTGCTTTTCTTATATTGGGGTATGCTCCCTGCTCCCCAGCACTGCTTTTCTTATATTGGGGTATGCTCCCTGCTCCCCAGCACTGCTTTTCTTATATTGGGGTATGCTCCCTGCTCCCCAGCACTGCTTTTCTTATATTAGGGTATGCTCCCTGCTCCCCAGCACTGCTTTTCTTATATTGGGGTATGCTCCCTGCTCCCCAGCACTGCTTTTCTTATATTAGGGTATGCTCCCTGCTCCCCAGCACTGCTTTTCTTATATTAGGGTATGCTCCCTGCACCCCAGCACTGCTTTTCTTATATTAGGGTATGCTCCCTGCTCCCCAGCACTGCTTTTCTTATATTAGGGTATGCTCCCTGCTCCCCAGCACTGCTTTTCTTATATTAGGGTATGCTCCCTGCTCCCCAGCACTGCTTTTCTTATATTAGGGTATGCTCCCTGCTCCCCAGCACTGCTTTTCTTATATTAGGGTATGCTCCCTGCTCCCCAGCACTGCTTTTCTTATATTAGGGTATGCTCCCTGCTCCCCAGCACTGCTTTTCTTATATTAGGGTATGCTCCCTGCTCCCCAGCACTGCTTTTCTTATATTAGGGTATGCTCCCTGCTCCCCAGCACTGCTTTTCTTATATTAGGGTATGCTCCCTGCTCCCCAGCACTGCTTTTCTTATATTAGGGTATGCTCCCTGCTCCCCAGCACTGCTTTTCTTATATTAGGGTATGCTCCCTGCTCCCCAGCACTGCTTTTCTTATATTAGGGTATGCTCCCTGCTCCCCAGCACTGCTTTTCTTATATTAGAGTATGCTCCCTGCTCCCCAGCACTGCTTTTCTTATATTAGGGTATGCTCCCTGCTCCCCAGCACTGCTTTTCTTATATTAGGGTATGCTCCCTGCTCCCCAGCACTGCTTTTCTGACTCGTTAAATATGTCGTCCAAAATGTGTGGTGAGGTCGCACACTAAGCTTTTGCCTTATCCGTCCGTATTCCCCCTTTTTCAGTTGCGCTCCTGCCAGGACGATTTGCGAAGGGAAAAAGAAAATACACGTGAGCCAACAAGACAGCAGGTACTATTTGTTTAAGTGATTAGCCCGTTCTAGCGAAAAATAAGTGAGACTTGTCCTCTTCACTTTGATCTGGGTTCAGCTCTATTTTCAATAAGGCAACTGTGAGAAAATATGTGAAAGACATCATTTTTAGGGGCTTATTTATCAAACCCCCTTGAGCTAAAAATCAGGCAGACACTGTACTGGAAACATAAAATGGCTGCTCAAATCAATTTGGCAATACTCTTCAGGTGCATGAAGGGGAGGGGTCATACTAAACAGAAAGGGGAGTATCCCCTAGATATCCTCCAGCACACTAAATTGTACCTGCAACAATACATGAAAACTATATGGTAATAGAAATTCCGAGATATTTGTTGCATGCATTTATAAGTACATGGAAACTACTGGGACAGATTAACAAAAGACTTTAGGTCCCCACACACGGAGCGATGTAGCGGTCGATCTGACGGATTGGAACGACATATGCTATATCATAGGCTGCTATATCGTTCCGCGTGTGGCTATGATATCGGCCAGTGCGCGCTCCCGTGGGATCTTACATCGCTCCTCCAGATCTTTCATGCTGCACAACAGATCTGGTGAAGCGATGTACGATGCAGCACACTGCGGGGGGTGAGGGGGTGTCAGCATATCGGGTGGTCGGGCAGCGGATCGCGCCGCGTGTGGGGACCGCTTGATATGTCGGCCGTCGTATCCCCGGCTACATATTGTACCGTGTGTGGCCGGCATAACACAGGAGTTATTATCAGAGATCTCTACTGCGTCAGGCTAATTAATGGGACAGAACGTACTTCCCATTATTCTTAACAGAGACTGTGGTGTGGCCCTATTTATTAAGCTCCAAAAAGCTTTACTCTAGTGCTTAGCCCCGTTGCCTAGCGATGGCATTAACATAGGAGTGGAATCGTCAGATCCTTGTCCGGCAGCCTCCATACACCGATGTGGCCATTTTAGCAGCTCTTTGCTCGGAGAGCCTCTTAAGGCTGACGCTGTCCTGGTGCCAACTCATTGATAAATAGCTACAAAAAAATTATGTGTTAATACGGAATGACAACTATTGTGGCCCCATCATGTCTGGTTTCGATTTTATTTCGTTTTTTTTTTTAAATTAACAGTCTCCTTAACTTCTTTACTAGTTACGGAGAGCCTTCTTGTCATCAGCAGCAATATCATATTTTTATTGGTATTACTGAGCATTTATACCTTGGTAACATGGTGATTACATATACATGCTGCAAATTCTGACTCTGTGACATCCTTGGTGATAATGTAAATACCCCCCCAGGGGACCTCCTCAGTTAATAGATATACACATGATTTTGCTAACTTTGTACTAATGAACCTAAGTACTGCTGATGTGACATCTTTTTGCCCTCAAGCACCCAGAGAATGATCCCAATATATTTTTATCACTGTTGGAGTGCGTGTCCCTCAGTTAATATTTGCTAGTATGTGTTGTAATCAATAACTATTATTAACCAGCAGTTTTGTAAGGGGTGATCGTAGTCATGCCAGGTGTGCTTTACCTTTACCTGTCCAACTGTCCGCTTGTATATAGTATAGGGTCCATTAAATGTGCACATTAAACTAACAAACCTCATGGGGCAGATCAGAACCGTCATGTTAAATATATATATACTGTATATATTTATTGCCGTCAGATCTCGAGGTCTGTCCTACCAGTGTGCCCCTCTACGAAAAGATTTATTGATTCAGCCAGCGATGGCCAGGATCTGCCGAGCAGCCTAATGCAATCAGACTGTGCTTAGCTACAATTGCATTTTTGATGGAGAGACTAATTGCCTTTCATGTCCTCTTACGTACTTGCACTGCTCCTGAGTGTTTGTCAAAGGCCTACACGGAAAATGTTGTTCATGCCCTGAAAGCAAATAAAATGCTTTTAAAGTTGTTAGATATACATTCATATATATATTATTTTTTTTTTCAAATGTATATTACACTAAGGGGGAGATTTATCAAAACTTGGAGAGAGAGAAAGTGGATGGGGACAAATCATTGTCTATCACACCATTCATCTTATAAAGGTTCTCAAATGACTGTTGTAGCAGTTTTATCTCACTGCAAATTTACTTTGTGATAAAGGAATAAAGATCCCTGACAATAGACATAGTGAATTCCTTAAAGGATCACTCCACGCAGGAGCCTGATGAGATAAAGGGGCCCATTCACTGTGGGAAGCAAGTCAGACACCATGAAACTCGCTATGCGTGCACAGAACTAAGAGCCTGATTCAGAAATGGACGGAATTGCAGAGCGGCACACAAGCGGCTGCGCAATTTCATCCATCTTAAATTCAAATGCACCAGGAGGTGTCTGTAGGAAACAGACACCTCTTTGCTGCATCTGCGATTCCAGCTTTGCGACCAAGGTCGCAGCCTGGGATCACCATCGTGACCATCGGTCGCAATGGTTGCCCCTCTGGCCAGGCTGCAGTAGCTTAAGTTTACCATAGCCTGACTGGGTCCTGGCAAACCCTAGTCTCGTCCTTCCCGAAAAATGGGGGCAACACTCCTCCGTTTTCGGGAACACTGGCCAGGAACGCCCCTGCTCTGCCCCCCCCCCCTTTCCCCTCCCAAAAGCCGCTGCATAAACTACTCTCTCTGGAGTCAGGGAGAGCTCTGTAAAATTTTGGGAGTCTCCCCGACATTCTGGGAGCGTAGGCAAGTACGAGTTACACCAGGTTTACTTCCTCAAAGTAAACCCATTACTTAGTCATAGAGGAGGTGCATATCATCAGGGCCACATTTAGCCCGGGGCACTTAAAACACCTCTTCACAGCACCGCCCCATCATCATCCGGCCTGCCCCACTTGTCGTTCTGACTACCCCCACTCATCGACCAGCCCGTCCCCACTTGTCATCCAGCCCCCGCCCCCTTGTCGCCCGACCTGCCTCCACTTGTCCTGCCCTTAGAAAATGTATGGGACTGCACAGTGCGATTGTATACTCCAGCCTGAGAGAGAGGGGAACTGGGGCGCTGTGCCCCACCCCTGGCTCTACTTAACATTGGTCATTGGCTTGACCAAGATTCATGCATAAATTAAGCCAATTACAAGGAGCCGCCAAGGTCCCTGAGGCATGAGGCACTTTAATTTAGGCTGTATATTGCATTAGCCAATAAAATTATTGATTCCACTGTGAGGAGACAGAGGGGACACTAGAGCTATTAACTAAGCAGGACTATCCCTATTCTCAAAAGGGGTGTGGTGTCATGGCCATGTGGCTATAGGTAGGGGGCGTGGTTTGTGCAGCTTATGGGAGATGGGGTGCTTAATTTACCCCCTATTGTGTTGGGTAAAATATTGGGAAGTATGACCATGTTCCTGCACCTGTTTGCGAAGACTCCCACATCACTACATTGTGCTGTTGAAAATTAGGCTTCCTCCATTCTCTCTGTGACTTACTGCTTGCCTCTGTTCCCCTGATCGCCTGAATCTTCCCGGCTGAACTTGAGATGAACATCAAAATACAATAAAGTGTTCAAACCCTGGCCAGACGCATCATAGAAAAGAGAGCAAGACCTGAAGGGAAGAATTGTATAAATTCTGCTCAGAATTAACGCACCTGTTCTTGTGTATGTTCCAGGCTGTAGGAGAACGATACATCATCAATCATCACATCAGTCCTGCCTGTCCTCCATACCAGTATCCGTACAGCCCACCCGGCCCGGTGTATCCAGGATTTGATGACTGGCATATCTACTATCCACCTCCAGTAGTGGCCCCGGAACACAGTCAGGTTCAGGAATTGCCGAATGCTCCGCCGGTGAGTGTTCATTTCCCACCTGTCCCCATTTACATTGCTCTGTCACTTGGGGCTGTTCTAATGGACTTTTTATTTTTAGCCTGCGTATCCGTGGAGAATGTCCAATGTTCCGCCAAGACTTCATAATCCAAATGACATAGAGGTGCCCAAATCAAGAAAGAAGGAACCTGGTGAGTAGCAACAGCCATTTTGGAACAATACTTTTTTTATTTTTTTTATTCAATATTTTTTAAAGCACCAACATATTTCAAAGTTCATTAGAAAAATACAGGTACACTGTGACTAAGCTTATGATGCTGTATAGATTGGTCCAGTAGTATTCTCAAATTAGTGTATTTAAAGTGTTTTATTGTGGAATAGCCCACTGCATCAAACGATAAAAAGGCCAGATGTACTAAGCTCTGAAAAGTGATAAAGTGAAGAGTGACAAACCACCAGCTAATCAGCTCCCAACTGTCATTCTTCAAACACAGCCTGTGACATGACAGTTGGGAGCTGA
Organism: Taudactylus pleione; assembly: GCA_031769625.1. Taxonomy (NCBI): domain Eukaryota; kingdom Metazoa; phylum Chordata; class Amphibia; order Anura; family Myobatrachidae; genus Taudactylus; species Taudactylus pleione. Next base: position 1,415,983 of record JAUIMM010000211.1, read on the forward strand.
GTGGCTGGTCATTTATCACTCTCCACTTTATCACTTTTCAGAGCTTAGTACATCTCCCCCAAAAGGAGACACTCTTAGCGCCTACGTAATAGATCTGACAGCCGCCGGGACCGGCGCATGTGGAAAAACAACTGTAGGCACAACACCAGCTCCTAGGGACTGCATTGGATGCAGTTCCTAGAAGCCGGGAAGGGCTGATGGTAAGGCACAGGCAGTGGCGGATCCAGGGGGGGGGGGGAGCGATTGGGGTGATCGCAGCCCGGACTGGCAGAAAACGGTCTGTCCTGTGTGTGATTAGCAGGTAGCACCCAATGTGAAGCCAGCGCTCGGACTCATTGGGGGTGTCACTGATTACAACTATTGCAATAGGAATTTTATTCCTACTTTTTTAACCGCCTATTAGTCAGAATTGGGTTAATTATGTCACAGAATGGCGTGTACGCTTTGCGTGCCCAATTTTTTTTTTTTTATAACAAATTTAGATAATTACCCTTTGAATGCCGTGGTTAGGGGGTCATGCTTATGGGGTCTGGTCAGCCACCATACAGAGGCTTGGCTAGCCTGTGCATGATCTTGGTCCCTTTTATAAATATGTATTAAATACTGATAGTACATGCATGATAACGTACCAGATTGAAAACGGCAATTCGCTGTAGTGAATACACCATAGTAACGTGTACAATAATGAAGCACTTGATGGTGATCCTGTCTGTATATACCACAGTAATGCACGCTACGCATGTGATAGGGGCCCCTGGTACTGACCGGCCATTGTCTAAAACTCAGTGAGAACTGCCTTAGGTCTAGTAAAGGCATAATGCCATTGTAAAAAAATACAGTGACAGTTAGGAGCTGATTGGTTGGTACTTTATCTCCGTCCAGTTTGTCTCTCTCCAAGGCTTAGTGCGTCGACCCCTAAGCTCTTATCACTAGGATTACTTAATTGTAGATTAGTGAATGAATGCAGAGCTACAGTGCCATCCCAATCACTAGCAGGGACTGTGGGGGAGATGTATGAAGGGATGGTATGGGGGAGGAGTGGTATCGGCGCACGTTATGTGGTTCCGGCCGCCAGGGATTGTGCTTTAAAAAAAACAATAAAGTGTTGGGGGGTTTTTTCTCAATGAGCCTCGAGTGCCGCTGGGGTCTTCTGACCGGCACATGCGCAGAGCGCTGGTCGGAAGCTGAAAGAGAGCGAGTGCCACTCGCTGGAGAGGTGAGTTAAAACTCTCCCTCTTCGGCAATTAAGGTAATAATACATGCCACTGATAAAGAGACCTGCTCCGCCACGCTAAATGGGCGAAGCCGGTCCCGACATATAACGCCCATTGCCTGCCCCTTCATACATCTACCCCTGTGTTCACTATGCGAAACCTCACTGCCAACAAGAAGATAGGACAGGGATGTAACATGACAGCCCACTTTGATTGGCAGGAGGGCGAATCTTGGTGTAATTTATGTAGAAGTGAACCCAAGCGCCCATGTTCATCCCTGGTCCTGCTCCGCCAGGTGACTGTTCTCTAATAGAGTAACAGTCTAGAAACTGAGCCCCTGAGTAGGAGGTGGGCCTTTAAGCAAAGGGGCCGACTGGGAATTTACCCTATAACCCTGTGGACCAGTCCGACCTGGTTTCTAGTGTAGGTGTGCCTGTGTGATGGGTATTATAGATTGTAAGCTCTGCTGGCACCAGAAAAGATGTGAGTGATTAAATATTCTCTCTGCAAGCACTGCGTAGTATGTAGGTGCTATCTAATTGATTGCTAATAAATTAATGTTAGAGGATGTTCCAGCTCTGATTGACTACAGGTTGATTTACGGCAATCTCATTGGCTGCAAATTGCTTTCGCGCTGCCCATTCACAGTTGTGATATTCTGTGCATTAGTTGATGGCTTTGATAAAGTTTCATAGTACACGATCTTGTATATCATCAGGTGAGGTTGTCATTCATTAGTTATTTTAGTTTCATAAACCGGTAAAATAAATAAACAAAAGAATAGCATAAATAGGTAAAAATGTCTGATTACCTACACCCTATTTGCATGTTTGTTTATTTTTTAGATGGACTTAAGAGGGGAGCCCAGAACCCACAGAGGCCAACCTGAGTGGATGCTATGGAGGCACCAGCATTTCCTAATCTCTTTCTGCCCGTACTTACAGCTATCTGGGTGTGACGTTGTTCTATACAGCCACATGGTTCACGAACCAGCAACAGCTGGTCTCCTTCCAAATCCGTGAGAAGAGGAAAGGCTGGTCAGGCATGACCAGATGAGGGCGGAGTGCGTTAGAGGTGGTTTGGTGCAATGCAGGACACAATACGAAAGCTACTCACCTCAAACCTCACACGATGTTAGGTAGAAGTGTGATCCTCCGTACATGACGATGGAACCACAGGATCTTGATCATTTGGTTCTATTAAATACAAGCTTAAGTCAACTACAGCCATTCTATTTCTCTACTTTGATGTGTAGATTTATTTCTAGTGAAGTGGCGCATGTACACTGTAGCTAAGCCATAATAATATACAATTAATATATAAAATGTTGTGCATAGGATATTTCCTGTTTCCTTGTTACCGATTTGTGCGGAGCCATACTAATGTGACTCTCCTTTAACTTTTCTTAAAGCGTGCTCGATAATAGTATTGATAGCATTATGTCCCTTTTCTGTAGATAGGACAAAAACAACTGGGGAGGGGGGTGTAATCTGTGTTTTCTGTGGGCTTACAAAACTCCGCACCAGACAAACAAGAACACACACAGCTACCATTAAAAGTGGTCTCGGGTGATTTGCAGAGCTTACAAATAATTCTGTCAAATTTTAATTCTGATTGTAAGATTTATTATTTCAGACAATGCTTTTTGTTTAATTTCTTCAATTATACTTGTTTTGTTTACATCTATTTTTTTAAAAAAATTACTGGCATAGAGGATACCACAATGCCCCATCAGATACCTTCATAATTGAATTTGTAGATGGGAAGACTTGTGTAACGTGTAATCTACTCATTGAGACTTGCGGGAATTTACAATATACTAAATTTACTTTCTGTTTTGGTAAAAAAAATATTGTGTATGCTGAAAGGAACCAGCAAAAGCATTGAGGCACGCTTTAAATTTCACCTCCATTGGCCTCAACACTAATTACATACAGTTGAATATTACTACTGGGCATTTCCGTCGTGTTCACCCTAGGAAGGGTTATATCTTTCCTCGAGTGCTTGTAAATGAAAAACGCAAGATAAAAGGTGGTTGTTCACCTAGATCCTTTAGTAAATTGAGAGCATGTAATATAAATTCTTGAGCTTATGTTTATGGGCAGTGTAGCCTGTAAAAGTCTTGTTGATCCAATGGAAGGAAATGGTCTGCAACAGCAGCTTGAGAGCAGAGTACATAGCCATAATTTAGAATCGGTAAGTGTTGAAAGCCATTGATTGTCACTTCGCCCTACATTACGGAATGAAACACGGAGAGTAGAGCAGACAAAAGATTTAGGAGAGGAACATTATGTTGACCGTTTTGATGCATGAAAATTTGGAGCGCTATGATAAATTTTGTATAAAGTCGGAAATGGCAGAAGACACAATATTGGTCCCTACTGATAGCTTGGTTGAAGTTTGTTCCATATTTTATCTCGTTAAAAGAAGCTAGATATTCTTGGGTTATACAAAAACACATCTTCTCTGTTGTCCCAAATTTGTCAGCTTACTCAATTGTAATTTTGTGTAGAAAGCAAGTGTCTGATTGTGGGCTCTGGGAAAACTGATAATTGCCAATAAATTAGAGATGAGTGGGTTTGGTTTTGGCTCGGAATTTCCCACCAAGTTCGGATTTCAGGATGAGGCAAAATATCATGTTTCATGGACAAACCATCATCTTTCATGGACAAAATGTCATGAGTCATGGACATCCGTGCTGAGATGTCCATGAAAGATGACGTTTTGCCTCATTCTGAGATCCAAATTTTTTTTTAGTAAGATCCGAGCCAAAACCAAATTGCTCATCTGTAAAATAACTGGACAGTAGATGATGTTTGACGGAGATGGGAATTAGGGTATTGTCCTATCGCAAATCTGGGGTAATGGACTCATTGATTTTTTAAAATTTGCTTTGTGTCATGACTGTTGTCAACACCGGTGTAACCGTAGCATGTTAGTAAATTTTCGTTGGTTTATTCTTTTACGAAACATCATACCGATATATTTTTATTTTTGAAACTATATATTTTGTATGACGTCCCATTCTGATTAGAACCCTTCTCCTTGTCTGAGCGTTTTTTTTTTTTTAACAGTGAAGCGATTTGTCCATTTGCTTTTTAAGGTAACATTAAGATGATATGCAAACACCATGATACTCTTTGTTCTGCCTTTTGGCTGGAAGAAAATCATCTGAACTTAAAAAGGGGGTTTCCATATGAATTTTACTTAATACCCTCTGTACATTCGCTGTATTAGCACAAGGTCTCGGGACATAGCCAGGAATTCTGCAGTTCACCCTCAGTGCTGCTCGGCGCTCCCTCTAAGAGGAAAAATCCTACACAGCGGCTCTGCGGATTTCAGTTATGTATTATTCCCACCGTACAATGAGCAAGTTGGGGCAGACGGTGTTACTGGATATATGTAAGTGCTAGGATACTGCTTGATACAGTGAATGGTACGAGTCACTGAGAAGGACTATTGTTGTATAGGGAGGGGATTAAGTAAAGTGATAAAACTCCTTTTAATTTTTTTATCCAGAGTGCTGCACCATTGTTTTATGAAAATAAAATAACTCCTTGTGGCTGAATAGGTGATGGAAGAAGATCCGAGAGCCTAGATGGCTACATTTTCAAAGTCGTAAGTCAGTTGCAATCTCTAGCACATAAGTAGATAGGTTAGAAACAGTGTTAATGCATGCTTATGTTCCCACCAGAAGGCGGCAGAAATTTTTATAAAAAATACTGCAAGTCATTTATTGTTAACTGAGGAGTATAAATAATAATAAAAAAAATATTCCACTTATATGAATACGTAAAGATCATTTTGTTTCTCTACCTGTATATTTCATTGAACAGATAGACATGTGATGATGAGCCTTACTTACACGCAGCATAATCGGTCCCCTAAAAATAGTTTTCGGAAATTAAAATATCGGTCAGGCTTAGGTAATGTGTGGTGGCCGCTGTGTTACTTTCTCCAAGGACCAGCGCTGGAAAGCCGGCTGCCCGCCGATATTCATCATTTGTAATGTCGTTTCTCACTTACTAGATGCGCAACAAAAATTAGCTTGATGCTTGGGGTCAGCTGAATTTCGTAACTAACAAGAGATAAGAGGGGCTGATGATGATGAGTCAAATGAAAAAGCGAACGCAGCAGTGTCTATTGGCAGTCGCCCATCTGCGGGTTTATGCAAATGGACTACAAACTCCATAACTTGTGTACATCCGTGCAGCTTAATGGTTGTAGGCAACCAATTATGGCATCTGTAGATGCTGTAATACCAATTGGTGCATCCTAAGACACCATTATCGGTCACATCATCAAAAATTGCACCACCCTTATGGCCGGTGCAGTGTCTCCGTCTGTCCACGGCCTCCTATGCCTGCGGCTGCACGCCTGTGAATGCAGCCGCTTGCACTGACATGCGCGGGACACTCCCTTAATATGCCCACTGAATGGACCATTTTTGCGCGCACCACTAGCCACCTCCCAGTCACAACACAGGAACTCCCATCACTTTTCTGTCACCTTTCTCATACCTTCTGAATCAATCGCAACAGCCCCTTGGTGCGTATGCTCTGTGTAACGCAGGCACCGCTGAGATTTTCAGAACTTTTTAAGCATGCGCAGTTACAAATAATTACTCAAATATGCAATAACTTTAAGAGAATGGGAATAGAACAACACTGAAGTCTCTCTTTATCCCTGTACTGAGACATAATATGTACCAAGGTCTAATCTTTCCATGCTCTGCTTTAATAATAGTTTGTTAAACTAGCTTTTACTGTTTACTTTAGATGCCTGTATCGAATGTTAAATAAATGATCCTCAGAATTGAGCGTATGGGTGTATAGGATTTTCTGTAAATTATTGTATGTAATTCATCACTATATAGTATGTTGGCACTGGCTAGAAGAAATATGAATCCAATTACCACTTACAAGAATTATGTATGATATGAAATGTTATGAAACAAAAATATTCATAATTTTCCCTTTCATATGTTAATAAAAAAATATTTTTTAAACTAATCTGAACTCCTGTGTTCTCTGTGCCCGGAGAAGAAAACCATAGTGACCAACCTAGAAGTGTGTTAGACAACAGAAGTTTGCTATACCCACATTGTATCAAACGAATATTTGTTCTGATTTTATAAAAAAAATTTCTCCAATCATACAAGGCTACAGAAGACTGTTTAAAAATAGACAATGTTTATTGAGTACTAGCATAGATAAAGCTTCACTCTAGACCAAGCAGAAAGCAGAAGGCCGCAGGAAGGTAGAGACCATCCCAGAACGGTAGAGTTGCCGGAATGCACTTAACAGCCACCTACCAAAATTCTGGCTTCCAGGTAGGTCCAACACGGGTTGTGCTTTAGGACCTATCTTTCACACAGATGGTATCTCAAGGCTACCTTTTGATCTTCTGCCAGCTGCTCAGACTTGGCACAAAAGAGCACAAAAACTATATAAACAAGCATGGTGACATTAAGCAAAGATTGTATCGGCGAGAGGCTACTTCTGCTCTCTGTCCGTCATGAGCAACCTCTGAAGTCCTGGCAGCGATCTGAAGTAGTTAGTCACATCTCTCTTTACTTGGCTCACCGGCGTGCGGGGATGCCAGCGTTTCACCGGACGGCCATCGGGCCCCACAAGAAACTTCTCAAAGTTCCACTTGACGTCGTTCACTTTGATGGGTTCCCAAAAGAGCCGATTCAGTGGGTTGCCTAAAACATCACCCACAGGGGGGCAGGAGTTCTGAGGACAAAAGACAATTAGGTTATTGAGCCTCAAATCCTAGCATTCATCATATTAAACTCCCGATTCCTATTGAAATGCATACATTTACTGCTAGCAGTAGGATCATTTCATCGTAACTACAGATGGAATAAGTAAAAATAAAAAAAAACCTGAACAGCAGATGGCTACGAGGAGGTGGGTACAATAAATAAATGATGGTTATCGTTGATGTACAATGGACTGTAGAAAGTGGAAAAGAGCTTCCCTGAGACTTTGTATTTATATAAAAAAATTGTTTTGGGAACCCAACAAGATTGATAAAGAATCTTGTGGAGATTGGGATAGGGTGATTTAAAAATAAATAAATAATAATTATATATTTATATGTTATAAGGGCACATTCGTGCCCTTATATTAAGGATGAATCGATAAAAAACAGAAATCATCATAGAGAATTCCGAAGGGGGGTGTGGGAGGGGGCAGGGTGTTTAAGGGGCTGCACCTCAAAAGCTATTGGAGATACCGGGCTGAAATTTGACACAGGCGGGTAGAACTGTCGCTCAGTGCTGCATGCCAAATTAGAGGTCAAAAAATTAAAAATGAGCATTTGGGAGTAATCTAAAGCTCCAACTGTCACTTTTTTCTGAAACACTTTTCTGCTGTTCTCTATGTGGGATTTTTGGGAAGGCATAACTCAGGGTAGGGGGCGAATTTAGATTCAGGTTTTGTTTTATTAGGGAGTTATTGTTCCAGAATAGGGCCTTTTGGGGTTCAGGTTTTTGAGAAAGTTACAGTTTTTAAACTATTGCATCATGAATCCGCCATTATAGAGATAGGAAATCTCAATTCCTTGCGCAACCTCAGTAGGAGCCTCCAGCAGGTGTACTCACTGTGGCTTCACTTGGGTGCACCAAGATGGCTGCCTTTTGCGGGGCCGGGACTGGGAGGAAGAAAGCGGTCGTTAACTGCGGCAAGGACATGAGGGGGCATCGAGCATCCGCTGTGGCCAGGACCCGCGGACTGTAGCGGGAATGAAACCCGTCTGTGCTTCTGTGTTTTAATTTAAAAAAACAAACCTGTGTATAAAAAAAAAAAAATGGGGTGGCCCCCTCCCCAAAAACAACCAGCACTGAGCTTTGGAGACCCAGTACTGCTTGTGCTAAATACAGAGGACAAATGACGTAGGGGCCCCCCGTATGAAGCACAACCAGCACCAGGCTTTTCAGTCCTCGTTGCCAAAATACGGGGGACAAATGATGTAGGGGTCCCCCGTATTCAGCGCAACTAGAACTGGGCTCTGAGCAAGCCCTGGTTCTGGAAATGCAGGGGGAAAAAATGCGTAGGGTCCCCCTGTATTTACCAGAACCAGCACCGGACCCCTTCCAGCAGGGGGGGGAGTGATGCCACAGCCAGGGGAGCCCTTTCGCCAGGCCCCCCAGCCGAAGCATCACCCCTGACCGCTAGTCAGCCCAGGCCGGGGATCGCTGGGGACCCCCCCCCAATAAACGGGTCACCCTCTCCTGCACCCCTGGAGCGGTGGGTGCCAGGTAGGTTGTGTAAAGTGTGGTGCAAGTAAAGAGTTAAAATTTGGGCTTTTGCTGTGGAACTACAGTTCCCAGCAGGCCTCCCCTGCATGCTGGTACTTGAAGAACCACCATGCAGGGGCAATACAGGCCTGCTGGTACCTGTAGTTCCACAGCAAAAGCAATATTAAAAAAACAGAAAACACAAACACAGAATTGTGTGCTCATTGGAATACACACATGCAGTCTATGCAACTGAGGTCTGAGCAGTTATGTGGCTCCCACATCCCACTAAGTGCCCTCAATCTTCCCATTCGTTCAACACAACAATCTCACTGGGTTCCAAAATCCGTCTTACTGCATACAATCATCTAATTGAGAATACACATTCAGCTTCTTCATTTCTAAAACTATATTATTCTGTCTATGCATGTACACTATCTTTGCCTTTATGCGGCTGTAACTTCCCCACTCTCTACAGCTGTGTGGTCTCCTAACTGTGCTAGTTTTTTAATTTTCTCATCCGCACCAGTCTGTCGTTCCCCATCCGTGCCGCCCTGTCTTCCTGCATCTGTGCCACTCTGTTTCCTTTTATGTGCACCACAACCTTCCCCCTAGTCACACCACTTTGTCTTCCCCTCATGGCATTTTTTTTATTCCTCCATCTGCACCACTATGCCGCCATAACCGTGGCAATCTCTTTCCCAATCTCTACTGATGTATGTTCTCACATTGTGCTAGTCTGTATTCCCTCCTCCATACCAATCTGTCTTTACCCATCTGCGCTGCTCTGTCTTCCCCCATCCATGTCACTGTGTACCCCCATCTACATTGTGTCGGTTCTCCCAAACCATGCCACTCTCCGCTCCATTCGCACCACTGTTTTCCACAGAACTGCATCACTTTGGTTTCTTACCATCAGTGCAGCTTAAGCTCCCCCTCCCCTCCATGCTTCTATGTCCCATCCACACTGCTCTATCTCTTCTCCATCCACTCCACTCTTATCCCATCTGTGCAGCTCTATCTTCTGCTCAGACCTCATTTGCATAGACAGCATGTGTGTATCCAATGAGCACACAATTCTGTGAATTAGCGCTCCACCATTTTCTGAGTGACAGCAATCTCACTCTGTGAGAGTTCTGAATCTGCAGTTAACCACGGTGTGATGGCATACCAATATCTGTATTGCGCAAGGAACACGTTCCAAATTCAGTAGGTTTTGTGAAATTTCAGATTATGTGTAAGAAGCCTTAATGGGATATGTAAAACCGTAAGGTTTTTATGTCTGTGGAATATATATATATATATATATATATATATATATTTAATAAAAATTTAGTGTAAGTTGCACACTAAGCTCATATATAAATAAAAAATATAATAAATATCAAAAATAAAATAACTGTGAAAAATACCCAGTGTAACAATAATTATGGACACACCCTATTAAAGGTTAAAGATGATCTATTCAAAGAATCATTATTACACGTAGTGAAGGAATGGTGCCTTCAGTGTACTAGTCTTATTTTAAAGTTCCTAGAACAATAAAGTTCAAAAAGGAATCCAAAAGGTCTGGAGACAACGTTCTTGCAGTGTCTTCGTGTGACAACCCCACGACATGAATCTAAAAAAAAAAAGAATAAAACTGCTATATCTACGCCTGAAGAAGTCCTCAGAAACCACAGCGGGACGAAACGCGTTGAGCTGGACCTCCTGTGAATACCTCCATACTTATGGACAGATAAGCGCCTTGTTTTTTGTTATATTGTATAGTCTCTATAATTTTTTATTATTAAAGTGTATGTTATTTGAACTTATTGCACTACTAGAGGCTCTTTTTTTCTATATCATTATGTATACTGGGATTTCTACTTCAGGGTCCATAGGGTATCCACAGGATACCTTGGGGTATAGGTGATGGTGGCAGACATCCAGGCACCACAGAGTTAAAAACTTCTCCATCCTCCCAGGATGCACTGGGGTCCCTCTCCTATACCCCGCCCCCGAGCCTCAGGCACTCAGTTTTCGTCGGTGCCTGGCCGAAGTCGGATGCACCGTACAGAGTGGGGGTCTGCACGGCCCCTGAAGTTCTTCAATGCAGCTGTGGCTGCACATCTAACAAGCAGACAACATGGACAGTCTGTACTGACGTCCATGTTGTTGCTCCTACACCCCGCTGGTACCAAAACGCCAGTACTAATCCGGGGATGCTGGTGGGTGACTGGGGTCACAGCTAGCGGTGGCCCCGGTTGCCCGGACTGTGGCCGGATTTACAGGGGTTCAGGTAAGCGGCAAGGTCCCGCGGTGGGTCCCAGCCGAATAGCACAGTCCTTAGTCCCCAGGCAGGGGGCTCCCTGGGGACTGGCTGCAGTGTGGAACCAGGCTACTGATCCCTGCGCTTTCCACTACCCCCTGGGACTGAGGACTGGACAGAAACAGTAAATGTCCAGCGTCCCAGGGGTTAAATGCATGCCAGGGGAGCGCGCTCTCCCTGCTAAGCAGCCGGCGCCTCCCCCGCTGCACACGGCCTCTCCACAAGGTGGTTAGGCATCTGCATGTGCTCCGCCCCCGGACCAGCCCTCCCTCTGCTCCTCGGTGGCCATTTTAATACATGTGGCAAACGCTGCTGGAAGCTGTTAATGCGGGCATCGTGGTCTGGGTCCCCCTGCATACCTCTCCTCTGGTGCAAGGTCAGTGTATGCAGCGCTGTTTCCTACCAGCCTGAGGTCTGGTTAGTTGATGAAGCGCAGATACTGCAGGGTTTTCAATATTCTGCACTGTATGTGACTTTGGGCTAGCCCTGCTGTCTGTTACTTTCACATACTGTCAGCTATTTTCCCTATCCTTTTCTTCTTCTTCTCTGCTAACAAGCCCTTGCGGTGCGGTGTTGCAAGGGGGATTTATACCTCACTATATAACTTGTTGTGAAGTGCGGTGGTCACATACAGCTCCAGGTCACACACTCAGTATGTCTGACAGTGAGCATGATTTCCCTATTCCGCCTCAGTGTACTGTATGCAAGGTACCATTGGCAGAGGGTGATGGTAACTCTGATGGATTATGTAAGGCATGCCTGCGGTTGGCACGGCCGACTTCTGTCACTACACCTGTGCAGGTGCTACCATGGGCTTGTTTTGCTACGGCACTTACTATCCTGGTGGGCCAGTTAACGACAACCCCTGCGTGTCCCCAGATGGGGGTCTCACAGCAGTCTATGGTGTCGTCCCCTATGCAGGGGTTTCCTAAACAGTTAATAGTACCTCAGAGTTTCCCGTTGTCGCCCCCTCAGGTCATCCATGAACCTGCGTGGGCTAATTCACTGTCTACCTCAGTACAACAGCTATCAGAGGTGTTACAGGGCGAGTCGTCTGTGCGGGCACAGAAGCGTCAGCTGCAACCTCATCAAGATCAGGATGCTGTGACGACAGATGATGCCTCTACGTGCGGTGCGCACGGCCTTGGTTGTTGAGGATGACGCTCCTCCTGTAGCTAAATCAAAATATGCCTTTTTCAAGGATATTAAAGGTGATGCTACGGTGCTTCCCCCTATCTGATCAGCTAGTGGATCATTTAGAGGAGGCGTGGAAAACGCCGGGTAAGCGTTACCAGCCCCCTAGACGGTTTGCGGTGGCATACCTTTTTGCAGATAATTATTTTGCAAAATGGGATAACCCGCCACAAGTGGATTCACATGTCTAGTAAAGAGTGCTACGTTGCCTATGTCCTCCTTAAAGGATCCAACGTCCTTTCGGCCCTACAGAACGCATAACAGACCCAGGGTACAGTCCTTTTTCTAGGAGGACTGCCGCCAAGAAACCTGCAAAGCCCAGGAAGCAGGCCTGGAGTACCAGACGTCCCACTCCCAAGTCCGATGATAAACCTTCGGCCTGACGGGACCGGCCTCTCTTTGGGGGACCTCAAAGTGGGAGGCCGACTTCTGAAATTCGCCCAAATCTGGTGTCTGACCACTTCAGACACATGGGTCAGAGAAGTGGTCTCTCAGGGGTATGCCCTCTCCTTCCGCAGGAGGCCTCCCAGCCGGTTTTTCACCACGGGCCTTCCGTCCAATCAGGACAAGGCCCGGGAACTCAAGAAGGTAATCCACTCGCTGCTCCAGAATGGAGTTATAGTGCCAGTTCCTTTGTCTCAGAAGGGATTGGGGTATTACTCCAATCTTTTTCTGGTGTAGAAACCCAATGGGTCCTAAAGGCCAATACTCAACCTCAAATCCCTCAACAAATTTCTGAGGGTTCCTTGGTTCAGGATGGAGACCCTGCGTTCCATTATTTTAGCAATGGAACCTGGGGATTTCATGGTGTCGCTGGATATTCAGGAGGCTTACCTGCATATCCCTATTGTCCCAGCACACCAGTGCTTCCTCAGATTTGCAGTGGTCAAGGACCACATCCAGTTTCAGGCTCTGCCCTTCGGTCTGGCTACAGCACCTCGGGTGTTAACCAAAGTTATGGATGCCATGGCAGCCCACCTGCGGTTGCAGGGAGTCCGCCTGTTACCTTATCTGGACGATCTCCTGTTACTGGCGGAGTCCTCAAAGAAACTTCAGCACCATCTGCAACTAACAGTCTCTATTGCAGTCTTTCGGCTGGCTGATAAATTGGTCCTCCCTGGTACCATCACAGAGAATGCTCCATCTAGGAGCTCTGTTGGATTCCCAACATCAGAGGATCTTGGTGACGGGAGAAAAGATCTCTGCGTTACAGGCAAAGGTCCGTCTTTGCAGAGTCGCCGGGTGTCTATTCACTCGGCAATGAGGTTACTGGGATCCATGGTATCCATGTTCGACATGGTGGAGTTTGCCCAGTTTCACTCAAGACCTCTGCAGAAGTTGATCCTTTCCGGATGGAATGGGTCGCCCCAAAGGATAAAGACACAGACTTTGGGGCTTTCCCCGGAGGTGCGATTATCTCTGGCCTAGTGGCTACAGACGGCTCACCTGAACAAGGGACGCCCCTTTTGGAATGCAGACTGGGCCCTTCTGACGACGGATGCCAGTCTCCGAGGCTGGGGAGCGGTGATGGGTCCACACTTCTTTCAGGGAAGGTGGACATCGGTAGAAGCTGCTCTTCCAATAAACATATTGGAACTGCGGGCAGTATTCAAGGCTCTCCAGCAAGCAAGACAGGTCCTGCAGGGTAAACCTGTGCAGGTACAGTCGGACAACGCCACCACGGTGGCATACATAAACCGCCAAGGAGGGACCCGCAGTCAGGCGGCTCTGACAGAGGTATCCCGCATTCTAGTATGGGTGGAAAAGCATCTCACCGCAATATCAGCAGTGTTCATACCAGGAGTTCTCAACTGGGAAGCAGACTTTCTCAGCCGTCAAGACGTGCATCCAGGAGAGTGGTCTCTTCACCAGGAGGTGTGTCAGCTACTGGTGAACAAGTGGGGCCTTCCAGAGATAGATCTCATGGCCTCACGACACAACAGCAAACTGCCAATGTTCGGGTCAAGAACAAGAGACGCAAAGGCTTGTCTAGTGGACGCTCTGGCGGTCAAGTGGACCTTCCAGTAAGCGTACCTCTTCCCTCCGTTCTCCCTTCTTCCTCGAATGATACGCAAATTCAAGCAAGAAGGCGGCACGCTACTGCTGATTGCTCCAGCGTGGCACAGGCGGCACTGGTACACGGATCTTCAGAGTCTCTCAGTGCACACTCCGCTGTTGTTGCCTCAACATCAGGACCTGCTATCTCAGGGTCCTTGCCTTCATCCGGACCTGAATCGGCTGTCTTTAACGGCGTGGCTATTGAGACTGCTCTCTTGAGGTCCAGAGGTTTCTCCAGTTCGGTGGTCAACACCATGCTGAGTGCTCGGAAGCCTTCGTCTGCCAACATCTACCATAGTGTGGCAGGCTTTCTTCCAGTGGTGTCGCACTAGAGGTTATGCTCCTCAGGTGTTCAGATTGGCCAGGGTTCTGGCCTTCCTACAGGTGGGTTTAGACCAGGGTCTTCGCCTAGCTTCCCTGAAGGTACAGGTGTCTGCACTTTCAGTGTGGTTTCATCGTAGGATTGCTATGCTTCCTGATTTCCGCACCTTTATGCAAACGGTGCTTCTTATTCAGCCTCCCTTTGTTCCACCTGTGGCACCATGGGATCTGGCTATGGTCTTGAAGACTCTTCAAGGACCGCCATTTGAACCACTGGGCTCAGTGGATTTGAAATGGCTAACCATTAAGACTGTATTCCTTCAGGCTATTGCTTCGGCCAGAAGGGTTTCGGAAATTGGGAGCTTTCTCATGTAGACCTCCATTTCTAATTTTTCATAGAAACAGGGCTGTGCTGCACACTCGTCCTGGGTTTCTTCCAAAGGTGGTATCTAGTTTCCATATCAACGAGGAAATTATTGTACCATCGTTTACTTCACCGGACCTTTCGGTTGGTGAGGCCACCTTGGATGTGGCCCTTGAAAATCTATGTAGACCGCACTTCTTCTGTCTATGGGAGTCAGACTCTTTGTTTGTCCTTTATGGCTTCCATAAAAGAGGTTGGCCTGCCACTAAAGAAACATTGGCAGGATGGATTCGACTGGCTATCTCTGAAGCTTTTGCTCACGAGGGCCTTCCTGTTCCATCTTCTGTTAAGGCTCATTCCACTAGGTCTGTGGGTCCTTCATGGGCAGCTCGATGTGGCGCTTCAGCTGTTCAGCTTTGCAAGGCGGCTGCGTGGTCATCTGACCATACTTTCGTACGGTATTATTCTTTTTATATCTACGCCTCTCAGGATGCTTCCTTCGGGCGACGGATTCTCCTCTCAGCACAGGAGCATCCCCACCCTTGAAGGATACTGCTTTGGGACATCCCCAAGGTATCCTGTGGATACCCTATGGACCCTGAAGTAGAAAATATAAAATATGGTAAGAACTTACCCTTGTTATCTCTATTTCTACGAAGTCCATAGGGTTCCACAGGACTCCCGCCCTGTCGCACCTGTACTGCAGATGGGCTGTGATTCTGGTCACCGGTTTTTCCGTCTCCCTCTGGTGAGAATGTGATTCTTGTGTGTTCCAGACTTTCTTCTCTCTCTCTTTATCCTCCTCCGGCCTATGGCTTGCGACGAAACTGAGTGCCTGAGGCTCGGGTATAGGAGAGGGACCCCAGTGCATCCTGGGAGGATGGAGACATTTTTAACTTTGTGGTGCCTGGATGTCTGCCGCCATCGCCTATACCAGATAACAAGGGTAAGTTCTTACCATATCTCATATTTTACCTTTGAAGTGGAAGAGCGCTTAACAAGGTGAGACCCTACATACATTGACCTATAACAGATTACAGCTGGTATGAGGCTTGTACACTTTGGGTGCTGAATTAAACACGAGTGGAGTGTTTTAAACACAGATTTTTTTTATCTTCTGTCACCTTTTATTATTTATTTAGTTTGATCACATCTATGCATGAAAGCACTTTATATTTATAATCTCTCAGGTCACACTATGATTGTGTTTGTTTTATTCTGGTTTTTTGAGATTCATGTTGTGGGATTGTCACATGAAGACACTGCAAGAATGTTGTCTCCAGACCTTTTGGATTCCTTTTTGAACTTTATTGTTCTAGGAACTTTAAAATAAGACTGGTAGACTGAAGGTGCCGTTCCTTCACTACTTGTAATATTAACATATATATATATATATATATATATATATATATATATATATATATATAATATATACAGTCAGGTCCATAAATATTGGGACACTGACAGAATTTTCATATTTTGGCCTCTATTCACCACCACAAAGGCTTTGAAATGAAACAAACAAGATGTGCTTTAACTGCAGACTTTCAGATTTAATTTGAGGGTATTACATCCAAATCAGGTGAACGGTGTAGGAATTACAACGGTTTCTATATGTGCCTCCCACTTTTTAAGGGGCCAAAAGTAATGGGACAAACTAAACAATCCTAAATCTAACTTTCACTTTTTAATACTTTGTTGCAAATCCTTTGCAGGCAATTACAGCCTGAAGTCTGGAACGCATAGACATCACCAGACGCTGGGTTTCATCCCTGGTGATGCTCTGCCAGGCCTCTACTGCAAATGTCTTCAGTTCCTGCTTGTTCTTGGGGCATTTTTCCTTCAGTTTTGTCTCCATCAAGTGAAATGCATGCTCAATCGGATTCAGGTCAGGGGATTGACTTGGCCATTGCATAACATTCCACTTTTTAGCCTTAAAAAACTCTTTGGTTGCTTTTGCAGTATGCTTCGGGTCATTGTCCATCTGCACTGTGAAGCGCAGATGGACAATGAGTTCTGAAGCATTTGACTGAATACGATCATATAATATTGCCCGAAACATTTCAGAATTCATTCTGCTGCTTTTGTCAGCAGTCACATCATCAATAAATACAAGGGAACCAGTTCCATTGGTAGCCATACATGCCCACGCCATGACACTACCACCACCATGCTTCACTGATGAGGTGGTATGTTTTGGATCATGAGCAGTTCCTTTCCTTCTCTTCTCTTCCCATCACTCTGGTACAAGTTGATCTTTGTCTCATCTGTCCATAGGATGTTGTTCCAGAACTGTAATGGCTTTTTTATATGTTGTTTGGCAAACTCTAATCTGGGCTTCCTGTTTTTGTGGCTCACCAATGGTTTGCATCTTGTTGTGAACCCTCTATATTCACTCTTGTGAAGTCTTCTCTTGATTGTTGACTTTGACACATATACATCTACCTCCTGGAGAGTGTTCTTGATTTGGCCAACTGTTGTGAAGGGGTTTTTCTTCACCAGGGAAATAATTATTTTGTCATCCACCACAGTTGTTTTCCGTGGTCTTCCGGGTCTTTTGGTGTTGCTGAGCTCTCCGATGCGTTCTTTCTTTTTAAGAATGTTCCAAACAGTTGATTTGGCCACACCTAATGTTTTTGCTATCTCTCTGATGGGTTTGTTTTGATTTTTCAGCCTAATGATGGCTTGCTTCACTGATAGTGACAGCTCTTTGGATCTCATATTGAGAGTTGACAGCAACTGATTCCAAATGCAAATGTCACACCTAGAATCAACTCCAGACCTTTTACCTGCTTAATTGATAATGAAATAACGAAGGAATAGCCCACACCTGTCCATGAAATAGCTTTTGAGTTGATAGTCCCATTACTTTTGGCCCCTTAAAAAGTGGGAGGCACATATTGAAACTGTTGTAATTCCTACACCGTTCATCCGATTTGGATGTAATTACCCTCAAAATAAATCTGAAAGTCTGCAGTTAAAGCACATCTTGTTTGTTTCATTTCAAAACCATTGTGGTGGTGAATAGAGGCCAAAATCTGAAAATTCTTTCAATGTCCCAATATTTATGGACCTGACTGTATGTGTGTGTATATATATATATATATATATATATATTTATTATTATATATTTTTACTTTTTATCACTTTGTCATTTATATGTAGAGCCATAAAAACAGCCTCCCCCCACACCCACACACTGAGGTTATAATCCCCATGCTGAAAACTGATAGTGCTCATCCTGTCCGTTTCCCTCTTACAGTGGAGCCCAGCCCAGCCCAATCTGTCAGGTGCTCACTGAGTATATTAGGAGGAGGCATGAGGCATGTTTGTTCTGTGTACTGTGCACGCAGCATCTCAGAGTAAAGGTAAATGTCACTCACCTGCAGTCCACTGTCATTCAGCATAACGTGTTTGTGACAGTTACCTCCCCTCTGTCCACAGATGCTGCCAATGTATGAATTTCACTTTGTTTTAATTATGAATAATTACCTGCACCTGGCTTACACCAATACGCCACAAGGGCAGTGAATGTGCGTACAAGTTATTTTCATTGAAGACTTTATGCTTTAATACCTTCAAAAATGTGTATACTTTCTGCTCCTTCTTCCCATTAATCTCTCCTTTTTCAAACAGTTGGAAATTTGGAGTGAAGCCACCACCGGGACGTATATATCTGTAGGGAATTTAGAAGGGGGTTTTACACCATTTATTTTTTTTATTTCACCTTATGTGATGTAGCACTAGTTCACTGGAGTGATACATGCATTGAAGTCCCACAAAAAAAATATTTAGTTGACGTACATAAGGCATGAAGGCAAAATGCATTGTATGTTCTGGTCAAGACCATCGCGACCATCGGGCTTGCGACGAGACCCTTGTGGTAGGGTCTCGTCTGCCGCAAGCCCGGAGTGCTTTTGGCTCTATCAGAGCCAAAAACACTCCCACTGACATCACTAGTGATGTCAGTGGGGCCAGACCCAGATGGTAGGCGTTCCCATGGGAACGCCTCTGTCTGGGCAGCCACGCCCCCGGCACGCCCACCAATGGGGGCGTGCTGTCACTCACCATCGACAGCACGCCCCCTTTGGTGCGAGACCCTGAGCGACGGTTTCCCCGTTGCTTGCCGGTCTCGCGCATGCGCACGACGGATCAGCCTCCGTCGTGCGCATGCGCATTTCGCAAGCGGGTCTGAATGAGACCCCAAGTTTATTAATAGCTGTGCAATAGATCTCAATAAAAAATAAGATAGCATGGTATTTTTTGACCAGAAACCCCAGAGGAAACTCACTGGAACCCTAGGCCTGATTCATCACTGATTGCAACTGCAACAGCGCACGCAGATCGGTCGATGGCGAGTACTGCGCATGCATATTCATCGCAGTGCTTGTGCGTGAGTTAGCATTGCAATCGTTCTGCCATCACTCACGCAGAAAGAAAGCCATGGTAGAGTGATGGGAGGTCAGCGTTTGGGGGGGTTTTGACGGGGGAGTGGTCAGAGAAACACAGACGTGTCTGTCCGTTTGAACCCCTTTGCATGGGCGTGCATAAATTAACCAATGTGATTGCATACGCAGCTTATGTACTTACTGCGTGCGATGAGGTTAGCAATTTCTAACTATTATATATCGATGTTCCCGATATATTCGCAGGACTGCAAGGTATTACATATATGAGATTAAGGAAGTGGGCGACTCTATGCTGGCCGTGCGACGGCTTTGCGTTTGCAGACATTAGCATATTTTCGTCGCAGATCTGCGTGCGTAATCGCAGCGGCTATCGCAAGAGCTATCCGTAGTGAATCAGGCACTCTGGGTCTCATTCAGACCCGGTCGCAAGTGCCGATGCACTCGCAACTGGGTCGATGGTCCCCACAGAGCATGCGCACGACGGAGCTGGCTCCGTCGTGCGCATGCGCGAGACCCAGCTAGCGATGGGTGCTCCATCGCTAGGGGTCTCGTAGCAGACGGGGCAAGCTGTCACAGCTCGCCCCGTTTGCTGAGTGGGCCGGGGGCGTGCCCAGCCAAACGGAGGTGTTCCAGTCGGAACGTTTGCTGTTTGGGGGGCGGCCCCACTGACATCATTGATGATGTCAGTGGGGACCTTCCTGCTCAAACAGAGTAGGAAGTTCCCTGGGGCTTACGAGAGCCCAGACCCAACCTTAGGGTCTGGTCGTAAGCCGCGATGGTGATGACCATCGCGACCATCACCCTGGTCGGTCGCTAGAGCTGTGGGTGGTAACCCACAGCCTAGCGATCGACCAGAAGGTGGCACTTAAAAAAGTAAGTGGCCGCCCTCATTCAGAGCGATCGCTTGCAGCAAGCGATCGACTCTGAATGAGGTCCTCTGTCCAGAATGAAAGAGCTTAGCACTGCCCAGCATTCCATAACAGCTTATATATGCTATCACTGTATAGCACAGGCCTAGCCAATGTGTGGCACCTATGGTTGCCATGGAACTACACATTCCAGCATGCCCTACCACAGTTTTCTGGAGCCGATGCAAAGTTGAATGCAAGTCTATTTTTCCGTCCGGATATTGCTACTTTAGCACTGAGCGCGCTCAGGAGATGACCGCACACGATACAGAGCATTTCCAAATACATGTGCTCAGTTGCGCGCCCACTTGCAGCTAAATGGGAATTCGCACGTAGGCGATGTGTAGTGAAGGCGTGCGGATGTAACTGCGGAGCGTGCTGACTTGTGCGCACGCAGATTTGCCTCTGATATCACGCAGAGACGTTACACTATCAGTGGGGCTATTGCAATGTGCTCCGATGATGATGATGGCTGTGAAGCAATGCATACAGGTAGGGCGATGGGCTCAACACGTCATATGGGAAAATGTCTGCATTTAGTTCTGTGCACACAATGCAAGTGCAACTGCGGCCTACGCTACATCAGCTTCTGCATACACTACACACAGGTCATAGGGGTTTCCAGTGGCGGCACCAGAGGTGGAGCTGCAGCACAGTCCAAAATAGGGGATCCACATCAACTGCCACCCCAAACACTGCCAAACATTGCCAGCTGGGACTCACTGGCAGTTGGTGTGACTCCCCTATTTGAATTATGGACTGTGCTGCAGCCCCACCTCTGGAGCCGCCACTGGGTGTTTCTATAATGGGTGCAGGGTGTGTGGTGTACACAGGTCCATGGGGGCCTACAGAAGCGTCAACCATTTTCCCGGAGTCTGAGTGTATTGGCGTCTACGCTTATGAGAGAGTGGGGGCCCACACCGAGACTACACATGAGCCCCCTCCCCTCATAAGCTGCCACTGGCACAGGTAAAGGCAGAGTGTGTCCTGTTAGCCTGTTTAATTGCTTCAGACCTCCCAGGAGCTTATTGACTGTGAACCAAGTTATACACGTCACTCACTTTAGTCCCAGGGGAATTTCTTCATTGCTCCCAGGTTCTTGTAGACCAAACTGGTTGCTAGGAAATCCCAAAATAACAAGCCCATTGGATCTCATTTCTTCTTGTAGTGCATTCAGTTCTGAAAGATAGACATGTCAAAAAGCAAAGCTATTAATTGTCACTAAAGTGGTTGCTGACTTATATATACTGTATGTATATATATATATATATATATATATATACTGTGTATATATATAGTTTTGTTCTTCTCTACGTGCCTGAACTAGTTGTCACCTCCTTTATAATGTCACCCAGCAGGTCACATCATTAGTGGTTTAGGGACAAACCTCACAAAAACTCCAGAGACAAAGTTGATATAAGTATGTTCAATATTAACTTTAACATTCTAAATATTGATTGTTATAAATAATGCAACATCAATAGTGAGTAATGAAGACAAGCACAAGTGTAATCCAGGAACACAAAGCTGCAGAATAAACATTTCCTTACAGCAAATTAATGTTACCATTGTATCTCAGGCAGCGTGGGTAGGAAACTGCCAGCACAGGAATCATTGTTGGTTACATTTGGGACCTATTGTACATGTTCTTCAAGCCTGGTGACGTGTGAATGCACAGGAGACTATATACATGATTATTACAGCTACGCTAATTACCCTCATCTCAGCTGTATGTCAATGTCCAAGTGCTGTTTAAGTGTTAATGCCTAGATTATTGTATAGTCAATATAATCACCTAAACATTAACAACGTATCATATGCTTGTTCTTCAAATGAAACATTTATTCATCCAACTTGATTGAGGTGTTCTACGAGGGCAGCAGGACATCCCACAATAATGTACTTATTATTTAATGTTATTTGTATAGCGCACACATATTATATAGTGCTTTACATAGCCTACCCCATTGGAGCGTACACTCTGTATTCCCTATCGCATAAAGGAAACCCACACAAACACGGGGGGGACATACAAACTCCAAACAGGTGGGGTAACCTCAGTGCTGTAAGCTAACTATTGTGCCACTGCACTGCCCTACAAGTCCCAAGAGAAGGAGAGTCCAAGCAGTATTCCTGCACTAGGACCCTAGTTCTGCCACAGGGGTCTATGTACTAAGCCTTGGAGAGAGATAAAGTACCAACTAATCAGCTGCTGTCACTTTACAGGCTGTGTTTCAAAAATATCAGTTAGAAGCTGATTGGTTAGTTGGTAATTTATCTCTCACAATTTTATCTCTCTCCAAGCTTTCATGAATACCTCCTTTATCTCTTTCCAAGGCTTACTACACAAACCCAAAAGACTCTACACACAGTGGGGTAAATTTACTAAAGTGAGAGTTTTTAGAAGTGAGTTTCAAAAGTGATGTTGCCCTTAGTAACCAATCAGATTCTACTTGACATTTAACTAGCACCTTCTAGAAGATAATAGCTGGAATCTGATTGGTGAATCATTTTGGAGTAGTATAGTATCTCTTATGGATAGATCGGTTGTTCTGGGAGGAAGACTATGGAGGTGATTTTAGAGTTAAGCTGTGCATACACACTTGCCGATGTCGGGTCCGACGGAGGGATGGACCTGTCATGCTGTATTCTGCAGCTTGACATCGTTAGTGACATCCCCCGTTGGCCCTGCAGCATATCATGGGTACACACTAGAACACTGGTTCTCAAACTCGGTCCTCAGGACCCCACACAGGTCATGTTTTGCAGGTCACCCAGCAGGTGCACAGGTGTATTCATTACTCACTGACACATTTTAAAAGGTCCACAGGTGGAGCTAATTATTTCACTTGATTCAGTATGGAGACATGGAAAACATGCACCGTTTGGGGTCCTGAAGACCGAGTTTGAGAACCTGTGCACTAGACGATATACCTGATATGTCGCTCCAATTTGCGGGAATGGACGTTTCTTCTAGTGTGTACCCAGCTCTATAGCCCTTAAGCGATGTTATCAGAATACATGCTTTTACTAGTAATAGGAATATAACCTGTTGGTTCTAATTACCACGTAGCCATTATCTGTTCCATTAAGCAGCCGGAACTACAATCACAAGTGTTGCTTAGCAACACAATGCTAGTTCCACCTGCAGGTGATGTCATAGGGGTGCAGGTGGTTGGGCCGGTTTCCATGGAGACGCGCCCAGCATCCCTCTCTGTTAGTAGGCATTTCTGCCTCTCCAGCTGCTGTGAGTGATCATAACCAAAAGGCTGGTCTGTAGCTTCTTTCCCATCGGTGCTGGTTATATTGCCCATCATGCTGTCTGTGCTGAACCTGTGACTGTTGTATTCTTGTTGCCGATTCATATTCTTATTCTCTGCACTCCTGACCTTGTCTTATCTCTGCCCTAAATCCAGATTAATGGGGAGATGTATCAAGCTTTGGAGAGAGAAAAGTGTAGTAGTTGCCCAGCAACCGATCAACGACTATCTGTCATTTCATAGACTGTACTAGCTAAATGACAGAAGCTGATTGGTTATTTTGGGTAACTTCTGATTAGTTATTTTGGGCAACTTTTACACTCTCTCCAAGGTTTGATACATCTCCCCCATGACCTGATCATTCTGTTTGCCGGCTGCCTATACTATGACTATCCTGCTTCTTGGAAATCTGAGTTACAGTTTGTGCACTGGCCCAGTTCGGCCGCGCTGTGCTCTGACAACATGTCCTGCCTCCTGCATACCCTGGTGGCCAGGATACCTTCAACTCCAAACTTGTTGTCCACAGTCGACAAGACTGGTGTAACGTCCACATCTTGCCTGCGGACATCGGAGTACTGAAGGTGGCTGCTATAGGTGAACATCTCTCCAAGTGGTTCTAAGGTCGTGGGGTTTATTTACTATATGTCGGGTTGAAAAACCCGACACTTCTGTTTATGCCCGATATTTAAAAGGGAAGTGATTGTACCAGCAAGACACAGCTAGTAAAATTACTGCCCTTTTAAATATCGGGCATAAACACAATCAGAAGTACTGTAATTACACCTCCTTGTCACCTCCCTGCAGGGATTATGGTAAGGCTAACATTTCAATTGCAGGTGGGAGTGTTGCATTGCAGGGTCATTCTTGAATGCTGCCTGCTCCATGTCCTCCAATGACAGCCCCCCCCAACTGCAAGTGCTCTAGTTTACATGCGGTTTCACTAGCGTTAACAGAACATCTATAGGTAACCAGCCTAAACCATGTTTCCACTGCAGATCCCTAAACCGCTAGCTGCAAACTTTACTGGCTGGGATAATCCTCACCATCCTGCCAACTGTGCTCCCCTCTCATCTCTTACATTATTACAAACGTTAGTGAAGAATGCACTGTAAACTACTAATATCATTTTATTCATTCATTCTACTGGCAAGATAGAAAGTGGCTATAAATATTATTACAAATAATGTCGGATCTTTATTCCTCCTCAGTATCTGCTCCACCAGAGGCCACTGCACTGATGTCCAAAGAGGACGCTACTGAGCACAGAGAGCAGAGGGCCCGGACCTTTTGCTATGGAACCCCTCAATGGACCATTAAACCCTTGCTTATACCATTCCAGGCTTAACCAAGTGTAGAACAGCCTTAAGGTACCCATACATTTGTAACGGATTCCCGCAGTCCTGCAACCCGGCATTGCAGGACTGCAGAAATCCAACATGTTGGATTTCACCGATATGACAATCACGATCAAAAAATGATCGTGATTGTCAAATCGGAGAAATTTTACTTGTGAAATTTCAGGGATCCTGTGACGGATCACTGAACATCGATGGTCCCCGGTCGGCATTTCTGTCCGGCGTATTGGCGTTTCTGCCTCCATCGTTAATAATCCCTAATAGCACTGTAATCTCTTCTCATTGAGCCTCCATTTGCAGCACTCAGAACACACCCACGTCGTACCTAGGTACTGCATGGTGAGCCCTCAGTACGTGGCCACGTTCACAAACAGCAGGGTCTTGTCCTTGTACTGCCTGAAGGGGACAAACTGACTCCTGTCTAGAGTGAGCGCTCCGTAGTCATAGACTGTTCCTGTCACAGAACTGTAGCAGTCAACCTGAGACAAAGGAAATAATGAGAATTAGATGCACGGCTTCTATGAGGAGACAGAGAAGAGGACAAAATCAGCAAAGCTACGAAACAAAGGCAATCAACCAAATCATGTGTTACCAGCACCTCTTATTGTGAATTATTATGTGTATACTTTATATAAAACCAACATGTTCTGTAGCGCTGTACAGAAATTGAATTGTCAGTCTCTGCTAGAGAGAACCCACAAACTCTACCCAGATAGTGTCCTCAACTGGATGGACCCCAAGTCTCCAGCACCATAAATTATCATTGGTTGCCCACCTGCGCACAAGACTTCTTATTAATGGAGTATGGGTAAGAGAGACCCAAAAGTAGAAACCACGGTGTCTAAATACACAATATAACCCTTTTGGTAAAGAGTGGAGACTCTAAACGAGTTGCCGAACCAAAGATATCTTACATTTTTTTTTAAATAAGTAAATACAAATATGCTCAACAATACAAAATTAGTATTTGGCTGAGTTCAATGAGTTAAGATGAAAAATACATTTATATTAACCCTGGATGCGGTTTTCCCCAGATCCATTGATGTCTTTAATGGCTTTAAGGCAATATAAACAGCCTGTCCAATGTCACACTGTGTGGCTCTAAATAAAAGCGCTATAGCTCAGTAGTAATGCGATCAAAACTTATTGCAAAGCATTCATGGGTGTTAGGAAATTTGGACAAAAGCTGACTGCAAGTCCCAAGCATATATATACCACTTAAATGCTTATATGTGACTCTACTTCGTTTGTACTTACAGCATACTTGGTTCCAGAGCATGCATGAAAAAAAAAAAGATACTGTATGCTCCGCAAACAGAAGTAAGTTCTGCTTCAGGCCGTGCATGTTCGAGAAGGAAAAATCTGTCTTGGTAATAAATCCAGTCACAAGGCATACTTCCCAACATGACCCATTCCAGGAGGGACAAAATGCTCTGTTCCTGGATTCTCTCTTAATTTGTAATTGCCATCACCTGTGTTGAATTAGTTAATTGATAAGAAAGGTGTTTCAATACAGGTGACGGCAATCATACATTAAGAGGGAAGTCCAGGAGCAGAGCATTTTGTCCCTTCTGGAATGGGTCATGTTGGGAGGTATGCACAAGAACCCACTGTAAAGTTGAAATTAATAGGGGACAGTTATGAAAATGTGTATGACAGGAATTATTCTAGTAGAGCAGGAAGCATTCTAGAAAAATAGGAAACGTTCTAATACAACAGAAAGCGTCGTAGAAGAACAGGAAGCATTCTAGTTGAACAGGAGGTGTTCTAGTAGAACAGAAAGTGTTCTAGTACAGTGGTTCTCAAACTCGGTCCTCAGGACCCCACACAGGTCACATTTTCCAGATCACCCAGCAGGTGCATGGGTGTATTCATAACTCACTGACACATTTTAAAAAATGCAGAGGTGGAGCTAATTATTTCACTTGTGATTCTGTGAGGAGACCTGGAAAACATGCACAGTTTGGTGTCCTGAGGACCGAGTTTGAGCACCTGTGTTTTAGTAGAGTAGAAAGCGATCTAGTAGAACAGGAAGCATTCTAGTAGAACAGGAAGCGTTGTTGTAGAAAACATTCTAGAAGAACAGAAAGTGTTCTTGTAGACCAGGAAGCATTCTAGTAGAACAGAAAGCGTTCTTGTAGAACAGGAGGATTCCAGTCATACTTGCCAGAGGGGGCAGCAAAGTCAGCTCAGTGGGTGGGGGACAATTACCTGCATTGTGAAGTGGGGGGGGGCTACAATGATGACACCCATTTCACTCAATAAGTGGGCGACTGCGGGTGGGTGGCGGCTGGCTCTGTGAGACTTACCCACTCTTCCGGGTGGCTGGAAGCGTCACCCGGCCGTTCCAGGAGAGAAGGCAAGTGTGATTCTAGTAGTGTTTAGAAGTGCGGTGAAGCAGCTGATTGGTTCTTACAGGTTACAATGCCTTAAGTTATCACGCATGATAAAACAACATTTATACATACCTCCAATTCTACAATATATTTTATATAGCACAAATATCAAGCACACAATATATACAAGAGGTTTTTTTGTTTAAGGATTTTCTGATATTTGGGAGAATGAAGTCACTTGTTCCATTCTTTCCGTTTAAACCTACTATAAGATAACCAGGCTGGAGGCCCCTGCAGGGTCCTGTGTGGGATGACGGCCAGCGATTCTGAGGTCCATACATATTAATGCTATCCGGAAGAGTCTAATCACACAGTGTACTATTCTGTTAGTACGAGTCCAGGTACATCTAATCTCTACAGTGATGTTTCCTATTGTAATTAGGATTGGCTCTAAGCATCTAGTATATATAAATACATAATATCAGTGTTTGTTGATGCTGTCACAGGCAGACACTGGGCCTGATTCAGAGCCGCTCGCTCTGACAGAGCGCTCGCTCTGAATCAGGGCCGGACTTTTTTTTTTTTGGAGCGGCCTCTTGGCCTCTCGCATAGCTGTGGGTGACCACCCACAGCTATTGCGAGCGGCCAGGATGATGGTCGTGATGGTCAAGACCATCGCGACCATCGGGCTTGCGACGAGACCCTTGTAGTAGGGTCTCGTTAATCGTAAGCCCCAGAGAGCTTTCGGCTCTAATAGAGCCAAAATCTCTCCCACTGACATCACTCGTGATGTCAGTGGGGCCGCCCCCAAACGGCAAGCGTTCCCTCGGGAACGCCTCCGTTTCGGCAGCCACCCCCCCGGCCCGCCCACCAAACGGGGCGAACTGTCACTCAACATCGACAGCTCGCCCCCTTTGGTGCGAGACCCGGAGCGACAGATTGCCCGTCGCTAGTCGGGTCTCGCGCATGCGCACGACGGAGCCGGATCCGTCGTGCACATGCGCTGTGGGCCACCATCGACCCGGTTGTGAGCGCTCAGCGCTTGCGACCGGGTCTGAATCAGGCCCACTGTCACTATCCGGTACCACCAAGAACCAACAATAGAAAACTTTTAAGAGATGATATATGTGGCGAAGACGAGTTACTAGTTGGTTGGTGGGGAGATGTTGCAGCAGGGCAGCACAGACGGTATAATGGTTAGCATTACTGCCTCACAGCACTGTGGTCCTGGGTTCTATTCCCACTTCGGCCCTGTGTGGAGTTTGTATATTCTCCCTGTGTTTGCGTGGGTTTCCTTCAGGTGCTATGGTTTCTTCCCACACTTCAAAAATATAGGTAGGTTAATTGGCTTCCAACAAAAATTAACCCTCGTGAGCATGCGGACAAATATTCGCTGCAAAGCGATGCGGAATATGTGCGCGCTATATAAATAACTGGTAATAAATTATCAGGAATTATGGATAATAAAGGATACATTACAATATTAACAAACAATAACTTTCTCATCATCTTTTTGATTCCACCCAATAGTGACAATATGAAGTGATTTAGGGGCCCGTCTTTTGCATGTTATATGCTGGAAAAATGCCAAGATTTTACTAAGACGGACCCAAGAGATTGAGGTTTGTGAATTTATCTTGGACACATATGAATCCCCTTGTAAAACACATAACAAGAGCAAGCCCTAAAAGCACAGGATAGCGGCTGCCCGCAGGGGTGAAAATCCAGATCATCCAAGGTAAGTATTTGCTAACCCTATTCTACCCCCTAACCCTCCCAAAGGGGTGCCTAACCCTAACCTCCCCTTTCCTCACCGCTTAAACCTGTCCCCCGGGGGGGTGCCTAACCCTAATCTCCCTCGGGGGTGCCTAACCCCCCCTTCCCTAACCTCCCAGGGGGGTGCCTAACCCTAAGTCCCCCCTGGGAGCCCTAAACCAAATCCCCCCCCCTTCGATCTGTAAGCTGGGTGTTGGCCTCCCAGCATAGGTCTAATGACAGGCGTCAGGATTTGGACACCTGTCATTAGACACTTTCCGGGATTAGACAGTCGGGAAGCCGGAGGTCGGGATTACGTCCGTCGGCTTCCCAACTGCTACCCCTAAAAGTATCAGGGATCTATTTACTAAGCAGTGTTAGAAGACTGTGAAAAGTGATAAGAAAGTGATAATGTGCCAGCAAATCAGCTCCCAACTGTCATTTTTCAAACACAGCCTATGAGATGACAGTTGGGAGCTGATTGGCTGGCACCTTTTCACTTTCTTATCACTTTTCACTCTGTCTCCTAACACTGCTTAGTAAATAGACCCCTTAGTGTGTTGTCATCAACAAGTAGATGTTACTAACGGCTTTCGGGCTCATTTACATGGATATAAGGCAAAGTTATGACACGCCTCTCATATGTAGCAGTACACGTCCACTTTACCCCCACGCTCATAGGTGCTGCTTTCACAATCTCCCTGAAATGCTTTCACAAAAGTAGGCAAGTATGGCTAAAAAAATGGAAAATGTTCAATTAGCCGCAGAAGGTATCTGAAGTCTGAACGTTTAGTTTTTTTGCTCGCAGCTTATGGAGGTGTGAGCAGAAACCAGCTGCTGTAATACGCTGACAATGTGCATCGCAAGCTGCCTGCCCGTAATTGTGAGATCTAGGGAAACAAATAATTGAAATAAAATGTGATACAAAGGAATAGTGACAACATTTAGCATTACTGCAGAAAGATCGTGAACAGAACTGCTGTGGCAGCGTAGTCTTTAGAGAGTAACAATGAAAAAAAAAAAACAGTAATAACAATCAAGCAACTCTGTAAAAGCAATTAAGTTTAATGAGGGTATTGGGAAACACAAATAGCCACCAAAGACCCTTTTGTTACAGCCCGTGACAAACATTATACGCCGATCATTGCAGGCTGGCCTCAGCACAGAGAGACCCAGAAACTGCTGGAAACTGCAAGGCTTGTGTTGAATCCAGTTGTCTGTGGTTTTGCTTTTCCTCGCCGAGTAACTAGGAGCAGATGCTGTTTTCGCATTTTTGATTTGTTTTTGTTCTTTACATCCAAAGACACCAGGAGAATGACACTGATCTATCTCCTCACACAACTGGCAGGCACAGACATCTTGGAAGAGGTTTATTACCGACATGTAAACAGGATATAGAAACAGAAGGTTGTGTTTTGGACTATTTTACTGTCTGGCCATCTGTAATTGTCAATACATAGAAAATGTGGCTTGTGGAGGAGTTTTAAAGGGAGCAGTTAAATCTAGGGGTAGTTTCCATTATGTCCAAAATAAATTGCTTATCTGTGTATTTGCACTTGCACATGACCAATTTCTGGGTGCACATGTTACACTACACACGTCACTATCCCACGTCAGCTTGGTACCTGCTATTTTACTCTCCAACAGATCAGTGATTTTAGGGGGTCTATTTAATAAAGATTGGCTCATATTTCTCCATAAATGACCATACATCATTCAGCTCCCCGGTGATGCTGGCCTGGCAGCGGAAAGGCTGAACATACATCTTCACCAATCCACTGTGGAAGCACTTGATCATGCATATCCTGGCTTGCAGCGCAAATTTCGCCAAAAAATAAATAATATAATAACGATAGGAGGACAGCGGGTGGCACAGGTATTACCACTGTCCTTGTTAGGCTTCCCCATGCTTTATATGGGGAAGCCCATCACCCAAGGTAGCTGGCTAAGGGGCCTATTCATCAAATGACAAATGGGCCAGTAACCATGCGGAAACGCTAATTTCCGCATATTTATCATCAGGGTTCCCGGTAGGATCACCTGATATTCAGCAAACTCTGAAAACTGAAAGTTTTCGGAATTTGCTCCCGAGAACAAGCGCCATCTTTAGACGCCGCTTCCTATGGGAAGGAGTTCCGGGGATGTGAAGAGGGATCCCAGTAGATCCCTCCGTCACCTCCTCACTACCTCTCCGGTGGCTTTGCGCATGCGTGACCTTGGGTTACGCATGCATAGCCGGGCCGACGGGGAAGAGTTAAGAAACGCAGCTAGCTTCTGTAGCTGCTATACTAATTGAGGGGACAGCTGCTTTTCAGAGCAGCTGTCCCCGCACCGGAGCAATTATGAATTGTTCCGGTGTTAAGTTTTCCCCCACCTCAGTATCCCTTGCAGCGAGACCATTCCTTAATCATCGTAGGCCATACGGCTTCCGATGATTGAACTGGCCCCTAAGGCTGTTGCTTGAAATACAGTACCAGACAATTTCTATGGCTGGCCAAAGGGTTTCATAAATAGATAGAAGCCTTATTTCCAGTTAAAACAACGGTACACCGGTTGTTGCTGGGTTTTGGGCACTTCTACCAAGTAGAGATGAGTAGCTCAGCTTTGGTTTGGATTTATAAGCAAAGTTCAGATCTCAGAAATTAGGCCAAACGGATCTTCCTGCCATGTTCGGATCTCCGAACAAGGGCCAAACGTCATCTTTCATGGACATGTGTACCAAGATGTCTGTGAAAGATTATGGGCCTGATTCAGACCCACTCGCGAGCGGCTGTCCGCTCGCAAGTGGGTCGATGTTATGCACTGAGCATGCGCACGACGGAGGGAGCTCCGTCGTGCGCATGCGCCAGACGCGACGAGCGAAGGAAAGTCCTTCGCTCGTTGTGTCCGATCAAAGGGGGCGTGCTGTCAATGTTGATTGACAGCACGCCCCCTTTGGTGGGCGTGCCGGGGGCGTGCCTCCCTGACGGGGGCGTTCCCACGGGAACGCCTCCCGTCAGAAGCCGGCCCACTGACATCACTAGTGATGTCAGTGGGAGTGATTTTGGCTCTGATAGAGCCAAAATCACTCCGGAGCTTGCGGTTGAAAACCTCAACCGCAGGCTCCGGCTCGCAATTTCGATGGTCGCGATGGTCTCGACCATCGCGGCCATCACAAAGCACGCTCGTATAGCCTGTGGGTGGTGACCCACAGCTATACGAGCGTCCAGGAGGACGCTCCATGAAAATGGAGCCCGGCCCTCATTCAGAGCGTGCGCTCTGCTCAGAGCGTACGGCTCTGAATGAGGGCCTATGTTTTGCTTCATTCTGAGATCCGAACTTGGAGGGAAGATTCGAGCCCAAACCGAACCGCTCATCTCTAATAATAAGTAGACTTGTAAGTCAGCAATGTTCTCCCTTTTTGTCAAATAAAAAAATAATAATAATAATTACATCTGTCACCTACACACCTCAGAGGCAGCCATTTTGTGGGCTACACCAATCCCCATAAGAGTGCAGGATATCAGCTTGCTACAACTTTGTATCTCAAGAATTGGTGAAGTAATTATTTCCGGGCTATTCTGTCAATCAGCCCACAGAGGTTTTTACAGGTACACATTAAAGCAAAGGTCAAAAGGGTTTTTTATTACTTTAGTTAATCATTTTAAAGACATGCAAGTCATCTGGTTTTCCACCAAGTTATTGATGGCTCAACAACTGAAAAATTGCTGCAAATACTCCAAAATGTATTGGACGTGCTATTTATGTACATCTTAATTGGTGATTTCTAGTCATTGTATACAAGTAAATATATAGGGGGCTAAATATTTATCAGGATTTAAAGGATTACATTTACTAAAGTGCTGGGTTTTAGAAGTGGAGATGTTGCCCATTGCAGCCAATCAGATTCTACTTAACATTTCTCTAGCATCTAATAGAAGATAATAGCTACAATCTAATTGGTTGCTATGGGCAACAACTACACTTCTAAAAACCCCGCACTTTAGTAAATATACCCCATAGTCTCAGTTTAGATTACATCGCAATACATGCAACATTAAAAAGACAATTTATTGCCCACTGTACATTATAATGATATTACGGGTCACCAGAATACCCCAAGAGAATACCTGTCTGTCTATCGCTCAAATCGCACCAAATAGCCACACCCTCCTGAGGTGCAAGCTAAAATCCGACTTAAGTGCCGGGATCTTGTTTTCCAGCTAAGCACGGTGCCAAGAGCATAGCGTCCGGCACTTAAGTCGGAGGATGCTGTTTACTGCGACTTAACAGGCGTGTCTGTTAACCAGAATCACCCGACTAAGTGTAGGGCTCGATTTGGACAATTGAGTGGCTCCTGGAACTCCTTCCTGGCGCTATTCACATTGTGCTGAATTGACTTACCCCTTTGCTACTTAGCTGGACATACGTTAACCAGATACTTTTTTTTACAAAATAAGTGTCTTCAACCTGGGATTTTGTCCCTGTAAACCAGGGATGGGGAACCTTTTTTCTGCCGAGGGCCATTTTGATATGTATAACATTACCCAGTGGGGACCACGCCCCCTCCGTGTCATGTCAGACAGGGGCAGGGCCACAATCGTCTGTGATTACAGCAATGCCCGAAGCATCCTCAGGATGCTCCGGGGAGCTGTAAGGGCAACAGTGACTAAGGACGCTCCAGGTGACACTGCTGCATAGATTCTGGCTGCAGGGTGCTATTCTAGGTACCCTGCTAGCCAGATGAGGCTAGCAGAAAAAAGCTCAGAGGGCCAGACCAAATGATTCCGGTGGCCTTATACGGCCCCCGGGCCTGAGGTTCCCCATCCCTGCTGTAAACGGATCCACCTGGGTCCAGGGACCCGGGGACCCAACTCGGTTAGTTTGCAGGGTAGGCCACAGGTTGTTCTCGTGTCACCCTACAGTATAAACACGCGATCAGAGTCACGATGACTTGGATAGTGCCACATGCTGCCCGATTAGCTGGCTTCAATGGTGCTTGCAGATGACATCATCTCCAAGCGTCCACTGCAGTGCAATACGCCAGAAGATCAGGGTCACTGCAGACCCAGCTCCGGTGTTGCTGGCTTCAGTGGCGATTGGAGATGACATCATCTCCAAACGTCCACTGCAATGCTGGAAGAACCGGATCAAAGCAGACGCGGCTCCGGTGTGAGAGGTGCCGACCCGGGCTCTGTCCCGGGTCTGATCCGGGTTGGAAACGTGTTCCAAATCCCGGGACAGACCCGGGACATGGATGTAAAAGGGGTATAAGTTGCAAAAGTCAGGAAAAGTACAAAATGACAGGAATTGCTCCCAGTGGCAGAGTGTCTATGTCGAGCCACGTGTCTCTCACCAAATGGTGCAAAAACGCTACATGCGGATACATCTGTATAAAGGCCTGTATGTGGCGATAAGAACTTGGCGGTTAGAAGTAGCTTCTAACACTCGTATCTACTTTACCTAATTCGCAATATTGCTGCATAATACATCTTAATGCAGGAGATTTAACTGCGTTGCTTTTAATAACAAAAATCGATGATTAAAATGACGACATGGCCACTCTGTAGTAACTTTGACGGGAATAATGTAGATCAGCTTCAATTGTGGTACTACAATTCCAAGCATGCCCTACCAACCTCTGGCTAGCCCAGCATACTGGCACATGTGGTTCCCCAAGACTTGCAGAGCCACGGGAACCCTAATCCTTAATTATAAAATATAATCAGCCATTCTACTAGCATTTCCCAGTGACTGTATAATTGTACATGGCGTGTATTACATTATAGAACATGGCAGAATTACAAACCACAAATGTGTAATTTGTTCTTGTAATGAATACATCAATTTTATCTTTTATGGCTGTGGGTATAAATTATACACTATATATATATATATATATATATATATATATATATATATATATATATATATATATATATATATATATTTATTTAATTGTGTTAGATTGATGGACATGATGGATGCACAAAGTGAGACGAAAATGTAAAGGTGCAGTTTCAGACTGTGCCATGCAAATTACAAAACAATGACAGTAACATTATAATAATAATAATAATAATAATAATAATAATAATAATAATTGTAATACATGCAGGAAAAATTGCTTTCTTACCGACTTCTGGTCATTT
Organism: Taudactylus pleione; assembly: GCA_031769625.1. NCBI lineage: Eukaryota > Metazoa > Chordata > Amphibia > Anura > Myobatrachidae > Taudactylus > Taudactylus pleione. Next base: position 1,450,845 of record JAUIMM010000211.1, read on the forward strand.
TCCTTCTGTGCCTGCACTAGTGCAGCCAGGAAACAAGGCAGGAGCCACAACACCCCCAATTTCACCCCCATTCTGGGGCAACACAGCGACCACAGCAGCCCCTGGTATGTGGTGACAGAGAGCAGAGCAGTGCTGGTTATCTCTCCACCTCTCTAGCACTCAGGAATAATGACACATTCCAGGGATCACACACTGAAAGGCTCGAGGCAGGGCCAGTGCTAGCCAATAGGAAGGGGTGAATGAGATACTGAGAGGCTTAACCTTCTGGAAAGCTGTGTAGTCATAGAGATTACTCTCTTCTTCCCTGTAGGCTCAAAACATGCATTTGATACTGTATGTATGCGCACGTGTGTCTGTGCTGTGTCACAAGAATTTTTTTTTTTATAACAAAAGTGTTTTCTATTTTGCCCTTGAGGACAAGCATCATGGAAACTCCGGGGACCATTTATCGAATTTTGCTTTTGGTCCCCATTCAGTTAAAAAATATATTTTATCTGCCTTGTTTATCAAAAAGGGTTCAGTTTGGACAGCGTTTCCCAGGCAAACAGAAATATATCACTTTACTGTTGGGTTCAGATCTGGCTTGAAGGTGCGTATCCACTACGCGATCTTACTGAGCGATTGCACGATTACGACATCGTAATCATGTAATCGTTCAGTAATTGGCCACAAATCGGGCATTTAAATGTTAAAAATGGCCAGTGATGCGCGCGCCCGCTGGTCGTTTTTGACATCTATCATCGCCCGTACATGCTGGTCAACCTGAGGATCATGTCAGGTTTAGCATGTACGGGGATGATTGATGTGCTTACACTGAACAACTGAACGGTCAGTGTAGGCACATCACAGACTGTGAAACGACAGCACGATCACGATTACAATGTCGCAATCATGCTCTCGTTTCTCCGTTTATTAGTGGATACGCACCTTTAGGGATGGCCATCGACCATCGATGATTAACAAACATTGATAGTAAACCACCGATAGTCTATGGTTTTGCCATTGATGGTGGTAATCTAATGGTTCTCCGCCCTCGATGGCACAGAGCCAAACAATGTGCCGGGACACGAAAGCCTAGCTCCATGACCCGCAAAGCCCCGCCCCCACTCCCTGACTGACCCACTGCCCAGTCAGTATTAAAACAGGGATGACCATCGATGTATGAAACCATCGATTATATGGTTTCATGCTATTGATGTCATCCACCAATGGTACAATTGATAGTGAACATCGATGGGTAACCTACTGATGACTATCCATACCCGGCATTGCGACTGTCTGATGGCTTTGCATAAAGATAGCAAAAAATATGCAAGGAGGATTGGGAGGAGCTTTAGATCACCCGGGAGTGATCAGGAGATCCCTTTCCTGTCGGAAGCTGGCTGGCACCATCTACAGATGATGTCAGCTAATGGAGATAAGATCTGAAAAGTGATTGATTTTTAAAAATAGCCCCATATTGCCACCACCATGGGCGTAACTACCATAGGTGCAAGGGGAGCAGCTGCTATGGGCCCCAGAACTTAGGGGGTCCCATCTTCCTTGTCAGAGTTACACGTGTTACACACATTTTTCACTATTGGGTGGTACGGGATGTAGTCAACATCCTGGCGGGTGGGATGCTGGCGGTCAGAATATCGATGCCGGAATCCCGTCCGCTAACATCCCGACGGTATTAAGGTTAGAAGTTAGGGTTAGGCACTAGGGGGAGTGTTAGGGTTAAGCTGGGGGGGGGGGGGTTAGGCTGTAGGAGGGAATGCGGTTAACATACCGCCGCCCGTCGGAATTTCCGACGCTGGAAACTCGACCAGGGACTAAAGATAGGCATCTAAATTCTGACGCAGTATCTTTAGCCCCACGCCAAAATCACAACGCCCGGCATCTCGAACGAAGGTAAGCTGGGGCCTTCTAGCTGTTAGCCGGGAGGGTTAGGCTAGGGGAAGGGGGAGTTAGGGTTAGGAACCACTGGGGGGAGGTTAGGGATAGGCTCCCCCCCTCCCCCCTCGGGAGGGTTAGGCTTAGGGCGAGGGAAGGGGAGGTCAGGGTGAGCACCACTAAGGGAGGGTTAGGGAGGGAGAGGGGAGGGTTAGGGTACTTACCATCCTTAGCCGGGATCTTCACTGTTCAGGCTTCCGGCGTCGGTATTTGGTCCACCGGGAATAGATCTGGCGGCATTACATACAGATTCCTGCGGGAGAGGAGGGTTAGAGTTATACTGTGTTATGGGAGGGTTAGGGTTAGGCTGCGGGAAGGGTAGGTTAGGAGGAGGGTTAAAATACGTACCCGATTCTGTCGGGATTCTGACTGACCGGATGCCGCTATCTGTATTCTGACCGCTGGCATCCTGACCACCAGGATCTTGTTCCCAACCCGATGGTAAATAGGGGCCCTTACAAACCCCGACACACACAGGGTTCCAGTGTGTGGAGCGCAAGGTGGAACGCGTGATTTCTGTCCGGGTGACCCAGTCCCAGTCTTTGCCCGCCCGGCGCGTACGGAGCCCAGCTTACTGTGGAGCGATATTTGTGAGCTACATAATGTAAATATTGTCACCCTTTGTGTATTTGTGAGCTGCACAGTGTAAATGTCGTCTGTTTTATTTAGATGTAATGAATACATTTTTAATGCTGATGTCACTTCCAATCAGAGTGGGATCACCGTGGGTATAAATTAAGATATCTTTTAAGCTGCATACACACACAACGATTTTTTGAACGATTATCATTAACGATATCGTTTATCGTTCAAGTAGTTAAAACAATGAACGATTATCGTTCATGCGTGTTCCTCGTTTGTAGTTCAGTCAGACTGGAAAACTCAACGATTTTCATTAAGTTAATATGCAAAAATCGTTTGTAGTTCAAAAAAATCGTTCATTACACTTTAAAAAATCTGACAGATAAGGTGCGTACACACTGGGCGATTAAAGTGGACGACTGAACGATAACGATATATCATTATCGTTCAGTCGTCCACTTTATCGTCCATTTTTAACATCAAAACGATGAACGATAACAACGACGCGCGTTCCCGCGGGTCGTTCGTCATTATCGTTCATTGAGTAAACATGCAGGCCAACCTGACGATGTCGTCAGGTTGCTGCATGTTGGGGAATGGGGGAGAGAGCCCGGTGCTGAACGATATCGTTAATGATATATATATAACTATAAGGACTGATCCGGACAGTAACTTTTGTTGGTGCCATTACTTGCGGATTTCTTTGGATTTGCAATCTCCTATTTTATTCTATATTATTTTATATTTTTACCTTGATGGAATAAAAAGTTTTTACCTGAAAATAAAAGGTTTTTATATATGTATTTGGGAATTATATCAACTACTGTACAGTATATCAAGGAGGAAAAAGATACAGCTACAGGAAAGTCTACCTATATATCATGTGAGTATGGTAAGCAAGTCTCTTCTTACACATAAAGAAATCTATATACTGTATGTGTGATTTATCATTGCTCTAAAGTCAGTGGGGTATGCTTACCCATAAAGAAACCTTTATATGTGCAGGGAAACTGAAGTGAGTTAGGGTACGCTCCCCCTATTTTATATATGTTCGGTGAAGGTATCCCATCTCATTTGTAAGCACCGTTTGGGGTATATAACCGATAAAGTTATATCACTCCACGGGGCCTATTTATCAAAGTGTATTTGAGGTATAATCCCCGAAAACACCCGTTTCCGTGGGTTTACCTCAAATATTAAGTATCCCCCAGATGTATTAAGGAGGGACCGCAGCAGGTACTACCTGCTGTGATCCCTCCATTACCGCTAGCAGCCCGTTCCCCCGTAGGTTTCTATGGGGGATGCAATGCTGGCAAATTTACCAAGATCAGAAATGCGATGTATTCCAGATACAGGCCCCTGCAGCTAACGCCATCTGAAGCCAGTTGCTGCACTGTAGCATTAAGTGCAGCACTCAGCTCCTGACACTGTGAGCACTCGGCTCCCGACACTGCACCTCCCCCCCCCCCCCCACTGTAATAAGCACCGGACCACAGGGGTTTGGGCCATAAGGCTGCGCTCCCCTGACTGCGAGGCCACTCCCCCTTTACAGCTTTGCTGTGCGCACAGCATCCCTCCCCGCAAAGGGTGACACCGCGGGGAGGGACGCCATTGTTTGCATGCATCCATCTCACAAACCAGCTCAATATTATGGCTGCAGATTCCACTGCTATGTCCAACACTGCTGTGCCCACTCTCATCATAATCTGTCCCTGCAGAGGAAACACAAGCAGAACGTTGCTTCATATCAGTGGGCTGGGAAGGCAGAGAGGTTGTTATTTGCTTTATGTGATGTTACAGTGACCGAGGAATGAGCAGACTTTGTGTTCCAGAGATAACGCAGGTCACCAGGGACTAAATGGGACGATTTCAAAATCAGTTTCAACTGATAAATAGGGAATTCAAAAAATTAGTGGAGGTCTCAAACTGTGAGCTGCAAAATCAGCTTTGGTCCTGGCGGCCTGCCATGCATCTCAATTTGCAATGTGTGCCATGCTGTCAAAGTGCATAGGTCTATGCAACAAGATGCCTCCAACACCCTCCCTACAGGGGCGAACTGGGAACTAAAAGTGGCCCTGGAAACATTTATAGAAGTGGTCTCACGTGGGCGGCACCAAATCAACTGTAGGTAGAACCAATACCAAAGGAGGCGGGATTAGTACATCACTACACCTGTGTGAAAGCTGTTGGTATCAATATGGTTGGTAGTCTAGTGACCCCAACAATCACAGACCTTTAAGCTGTTGTGACAAACCCCAAACCTCCACATTCAAAATAACCCCACCGCCAACACCACTGAGACTGTACATAGACCCGAAAACCTCCAGCAAATAGATACACAACTCCTTACTACAGAAAGACCAAACTCACACCCAAATATCACCCCCAACCCAACCCGTGGAGTCCTGAATCACCCCAGAAATTGTTACACCCCCAGATAACACGCACTCCTTTTCCTATTCCAAGTAGAAACCAAACCAAGCATAGTAACCAAACCAAATAATAGTTAACCAAAGTTACCAAACCAAGTTACCATGGTAACGAAACCAAGCACTGAGCAATAATCAGCTTTACCAACTGTGGCACTCTGCAAAAAATAAGCTCTGCAGTCTGTGACACACAACAAAAATAAGCAGTAATCAGCAATAAGCAGAGAAGACTGGCACATGGCTGGCATTTGGTTAGTCAGCATATGCTGATTGTCTGGATACAACTATAACATGGAGGGACAATACAGTGAAAGGGGGCGGGGATGGGGAGAGACAAAGATGGATGGAGGGAAAGAGGAGAGAGAAATGCAGGGGGGAGAGTGTCACAGAGCTTGGCATGGCACAGGCAGAGGGACTCGTAGGGTGAGGCTGCTCCTGTTGATCATGATAAGCCAGGCAGGGAGCACCGGGTACATACACAAGAGGGACAGTTACACAGGGCTGGGTACAGGAGAAAGGGTCTATCACACAGGGCTGGGTACAGGAGAAGTGGCTGTCACACAGGGCTAGGTATACGAGAAAGGGTCTGTAACATAGGGCTGGGTACAGGAGAAATGGCTGTCACACAGGGCTGGGTATACGAGAAAGGGTCTGTCACACAGGGCTGGGTACAGGAGAAAGGAGCTGTCACACAGGGCTGGATACAGGAGAAAGGGGCTGTCACACGGCTGGGTACAGGAGAAAGGGGCTGTCACACAGGGCTGGGTACAGGAGAAGGGGCTGTCACACAGGGCTGGGTACAGAAGAAAGGAGCTGTCACACAGGGCTGGGTATACGAGAAAGGGTCTGTCACACAGGGCTGGGTACAGGAGAAAGGAGCTGTCACACAGACCTGGGTACAGGAGAAAGGGGCTGTCACACAGGGCTGGGTACAGGAGAAAGGATCTGTCACACAGGGCTGGGTACAGGAGAAGTGGCTGTCACACAGGGCTGGGTACAGGCGAAAGGGGCTGTCACACAGGGCTGGGTATAGGAGAAAGGAGCTGTCACACAGGGCTGGGTACAGGAGAAAGGGTCTGTCACACAGGGCTGGGTACAGGAGAAAAGAGCTGTCACACAGACCTGGGTACAGGAGAAAGGGGCTGTCACACAGGGCTGGGTACAGGAGAAAGGATCTGTCACACAGGGCTGGGTACAGGAGAAGTGGCTGTCACACAGGGCTGGGTACAGGCGAAAGGGGCTGTCACACAGGGCTGGGTACAGGAGAAGGGGCTGTCACACAGGGCTGGGTACAGGAGAAAGGAGCTGTCACACAGGGCTGGGTACAGGAGAAAGGGGCTGTCACACAGGGCTGGATACAGGAGAAAGGGGCTGTCACACAGGGCTGGGTACAGGAGAAAGGAGCTGTCAGACAGGGCTGGGCACAGAAGTGGCTATCACACAGGGCTGGGTATAGAAGGGGCTGTCACACAGGGCTGGGGTACAGGATAAAGGGGCTGTCACAGAGGGCTGGACACAGAAGTGGCTATCACACAGGGCTGAGTATAGTAGGGGCTGTCACACAGGGCGGAGTATAGGAGGGGCTGCCACACAGGGCTGGATACAGGAGAAAGGGGCTGTCACACAGGGCTGGGTACAGGAGAAAGGAGCTGTCAGACAGGGCTGGGCACAGAAGTGGCTATCACACAGGGCTGGGTATAGAAGTGGCTATCACACAGGGCTGGGTATAGAAGGGGCTGTCACACAGGGCTGGGGTACAGGATAAAGGGGCTGTCACAGAGGGCTGGACACAGAAGTGGCTATCACACAGGGCTGAGTATAGTAGGGGCTGTCACACAGGGCGGAGTATAGGAGGGGCTGCCACACAGGGCTGGGTTCACCTCATCCAGCTCTTTCCTCTTTGCTGGGTCATGCAGCTGCTCTGCGCATTCTGCCTGGCAGCTAGGGATGGCCATCGACCATTGATGATTTATAATCATCAATGGTTTAAGGCCGATGTCAAATGCTTTTGCCATCGATGGGGCAGCACCAGATCATTTCCCTCCATCAATGTCTAAGCATTAACCGAATATTTTTGTTTTTTTTACAAGGTGCAGGACACAGAGCATAGCTCCGCCCCCCTGACACCTGTGAAGCCCCGCCTCCAGATTTTGATTGTCCCACGGGCCAGGCAGTCAAAAAACAGGGATGACCATTGGTTGGTGAAACCATCGATGGTCATCCATTACATAGTTGCTAACCATCAATGACTACTTGCTATTTTGCCATTGATGTGAACCACACCAATGGTCATCCCTACTGGCAGCTGTCAGGCAGGAAGTGAAAGTAAATTCACTTCCTCTCTAGCCTGAGCAGAGCATGAAGGTTGTGGTGTGGGGCTGCCTCCTGCAGTACTGCTAGCGGCTACTAGGCAGTTTCAGGCAGGAAAAAAAAAAAAAAGTCACCCGGCCATCAGGTGGCCCCACAGACGTGTTGGCCCACTGAGAATCTTTCCTGTGAATTCAATGGCCAATCTGCCCGTGCATCCGTATGTTGATGATACCTCTCCTCCCCAGACCTCTTTCCCTCTCTCGTGTCTCCAGCTGTCTTTCTGGTATCACCTCCAGGAAGTCCCATCTTTCCTTAAACTAAATGTGTCTAAGACTGCACCTATCTTCTACCCACCCTCCCGAGGCCCATTATGTCCTCATTTCCATTATCTATTGACAACATCACCATCTATCCTACTAGTCTGCTGCTCAGGAGTTGTCCTTAACTCCTGCTCTTTCATACCCGATGTTCATGTCCTCTTCCATTCATATGCTTCCTGCTTCGGAATATCTACAGGATTGGACTCTGGGCCTGACTCAGACCCGGTCGCAAGCGCTGAGCGCTCGCAAGCGGGTCGATGGTGGCCCAGAGCGCATGCGCACGATGGAGCCGGCTCCGTCGTGCGCATGCACGAGACCCGGATAGCGACAGGCAATCCATCACTCTGGGTCTCGCACCAAAGGGGGCGTGCTGTTGATGTTGAGTGACAGCACGACCCCTTTGGTGGGCGAGCCAGGGGGGGGTGGCTGCCCAGACAGAGGCGTTCCCATGAGAACGCCTACCATCTGGGGGCGGCCCCACTGACATCACAAGTTTGAGCCGAAAGCTCTCTGGGGCTTGCGGCCACGAGACCCTACCACAAGGGTCTCGTCGCAAGCCCGATGGTCGCGATGGTCTTGACAATCGCGACCATCATCCTGGCCACTCGCATTAGCTGTGGGTGGCAACCCACAGCAATGCGAGCGGCCAGGAGTCCGCTCCATAAAAAAAAAAAAGACGCCCTGATTCAGAGCGAGCGCTCTGTCAGAGCGTCCGGCTCTGAATCAGGGACTCTTTCTCAACCTGGATGCAACTAAGACCTTTAACCACTCACTGGTCATCTCTCAAGAACACTACTGCAACCTCCTCACATCAAGCCTTCCCTACTCCTGCTTTTCTCTACTCAGTTGCTGCTGATGGGGTTCATTAGTTTGCACATAAATCAATTACTGTACCTGGTCAGGAGATGGGTAAAACAAAAATCCTTTCATCCATGTCTGCATATAAATGACTTTGGAGCTGGTTAGATTGTACATGAAAACCAGCTCTGGGCTCCAAAACAGCAGAGATATTCAATCAGCAGTCTGACCAAAAGGTGTGTGCAAACCTTAATCAGGAACAAAGGCCAAAACCTTGCTATTTACATTTACATAAAATTAATATATCTACAATAGGTAGGAGCTCCAGAAATCATAGAAACATTTATGTGCTGCTTAGGTGTGATTTCAGGGCACCTAGGGTCTATGGTTTGGGAAAAATAAGGTATCTAATGCTGGGCATACACTATACAATTATCTGTCAGATATCTGTCCAATCTGGCTGGTTGGAATGAAAACCTGGCAATGTTTGGGAGCAAATGACAGTTGACCATATGGTTCTAAATGCATTCGGTATGATGGGCCGCCGGCTGCCTGGCTCAAATCCCGGCAACGGCAGACCGACAGAGGAGGAAATCCTGATCGTCCTAAAGGTAAGTATATTCTAACCTAATTTTACCCCCTAACCCTAACCCTCCTTTAGGGTGCCTAACCCTAACCTCCCCCCCCTGTGCCTAACCCTAATCCCCCCTCTAAGTGCCTAAACCTAACTCCACCTTCCCTGCCGCCTAAACCTAAGTCCCCCGGGGGGGGTGCCTAACCCTAACCTCCCCCCGGGGGTGTCTAACCCTAACCCTCCCTCCTCCTAGCCTAACCCTAACCTACCCGGGGGGATGCCTAACCCTAAATCCCCCCGGGAGCCCCTAACCTAAGCCCCCCCCCTGCGGCTGTCCGCATCCGGCGCCTGGCATCACTTCGATCAGGATGCTGGGCGCTGGTCTCCCGGCGTCGGTAAAATGATAGGCGTCTAGATTTAGATGCCTGTCATTTAACCCTTGCCGGGATTGAGTAGTTGGGAAGCCGGCTGTCAGCATTGTGATGGCCGGCTTCCTGAACGTATACCGTTTTAGACACTGGAAAACAGGCAAAAAACAATTGTTCAAATTGGTTAAATTCGTGTGTTTTAACCAATTTGTCTGAATGACCATTTTTGTCTCTTTTTCAGTGTTTGTGAGCAAATGGTACACTGTCATTTGCTCCCATACATTACCAGGTTTTCATTCCAACCAGCCAGATTGGACAGATAATTGTATAATGTATGCCCAGCATAACCAATCACACATCCTAGTGCAGCCTCGATTACAATCATTTTATACCTTAAATAATAGAGATTAATGTGAACAAACCATATTTCATGTGGCTACTACACAGAGGAAATGATGTACAGATACATGTACTTTGTTAAAAAGTTACATGGATGGTCCTGGCATGGAACCTGGGTTATTAACAAGCGAGCCATAATCTCGTCTTTGTCATAATAACATCACTATGAGTGCAAAAGTGGATAAAAGTGGAAACATTTTGCTCTTTGTCAGACTTTGAGTATCAATTCTAGGTTGAAGCTTGGACCTGCATTTCATCGTCGTTGTCCCAACAACCAGAATATCGACAGATACTGAATGTTCACAATCAGAATGTTGACACAGTCATTTAGTCGACAACCAATATGTGGACATGAATTTAGATCAACAGGGTTAACATTTCAACAAATTCAGAATGTAAACATTTATCATGTTTTTTTAGTCTATTTTAAACTAAGCTAACCTTAGATAATCAGCAAAAAAATTATATGTCGACATTTTAGTGTTTAACCATGGAGATATCTAAATGCATGTCGATATATTGGTTGTCAACCAAATAACTGTTGACCGTCAGAATCTGCTGACCTTCTGAATGTCGACCAGTCAAACCGGGTTACTGTATATGAGGCTCTGCCCTTCCTTACATCAGGACTTGGGGATCTGCGTGATCGCAGGCCTGACACTATTGTAGTGCCAGTCAGGGTGATATGTATATATGTATGTATGTATGTATGTATGTATGTATGTATGTATGTATGTATGTATGTAGTGCCAGTCAGGGTGATATGGTTATTGGCTCTGACCTAATCTGAGTCAAACCAGGATAACTGTATGGGTCTCTGGCACATGTACTGTACTTTTTATGCACTTTATATCCTATTATGTTTGTACTGTACTCTTGCACCCAGCATGATGTAGGTGCATGCGCTGATAATAGTAATGGCAGCTGTAACTGCGGATGGGAAAAACAGATCAGCGCAATGCATACCAATTACGTACTGATCACACATCTTTGTTACAGCAGGTGTGAATCCGCACTTTTCAGAGGCGACACTAAAAGCACAGCAAAACATGCGTGTTATGTGCTTAAGCAGAGACCCTTCTCGAGGTGCAAGGGCGTAAATATCTATAATGTGTGCAGGGTGTGAGGGGCACACAGGCCCCTGGGTCCAGAGGGGGCCCACACCGCACACATTATGCCCATATTATCTAATACTTACCTCTCCGAGGTCCTGCGGCGGGTGTCTCAGCCCTGTACAAAATGCTGGAAAATGGCCGGCGCGTCCATTTTTAGAGTTTTGCGCATGCGCAATGAGGAAATTGCTGGGAAAATGGCAGCCGCAACTTGGGCACTCTCTAGTGCCCGCAGTTTACTGATGCTGCAGTCAGTGGTCAGACTCGTCAGCTTGCTGCTGGCCGCCAGGGAGAGACTAGGGGGCCCCGGATGGGGAATGAACACAGGCCCCCTCCTCTATTAATACACCCCTGTCCAGGGCTGAAGGCAATAAGCAAACATTCCTATAGCAAATTGACCAAACATTTCTCCATCCCTAGGATGAATTTTACTTTGGTCAGACATGCTGGAAAATGCAAAGGGATAACCATAACTGCATACGGGGGGGGGGGGGGGCAGCCAGGTCGGTCCTCTCGTCACAGCAGGCTCGATCGCATAATTGTGGCCCCGCCACCCACTGTACAGAGCCAATAATACAGGCACTGTAAAGCGGGGATGGGGCTACGTTGACGCGATTCAGTGCGAATCGCGTCATCGGTGTCCCGAACTGCCCACTTTTGCACAGTAAGTAGGCAGTCACGGGGTGAGTGCAGGCGGCAATGGGGGGTTGCGGACGGGTTCCAGGAGACTTGCCTAGTCTTCCGGGTGGTCGGGAGTGGCACCCGATTTTCGGGAGGCTTACGACTATTTCGGGAGAGTAGGTAAATATTCGTCACTGTCACTAAGGGGTAAATATACCAAAGTGAGAGTTTTTAGAAGTGGAGATGTTGCCCATAGCAACCAATCAGATTCTAGCTATTATCTTCTAGGTGCTAGTTAAATGTAAGGTAAAATGTGATTGCTTGCTATGGGCAATATCTCTACTTCTAAAAACTCTCACTTTAGTAAATTTACCCCTAAGACTGCAAAATGTTATAGGGGTCTATGTACTAAGCAGTGATAAGTGACAGAGTGAAAAGTGATAAGTCTGTGATAAGGTGCCAGCCAATCAGCTCCCAACTGTCATTTTTCAAACACAGCCTGTGAGATGACAGTTGGGAGCTGATTGGCTGGCACTTATCACAGACTTATCACTTTTCACTCTGTCTCTTATCACTGCTTAGTACATAGACCCCATAACCTCTGATTTTGCAAAAAAATTGGCAGATTTCCAGAGATTTTCCAGCTGTATGTACTAGGGTAAAACATGCCAGAAAGAATCAATGAAAACAGGCGTTGCTGCAAGTTGATGTGATAAGTTAACAAGCCTCCAAAAACAAACAGGAAAAACATGCCAAGAGTAGAGGTTCCTCTGGCCGGCCACATAGTTGCAGCTACAGTACATAGAAGGAAATAAGAAAAGTTAAATAACAAACAAAAGGGATGTAGTTAATAGACTGGCCGACTAAATGTAGCCGGGCTATATCCCGACACCAGAAGACCGGCAAGGCGCAGAAGATCTTCATCCCCACGACGGAGTGCCAGAGGACGCTGGACCGATCGAGGTGAGTCCGGTCGTCCCTAGCACTTAGCTGCGGGGTGGGGGGGCTAGGTTTAGGCAGCCCCGGGGGGACTTAAGCTTAGGCACGCCCCGGGGAGGGTTAGGCTAGGGGAAGGGGGTTTAGGGTTAGCCCTTCCCCCCAGGAGGGTTAGGTTTAGGGTGCGGGAGCGGGGGATTAGGTTTAGGCACCCCTGGGTGGGACTTAGGGTTAGGCACCACCCCAGAAGTTTAGGGTTAGGCACCCCTAAGGGAGGGTTAGGTGACTTACCTGCCGCTGTCGGAATTACAGACGCCGGCATTTAAATCCCATTCCCCCCCCCAAAAAAAAACATACACCCCTTCCTCCATCAGACTCAAGCAATTCCAAATCAGGTCAGGCCTCTCCTTTCCTAGAGCTAACCAGCCCAATCCTGAATAGCATTTGGCCCTAACTGGTACCCCTAGGGTGTGGATACAAGGATAATATGTTGCCGCCATAATTCTGATTATAATAGTATTTGTAGGTTTATTTTTAAAATTCAGAAATATAAAGTGATCCAAAAAGGCTAATCTGGGTCTGCGCCTTATCTTCGAGATAAGACACAGCCAATAAGGGCCTTCGGGCTCCGCAAATCTGTAGTCTATGATATTCAGCACAAAATGTTTTGTATTGTGTATATATATTTATGGGGTGTGGTATAAAAAGTCAACATTCAGAATGTCGATAGAAATTTTGACACCAGAATGACGACAGGTTCTGAATGTGGACAGCCAGAAAGTCGACATGGACATTAGGCCGACGAGCAATATGTCATCATTCACAAACTAACAATCACTAACCCTAACCAACATGTTAAATGTCGGCATTATGAACATGTCGACATTTTAACCATGTCAACATGTTTCTGGCCTGACCATTGACGTCCAGGTGTTCACATTCTGTTGTCATTCTGACACATCCCATATTGATGAATAAAGTTTTGAACGCCCCCATTGACTGAATAAAAAAAAAAAACATTCAATAAGGTCCAATCAGGTAAATCTGCTCATTTGGGCACTTGCCGGGGGCCCGTGTGTCTGACAGCGGTCTGGGATAAAAATCGCACTTCCTGGCGAGAAGCCCCAAGACCTCCCCACTGCGCATGGGATCAGGGAGGCCGTCTTCCCTCTCGGGAGTCCAGGAGAGCACCCGGAAGGCAAGTATGATTCAGCATAGGGCCTAAATTTGTGAACGTGACACCTCATGAACGATATAGTGGCGACTTCAATGGCCGGAATGCATTAAAGTATGATTTTGCCTCAGGTGGCATGGGTGCAATTTGTGACACAATTATTTTAGTTGAACTGTAACATGTTTGACAGAAAATCCTGACAGGTCTGGTATGCCTTTCTAGTAACTCAGGACCTCATTTAGAGTCGGTCGTTGCGGCCGCTCGGTCGTACGCAGCCGATGTTCGCTAAACTGCGCATGCGTAAAATTCGCAATGCGCGTGCGCAAACTAGCTGTTACGATCGGAAATAGCTCTCTCCTTGAACTTGGCCAGGTCGTTAGTTTGAGTGACAGAATGAGGCGTTTGTGGGTGGTAACAGGGGAAGGTGCTTGTGAACGGGGGAGTAGAGATCCGAACGCAGGCGTGCCTGACTTTGCAAACGGCGTTTTATGGGAGTGCATAATTAAAGTAGTGTCATAGCACACGTGATATGGGAGGTTTTTACACTGACTTGATCGTAGTGCTTAAGAGAGGGTATGGTCAACCTTAAGCTCTACGACCAGCTCCGATGGTTCCCGATGGTCTCGATTAATCCTTATATGCCCGGAGATGACGTGTAATGCGAACGAGAAGGGGGCGTTTTTTTAGTCTTACGGCCGCATCCTCCCCTTGCTCGTCCAGCTAACGATCCCATCTTAACGACGCAACTTGCGAGTGCTTCATTTGCATATCCCGCCCCTTTCCCCTTGTAATAGTTTCACCGCCTGGTTCAGGCACGGTCAGAAACAGGCAGGATAGTCATAGACCCATGAAGTAAGTATGAAGAAGCAGGACCTGCACCTTGCCCCTTGCCTGGAGACTCAGGGTGCTGGTTATACAAGTAGAGTAGTGGATAGATCCCCTTCTGTAGATGTACCCTGATGCATACTTACCTACTCTCCTGGAACCGGCTGCCGCCGGCCCGCACTCCTCCGTGTCCGCCCACTTACTGTGCAAAAGTGGACAGTCCTGGAGTGGGGGGGCTATGATGCAATTCGCACTGAATCGCGCCATTGTAGCCCCGTCCCCCTTTTACAGTGCCTGTATTAGGAAGGTAAGCAGGAGATATCTGTGATACTAGTGTATGAGGACAGCGGGCCATTCCGGGAGAGAAAGGTAAGCAGGAGATATCTGTGATACTAGTGTATGAGGACAGCGGCCATTCCGGGAGAGAAAGGTAAGCAGGAGATATCTGTGATACTAGTGTATGAGGACAGTGGGCCATTCCGGGAGAGGAAGGTAAGTAGGAGATATCTGTGATACTAGTGTATGGGGACAGCGGCCATTCCGGGAGAGGAAGGTAAGCAGGAGATATCTGTGATACTAATGTATGGGAACAACGTGCCATTCCGGGAGAGGAAGGTAAGCAGGAGATATCTGTGATACTAGTGTATGGGGACAACGGGCCATTCCGGCAGAGAAAGGTAAGTAGGAGATATCTGTGATACTAGTGTATGGGGACAGCGGGCCATTCTGGGAGAGAAAGGTAAGCAGGAGATATCTGTGATACTAGTGTATGAGGACAGCGGGCCATTGATCGTAGTGCTTAAGAGAGGGTATGGTCAACCTTAAGCTCTACGACCAGCTCCGATGGTTCCCGATGGTCTCGATTAATCCTTATATGCCCGGAGATGACATGTAATGCGAACGAGAAGGGGGCGTTTTTTTAGTCTTACGGCCGCATCCTCCCCTTGCTCGTCCAGCTAACGATCCCATCTTAACGACGCAACTTGCGAGTGCATCATTTGCATATCCCGCCCCTTTTCCCTTACGACCGTGCGGCCCCACGACCGACTCTGAATGAGGTCCTCATTCCCTATTATAGATAGTAATAGTTTCACCGCCTGGTTCAGGCACGGTCAGAAACAGGCAGGATAGTCATAGACCCATGAAGTAAGTATGAAGAAGCAGGGCCTGCACCTTGCCCCTTGCCTGGAGACTCAGGGTGATGGTTATACAAGTAGAGTAGTGGATAGATCCCCTTCTGTAGATGTACCCTGATGCATACTTACCTACTCTCCTGGAACCGACTGCCGCCGGCCCGCACTCCTCCGTGTCCGCCCACTTACTGTGCAAAAGTGGACAGTCCTGGAGTGGGGGGGCTATGACGCAATTCGCGCTGAATCGCGCCATTGTAGCCCCGCCCCCCTTTTACAGTGCCTGTATTAGGAAGGTAAGCAGGAGATATCTGTGATACTAGTGTATGGGGACAGCGGGCCATTCCGGGAGAGAAAGGTAAGCAGGAGATATCTGTGATACTAGTGTATGAGGACAGTGGGCCATTCCGGGAGAGGAAGGTAAGCAGGAGATATCTGTGATACTAGTGTATGGGGACAGCGGGCCATTCCGGGAGAGGAAGGTAAGCAGGAGATATCTGTGATACTAATGTATGGGGACAACGTGCCATTCCGGGAGAGGAAGGTAAGCAGGAGATATCTGTGATACTAGTGTATGGGGACAACGGGCCATTCCGGCAGAGGAAGGTAAGTAGGAGATATCTGTGATACTAGTGTATGGGGACAGCGGGCCATTCCGTCAGAGGAAGGTAAGTAGGAGATATCTGTGATACTAGTGTATGGGGACAGCAGGCCATTCTGGGAGAGAAAGGTAAGCAGGAGATATCTGTGATACTAGTGTATGAGGACAGCGGGCCATTCCGGGAGAGGAAGGTAAGCAGGAGATATCTGTAATACTAGTGTATGGGGACAGCGGGCCATTCCGGGAGAGGAAGGTAAGCAGGAGATATCTGTGATACTAGTGTATGGGGACAACGGGCCATTCCGGGAGAGGAAGGTAAGCAGGAGATATCTGTGATACTAGTGTATGGGGACAGCGGGCCATTCCGCCAGAGGAAGGTAAGTAGGAGATATCTGTGATACTAGTGTATGGGGACAGCGGCCATTCCAGCAGAGGAAGGTATGCAGGAGATATCTGTGATACTAGTGTATGGGGACAGCAGGCCATTCCGGCAGAGGAAGGTAAGTAGGAGATATCTGTGATACTGGTGTATGGGGACAGCGGGACAATTCCGGCAGAGGAAGGTAAGTAGGAGATATCTGTGATACTAGTGTATGGGGACAGCGGGCCATTCTGGCAGAGGAAGGTAAGTAGAAGGTATCTGTGATACAAGTGTATGGGGACAGCGGGCCATTCCGGGAGAGGAAGGTAAGTAGAAGATATCAGTGATACTAGTGTATGGGGACAGCGGGCCATTCCTGGAGAGGAAGGTAAGTAGGAGATATCTGTGATACTAGTGTATGGGGACAGCGGGCCATTCCGGCAGAGGAAGGTAAGTCGGAGGTACCTGTGATATCTACTGCGTTACCTTTTTGATGTATGGCCCGAAAACGTAATTTCTACAATTGCAGATGAAAATGTTAATTTTCACCTGCTTTTGTAGAAATTAAGTGATGACGAAAAGAGCCCTAAGTGCCAAACCATCAGCTCCTGTCATTACACAGCCTGTAACATGACAGTTAGGAGCTGATTGAATGGTACTTTATCTCTCACCACTTTATCTGTCTCTTAGGCTTAGAACTCTATTTGACAATATTGTTTTTACTAAAATAATGTGAAAACGGGTGTTTTTACACCCTTTTCACATTAGTTTAGTTTCATCTAAATGTATTAAAGGGCTTTTGGAGCAGTGTTTGTGAAAATCTACTCCAATCCCTTCAATTTGCATTTGTTTAGTAAGCAGATCACATTTCCCATACTTGCAGTGGTAAATGTGATCTGCTTGAAATGTACTAAGGGGGAATTGTGAAAAAAACACCAGGTGGGAGCCCTGCTATAATGGCGTTAAGCAGAGTTCCCTCCTGGTTCTCTGACTCCTTCTCGGCTCTGACAGGCAGAGCAGAGCCGGCCCCTGTGATCAGCTTTCTGGTATAATCAGACGATTACTGTAAAAAAAAAAAAATTGTTAAAAAAAAATCACACATTTACCTCTACCCAGGGGTCATCAGCGAAATATGCCTGGTGTATGTGAGCCGTCAGGTCCCGTGCAACTCTGCTTGCGTCAGGCGTCTTTTTTGTGTCTAAGTCGCATTGTGAAGCGCATAGGATGCACCATGAGACTGTGCTGATTAATTTGATATGTGACACTTTTATATCTGTGTCAGGCTTGCCGACATTTAGCTCCCTCTTTCCGGGAGGGAGCTGTCGGGCTTACACTGCTGGGGGTGTGACGCATCATTGACGCATCATTGGGGGCGGAGCATGGGGGCGTGACAGCGTGATCGCGTCATCGTGGCTCTGCCCCTCCTTCACAATGCCGTGATTAATGGCATTGTGCAGCTGGGGGCAGAGCCACGATGACGCGATTCAGTGAGAATCGCGTCACCGGCCCCCCACTGCCGAGGATTATACTTACAATCGCGGGAGGGGTGCGGACACGTCACCAGGGGCCGGGAAACTTGCCTGCCTTTCCGGGCCGGGAGCGGCATCCGATTTTCGGGAGGCTCCCGGCCAAATCAGGAGGGTAGGCAAGTATGATCTGTGTGTAGCGGAGACTGAAAACGGAACTTGGTGTGAAACAAAAGCTGCGGCCGCTGCGTCATCGCATTTCGCAGACTAATTGAGCGATTCAGTCGCACACGAATATACACATAAAGTGTCACATATCAAATTAATCAGCACCGTCTCCTGGTGCATCCTAGTCACATCGCATTACGACTCAGATGCATTTTCTGCATAACAAGACGCCCGGTGCTAGCAGAGTCTGGCGGGACCAGGCTGTTTGGCGTGACTGCAGCAAAAATGAGTGAGGACACATCTGTACATCTCCCCCAATTTATCCTTTTCTCTCTCTTGTTTTCTTTCTCTCTCACCCTGTTCCTCTCATCTCTCTTTCTCACTCATCTTCCTTCCATCTCTTTCCCCCTATTTTTCTCATCTGAAAACGACACTGGCATCAGGCTGCACCGGTGTCACCCCCATTTGAGGGGGTGATACCTAAATAGCAGAGCTGCTCTCCTATTTGGGGTGTCACCCCCTCGGATGATGTCACCATGTGGTTAGCATGCGCTTGTCATCCATTATCCCCACCTACCCCCCCGTGGCCAGGCAGACTTGGGGCTTCCCAGCAGCTCCTGGAGCACCCAAAACAGGATCACTCATATGGCGTGGCCTCAAGGACAGGATTCCACATGGGGCGTGGTCCATGAGGCCATGCCCCCTGCGCGCGAGATATTAGTATGTGCCACACAGTGTGATATCTCTGACTAGCACCATTTTCCCAGTGATTTCTATAGGATCGATGGAGGGGTAAATATAGTCTATTAGAGCTGGGTTCACAGTGTGGACCCGTGGATCCAGGGACCAATGTGCATTAAAGATACGCTCATGGCTGCAATCTTGCCTGGCACCATTCTTGTTGTCAAACTAACCCAATAAGGTGCCACTGATGTTAAACATAGGTATGGGGTGTATGTACAATGCCAGATTTCTGTGTAAACCTGCAGAACCCAACCCCCAAATGGCCCAGCATGTCCTTGATTAGACTAGCTGAAGGCGGCATAGGCATGAGGCTATATAAGAGTCCTCAGTTTTTTGTGATTGGTCAGTATTAGGGAATCTGTTGCTATGCAGTTTTCTCTTTTGTGAGGTATTTTTTATTCATTGACAGTTAGCCAATTAGAGTTTCAAGGGGGTGTGCATAATGAGTTTTTCTATTTAGGGCTAAATTTGAATAGGTCCAGCCTCTTTTTCAGTTGGAAGCCCCTCCCTTCCTACCCAAAACTGTGTGTTTGTCTGTGTTTTGTCCTTTACTAAACAATTTTAAAGCAGTGAGTGGGAAGGCGCTACTAATCAGCAGCCACATGTGGCATAAGTGGTCGTTGTGGGGCACTTGCTCCTTTGAAGGACGGCGAGTGTGTCCTACCTATGCGGGGTGGACAATTGGGCGCTTTCTTTGTGGAAGCGTCCGGACTGTGTCATAGTAAGGGGTGGTGAGACTTTCACAGCGCAGGTTACGCATATTGAAAGGGGGGCATCTTAGTCGTCCCCATTTTTTGGTAAGAAGTATTTGGCTAGAGCTGGGTTGTGGTAGCGCCTTCTTTTGCTACCCTTTATTAAAATAATTTAATGCAATTAATAAATACATTAATTTGATTGGAACCAAGCAGTTGTTGTCAGTGTCGTTATTATTGAGTTAAGCTTAGCATAAGATGGTTTTAATGTTTTTCACAATAAATGAATGGACGCCTTAAGCTAAAGGTGCCTACACACTTGGCGATGTGCTCACGATCCCACGATGTGTACAATTTCCCTTGAAACTCTTCCCCGGCAGCTCTGCACACAATTAGCGTCCAATTTACAAACGA
Source organism: Taudactylus pleione (assembly GCA_031769625.1). Classification (NCBI taxonomy): domain Eukaryota; kingdom Metazoa; phylum Chordata; class Amphibia; order Anura; family Myobatrachidae; genus Taudactylus; species Taudactylus pleione. Next base: position 1,470,804 of record JAUIMM010000211.1, read on the forward strand.
TCTATTGTGCATCTAGCCTTTTTCCAGTGCATTGTGTCCCAGATTGGCAGTGTCAGGACTGCGACTATTTCAGTAAATAAAGACAGACTACTTTTGCCAAAGTTCCATTGTGGTCGTTGGAGGAGCTATCCTGCTTGCTGGCATGCTTCTCATTCAGGGGATAGAGTGTTAAAGTAATCATCTGTTTCTCAGGTGTCGTCAGGTTGTGGGATTCCTAGATTGCTCATTATTTCAAACCCGATTCCATTTGGGTCACATGTTCTGAAACTTCCTATGGATCACAGACCTCTAGTATAAAGCCTGTCACTAACTGTGTCTCAGTGTCTGTGCAACGTTGCTTTCAGGTCTTTTCTTGGACTCCTGCCAGATCCCCACTGTGCCTGTGGATTGCTGTGGACTTTGTTATATTCCAGAGGAACTTCTGATGCCAGTTATCCGCTGCACTACAGAGCCCAGCATTCCTATTGTCTAAGTATTGCTTTTTGCTCCATCATTGTGCTTTCATCATTTTGCTGCACTTTACCTTTTGTCTTTTCGTTCCTGTGGATATTGAACTCATCCTTGTTACAGTTGTCAACTGCACCGTTACAGTGTCATCTCTGCATCACGGGGCTCAACCCCGCTCCGTACTCTAGCCACACCACAGGGCTCAACCCTGCTTCAATCTTTTCCGCATTATGGGGCTCAACCCCACTCTGAACCCTAGCTACACTACGGGGCTCAACCCCGATCCGAACCCTAGCCACACTACAGAGCCCAACCCTGCTACAATCTTTTCCACATCACTGGGCTCAACCCCGCTACAATCTTCTCCGCATCACGGGGCTCAACCCGCTACAATCCTATCTGCTGCCCGGGGCTCAACCCCGCTCCGAACTCTAGCCACGCTGCAGGGCTCAACCCTGTCCTGGAATCTCATCATCTTACAGGGCTTAACCCTGCTCCGACTTCACTACTCCATAAGGTTCTCACTGCACCGCAGGGCACAACCCTGCCCCAGAACTATACTATTCTGCAGGGTCCGCTCTGCTCCGGATTTCCATTTCTACATGGTTCTACCCTGACAAAGGTCCTTAATGTCATCCTGAGGTGTTAGCCTCATTCTGGACTTGGGGTTCCCTACTATGTTAGTTCTTATATGCATTCCTATTGTCTAAGTATTGCTTTTTGCTCCATCATTGTGCTTTCATCATTTTGCTGCACTTTACCTGTTGTCTTTTCGTTCCTGTGGATATTGAACTCATCCTTGTTACAGTTGTCAACTGCACCATTACAGTGTAATCTCCGCATCACAGGGCTCAACCCTGCTCCGTACTCTAGCCAAACCACAGGGCTCAACAATGCTACAATCTTCTCCGCATTACGGGGCTCAAACCCGCTCCGAACCATAGCCACACTACGCGGCTCAACCCTGTTCCGAACCCTAGCCACACTACAGGGCCCAACCCAGCTACAATCTTCTCCACATCACAGGGCTTAACCCCGCTACAATCTTCTCCAAATCACGGGGCTCAACCCCGCTACAATCTTCTCCCCATCACGGGGCTCAACCCCGCTGCAATCCTCTCTGCACACGGCCCTGTCCCGGAACTATACTATTCTGCAGGGTCTGCTCTGCTCCGGATTTCCATTTCTACAGGGTTCTACCCTAACAAAGGTCCTTAATGTCATCCTGAGGTGTTAGCCTCATTCTGGACTCGGGGTTCCCTACTACGTTAGTTCTTATATGCTAAAGACTGCTTATATATATTTGGGGATTCTCTCCTATACATATTATTGCATATGTGAACCTTTGTGCTGTTTGAGACTTTATTTGAGACCTTGCTGTTTATAATTCTTATGTGAATAAATTCTATTTTACTTTTATCCTGTACTACTGAGTTTCATGGAAAGGTCATTCCTAAAACCACCCCAGTTTATTGTGCCTAGTAGGCCTGCCTCCCTCCAGGAGTCTCAAGTGTCGGCAGCCGTGACAGGCAGATCTGCCCTACAGCACGGCAGATCTGATGATGCGATGTGCGGCCAGTGGGGACGCGCATCGTGATCGTGAGTGGGGACTTGGGCATATTTTACACGATCTCTCGTTCCAATGCATCGGAATCGTTCAGATCGGGTAAAATATCACCAAGTCTGTAGGCACCTTTAGTCTACTCTGCCTTATTCAATTGGGTGTGGTTTTTCACATAAGAAATTATGCAGACCACGCAACCAAATTTGTACTAACGCGGGTAAGTGCGCTCCCGATATTCCCAGTATCGAATTTAAAAAAATGCATGCTGGATTTTCTGCATTGAGAACTCCACCGCCCAATAAAAAAGAAGAGAAGAACAGAAGATCTCACCTGCTCTGGATGTTCTGCTGTCATCTGTGCCCGGCTGCTACATGCACTGAACGCTGGTTCGGCTCTTGCGCTCCCCTGAAGGAAGCTGGCCAGAGAAGGCAAGTGACTGCACGCTCTCTCTCACACATACAGAGACAGGTGGGTCATATACACAACAAGGGGTCACGTCACGCACACTGACAGTGGAGTAATGCACACTGACACAGGGGTGACAGAGGGGTCTCACACACCAGAGCCGTAACTAGACTTTTTGGTGCCCTGTGCCGGAAAGAGCATTGGTGCCCCCACTATTTTTTAAATAGGGAGATAACACACCGAAAAAGGGCCATAGCCTCATGGGGAAGATCCAGGGAAGAGATAGGGGAGACCAGGAGATGCTGGGGATAAAATAAAAGGAATCTATAAGTGAGAATGATAATAAACAGAAAATTGACAGGCCCAAACAACGCCCCCCTGCCCTGCGGTGCCCTGTGCCATGGCACCGGCCGCACTACCCTAGTTACGGCCCTGTCACACACACACAACACTAGCCTGCAGCTAGTGCTTCGGAGAAGAAACTGCAGCTACAGGCATGCCAGGAAGTGGAGAACAGTGCAGCCGGAAGGTGAGTAATTAGTGGGCCAACTAAGCTATTTGGAAACTTTCAATTACTTAAACAGTCATTGGAGGGTGGGATGGAGCAGAGCAATTCCTAAACATTTATCCTAAAAATATGGATTTTCGAAAATTGGTCATGCTCTGGGGCTGCGGGGAAAAAATCCTGCGCTGCGCAAAGATTCGAAAACCCTGAACCCAATTGAATAGCAAAAATCCTGCACCTGTAAGTGTGACATTTCTGCTATCCTTGCACCTAACTGAATATGCCCCTAAAAGTATTAGACCAATGAATTTGGATGTATTCTCTCATGCCTCCCCAGGGGGTGGGGTTGAACAGTCACAGGTCATGGGTCAGCTGCTGAGGGGGACCTTGTCCCCCTTTGCAGTGCCGCACATGCTATTTTTTATTTTTTTGGGAGGGGGGGTACGTGGCCACGCCTCTCATATTTGGCTACACCCCCAATACCCGGGCCCAATTCAGCTCTCGACAGCCCTGTGCCTCCCAACCACTGGCCATTTTGTACAACCCTCTTCATATCATAATATGCTTTAAGTGACTGGCAATAAGCTTTGTGTATAGTACAATGTCACGTCAATGTTAAGTAATGATATTGGCCTCTCGCTGGCGCCTTGGGAGGTCTCCTTTAGGTATGATATTAATGTGCATCTCCAAGGACTCGAGAAACAAGTCTGTTCAGAAGTTGTGTTCAAGGCCTGGAGCACAACAGGAGCCAGATTGTCTTTACAGACTTTATTAATAGGTGATTGTGCACCCGTCTAGGCCTGAGCTTTTACCTAGCAGAGAAATAGGAATTTGGTTCCTCTAATTTTGTATGGTGGAACGGGTTTGTCCAATAGTTCCCTATCTTCCTCCTAGAGTGTAGGATATTCTGTTGCTTCAAGATATATACGGTTCTGCTTTTGTTTATCTATGTGAGAGGTGGCTTGGGCTCAGGTATAAAGCCTCGTATAGGGGGAAAGGAACTCTGCAACAGTCTCCTTAAATGAAAGATGTCAGTCTGCTCATATATTTGCATTCAGGTACACAAAAGATGACCCATATATAACTTCAGCTATACAAGACTATGGGGTATTATTATTATTATTATTTTTACTATTCTGGACCCGATTATTATAATTTCTTATCACCACTAATCCTGGCAATAAGAAATGTATTATTGTCCAGATGTATTAAAAAACACCCACAAGGAAAGATGTAGTAGAAGTGAGTGAGGGTAACTCTAGCAATCTGTAGTCCATAGGCGACAGCTTCTACCATCTGGAGCTGGTCCTAGATACCGGATTGCACTGCAATCTGTGGCTTGGTAAAATTGTCAAAAAAGCAACCCCCATAGAAACCTTTGGGAGGTCCGTGTCTGCGATCTCTTCTGTGCTTTCCCCCTAGATACATTCAAGAGATACTGTAATTTATTGAAAACATCGGCTGCGTTATGCCATGCTCTTTTGTGACTGTGTTGCTGGTCTTCAGGATAAAACAAAAACCCAGGATGATATTCTTTGCTTTGACATGAACAGTCTATTTCTTGTCTATTGCAGAGAGGGGCTTGTTACCATTGCTCCAGTGCGGAGACAGCTGATCCAAAAATCAGCTGTCTCCATAATTCCCTTCATCCTTTCGGAGTAGTGAAAGTTAACACTGCCGAGTCACGCAGGCGCACAAAACCCCGGCATCCGGTGGATGGAGCAGGAAAGGGGCGGAGGGATCTAAAAGAATCCCTCTTCGCAACCCGGGACCCCTTCCTATAGGGAAGGAGCGGGTGTGCAGGAGCAAACGCCATCTGAAGATGGCGAATGCACCCGCAGCCAAGCTCTACAAATATTATATTTTTGGAGCTTGATTAATTTAGGTCCCCATACTAGTGCATGGGGACAGCGGGACAGATCGGGTCTTAAAGGTAATGCAGGAGATATAGAAACATAGAATTTGACGGCAGATAAGAACCACTTGGCCCATCCAGTCTGCCCCATTTTTAAACACATTATTACCTCAACCCTTATTGATCCTTACTTCTTCTGAAGGATATCCTTATGTCTATCCCATGCATGTTTACATTGCTCTACTGTCTTAGCCTCTACCACCTCTGATGGGACCACCTCTGATGGGAGGCTATTCCACTTGTCCACTACCCTTTCTGTGAAGTAATTTTTCCTCAAATTTCCCCTGAACCTACCACCCTCCAGTTTTAGAACACGTTCTCTTGTTCTAATACTTCTCTTTCTTTGAAGAATGTATCCTTCCTTTACCTCGTTAAAACCCTTTATATATTTGAACGTTTCTATCATGTCCCCCCTATCCCTTCTCTGCTCCAAACTATATATATTAAGATCTTTTAGTCTTTCCTGGTACGTTTTGTGGTGTAGACCTTGCATCATTTTAGTTGCCCTTCTTTGTACAGTCTCTAATGTATTAATATCCTTCTGGAGATATGGCCTCCAGAATTGAACACAGTATTCGAGATGTTATATCTCCTGCATTACCTTTATAATGAATAGCCCCGATCCTTAATTTCTACAAAAGTAGGTGAAAATGTAAATTTTCACCTACTTCTGTAAAATTAAGTGATGATGAACAGACCCCTAAATGCGTGTACTGCTAATGTGTGATTATGTTTATGTGTATATATTGCAATGTAATGTATTTCTTTATATGCATTCTTAAAAGTCACCAGGCGGGGTCACCCACATCTCTAGTGTAATGCTTGTTTCTTTGGTAGGAGAGGTGTCTATTGTTGATGTGTGTGTGTTATTTGGCGATGGAATGCAGAGTTAAATAGCAACACCGGCGGAATTTTGGATACATCATACAGTCCAGGGGCTTAAGCAGGTGTCAGGCTTACTGAAGTGTAGTAGTAGTTACTGGTGCAGATTAAAGCTGCATACACATGGTACGATATGTACCACCAACGACTTGAAGATATCTTTCAGTGAAGTCATCCTGCCACATCTCTGAACAGGCAAAGTTGACAATATCGTGCAAGTTGACCTGCATCTACAAACGATCATAGATATCGCTATCGTTCATGCGGGAACGCACAATGTTGGTCGTTCACTGCAAAAACATGAACGATATATCGTTGAACGATATCGTTATCGTTCATAGATATCATACCGTGTGTATGCACCTTTACTCACAGTTACACACTTGTTAATATGGATGGAGTGAAGCTTGAGCTGAACATACAGAGCACCAGCCAGTGATGTATGTTGGTAGCAGAGCAAGTATATATAGGATACGCAGTATATACAGCATACTTGCCTACCCTCCCGATTTGGTCGGAAGCCTCCCGAAAATCGGGTGCCGCCCCCGACCTCCCGAGAAAGCAAGCAATCCTCCCAGCTGTCGCCCACCCCTCCTATCCCCCCACAATAACCCTTGCAACCCCCGCAGCGGTGGGGCCGGTGACGCGATTCACGTCATTTTGGCCCCGCCCCCTGCTTCACAATGCCTATATTATCAATATTGTGAAGCGGGGGTGGGGCCAAACTGACGCGATTGTGTGGCCCTGCCCCCACCACGCCCACAAGTGCCTTTCACCCACCTGGCCACTCCCCCTTGTCCCGGCCACGCCCCCCGTCCTGCCGATCTGGCTGCACCCTCCCGGAAGGAGCAGCCAGAAAGTCGGCAGGTATGATATACAGGCCAATATGCCAGATAATGTAGCAGGGTGGCGCTGTGGTACTCATACACAGTAACAAGGTGGCACCATGCATGTGCAGAAGACCAAACCGCAGCCATCTTGGTTAGGTAGAATGCTTCAACTAATGAGCATTCATGGAGACAGCGCAGTATCGCACGTCATATTTCAACATCTATTCGTATCGCTGTGCATGTGGTGACCACAATGAAGCAAGGACTGGAGTTAGGTCACAGGGACAGCCCAGGAGAGGGCTGGACGCATGGTAGCAAGGATCATCCACAAGGAAGAGGCAGAGTGATGAGATGTGGATGCAAATGGGTGGAGAAGACCGTGTACTTTGCTATATACTTCCTGCACCTGCCAGACACGAGAAGAGATTGAGCTTAGTCCTTGAATAGAAGTGTGAAAAGCGTGGGTCAGGTGGGAGATAGGAGTATGTTATTAGCCAGAAAGATGAACACTGTCATGCCTGAGAGTTGGAGTTGGTCGGAACAGGCGTGGGAGGCTGAAGTGTAGACTTGGGAGGTGTGGATGAAGATGAGAGGCTTGAGCCAATACTTACGTATGATATTAGTTAGGGAGTTAGGGAAACTGTAGAGGATGATGGGCATGAAGGCGAGGACAGGAATTAAATATCTTTATTGAATAGCAAGTTGGGAATGAGAACTGGAGATAATGATACTGTATAGATGAGCACTATCGGGTTGGGACCGATGATGCTGGATTGTTGAGTAGGACCGGAATAACTGGTGAACTGATGAGCTGGATTGGTTTGAGACCAATACTGATGAAATGGAGTCCTGAATCGGTTGGAGATCGATGAAGATGTTTTGAAGTTTAGAATCGGTTTGAGACCGATGATGATGAGTTAAGATCCAGGAGTGGTTTGATACCGATGATGATGAATTGGATTTCTGAATCGGTTTTGAACCGATGATGAATAAATCAGATGGAACCGATGTTTGGAGATGACAGATGCAATTGATGATTGGAGATATTGAATGAGACCAATGATTGAAGTTATTGGATGTTACCGATGATTGAAGGTATTAGATGAGACCGATGATTGAAGGTATCAGATGGTACTGATGATTGGAGATATCGGATTAGACCGATGATTGGAGGAATCGGCTGGAACCGATGGAGGCAGTTAAGAACAAGTCTCAGTGTTAAAACCTGAGAAAAATGCAAGATGGTATTGGACACTTGTTTATCAGACTTTGGAGCTGCATATAATGATTCAGCAGTGCACGCAAGTGTGAGTGTGCAGAATGGGTCCTGCGTAGTTGCACGCAGCCCCTTTGATGTCTCTGCCTGATTGACAGGCACAGGCAGAGACTCATTTAAGGGGCGTGCGAGGTTGGCTGGCGTTCCCGGAAACGGGGGCGTGTCCACACCTTTTTCCAGGAGTAGCAAGGCCAGGGAATTACTCAGCTGGCTAGTGGCCAGGCACAGTCCACCATCGCGTTCATCGACCACCAATGGTCGCGATGGTGATCCCACCCTGCGACCTTGCCCGCAGTGCTGGAATCGTATATGCAGCAGGGGGTGTCATACACCTCCTGCTGTATTTGCATATTAGCAAGGATGGAATTGCAAAGCTGCCTGCATGCAGCTTTGCAATTCCGTCTGATGCTGAATCACCCCTTGGGACCGTTCAGATACCGAGGGGTCTATTTACTAAGCAGTGTTAGGAGACAGAGTGAAAAGTGATAAGGTGCCAGTCAATCAGCTCCCAACTGTCAAACACAGCCTGTGAGATGGCAGTTGGGAGCTGATTGGCTGGCACCTTATCACTTTTCACACTGTCTCCTAACACTGCTTAGTAAATAGACCCCAGAACCTTCTATGCTAAGCCCTCTGTGACAGCCCCTATGTACCTGGTAGCTCAGCACAAAGCTGTAACTTCAGCAAGAAGCAACTTTGTATTTGCAATGTGGGCCAGTCAGGAAATGGAATTTATAGGGGTGGAAGCCTAGGAATTGGATGCTGCAATCAGCTGGTCTAGGAGCAGGACTCTGAGTGGACGAAGAGCGTTAGGTAACAGAGTCCAAAATGGCTGCGCCCATACTGTGGTCTTGGAGAGAACTCAGGCTTGCAGCTTGTGCACAGAGTAGACACGCTGTGAGCAAGGGACTGCAGAGAGCCATCTTCATGCTTCAGTGACAGGACACTGAGCGGACGGGGCAGGAGCAGCGCAGGCAGATCTCAGCACCAGCCAGGAGCCATGTGCAGTGTGAGTGGACCTTTGTGCTATCCTGGACAGGCACCGAAGAGGTACTGTAGGAAAGAGGTTTTAAGTGTTCGGAGCGTGTAATGTTTGTTTGCAATGTCATTTTCAAATACATGCAGTAATATGGCCAGACCCGTAAGTCTCACCACTGGCAAAAGCGCTACACATTACCCCGGTATCTTCACAAAATCCCTCAAGATCTAGAAAATATTCTTGTGAGGAGAGAAATTTGTAAACTGGGCTGGAGATTTCTGTAGGCCCCAGACTGTGATGTTATTGCATTAGATATGCTTAATGTGTGTAGACACTCCCTCACTTATATGTGAAAGCCTGAATCTTCAGTGACGGCCCCTAGGACCATGGGGAATGCTGGCAAGTGGATGTAGTCTGGGCTACAGTATATCTATAGTTTGCAAATGGCTGAATAAAGAAGCACAGCAGTGATAACCCATGCATCAGTGTCCTTATGAATGCTGTGATAGAAGCACTGGAGAAGTCTGGGATGGCATATATGTGTGTCCCCTTTCATATGTGTTTTAAAAAACCCCAGGAAAGTCTGTTATGCCAAACAGACCAGAAGTGTCGGCTTTTGGAAAAAGCCGGATAATGGGTCCTGGGGGTGTGGATGTGAGAAGAGAGGGAGGGCTCCATCCACAGGCCATTCCAGGTGTTGAGCCTTTCAGTCTGAGAGCAGGCTGATTAGTAGTTGCACCTGCAAGTGGTTCATATAGCTGTGTTAAGGTTTTGGTTGAGTGTCTCACATACAGGAGAACAGACACTGAGGTTTGTTCAGAGACACTGTGATATTTGAAAGTGCTGTGTTTGTGGTAAGGCAATAGGCCCTGCCACTTGTAGAGAGGGAATAACCTGTCTAGGTAGTAACCAGACGGGCTAGGATTTATTTTTATGTTTTGTTTATTTTGTTGTTTATGTTGCACAATAAAACTGGTTCCGAAAACCCTGGACTGATGTGCTGTTTCCTGGCTGCTGTGTGTAAGGAGGTGTCCATCTACCCCAGGAGAGGGACCCCCTACCCCGACTATATCACAATGCATATACAAGCATACAAACAAAATACAGACCTTCTTACATTTCAGGCCAGAACTACAGCATATTATTTCCTTGGTGGTTCAAATTAGGTGTAATTTACTAAATAAAGAGGCATATGCAAAAATAGCAGATTTTCACCCAAATGCTGAGCAGTGCGTACCGCAACATGTACTGTATGCCATGATCTCCTGCCTGTTAGAGGTTGGGGGCAGTTTATCGTCAGCAGGATCTGTGGATGATAAAAAGGGAAACATCTGTGCACTAATTAAATATTCCATTATTAACCACTACATATATCATTATGGTGGATGTTTTTACATTTAGTTTATTTTTTTTATTATTTATTGACACTATCCTTTGGATTGTGTAATCATCAATTATAGGCTTATGCAGAATAGCAACAATCGTACACAACTACTTTATGATGCACAAGGCATCAAGTCTGTTCCCACGCCCAGAATATATGGGAACGTCTATGGTTTACAGTACTTGCACACATTTGTCGTATATATGTCTCCTACAGAGTCCCATCAGTGCCTGCATTGAAGACAGTTAGATTTCTCCCTGACTTGTATCTATAAACTATTACAGATTTTTTTTTAAATTTTAACGCAAAAAAGGTGAAAACATAAATTTTTTTCTTTTAATTCAAACACCAACATTCTCTGGAGTTCCACCTACACAGTCGTTTGGCTTGACCACTGCCTCATCTATAGCCTATAGTCTTAGGGACAATATTAGCACGATTTGTTGTTTCCAGGCAAATTGGAACGTCATATCGTGCAGTGTGTATGCACAATTGCGCGCTTCCGTGGGTCGTATGGGATATCTTTTGGTCGTCCGTGCTGCGCGGTACCTGATCACGATAATGCAAGTATGGCGTCTCTCCCCTACACCATCCAACTTGACTGTGCCACAACCCCCACATCACTGATCTGGGGTCAACCATAAAGTCGGAAAATATGCTAATTTTTGTTTCTCCCCATCCGGAGAAGGCTGGAGGGGGGATGCAGCTGACCATTAATGGAGGGGCTGGATGCTTCTCCTCATTAGGTTCTCCTCATAGACCCTCAGTTCATGACTTTGTGCTCCTCACTGCTGTCGCCGCCCCCTCCCCACCCAGACCCGTTCTGCACATGGCAGCACTGGTCTGGCGCCTGCGCAGATTCCCAAACAGCGTGCACTGTTGAATCAGGCCCAGAGCGCGGTAGGCTAAATGCCAGAATCTACTGTACATGCATGGGTCTCCAGGAAAATGGAGCCCGTGCCTTATTCCTGGAGATCTCTTTTCTGTGCGCGAGTCACAGGAAAATGGGCACCACCATTTTCCCTGTGATTTTAACTGGGCAGCACTATGAAGACTGCAGAAAGGTAAGTATAAACAAATAAGGGTGCAGACACTTCACCTGTTATAAATATGTCCCTGGCCACTAATCACTTTGGCTATTCAATCAGCGACCGGTCCTCCCCCTCCCTCCTAAAAAAAATTTGGTAATGCCGGTGGCGGGTGTCATGCAGGACCCTAGTATCTACTAGGCTCTAGGCACCCACCTACACCGCTTTGTGGCTTACAAATTGGCCTTGTCTTTGCAATCTGTTTTCATTATGTCATTTTTTTTTAAAGTTCAAAGTTTAACATATAATAACAACATATTTCACAAGATAAATGTCATGCTTGAAATGTGTGACATTCTTCTCCTCACTAGCCTGAGGCTCACAGGACTTCGGCATTTTTCATTCATCTAATAATATCACTGTAACGTAGGACTTCTAAGGCAAACTATGTATACCGTATATAGGGTCTGATTCAGAGCCACTCGTTAGATGTGTTTGCTCGCACAATGTGTATGCAAATTGCGTAGGCACTGTGCAATCGCACAGCAATGCATTAGCACGCCCAGGATTTCTTAGAGAGCGATCACATAGTGTATGCAGACACCCATCAGCCTGTTTTAAGACGCCCACTTGTGCACGTCATTCCAGGAAGTGTATGCAACCATCGGTACATCGGATGCTATCACAGCGCTTGAGGTTGACCATACCCTGCCGCAAGCACTGCAAGCACTTCAGTGTAGAAACAAGTCAGGTGACGTGTACTATGATGCTGTCTTATAATTATGCACACCTCTAACACGCCGTTGAGATGCTCAGGCCCCTTTCAGACATAAGACCCGGGAAATTTACTGCTCAGACCCGGGAATTTCTCCTGTGCAAAGTCCCGGGTATTTGGTCGAGACCCCCCTTACACACTACAGTGTCTAACCGGGAAATTCCCAGGTAGACCCCTTTCAGACATAAGACAGGTTTTTCAGATTACCTGCCTCTCCTCTGCCGTCTGCCCCATCTAGCCTATCCCCTCTCCGGCTGCCGCTGATGATGTCAGCAAAATGAAGCAGGCAGCCAGCAAATCTCAATGCAGCCATTTTTTAACATTTTATTTTATTATTAAATTATTTGTTTTATTACCTATTTACCCTTGTGGTCCAGCTGGAGTGCGGGCGGTCCGCTGTGGTAGAAACCCGTCGGCGGTCTCCAGCGCCGGCAGGTGTCCCCGGCATCCAGCTGGGGTCCTCTGTGTCTGAGGACCTGGTCAAGGTCGCTCACTCGATCTACAGCAACACAGCCACCGATGCGGGGGGTTGTGAGCGGCAGCGCTGAGCGTCCTATAGGACGCTCTGCGCTGCCCACTCAATGTAAAAGATGCTTGGTGCAGCCCGGGAGTAAATTCCCGGGTAGCACCATTCAGATATGAGCAGGGTAATTTCCCGGGACTTAACTCCCGGGAAATTCCCTGGTCAATTGGAGGGTCGGCTACGAATAGGTACCTTTCAGACATACACGAGATTCCGGGAATCTCAGTATGTCTGAATGGGGTATTAGTGTATTAATCAGATGACTCCTGCTCATTTTAAATAAGTTAAAACAAAATGCTGAGACTACTAGTGTTCTTCAATACTTACCTCTCGGGAGTCCAGTGTTGGCAGTGCACCATTCCACAAATCACCGGGAAAATAGCGTTTTCCCTGCACAGTAGAAAATCTCTGTGAAAATGGCCACCACGACATTTTCCCGGAGACCTTTATTGCGGCAAAAAGAAATGATAGATTCAGGGCCATAGCTAGGTATTTGAAGGCCCCATGGCAAAAGTTTGTAAGGGCCCTTATGTACCACCCAATGGGGAAAAATGTATATAACACTTGTAACTTTGCAAAGAAAATGGGACCCCCTCAGCTCTGGGCCCCATAGCAGCCACACCCCTTGCACCTATGATTGTTACGCCCATGGATAGATCGCTCAGATGTATCATTAAACACATGGACAAACAGGGGAAAGGAGCCCATCCTTGAAGTGATCGCTAAAGCCGGACACGCTACTGCACACGCAGCGTCTGCTGACCACACACGTGTGTGCGCCCATTACCGAGGAGGGATCCTACAGATCCCCCTCCAGGTAAATGTTGCGGAAAGTAGCCTAGATGGCGTTAGCTGCCAGGGCCAAGCTTGGCAAATTCGGCAATAAAGCAGCCCCTATAGAAACCTACGGGGACTGATTTTGCGGTTGAAAATGCTGAACTGAAGACACATAACAGGGAAACTTAATATTTGAGGGTAACCCTGAAAACTGTTTTTCCGGGAGATATCCAGCAAATAATAATTGATAATAGGCCCCTTAGTGACGTTACACATATTTTGCAAAGTGGGGTTTTGCTTTCAAGTACAGTTATAAAACTAATTGGCACTTTACCTTGGTACGAGTGATTCCCCTGGTCTAGTGTGTGTGTAGGAGCATTGAAGTCGCCTTAGGCAGCTGCCTCACAAAGATTTTATGTTGATTGAAACCACTCACCTCACTTTCCATATAGTGTGTATACATTAGTATACAAATGCTTTGTCTTCTGCAGGCTGTACACCCTCCAGCATCTAGTGAACTAGCTTTAGCTCAAATACAACTGTTTAATGTACATAAACATCAAACACACATTTTTTAACCCAGTGCTGTTCAGCAGCCACTGAGCTGATACCTATATTTATCCCTATAATGTCACCTACCACATAATTATCAGCAAGTTCTACCACTGGCCTGAGTGATACCGTGTGTAGGAAATGGTCCTTTTATTAGAAGGAAACGCGTCTAGAAGTCGGTATGAGCTGAAAAGCTACATTTTTTTTTTAATTAACCCAAGACAGCATTATTGACTGGGCCAGTCCTAACTTACTAATACTTGGGTTAAATTGTATCTACAAGGTACAACACATACTTATTATACAGGCAGGCATTCCTGTTTTTATCATATGTAGATTTTCTGATTGCATGCAAACCTGCAGGTGTGTCTGCTTGGGGTGCGGCCGCGTCAGGAGTACATTGCTACATTGCTGTGTGTGCCTCCTGCTCATACAGATGTAGCAGGTAAATAGGCCACACAGGGATATCACCTGGAGATCTGTCACACTTCCAGAGTGTAAGGAGTCGGGAACCCAGTGTTCTGAGCAGGCCAACTGGCCACCAAACCGTCTTCTCAGGTAATATTGGTAAGTATTGGCTGCTTTAAGAAGAAGTTTGCTAATTATATTCTGAACTTTTTGCAAGATATCGCCTTAACATTGCTGACCTTACACAATATATTGTGATGTGTGAGGTGTGTGACGCAAGCACATCATGGCGCTTGTTATCGAAAATAAATGTGTCCCATTTATTTTATATTTAAATCTATCTGTCTATCTATCTAGTGCAGAATAAATATATGTGCATCATGTAGTACAGATGTGTCCTCACTTAACTATATTTTTTTCTGTATATACAGTACACATGGCTTTTTTTGTGATACCTTATTACGAGGTTTGCAGCCTATCACAGACTTGTGACCCTGTATCACCTGCACCTAATCTCACTTCTCCAATCAGTTTATATCCAGCCAGAAGGATACTGTAGTTTAGTGAGGACACAACTATACTGTACTCTACATTGGGGAAGATCTTTTAAGGTGCCATCCACTAGAAGACATGGAAACGACTGCACGATTACGACATTGTAATCGTGCAGTCGTTTGTCAGTCTGTGATGAGCCTGCACTGACTGAGCAGTCATTCAGTGTAGGAACATCAATCATCTGCAAACATGCTGAACTTGACATTATCGTCAGGTTGTCCAGTATGTTTGCCCGATGATAGATGTCTAAACGACCAGCGGGAGCACGCATCGCTGGTCGTTTTAGACATTTTTGCAAACGATTTATGAACGATTGAACGATAACGATATCGTTCAATTAAATCATCTAGTGGATGGGCACCTTTATACTTTATAGATAGATTCAATTAACTAGACTGACAAACCAATGAATTAGACCACTTACCAAAGCTTGGTACACACTAGATGATATATTGGACGATTTGTAATTTCGGGGCGAATCAGAATGACAAATCGTCCACATCATCCAGTGTGTACGCACTATTGCGTTCGTCGTATCTTCAGATCGACCTGCGGTATAAGCCAATCTGAGGATCTGACAGGCGACACCATGATTGTGGATGCGGCGGAGGAACGATATGACAGGCGGTTGTACACCAGATCGTGCAGTGTGTAAGGACCGCCCGATATATCTGCCGTCATTGTCTGCACACATCGTCTAGTGTGTACCCAGCTTAAGAGGCGTAACTCACAGTGGCAATACAATAATTTGGGTCTGGGGCAACCAGGTGCCATAGGTGCTAATACTGCTGCCTCACAGCCCTGGGGTCACATGTTCCATTTCAACGAGGGCCCAATCTGTGTAGAGTTTGCATAGGTTTCCTCCCACAGTGTAAAACTTACTGATCGTTTAATTGTCTGCTGACTAAAATGGACCCTTGTGCATTTGTGTGTTCAGGGATTTAGGGGTCTTATGTACTAAGCCTTAGAGGGAGATAAAGTGACAGGAGCTGATTGGTTGGTACTTTATCCCCATCCACTTTATCTCTCTCCAAGGCTTAGCACATAGACCCGTATGACTGTGAACTCTAATTCGGTCATTAATGATGTGAATGATAAATATTCTTTGCATGGCGCTGCATAATATAGTGACCCCTGGTATAAACAAACAACAATAAATCATCTCCCAGTAAAGTCCACCTGGCCGTCTCGCCATCCGTGCATGCATGGACCATTTTCTGCCAAAGGCCACAATCATACTTGAAAGCTTGAGAGGGCATAGATATCTCCACGCCAATATGCACTGCTTAGTAACCTGCAGCTGTAATAAATGTACTTGCACTGCAAGCTGTGACAGGACCACCAGGGGTGTATTCGCTGACGGCAAGGGTTGGGAACCAGCGGGTGGTCCCCTGTCACACCGCAACACCTGAATGATGCATATTGCAAAAGACCTAATCAGAGCTGATAGTGTGAAAGGCAGCGTGCATGTGTCTAGCAACAGAAAATCCATTTACGCTCTTATCAGGAGTCTTTTGTCACATCACTGACTGATGAGATGGGCTCTCCATTAGCGCTGTGTTATCATGGCAACTGTAACTGTAGCAACAGACACACAAAAAAGCAATACATTTGTCTATAAAATACTCAGAAAATTACACAGGAACTTTCCAATTATTGTAAGATATTTGTAGGAGCTTATATTAGTATTATACATGTCTGAATATTGATTCTCTGTACAAGCCTAAAGGTGGGTACACACCTAGCAGGTATATCTGTAGATGATGGTCGATTATACACACTGAACGACCATCATCTTCCAGGCAGCCGCGGGTCCCGCTGGCCAGGGGGCGGGTAGGGGGCGACTGACCCTGCATGTGAACGGGCGGTTGGTAGACCGCCCATACACACAGCACGATGGACAGATATATCTGTCCATCGGCTGTGCAGCACAGCCGACGCAATATGTCTGTGAACAACGTCGTTCATAGACATATCTCTGGTGCACACGGACACTGACGGGCACCAGATATATTATCCGATCAATTGATCGGCCAATGTATCTGTCAGTGTGTACCCAGCTTAAGGGGACTATTTACTAAGCCTTGGAAGGAAATAAAGTGAAAGGAGATAAAGTACCAGCCAATCAGCTCCTAACTGCCATGCCAGAGGCTGTGTTTGAAAAATGACAATTATCTCCATCCAAGGCTTAGTAAATAGACCCCTAAAAACATTTATCTCTATCATCTCACCATCTCACGCCTTCATCCTACGCTATTTCAACATAAATTCAGTCCATACTTGCTACTCTATCGAAATGTCTGGGAGAATATGGAATTCCGGGGAATTCTCTCAAACTCCTGATGAAGCATGGCACCATACCAGATCCTGCCCTCTTGCCTAGTGAAGTGGGCAGCCGCTTGATTTGCTGTGAATTGCGTCAACATGGTCCTACCCCCCAGCTGCATGATGACGCGATTGCGCTTATAGCTTACTTGTTGGAGAGGTCACATGACATCAGCTGGAGGCAGAGCATAGTAATAGCTTGATCAGGTGAAAGTTTTGAGTAAATTAGTGATGGGCATCAATGGCTCGACCAGTGTCGTGCATGTGCAGACTGTGGCCATCGGTTTCCGTCAATATTTTCTCAACATTGGGCACCGCCATTGATGGCAAAAACATTTGCCATCAGCCATAGACAATGAATGGTTGCAAAACCATTGATGTTCGATGACTATCCCTAGAGTAAATTTATGTTAGGACTGGCAAGGAAGGTAAGTCTTTGATTCGAGTTGGTTAATAATCTGTACTGCAATATAAAGTATAAAACTAGTACAACTAGGTCCCAACCCATGACCTTTTCATCTCTAACTACCTGAATATCCTAGCCATTACTGAAACCTGGATTTCCCACTTTGACACCACTTCTCCTGCTGCTCACTCCTCTGGAGGCCTCACATTCTCTCACGGGGGTTGCCATGGTGGTGGTGTTGGGGTTCTTCTATCCCCCAGCTACTCCTACCAACTAATACCCTCAAAACCATCCCTTACATTTTCTACATTTGAGGTTCATGCCATATGCCTCTTCCAACCAGTACACCTGCGAGTAGCTGTCATTTACCGTCACCCTGGCCCTCCTTCCAAAGTCCTAGACAACTTTGCTGCATGGCTCCCACACTTTGTCTCCTTAGATCTTCCCTTTATTATCTTAGGTGATGTCAATATCCCTACAGAATCCTCTGCCTCTAAACTTCTTAACCTTACATCTTCATTTGGTCTCTCCCAATGGACCTCCTCACCCATGCGGGTGGCCACTCTCTTGATCTGATTTTCACTAACCGTTGTGATATTACTGATTACTCCAACTCCCCATTCCCCCTCTCTGACAATCACCTTCTCTCTTTTAACCTATCACTCTCTCCTCTGCCTCCAAAGGCTACCATTACTAAGCGTAACATTAATGATATTGACTCAGTTTCCTTATCCTCCCTACTTGACTCTCTTCTCTCCCCTATTCTCTCTCTCTCTCTCCTGTCCTGAACAAGCTGCTTCCCTATACAATGCCTCCCTTACTTCTGCACGGGACTCTGTTGCTCCGGCGATCACTACTCGCCCTCGCAGATCCACACCATAACCCTGGCATACCAAATGCACCAGATACCTGCAAAAGTGTTCACGAAACGCCGAGCGACAGTGGAGGAAATCTCGTTCGAAGGCTGACTCTCTCCATTTTAAATTTATTTTCTCATCCTACAGTGCTGCCTTTTCCCTCTCTAAACAGTCATATTTCAAGAATCTCAACTCGTCCCAGCCCTCTAACCCCCGCCACTTTTAACACCCACCTCTATCCATTCCCTTCTCACCCCCCTCCACACACCTACCACTCTGACCGCTCCTTCTCTGTCTCCTCTTCCCATCCGTTTCCACTAACTGTAGGTGTTCCCCAAGGTTCTGTTCTTGGACCATTCCTATTTTTCCTCTATACATCTTCTTTAGGTGAACTCATCAGCTTTTTGCCTCCAATATCATCTCTAAGCTGATGATACTCAGATCTACCTTTCCTCCCCTGACCTCTCCCACTCTCTCCTCACCTGTATCTCCAACTGTCTCTCTGCTATCTCTTCCTGGATGTCCCAGAGCTTTTTTTAAACTTAATATGTCTAAGACTAAGCTGTCACGGCCAGGGTTTCTCGGCCTGGTGGTTGGAGGGTATTACCTGTGAGGTCACTATGGCGGGGGGTGTCTGGCAGTGATGCTGGTGTTTGGCGAGGGGCTTTGGCTGCACGTGGTTCTGTGTGGGCACATTGTCATTCAGGGCTGATAAGGCCTGGCGGTGTTTCCATTCCGTTTGGCATGGGCGCCGCCATCTTGCCTTCTGACCATGTGATTCAACTGCCCAATCCTGGTGAGTCATGTGTTCCCTCCAGCCAGTCATAGCGCGGCACGGGGTATTTATGAAGGTCCAGAGCCTTCCTTCATTGCCAGAGCAACGTGTATCTCAGCCTAGCTGAGAGGGAGTTCTCTGTGCTCACCTCTTGTTACCTGTGTATACGCTACCTGCCAGCCTACTTGTCAACTCCAAAAACCTGCTGGACTACCCTGCATCCTCCACTGCCCTTTCCCCTGCCTGAATGCCTGAGCCTGCTGACATCCTGCACCCTGCCTCCATTTCACTCCCAGCTGGACTCATCACCACTGCCTGTATTTATTTCAGCTCACTAACTTGCATACTGGACTGTTCTTATCTGCCGCTTTCTGGACATTCTTCCATTATCCTCACTACAGTAATCAAGTGCACTTTAGTGCTAAACCTGGACTTTTTGCTTTTGCCATTCCCATGTCTTCTAAGCCACTCATTAACAATTCTACCTTTTTATTTAAATCTGCTTCTGTGTTTGCTCCTGACACCACCCCGTGCCCACAACTAAACCAGAACATTACAGTTTGCACTGGCCACATGGATCCGGCCACGGAACAGGAGTCTGGAGTGGATTTATTCCGGTGCATTTCTGGTCGTCTAGAAAACCTGGAAACTATGCAGCATCAAATTGCTCAATTTCTGCAAGCGATGTCTAAGCGACAGGATAAATTGCAAACTTCCTTATCCACCCCTGGAGTACCAGCAACTACATCCGCTTCAGCGTCTGGGAATACAGGAGGTAGGTCACCTCCCCGCTTACATCTCCCTAAACTCTGTCGCGGATTCCTAAATCAGTGTGATATACACTTCACTTTACAGCCTGATAACTTTTTAACTGCAAGAGCCAAAGTGGCTTACATCGTCTCTCTGCTATCCGGCCTGGCCTTGGATTGGGCTTCACCACTCTGGGAGCGTTCAGATCCGCTGCTGGATAACTACGCAGGCTTTGTGTCATCATTTAGGAGGATTTTTGATGAACCTGGGCGTACTGTATCAGCATTGTCTAGCATCATGACACTGAGAAGGAATCCTTCCTGTCAGCCAATATGCCGTGCAGTTTCAAATCTTGGCATCAGAGCTCAGATGGAATGAGGAAGCCCTCACCTCAGCCTTTTGGCATGGCCTGTCAGATCGACTAAAGGATGACCTAGTCACCCGTGAGCTTCCTACTAACCTAAACGACATGATTGCACTTTGTAATAAAATTGACCTGCGCTTTAGAGAACGTCAGGCTGAAAAGCACAGAAATGAACGGCAAAGGTCATTTACCCCTTCCTTTCCTACCCATCCTATTCCTTCCCCTACAGATGAAGAGCCAATGCAGATGAGTCATACCCACTTCTCCAAAGAAGAACGTCAGAGAAGATTACAGAAAAGCCTCTGTCTGTACTGCGGAGAATCAGGTCTCCTGGTGGTCTCTTGCCCCCGTAAACCGGGAAATGCCAAATCCTAACTGACCCTGGGGACATCAAGTTAGGAGTTATGAGCCTGTCCCCAAATACTAAAGATTTCAAAATTACCTTAGCTTTGGATCTCAAACTTATACCTGTCTTTCCTACTGCTCTACTTGACTCTGGAGCAGCCCGAAATTTCATGACTTCCAGTTTAATCGACAAACTACAGATTCCTTGTACATCTCTCAATCACACAATTTCCCTGACCTCTGTAGATGGACGTCCTCTAACTAATGGAATAGTCACCAAAGAGACTCAACCAGTACTAGTCCGAATTGGGGCACTTCATTCTGAGTCTTTAACGTTCTTAGTGATAACAGAGGATTCTCAAGAAATCATCCTAGGTCTACCCTGGTTACACTAGCATAATTCCAGGATAGACTGGTGTTCCATGCAGATTCTTTTGTGGGGTACAGACTGTCAGAAATCCTGTCTTCCCAAGATACGACCTGTAAGAAAGACAGCTCCATTAATATCCTCAGCCATTCCTAAGGAATACCAGATGTTCGCTGATGTGTTTTATGAGCAACAAGCAAATATCTTACCTCCTCATACAGAATGGGATTGTCCAATCGATCTAATACCTGACAAGATACCTCTTTGTGGTCGTACCTATCCGTTATCCTTGCCTGAGACTCAAGCCATGTCCGAATACATCCGGGACAACCTGGCGAAGGGGTTTATTCATCCTTCCACCTCACCTGCTGGAGCTGGGTTCTTTTTCATTGGCAAGAAGGACGGTGGCCTGAGACCTTGTATAGATTACTGGGGTCTTAATGACATAACAGTAAAGAATCAATACCTTCTTCCCCTGATTACAGAGTTGTTCGATGAGGTAAAGGGCTCCATCATATTTTCAAAGCTAGATCTAAGAGGGGCTTATAATCTCATCCATATTCGTGCTGGCGATGAATGGATGACCGCCTTTAATACCAGGGATGGACATTTCGAATACTTGATGATGCCCTTTGGATTATGCAACGCCCCTGCTGTTTTTCAGAGTTTTGTTAATGAGATTTTTCGGGACCTGTTATACGTCTCTGTTGTTGTCTACCTGGACGATATACTAATTTTTTCATCTTCTGTAGTTAAACATCAAGAACATGTGAAGGAAGTTTTAACTTATCTGAGAAAGAACCACCTTTACTGCAAGTTGGAGAAATGTGTCTTCAGTGTACCCAGTGTGCCTTTCCTTGGCTATGTCATCTCTGGTTCCAGTCTGGAAATGGATCCCAAGAAGGTACAGGCGATTTTGGATTGGACCCGACCTCAGACTTTGAAAGCCATCCAGAGATTGCTGGGGTTCGCCAACTACTATAGACGCTTCATCAAGGGATTCTTGTCATTACTGGCTCCCATTACAGCCCTGACCCATAAAGGTGCCAATCCTGCCCTATGGTCACCTGAGGTAGTGTTTGCTTTCCAGCTCCTAAAACAAGCCTTTATTTCTGCTCCAGTATTTCGACAGCCAGATCTGGATAGGCCTTTGTTATTGGAAGTGGATGCGTCATCAGAAGCTGTGGGAGCAGTCCTATCCCCAGCTTTATGAGGACAATCGAGTTCATCCCTGTGGGTTTTTCTCCAAGAAATTCTCGCCTGCCAAAAGAAATTACGCCATGGGCAAACAAGAACTCCTGGCAGTGAAGTTGGCATTAAAAGAATGGAGATACCTGCTGGAAGGAGCAAAGTTTGCCTTCACTGTGTTTACTGACCATAGAAACCTCCTTTTTCTCAAGAATCTTCAATGTGTAAGTCCTCGTCTGGTCCGATGGGCAACATTTTTTGCCAGGTTCCAGTTCACCCTGACCTTCCGGTCTGGGTCACTTAATCAAAAGGCAGATGCCCTATCTAGATCTCTCCTCTGTGACAACAAATTAGAGAATCAACACAATACCCCTGTCTTGGAGTCAAGAGTGTTCGCCACCTTACAGGTCCAGCCTCCTACTGGGAAATCTTTCGTGGCCCCGGAGTTAAGGAAGCAGCGCCTCACTTGGGCACATTCCTCTCGCTTTGCAGGGCACTCAGGCACCCGGAAGACCTTGGAGTTTTTAAAAAGAAACTATTGGTGGCCATCCATGAATGTGGACGTATTGGAATTAATTTCTTCATGCTCCTCTTGTGCCCAGCATAAATCTTCTCGACAGGCTCCGGCTGGTGAATTGTTGCCACTACCCACTCCATCACGTCCATGGACGCATCTCTCCACGGACTTTGTCACAGATCTGCCAAACTCTCAAGGGTTCACTACTATCTGGGTCATAGTGGACCGATTCTCAAAGATGGTCCATTTCATACCCCTAAAGAAACTGCCTACTGCTCCTGACTTGGCTCACATATTCGTTCAACACATATTCCGTCTCCATGGTCTTCCTGTTGAGATAGTCTCTGACCATGATGTTCAGTTTACTGCAAGGTTTTGGAAGGCCTTATGTTCTGTACTTCAGGTGAAACTAAATTTTTCCACGGCTTACCACCCGCAAAGCAATGGCTCCACTGAGAGGGGTTAATCAAGACCTAGAGACCTTCCTGAGGATTTTTATGACATTGTCTCAAGATAATTGGGCTGTATTGCTGCCATGGGCCGAGTTCGCACATAATGCCTCCTACCACTCTTCAACAAATCAAACTCCATTTCAGATCATTTATGGTCTTCACCCCCGCGTTCCTGAATTTCAAAGTCTGCCTGTCTTTGATGTCCCAGCCGTACAAGACACGGTGCAGGATTTTGCTGCCATCTGGACTCAAGTGCGTGCTGACTTGGTGAAGGCGTCCTCCCATTATAAAATCCAGGCCAATAAAAAGCGTAGGAAGGTACCACGCATGCAAGTTGGAGACCAAGTCTGGTTGTCCACCCGGAACCTTCGTCTTCGAGTCCCATCTATGAAATTTTCCCCACGCTTCATCGGTCCCTTCACCATCATAGAAGTCATTAACCCTGTGGCTTATCGCCTACAGTTGCCCCCATACCTGAAAATCCACAACTCCTTTCACATTGCCTTACTCAAACCCCTGGTGCTGAACAAGTTCCACAGAGTTCTGCCTGCTTCTCCCCAAGTCCAGACGGAAAGAGGAGTTGAGTTTGAGGTCTCCCAGGTCCTGGATTCCCATCTTCGCAGAGGTCGTTTGCAATATCTGCTGGATTGGAGGGGTTATGGTTCGGAGGAGCGCTGTTGGACTGATGCCCGAGATGTCCATGCTCCTGCACTCATCAGGAAGTTCCATTCTGCCCAACCCGGAGAAGCCTGGTGAGTGTCCTGAGGCCACCCAAAAAGGGGGGGGTACTGTCACGGCCAGGGTTTCTCGGCATGGTGGTCGGCGGGTATTACCTGTGAGGTCACTATGGCGGAGAATGTCTGGCAGTGGCGCTGGTGTTTGGCGAGGGGCTTTGGCTGCACGTGGTTCTGTGCAGTCATTCAGGGCTGATAAGGCCTGGTGGTGTTTCCGTTCCGTTTGGCATGGGCGCCGCCATCTTGCCTTCTGACCATGTGATTCAACTGACCAATCCTGGTGAGTCATGTGTTCCCTCCAGCCAGTCATAGCACAGCACGGGGTATTTAGGAAGGTCCAGAGCCTTCCTTCATTGCCAGTGCAACGTGATCTCAGCCTAGCTGAGAGGGAGTTCTCTGTGCTCACCTCTTGTTACCTGTGTAAACGCTACCTGCCAGCCTGCTTGTCAGCTCCAGGAAACCTGCTGACTACCCTGCATCCTCCACTACCTTTCCCCCTGCCTGAGTGCCTGAGCCTGCTGACACCCTGCACCCTGCCTCCATTTCACTCCCAGCTGGACTCATCACCACTGCCTGTATTTATATCAGCTCACTAACCTGCATACCGGACTGTTCTTATCTGCCACTTTCTGGACATTCTTCCATTATCCTCACTACAGTAATCAAGTGCACTTACTTTAGTGCTAAATCTGGACTTTTTGCTTTTGCCATTCCCATGTCTTCTAAGCCACCCATTAAAAATTCTACCTTTCATTTAAATCTACTTCTGTGTTTGCTCCTGTCACCACCCCGTGCCCACAACTAAACCAGAACATTACACTAAGCTATCTTCCCACCCTCCCGCATAACCTCGCTTTCCACAATTTCATTATTTATTAATGGCACAACTATTTCCTTTAGCACCCAAGTGCGCTGTCTTGGAGTTATCCTTTACCTCTCCCTTTGCTTCAAACCACACATTCAGCACCTATCACAGTCCTGCCACTTCCATCTCAAAAATATTTCCAGGATCAGACCCTTTCTCACCCTGGAAGGCTACTTAGGCCCTCATACTCACTGGTCATCTCCAGATTGGACTATTGTAACCTCCTCTTAACTGGCCTCCCAGACTCCCACCTCTCTACACTCCAATCTGTTCTCAATGCTGCTGCTCGGCTTATCTTCCTCTCCAAATACTCTACATCTGCCTACCCTCTCCTACAAGCCCTACACTGGCTCCCCTTCAGAACCCAATTCAAGGTTCTTACACTCACTTACAAAGCCCTCACCCAATCCTCTCCCATTTACATCTCTGACCTCATCTCACTTCACACTCCTGCCTGCCCACTTTGCTCAAGAAATGCATGTCGCCTCTCATGCCAACTGATTACTTCCTCCCTCTCCCGCCTCCAAGATTTTGTCGGTGCTGCTCCCTACCTCTGGAACTCTCTCCCTCTCCCTATCAGACTCTCCACCTCTCTACAAATCTTCAAACGGGCTCTCAAAACTCACTACTACATCAAAGCCTTTCAGCTCTCATCCTAACCTGCAACTCCATGCTTCTTCCTGTCCAAGCCATCTGTGTCACCCCTGTCTGTCTGCCACTCCCCTTTTAGAATGTGTGTGTTATAACTGCTATTGCAGCAATGTATATAAACTATATCCTTGTCCTGCACTGTTCTGTACAGTAAGTCGCTACTTTTGTATTTGCTCATTTATTTATGTACTTTGTTAGGTGCTGCGGAACCCTTGTGGCACCATATAAATAAAGGATAATAATAGTACAAGGTATCTTGAAGTAGCTTTAAATTCCAGATTGGTAATTAAGTTGTTTCAGAATATATATATATATATATATATATATATATAATTTATTATTTTATTTATTTTCTTGTTATTGAAGTGCACTATGTAGTTTCATACCTCCCAACTGTCTTGCATTCAGCGGGACAGTCCCGTTCTTTTGGGACTGTCCCGCTGTCCCACCCGCGGGCCGCAGCATACAACGCCATCTTTGAAAGGCATTGGCTGCAGGGCCATGCTCCAGATTGCTTTGTATTCTGGAGCTTGGTTAATCTGACCGCATTGCATCCCCCATAGAAATCTATGGGGGTTGCGGCTGCTGTTGGAAATGTTGGGACAGCAGCAGATAGATATTTTCTGCAGTCCATTTAGAATATATTTGGGGATACTTAATATTTGTGGCTAGCACCCGTTTTCGGGGAATATGCCATGAATAATTAATGATAAATAGGCCCCAAAATGAGAGCGTGAGGACATTGAGGTGTGTTGGCCGTGAGAGAAATTTAAGGGAAAGTGATTGCATTTACCATGTACTGTAAAATACAATTACAGATGCGAATATACTGTAACATTAAGGGGCATATTTGCCAAAGTTATTTTGTGCAAAATCCCCTGAAAGCTGGCATTTTAGAGGGACCCCTGCAAAAGAGTAGTAACCCCTTCCATTATTTGGCGCCTTCTCTCCATTCCCACCCGCAAAAGCAGCCCCCATAAGTTTCTATATTGCATTTATTTTTAGAAAGAGATCCCCCCAGCCCCCCCTTATGCATGTACAGTCCGCGCCTACCCAGTTTGCACGCCATGCCCAAACCATGCGCGAGGGCAGGGGTAAATGCAAGGGCTTTGCGAGTTGCGATGGGGGCAAACCTCGGCTTTGTGTCCCGGCGCTAGGCTGAAAAAAAAAAAACATTGCGGGGCTCTGTGCCATCAATGGTGGAGAACTATTGGATCTCCACCACCGATGCCAAAACCATCTAGCATCAGTGGTTAATCATCAATTGTTGGTAATCATCGATGGCCATCCCTACCAGTGATACCACTCAGTACATACAGACCCGTAGTGTGTGTGTCCCAGTTAAAGGGTAATAGATAAATTACTTTCTATTCGATTTCTGAACATTTATTTTTCCATTTAGAGAGTGACAGCTGTGAGGCAGTAGAACACAGGATGGAAAACTGCAATTTTTGTTCTTGAATTCATCTACAGTGCCTGAGGGCAGCCCACATTATACATGCAACTTCAAACTTGTAATCACAATGTCTGCCATTTTTGTGCATACATTATAGATGGCTGCCTTTCATGTTCCTCTGCAAAACAAGACACTGCTATTCTGAGATGCAGAGAAATGTGCCCATCCCTGCAATATATTATATCGGCTCTCAGTACACCGCAGGTAAAAGGTTCTTCGCACAAAAGCTCAGAGCTACAGTAACAGCTGTCATTTGTCATTTTCAGAGGACACTGGCCTGTATGCCGGGTGTTACCTGCACATCATGGAGAAGCTGATTCTGATCCTATCCCTCGCGGTTTACCCGTCATCCCAGAGTCAAGTAGGCCGTATGGGTCATGCTTTCCTCCCATTAGACTCTAATCACATTACCGACGTCAGGAGGGAGCTTCCTGTGGGACACAGAGTGGACGGGTTCTTAGCTGTGTATAAGCCGCTCAGGTAAGGATTGTAGGGAAAACGTACGTTATTGTTGCACGTCACTAGGAAGATCCACCACTTCTAGAGTTGTGAGATAATAAGCCATTTAGAACCAGACACATCAGAGCTGGACCATCCATTGGGAAACTAGGCTCCTACCAAAGGCCCAGTGGGCACAAAAGAGGACCAGATTACTCTGACCCATTTTTAGGTGTGTTTTTTTTTTTTTTACAAGGGAAAACCAGTATCTAGCCTAAGACCTCATGGGGTTTAAATCAGACACTGAGCCACATAATGATTTATATGCTATGTGACTATATGACTGTATCACAGCATACCTTCCCCAACCCCCCCCCCCCTGAACCAGAGCAGGGCAGCTCTGCATCAGCGATACCGGCAACGGGGATACTGGCTGCAGGGTGCATGGGCCGTGGGGCAGTGACGGCGCTGCCCTCCCAGGGTCCTGCACCCTAGGCGACGGCACCGTTCACACATCCCTAATTATGGCCCTGCTCCAAAATGTCCCGATTTGAGTGGGATAGACCAGATTTGAGAGCTCTGTCCTAATGTCACGATCAGGGCTGCGTTTTGGAGGGAAATGTCCATTTACTTCTGGCCTGCTTAGTGATAGGAGGGAGACCAGACACAGATAAGGGGCAGCCTAGTGGTATGGCCCTCCGCTATATGACCCCTCCACTCCAATGTTTGGAGATTATGATCCCAGTTATTTCAGATATACATAGCATCATATTTGTTAAACCTTTGAAACTATGTCATAGAACACTTGTCTGTTGAGCAGGTGGATTTGTATAAGGACAGAGCACTCCGCAGAGGAATAGAACATTGTATTAACATATTACTATATTTATATTATAATTATATAAGACAACTTCACAATCTGTGGAGGCACAAGTATCTACCCAACATGAGCTGAGCACACTACATGTGATCATACAATTCTGTGACACCATTGACAGACGCAGAACACTACATCTAACGTGACATGAACATAACGCAATTCCGTTATACTCTATATGGCATAAGGCAGTACAACACTATATCTACCCTACACAACATGACCACTGTACAGGACCATAATGTATTTCTGTTATACTCTATACGGCATAAGGCAGTACAACACTATATCTACCCTACACAACATGACCACTGTACAGGACCATAATGTATTTCTGTTATACTCTATACGGAATAAGGCAGTACAACACTATATCTACCCTACACAACATGACCACTGTACAGGACCATAATGTATTTCTGTTATACTCTATACGGAATAAGGCAGTACAACACTATATCTACCCTACACAACATGACCACTGTACAGGACCATAATGTATTTCTGTTATACTCTATACAGACATAGGGGGTGATTCAGCACTGGACGGAATCGCAAAGCTGCACGCAAGCATCCTTGCAATTATGTTAATGCAACAGGAAGCATCATGCGTTAATGATTCGATCTGCGTCCACGGATTCAGCATCGGATTATATGCATGATCCCTGGCAAGCTGAGTGATCATGGGGTCCCTCCCCCCCAACGGCAGAAACACACCTCCATTTTGCGAAATGAAGGCCGTAGCCACCCAGGGCCATCTCTTCCATTGGGCTTGTTGGGCAGTTGCCCAAGGGCCCGAAGCTTGTAGGGGCCCGCCAACCTGCCCCCCCCTGCAGCCGCTGCCAGTTGGTAAATTTTTTATAAGCCGGCCGCCGGTGCACTGTATTCTGAACTAACCTCCCTCACCCAATCCCCCACCCTAGGGCGATGAGTGCTCACCTCAGTCCCAGTTTCACTTCATATGCCGGCTTCAGACCATTCAGAGTCTCTCTGCATGTGTGGGAGGTCTGATGGGCATGCAGGAGGGTTTAATTTTATTGACCATTTAAATTTTTTTCCCGTGTGTGGGTGGGTAGGGGCCCCAGTGCATTGCTTTGCCCACGGCCCACATTGCTGTTAAGACAACCCTGTAGCCACCCCCAAACAGCAGCAGACTGTTAGTCTGCTACCACTCTCCATGCGAATATGCAAAACCTTTACTGCACATGCTCTCGGCGCCTGCACAGATTGCTGACCATTGGGAATCTGCATTCAGCAGTGCACTGCTCAGTAAGGCCCATAATACTCTATAGCTATATAGCACAAACTAACTAAAAATGCTCATCGATAATCTGTAACAGATAAATCTAATAGATGTCAGTGGACAATCCAAGAGTATTGGAAAACAGTGATTGTTATGAGGTTCGGAAACAGCAATTTTGGAACTGCTGCTGTATATACTGTATCTTGGATTTTCATATTTCTCTGTAAGTGACCACTAAAAAGTGAAACAAATATCACCAGCCCATTTCCCCTATCATATTCAGCCAGACTTGATGTCTACAGCACAAGAAAAAAAATGACCATGCCCAGATATGGGTTACCGTACAAGGTCCAAATAGGATTGTCGAAGTATAATAACTGTGATCACTCCAGGTCGGGTCATCATAAATCACATAGGGACCTGTCCACATACAAGAAATATTGTTCATAATTAATATTTGCATAGATCTCTGTATATATTTATAATCGAATGGATCCATGACACACGTTAAGCTTAGAGCTCAAATAACTAATATTTCATATTCTTGTCATCTGTGTGAAATTGTAATTGCTGTTGATTTTATTATTATGATTCTATGATTTTTTTTTTTTAAGAATTCATTACTAAACTGTGTTCTGTGGTTGTCATAAAAGCTGCTGTAAATCCCCATTAGAATAGACACTGACTTTAGTGACCTCACAGAGAAGGGGAAGTAATGTTATTTTCTATTAAGGATATAATAAATTAGTTGAGCTTTTCTGCTTCTGTATTTTTCCTTTTTATTTTAAGAAACTTGTTCGCATTCTCATGTGTCATATTATTACATCTTGTTTATAGCTATACTGCAATAATTGTGACATATTTTCATTATTTCGAAATCTGTTTAATAAAGTTCTGTGTTTGTGTTCTTAAAGGATCATGTTGTAGATAGCTTAGTTATTATAGATGCTGTATAACTAAAAATGAAGGAAATTGTTTGGTTTACAACAGCTGATTAAATTAAGTTGTGATGGTATTTTGAGTTAAGGGAGCAACTGAAGGCTTTTGCAAACTGTTAGCCTTGGAAACCAATCTTAGATTCAGCAGTATTGGTGAGTGTGTGGTATAACCGGGGTTTTTTAATCCTTTTTAGACAGACTAAGTGGCTTTGTTGTGATTAACCTTTTGTCGCACAGAGAGCCGTAACTAGACTTTTTGATGCCCTGTGCCAGAAAGAGCATTGGCGCCCCCCTCATTTTTCAAAGGGACATAATGCACCCAAAAAAGGGCCATGGCTTCATGGGGAAGGGCCAGGGAAGAGATAGGAGAGGTCAGGAGATGCTGGGGATGAAATAAGAGGAAGCTACAAGCAAGAATGATAATAAACAGAAACTTGACAGGCCCAGACAGCGCCCCCTGACCTGTGGAGCCCTGTGCGATGGCACCGGCCGCACTACCCTAGCTACGGCCCTGGTTGCACACAGATTACAAAGGCTCAGATGAGTGGTGTATGTGATATTACATAATAAGAAACATTTGTGTACATGGGCCCCTCCAGGGGCGGCTGGCGGCCGGCAGCAGACTGACGTGCTGACCGGTGACCACAGCTTCAATAGGCTCCGGGCACTAGTCTGTGCCCTGAGTCTACTGAGCATGTGCAGAGCGATTTCTTCACTGCGCATGCACAAAATGCCGGAATGTCAGCGACTGCCATTTTCCGGCATGTTATGCAGAGTTGAGACACCCGACGCAGGACCTCTGAGAGGTAAGTATTAGATAATATGAGTGCAGGGTGTGCGGTGTGGGCCCCCCTGGACCCAGGGGCCCATGTGCCCCACATACCCTGCGCCCATTATAGATACGCCTCTGGGCCCTTCTGTCACAGATATGACACTTTCTTACTTTTACATATAGGTTTTAACAGAGAGGTTTAGGTACTCATTTGTAATTTGACACATTTAGCGCCCCTATCATACACAAAGAATTCCTGCCAGAAATATGGCCTATGTGCATATGTTGAGTAACCCGTATTTTAAGATACAACCAACTTAAAACCTAGAAACTGTGTTGAAGCAGCCCCCCACCCCAGTCTACTGCACCTGTGACATCATGACATGATAAAAAGGGGATCGGGACTAGTAAGTGAAGGACTCTATAGGGCAGCTCTCCAGGCAGCAGGGTTCCTCTGCTCTGCACCCTGGGTGCTGGCACCTCTCACACAGCCCTAGATACGGCCCTGCCCAGAAGTATTTCAACATCAGGCATTCAAATGCAAAAGTCCCATTATATTGTGTATGAATAGGATAGTCTATTTAGCTGATAAATGTGAGTCACATTTTCTATATAAAGTGTAGTTAAATACAAACCCTCACATCCTGGTGGCTCCATCTTTCAGCTGATGTCTTCGGCGCGTGTGCAGCACTCCCCCCTCCTCTGTGCAGCACTCCCCCCTCCTACCGCCGCCTGCGTCCACCACCATCTTTCCAGTGACGTTCAGGAAGATGGCACCGCATAGTGAATATAAAAATGACTTTGGCGCTAATATGGTGGTTGGGAATCTTAATCCACTACACAGTTAATATCTTCAATTATATTCACACTATCATGACAGCTGTAGAACCTTAATACTGAGCTTGTGATGACTCAACTAAAAAGCCACCAAACTATAATAAGTGATTAATAAAGGATCTGCGCTAATTAATTTATCAATAATATTTGTGAGATGGCAGAAAATATATCAGTCAGGACTCGGTTTCAAATGTATTTAAAAAAGAAAAGTGCATTTAATTACATAAGGCTCGTCATTGGCAGCCATCTTGGCCTTGCGGGAGGTCTGATCTGCCGCAGCAGAGCCGCGCATGCAATCGCAGTGGCTAATTTATGCACGCCCATGTAACGGCGTTGAAACAGACACGCCTGTGTTTCTCAGACCGCCCCCAAACGCTGACAGCCTATCACTCAGTCTGCGATGGACTCCTGTGTGCGTCCCTGATAGCAGTGCGTTTGTTGCGCACGCACAGTGCGGCGTATATGCATGCGCGATGGCAAACAATCGCTCGATTGCGCGCATAGTCGCCTTTGCGTCCGTCTCTGAATCAGGCCCCAGTTTAATTCTCTCGGCAGTCTTTCTAAAATAATAGACTTCAAGAGTCTTATCTCCCTATTGTCCTTACATCACCTCCTGTTAGTGAGGGCGGGTGTAATGAGTAATAGGACTTTTCTGTCTCTCTGTCCCTACAGTAATAGTGCAGACAGCCACAGACAGTTCACTATATTACTCACTGCATGTCAGCAGGCGCTGTGGAATCCGGTTATGGCTGTTACTCTCATCAAATATTTCAGCCTAGTTATAAACAAGACAGAAGAAAACACGAAGCACAAGAGGATCTGTCCCATAACATCGTACAGTGTGCTGATATGGTAACAGCTAGATCCCCTTCTGTAGCTTGACCATGACATCATCAGCCAGTGCCCAACGTCATTCCCTACCATCTAAGTGGGCATAGAGGGGGAATATAACCTTGTGGCGAGCGCAGCAAGCCACCGTGCCCAAAGCGTGGCGAGCGAAGCAAGCCCACGAGGGGCTAACTTTCTTTTTTTTGGCTGTCTGTGTGGGCAGGAAACTACACTTCTGCCCTCAGTGCACTTCACTTCCAGGTACAAAATCTGAAGTGGATATAGTCTGTACCGTGCTGATATCCTACTTGCTTAGAGTTTACTTTACCGGAGAGGAAGACGAAGACCCATTTGGGAGGTGCAGCAGGAGGACTTGACGCTGTGAATCATATCATCATGACGTGGAAGTGATTCACAGCGAATGATATCAATCGCGCCATCAAGCCACTGGACCAATCACTTCGGTGGGGAAGGGTGCGCAAGCCAGGAGGCTGGTATAATTTCTTTGGATTTCGGGAGAGCCTCCCGGACACTGCAGAAGAGTAGGTAGTTATGTCTTAAATATGGTGTAACCCATAGCAATGAATCAGATTACAACTGTTATTTTTAATTTTGTAAAGGTTGACATGTGATTGGTTGCTATAAGTTACAGTAAATTAGGGCACATTGGGCCTGATTCAGACCCGCTCGCGAGCGCTGAGCGCTCGCAAGCGGGTCGATGTTGGCCCAGTGCGCATAAGCACGAAGGAGCCGGCTCAGTTTTGCGCATGCGCGAGACCCGGATAGCGACGGGTCTCGTACCAAAGGGGACGTGCTGTCGATGGTGAGTGACAGCACGCCCCCTTTGGTGGGCGTGTCGGGGGCGTGGCTGCCCAGACGGAGGCGTTCCCATGGGAACGACTGCCATCTGGGGCCGGCACCACTGACATCACAAGTGATGTCAGTGGGAGTGCTCTCGGCTCTGATAGAGCCGAAAGCACTCCAGGGCTTGCGGCAACGAGACCCTACCACAAGGGTCTCGTCGCAAGCCCAATGTTCACGATGGTCTTGACCATCGCGACCATCTTCCTTGCCGCTCGCTGTAGCTGTGGGTGGTCACCCACCACTATACGAGCGGCCAGGAGGCCGCTCTAAAAATTAAGAAGGACGGCCCTGATTCAGAGCAAGCGCTCTGTCAGAGCGTCCGGCTCTGAATCAGGGCCATTGCTCCATATTATATTCTATAAGCCTCAACGTGGTGATCTATGCAGAGCTGCCTCATTGATCACTTGGGCCTTTATCAAGGCAGAATTTTCTGACCCATTTATTTCATTTACCCCATTAATCTCTCAGAATTACAGTACATATGCCTTTCTCTAAACATTAGTCCGGTGTTTGCCCCTTCCCTGAATACTCCCTCTGTGCATGAGATCTGACTCTCCCCCTCCCCTAAGCAGAGTAATAAAGACTCAACCCTAGAATCAGGAGGGTGTATTATGAAAGACTGCCCCTTATGGGAAGAAGGGCTCTTATCACCCAATCAAGAACAGGCTTTTAAATCCATAGATATAGCTCTAGGTCAGTGACTTGGGATATTTGGGATTTTACAAGCATAACAAATCAACAGCTCTCCTGACAGGAATGTATTACAATGTAGTCACATCCTACTAGAGCAGCAGAAATAGCTTGTTGTTATCTAACCACAGTTACAGTACAAAGGAAAGTTCTCACACAGGAAAGAGAGAAGCTGATTTGCAAATAGAGTTGTATCCTAAGGCAAAAATATGGAACTAGATTAGATGCTTAACTTCTGTTGATTTCACATAATAGAATAAAGCAGCACAGGACACGGTATGACATAACAGGCCAGTATATGGTATAACAAGCACTCAGGGATGTATGTTAGCTCAGGCTGGGTCCTATCACAGCTGCATTCCCCAGTAGCTGCATCATTGCAAGGTGCTGAGTGGGGCTGGGGGCAGGTACACAATTGTGTGAAATATAATGTATGGGGGTCCCCGATATGCATGATCGGTGTGGCCATACCCCCGAAACACCATGCCCTGTTAATGTCCCGGGGCCTGGAACCTTTCATGGTGTTCTGCATCCTTCTATACAAAATGTACCAAGTCCATTGTTATAGCATGAATTGGCAGTCATGAGAAATGATGGGCCCCATTACGAAGGGAGATATGGCCATGCCATATAGGTGCGTAACCAGGTCCCGTTGGGAATTTAGAGCTCCAACTGTATATACTACACAGCTTCTAAGAATTGGAGCATTGCTGAAGGGGCGAAACTGCACCATTTTGGAGGCATAACTTCGCGTATTTGGCAGGACCCAGACAACCAGGGCAAGCCAGGGCCCTGGAAATAATTTGTGCTCATCCCAGTCTCTCGGTGCCACTGCATGAAGTCCTCCACAGGCCACAGTATATGGCCTCAGACTCAAGGGCATGGGTTTAATTGTTTGGCACATAGCAAAGACCAATTGGGGTGTGACTGGGCCATCTAGGGACTGGTCTGGGTGACTGATTGCTAGGCCTGTAATCCTCAGTAGATAGTATGCATTCGGACACAGATTTGTTGATAGTCTATACAAAGCCTAGGGTAGAAGAAGTGCAATACAGTTCTGCTGTGGGTGGGGAGAAAGGGTGTTGTGTGTGTGTGTGTGGTAGTGGTTCGGGGCCATGGAGCCCAGGAGCAATCCGGAGGAATGACGTATAGTAAAAGTCACGTTGGTACATATCTATTGGGGCTATTACTGAATGTGCAAATTTTATTATTTGTTGCATAAGCATCTAACACTCTAATGCTGGGCATACACGGCCAGATAAAATGCCTGTCAGGCCGACAGACATTTTATCTGGCCGGCTGCCAGCCGCAGATGTCGCCGGCATACACTGTGAGATTTCTCTCACAGTGTATTAGCCCCGACATCCGCGCTCCGCCCCGGGGAAGGAGACATTTCCCTGTTCCTTCCGTAGGAAGAAACACCGAAAACGTCTGTCTGTCGACCGCGCTGGGCATACACTGCCCAATGCGGCCGACAGTTTACCGGGTAAATATCGCATCGGACGGGCATGCTGGACAATCCTGCATGCCCGACCGAGCAATATTTAACCCTCGGTCGCCAACCCACACGCTACAATTATCAGGGTGATCCGCCGATATCAGGCGGATCGCCCCGATAATTGTAGCGTGTATGGCCAGCATAAGGGGGACTGATTGAGAGGGAGAGGTAGTTTTAAATCTGGGTGCACAATTTGCACTCAAGTAGGCACTGTTGCACTTAAAAGGAAGAAATGCCGCATTATTTCCTACAGCCCAAATAACGTTTGCTGTTAAACGCTACAAATACATACTGCCAAGCTTTGTTTTTAAACTTTAAGCTAGGCCAATGCCCCATTGCCACTCTAAATCTGACCATACATTGTATATACTGTATGACCTCCTCCTGTACAGCAAAAATTGGGCCTAATTCATATTCGTACATAAACCCGATGATTTACTTTTAAATACTCTGTTTGGGAGTCTGCGCAGACGCAAGACCCGTTCTGCGCATTTGCAGAACGGGTCTTGCGATATTGCTCGCAGCCCCCTGTCAGCCGCAGCTGCGCCCGGCACCATTCTTGAAATGGGGGGGGGGCTTCAGCTTACACAGGCTGGCCGGTGCCTGAAACCATCGCGAATCGCAACCGATGGTCGCTACGGTGATCAGCACTCGGATCTCGCAAATGCTAACAGGTGGTGTCTATCCCCTACAGACTCGTCCTGTTGCATTTGAATTTTAATGACACCGAATTGTACAGCTGCTTCCTTGCGACTGCGCTATTCCTAAAAAAAATGAATCAGCCAATTAGCATAACACCCTCAGGACAAAAAAAAAACATTGTATCACTTTCCCTGATGCTGTTTCATTGTTTTGATCATTTAGA
Organism: Taudactylus pleione; assembly: GCA_031769625.1. Classification (NCBI taxonomy): domain Eukaryota; kingdom Metazoa; phylum Chordata; class Amphibia; order Anura; family Myobatrachidae; genus Taudactylus; species Taudactylus pleione. The sequence continues at coordinate 1,507,511 of JAUIMM010000211.1, forward strand.
ATCTAATCTCAGTTACTTCCAAGCACTGCTTACAAATCAGGTATTACAGTATATGTGAATAGCTCTGGGCGCCCCTTGTTACATACAGAGATGTTTTCATGTGATAAAGAGTTCGCTGCCAAGGGCTGTGTTAGGACAAAGTTTGCTCACTTGTTCCGACTGCAAACAAATAGGTGAAAAACTGCCAAGTCTCTGTTAACTGTTTTATGGCTGGATTTGCAGCACAGTTACAGTACATCGCATGTTGCACATGATAAAAAACAATGTATATCCCTCTTGTTAAATATCAGGAGTTTTACTTATTGAGGCCCCGCATGTATTTATTTATGCAAGTGACAGACCTCAATGGCGACTTATGATGTTCCTTATATATCACAGCTGGGATTGGGTTGTTCCTTAAAATACACAAATTTAAATTGGACAGGAAAGCAAGTTGTGTGTAGGAGTTACACATTCCGTCACAGTTACAGGGGCACCTTAGTAGCGCAGTTCCCTCCTGCACTTCTTAGCAGGCTGACCATGTTCCGCCTTCCCTGCTTCTAATGTCCGGCGGGGGTGCGTCATTCCTTTTGGTATAAATTTTCAATATGAGACAAAACAAATTGCTTACATGATGTGTTCCTCATATACAGGTTACTTTTTCATAGTTATGGCTAACAATCACTGAGGACTATTCATCATCACTTAATTTTTACAAAAGCAATTGTAAAAATTAAGTTATCGGGCCATTCATCAAGGAGGTAAAGCAGGAGATATCACAGATATCTCCTACTTACCTTCCTCTCGCGGAATGGCCCGCTGTCCCCATACACTAGTATCACAGATATCTCCTACTTACCTTCCTCTCCCGGAATGGCCCGCTGTCCCCATACACTAGTATCACATATCTCCTACTTACCTTCCTCTCGCGGAATGGCCCGCTGTCCCCATATACTAGTATCACAGATATCTCCTACTTACCTTCCTCTCCCGGAATGGTCGCTATCCCCATACACTAGTATCACAGATATCTCCTACTTACCTTCCTCTCCCGGAATGGCCCGCTGTCCCCATACACTAGTATCACATATCTCCTACTTACCTTCCTCTCGCGGAATGGCCCGCTGTCCCCATATACTAGTATCACAGATATCTCCTACTTACCTTCCTCTCCCGGAATGGCCCGCTGTCCCCATACACTAGTATCACAGATATCTCCTACTTACCTTCCTCTCCCGGAATGGCCCGCTGTCCCCATACACTAGTATCACAGATATCTCCTGCTTACCTTCCTCTCCCGGAATGGCCCGCTGTCCCCATACACTAGTATCACAGATATCTCCTACTTACCTTCCTCTCCCGGAATGGCCCGCTGTCCCCATACACTAGTATCACATATCTCCTACTTACCTTCCTCTCGCGGAATGGCCCGCTGTCCCCATATACTAGTATCACAGATATCTCCTACTTACCTTCCTCTCCCGGAATGGTCGCTATCCCCATACACTAGTATCACAGATATCTCCTACTTACCTTCCTCTCCCGGAATGGCCCGCTGTCCCCATACACTAGTATCACATATCTCCTACTTACCTTCCTCTCGCGGAATGGCCCGCTGTCCCCATATACTAGTATCACAGATATCTCCTACTTACCTTCCTCTCCCGGAATGGCCCGCTGTCCCCATACACTAGTATCACAGATATCTCCTACTTACCTTCCTCTCCCGGAATGGCCCGCTGTCCCCATACACTAGTATCACAGATATCTCCTGCTTACCTTCCTCTCCCGGAATGGCCCGCTGTCCCCATACACTAGTATCACAGATATCTCCTGCTTACCTTCCTCTCCCAGAATGGCCCGCTGTCCCCATACACTAGTATCACAGATATCTCCTGCTTACCTTCCTCTCCCAGAATGGCCCGCTGTCCCCATACACTAGTATCACAGATATCTCCTACTTACCTTCCTCTCCCGGAATGGCCCGCTGTCCCCATACACTAGTATCACAGATATCTCCTGCTTACCTTCCTCTCCCGGAATGGCCCGCTGTCCCCATACACTAGTATCACAGATATCTCCTGCTTACCTTCCTCTCCCAGAATGGCCCACTGTCCCCATACACTAGTATCACAGATATCTCCTGCTTACCTTCCTCACCCGGAATGGCCCGCTGTCCCCATACACTAGTATCACAGATATCTCCTGCTTACCTTCCTCTCCCAGAATAGCTCGCTGTCCCCATATACTAGTATCACAGATATCTCCTACTTACCTTCCTCTCCCGGAATGGCCCGCTGTCCCCATACACTAGTATCACAGATATCTCCTACTTACCTTCCTCTCCCGGAATGGCCCGCTGTCCCCATACACTAGTATCACAGATATTTCCTGCTTACCTCCTCTCCCGGAATGCCCCACTAGTGTATGGGGACAGAATTCATCAAGCTCCGAAAATATTATATTTTAGGAGCTTGACTGCGGGAGCATTCGCCATCTTCACACGGTGAATACTCCTGCTCCAGGCTCGCAACCCGCTCCTTCCCTCCGCCCCTGTTCGGCTCCTTCCACTGGACGTTGGGGCTGTTGTGCGCACGCGTGACCTGTAGGTCACGCATGCGCAGTCCTGTTACTGCTCCGAAAGGAGCAGTGAAAAGATTCACTGCTCCGAAAAGGAGCAATGCAGCCACTCGCGGGGACAACTGATTTCGCATCAGCTGTCACCGCACCGGAGCAATGATGAATTGCATCCCTGACATCACAAATGGGCGGGTATGTGAATTTGTCCGCCCTTTTTAGCTGTTAGCCACCAGCGGTCACTGTAGCAAATGTACGGGCAGTCGGTTGACCGTCCGCACACACGGCCAGATGCGCCAATATATCTGCAGATACATCGGCCATCTGTTGTGTTGCAGAGCAGACATGATATGTCTGTGAACAACATCGTTCACAGACATATCGGTGGTACACTCTCGCCAATGCGCCTGCAGTACATTGGCAATTCGATTCAATGGCAGATATATTGCCCAGCCTATACCCAGCCATGGCCCTCATTCAGAGCCGTACGCTCTGAGCAGAGCGCACGCTCTGAATGAGGGCCGGCCTCCATGAAAATGGAGCGTCCTTCTGGACGCTCGTATAGCTGTGGGTCACCACCCACAGGCTATACGAGCGTGCATTTTGATGGCCGCGATGGTCGAGACCATCGCGACCATCGAAATTGCGAGCCGGAGCCTGCTGTTGAGGTTTTCAACCGCAAGCTCCGGAGTGATTTTGGCTCTATCAGAGCCAAAATCACTCCCACTGACATCACTAGTGATGTCAGTGGGCCGGCTTTTGACGGGAGGCGTTCCCGTGGGAACGCCCCCGTCAGGGAGGCACGCCCCCGGCACGCCTACCAAAGGGGGCGTGCTGTCAATCAACATTGCATCAGCAAATAATGATGCAAATAAGCTCAAACAAGCATGTAGATACCATATAATAGGCAGGATAAGCTCCTATAAAGCAACAGAAGTAGATGATAGTCCCCATACCAGATAGATGAAAAAGTTCAGCGAGTGTTTGCACACAGGGTGTTCTGAAAACACCCTGTGTGTCTAACTCAATGACGTCCTCTGGAATGGGGTAGCATGCAGCAGCAGAGCCGAAGCACAATATGGTCCAGTGGATATGCCACCAGAATGACCAGCAATGTGCGCTCCCGCTGGTCGTTGATGACCTCTTTCATCGCCCGTACTTGCAGGCAGGTCTGCCATCAGGGGGGGACTGCCAAAACTGGAGTCCTAGACCCGGACACTTGGCAGAAAGGGTAGGGGGACCCGCTCCTCCACCCGTTGTAGTTTCTGGCAATTTTTTTTTTTTTTTACAGAGAGCAACGGCTGCTGCTGTCTCTGTCAGATTAAGTTGAGCCGACGGGCACTAGGACCCGCTGCGTTTCTTACAGTCTCGATCCGGCAACACATGCAGGCGCGTCAATGTCCGGGGGCCAGGACTCAGCAGAGGAGACAGCACAGCAGCCGGTAAGTTTAAACGTGCTGTGCTGTGTCTGTAAAAGTGGGGGAGGGGGCCTGGCTTGACACACACAGAAGAGGGGGCTGGTTGGACACATAAGGGGGGCTGGCTGTATGTATGTTCTCCCCCACAGCAGTCTCCTATGCCTGTGGGGGAGAGCGATCATGCTGACCGCGGCTATGCGCCAGGCTGGGGGGCTCACAGTGCCCCCCCCCCCTCCCCAACACGCAGTGACGCGGCACTGCTAAAGTTTTTTTTTTTAATTTAAACAAATCCTAAGGGGGCATGGCCACACCACCCACGGAAAGACCACGCCCCCTCCTTTCACCCGGACCCGCCCGGCCTCTCTACACCCCTGGACATGTGGGTGCTCGATGTTGTTAACGAAATTGAGCACCTCCACTGCCAGGGAAACACTAGACGATATCACTCATGGAGCATATTGTCTAGCGGATACGCGGGATAAGCAGACATATCGTGCGGCCGATTAGTAAGTGTAGATGCTTACCAAATTTGGCCACCCAGCATTAATCCGGGCTGAATCATTACTAATGAGAAAGCAAAACTGTCACTGGTTCCTACTATATTCAAAAGCTGCATTCTCACATGAGTAATGGTTCGGTCCACAAAATGGCTGCCTCTGCAGTTCCACAGTTACATCATTAGCTCCTAGTGAATAAAAGAGACAGAATTTCCATGAAGATTGGTTTACTGCTCCCTGATGCGCCACATCCAAACTTTGCCCTTCACAGATTTATATGTAAATCTGAGTCTATAAATATTGCAACTTATTTTTCATCGTTGGCTGAGGTAAAGTGTCAGCGCTACGCTCTGTGGTACCGTGTATGATTCTATTATCAGCTCACTCCTGTGTCTGTGCTTTCCTTCCGCAGATATTACTTCACTGTGAGCAGAAGTCAGAGGACTGTGACTGTCAGAGTGACGCCCTGCGAATCTCCCATCGTATGGACACTTTCTGTTCTGCCCAATTATGGTACGGTGCATACGTAGCCGCTTATCATCGTCATTGTAAGAATGCAGTCATTAAATAAAGTTAAGGGTAATATCAATACTAGAATAATTATACGTCTCTACTCTCCTGGAATGTCTGGGGGACTCTCAAATTTTTGGATACGGTAACCTCCTGAGACACCCAGAGGAACAGACCACCCTTGCGCGTCCTGCCCACTTCCTATGTAAATGGGTAGGAGAGGGTTACAGGGACACAATTCTTAGAGGGTTGCACTTCCATCCAGACAGACAGACAGACAGACATGGGACATAGGGTAGATATGATATAGGCAGTACTTCCCATGGATATTACAGTGGGCTGGTAAGTGAAGAGTGTAGTTGCCCTGGCATTAAGTTAATTGCTCCCATACATTATGGGCCTGATTCAGACCCACTCGCGAGCGGCTGTCCGCTCGCAAGTGGGTCGATGTTATGGACTGAGCATGCGCACGACGGAGGGAGCTCCGTCGTGCGCATGCGCCAGACGCGACGAGCGAAGGAAAGTCCTTCGCTCGTTGTGTCCGATCAAAGGGGGCGTGCTGTCAATGTTGATTGACAGCACACCCCCTTTGGTAGGCGTTCCGGGGGCGTGCCTCCCTGACGGGGGCGTTCCCACGGGAACGCCTCCCGTCAACAGCCGGCCCACTGACATCACTAGTGATGTCAGTGGGAGTGATTTTGGCTCTGATAGAGCCAAAATCACTCCGGAGCTTGCGGTTGAAAACCTCAACGGCAGGCTACGGCTCGCAATTTCGATGGTCGCGATGGTCACGGCCATCGCGGCCATCAAAATGCACGCTCGTATAGCCTGTGGGTGGTGACCCACAGCTATACGAGCGTCCAGGAGGACGCTCCATTTTCATGGAGCCCGGCCCTCATTCAGAGCGTGCGCTCTGCTCAGAGCGTACGGCTCTGAATGAGGGCCTATATGCGGGTTTCTATATTGTGCATGTGATCATCAGCATGGTCTAACAGGGATGACCACATGCCCAGGGCACTGCAAGCATTATAAATAAAGGAGCCCTGAATCTACAGCTTAGTATCATTTATCGCATTCCGGAGCTTGGTGCATATACTGTAGGGTAAGCGGCCAAACCTCGGAAAAAGTAATTTTCAGAAGTTTGACCACGAAATCTGCATCTATGCTTACTGCCCCTCGTATCAGCTTTTTTTTTTTTCTTTTTATATGAAAATGCCCATGTGTACATATGTGGTTTGGAAGTGGGTGCGACATCAACCAAACCGTATTCTAATATTAGAATGTTCACAGGGTGAGACCCACCTGTAGCTGATCTCTGGGGTAGACCTAAGGGTATTTTTACTAAAGTGCAGGTTTTTAGCAGTGGAGTCGTTACCCATAGCAGCCAATCAGATTGTACTTATCGTTTATCTGGAATGGGATTGAAATACCGGCGGCTGTCGGTTTAAATCCTGGTCGCGGAGGCCCGGCAGGAGGAGATCCCGACGAAGGAATGTAAGCATCTTAGCTCTCCCTTAACCCTAAAACTCCCGGGGTGATGCCTAACCCTAAATCCTCCCGGGGGTATCTATATCTAACCCTCCCTTCCCGTACCCTAAACCTAACCCTCCTGAGGGGGTGCCTAACCCTAACCTCCCCCTGGTGTTGCCTAACGCTAACCCCCCATCTCCCCCCCTAACCCTAACCTGCCCTGGAGGGTGCCTAACCCTAAGTCCCTCCAGGACGAGCCTCAGGGACGGATTAAGGACTGTGGGGGCCCCTAAGCAATAAATGTGTGGGGGCCCCTATCGATAAAAGTTGTGTGTATATATATATATATATATATATATACACACATAACTTTTGCATACATACACATATGAATATATATAATTATATATACATATATTACACATACACCCACACACAGACACAGATACACATACTGTATATACATTACTGCTGCTTACTTCAGTCAGTGGCAGAAGGCCAGCAGCAGAATAAGGGGGCGGGGCTTAATCGTGGGCTGCGGCTCCGTTACAAGTGGCCCCTATGTTTGGCGGCCCCGGGACAACCACCCCTGTCGCCCTCCCTATAATCCGGCCCTGATGTGCCTACACCTAATAGCCCCCCCCCGCCGCGGCTCATACTTCCCTGCCTCCGGTCTCTTATGATCAGGATGTCGGCTGTCAGGATTATGACGCCGGCATCCTGATTCGTGCAAAGATAGCGACGTCAGCATTCTGGCCGGTATATCGCCCGCCGGCATCTCGTCCGACGGGTTATTAACTACATTCCATTTATCTAGCACCTTCTATAACATAATAGCTAGAATCTGATTGTTTGTTATGGGCAACATCTCTACTTCTAAAAACTCTTATTTATTTAATATACCCATCAGAATGTGCAAAATGCAGCAGTCAATAAGAAAAATGCAATAAAATGAGTCTGAAAATATATGTGAAAATTATGGCCAAATGTAATCGGGTGAGAGCTTAGAAAATGTGAGAATTTAGGAGTAAACTCTCTCACTTTTTAAACTCTGGAACATGCAAACTCGCCTGTTTTTAGACTCAAAAAACTCTCATGATTTAAACGCTCATTCAGATGTTTTCCCATTTTGAAGATAAAACTCAACCAATGTGAGAATTTACTGCTAAATTCTCACATTGTCTAAACTCTCACCCTATTATATTTGGCCCTATGGGTCTATATGAAGAAAACTGCATAGATTCAATTATTCAAAAACATTTTTTTATAATTGATGTTTTTTTCCCCAAGATTATTCCGAGCAACTGCTCTCTTTGGAGCAGCACCAGCAAAGGGGCCCTCAGCAAATTTTTTCCTTCAAGGGAAATGGGGAGGAATCTTTCTCATCATCTGTGACATCAGGTGGCTTTTATTTTCTTGATTTCATCTCCCTTGAATCTGACACCAACTTAGAGGTCTTTGTATGGAACCATGCGGACTCGCCTCCCCCATGGCCCCAACTTCCCGCTGACCCACGAGTAGATGTCCTTTCCGTGGAGGAGAACACAGTTGAACTGTCTTGGAAACCCGGCTTAGGACCTGCCGAGGCTGAGCTTGAGTACTGCGTGTTTGTAAATAGAAGACATAACTTCAAGACACTGTGTGCCACCGAGATAAACTCAAAGACAGAACCAGAGAACCACTATAACATTCAAAACGCCAAGTCAAAGAGACCTCTAAATACAAATACAGAAAAGTCCATCAACAAGGTTTACCCATACCCAAAAACCTATCAGAGTTTGAAGGTCCCAAGTGCGGTGGATAAATATGACAACCTATGGTCTTCTAAAACCTTGCCAGGAAGTCAAAGAGTGTGCGTTGGAACGTTGGCTAACGCTACCATCTACGGTCTAAAGCCTAGAAGCCTTTACTACATTGATGTATTTGCAGTGGACCCTCGGGATGGTACAAGTGTGGCTTACACAGGAACCTTTGCCGAGACCAAACCAAAACACAAATCACAAATATTAAAGGTACCCAATGATGAAATGGTGAACATTTTTCTGAAAAGTAAAGGTGTAAAAATAATAAGTGTTGACCCGTCATCCAATGGATACAAATGGCTTTTTGTCCATTCCTGCCTCCATAAAGTCAATGTTCAGATCATGGTAAATGGAAAAGTTCAGGTTTCTCAAAGTCTTCAAGGGGCTCAAAATTTTAAACTTGTCGGAAACTCAAAAGACAACTTTGTCATCAGCCTAAAATCAAGTAAGGGAGGTCCAGGTTTAGTGAAACTCTTCACCACCACTACACACAACCACTTACCGTTTTCCAACCTACCCCCAGACATTAACATGTCAGTTTCTAAGAGGTCATGTTCTTCGGCAACAGTGACTTGGACCGGATGTGGACAGGGGGCCAAGTATTGTGTCTACGTCAGGCACCTGGAGCAGAATTTGGACCTGAGGCTGATACACAAACACCAGAATAGCTGCCTAAGCACCAGTTCCAGATCACGGGCAGAGAAGGTGGTTTGCAGGCAGGAGGGAAGTCAACCCCTTACAGAAGAGCATATAACCGATCTAAAACCTGGAAAATCCTATCTCGTTGACTTGTACTTCATAGGCCTCCATAACAACACAATAAAGTTTCCAAGTCATGTTTTAAAGACTCACGATTGGTGCACTTGACCTCATGTCCTCAATCGGAAGACATCTGCTCTCAAGGTATCTTTTATTCGTTGGAAGAATTCCAATATAGACCTTGCTGATAAAAGTCCCAAGAGTTGGCTTCTTCAAAAAAAAAAACAGAAGAAAAAAAAATTACTAAAGACAGATCTATTCTGTAATAATACAATACCTGGAAGAAGGACAATGAACATCATTAAACAGACCCATCTACATGTCTAAATTGCTAATATAAGAAATATCGTTTTAGACTAGAACATCAGCTGCTTTGTGCTGGGTTCTGCTAAGCTCTCAAGGAGGAAGAGTACTTTGTACATGGGTTTGGCAATAAACGGACATATATTAATGGAAGTATATGAAAGCAAGCTCCTTTGTATGAAAAAGAGGTTAGGACCTTCTGAAGGTGGCCAAATTCCATTTTCTAATCTTCATAAAGGCTGGAATTCCTTTTGTTTACCACAAATAGTGCTTAATGTTCTCATGTACTGTACATGTTAAGATTCGACCAAGGAAATCAAATTAAATATTGTGTGATCATGGCATAAGTTTTATAGTTCGAATCGGAGGGGAGTCATTTATTCAGTTATACATAGACAGTGCTGACCTCAACTCTTTTATTCTTACTATTATCTTCTTATTAAAATAACATAGTCTATAGTGCCATACAATAAATTAGCTTTATTCAAACACATCTGTTTCTGCTGCAGAGGAGTTTACTGTCTAATTCCCACAGGCATAGAAACACACCCTAGGGTCAGATGCAAGTACAGTTTATATATTGCTTTTCAGTTTGGTTTTAGTTTTGGAACTTTTTATTCTTTTTTGTACAAACACAGCTATGGCCAAAACATCAAATATCTGACCAAGGGGATGGGTCTAGTAGATTGTTACCTGTATGATAAGTGGGGGTCAGATGGAATAAACATGAAAAGTGCAGCTAACTAAGGGGGTGATTCAGCAATGCTGAATGCATATTTCCGATAGTCGGGAATCTGTGCGTGTGCAGATCCCATGGCGCACATGTGCAGAACGGGTCCTGTGTGTTTGGACGCAGAGCGGCAGCAGACGGTCAGTGACTGATAGTCTTCTGAGATTTGGGGAAGGGAAAGGGGTGGAGACGGCCTCTGTTTCCCTATGCGGAGGCGTGTTTCCGCCGTTGGGGGGAAGAGGGAAGAGGTCAGGATCACCATCAGCAGACAGAGATTTCCTGGCCGCTTTTTCTCATCTGCGATGGCCGATCCTGCTGCATTAACATAATAGCAATTCTGTCCAGTGCTGAATCACCCCCGAAATCAAGAGTTAAAATGCAAAGCAATGAAGTTACTAATGCAACGGGGAAACTACAAATTAGTCCTTAAATTCCGTAAACAAGCACTAAAGATAAGAGTCCTATATGCAAGTACAAATCACATGAAACATGAAACAGACGCTTTAACTTTAAAGGTGCCCACACACTTGGCGATTTTTTTACACGATTCCGACTAATCGTGACCACAAATTGTGTATAATATGCCCAAATCGTGAGTTTACGATCAAGATGCCGATGCGCGTCCCCGCAGGTCGTACATCGCATCTTCAGATCTGCCGTGCTGTAGGGCAGATCTGACAATCTCAGTCACGATGCACTGGAATAGTTAGGAGGCGCGATAGATCGTTTGTCACATTGGACAGTTTTTTAACGCCAAACCGGGCCCACGACTGCCGGTGAGATCAAGGGGAAATCGGACACATCGTCGGATCGTGAGCACATCGCCATGTGTGTAGGCACCTTAAGATGCAAATTCAAAACCTTGTGTATTAATTTTAATAGTAAACTACTGAAGAATATTTATTCTGTTTTCTCTTCTACAATGAGTACTAACGCAGTGGCGTTACTGGGGGGTGCTGAATGCACTGGGTGTCACCCTCTGAGGAGGTGACACTAAAATGTTGGCTCCTCCCCAGTGACAGAGAGCCAGGCAATGCAAACTAGAGCAGCACCCGGCTCCCAGTCACTGAGGAGGATCCCTTTTCGACCTTGGGTTTAATCACTGCACTGCCCGTCATGGACCCCAGTGCCACCACTGTACTAACATGAAATATAGTGTATGTCGATCAGATTGTTTTTGTGACTGTGTATACCTGTTTATTGTTTGTATGTATAGAATAAATGAATAAATTGTAAATAAAAACATTAAACACAATCATGTGCTGTATCAGCAACCCTCCTGCTCCTGGCCTCTGCCTATGTGGCATATAAGCTAATAAATACTATTGTTACTACATATCCAGTACTGCAGAACGTTGCAGCATGTGCTTCTTTATTCAAGCCCCAAACACGCAGGGAAGATTTCTGTGACCAGAACAGGTAAAGTTCACAACACAACATGTAGAATTAACAAGATAGTGGTAGTGATGGCCATCACCATCGATGAATCATAATCATCAATGGTATATGGCCGATGTCAAATGATTTTGCCATCGATGGGGGAGAACCAGATGGTTTACCTCCATCGATGTCTAAGCATAACCAAATGATTTTTAATTTTTTTACAGGGAGCTAGGACTCGGAGCATAGGCCCTCATTCAGAGCCGGACGCTATTTGCGGTCGTTCGTTTAAAAACAAGGGGTGGCTATTCAAATGATCCGTACGCACATTGCAGTCTGTTCACACCTCTAAGTCTGAACGAACGAGCAAAACATACGCTCGTTTATTTGTTAAAAACGCCCCCTGGCCGCACGCATCCTACGTCATGTCCGCTATTTATTCGATTAATCGAGTACATCGACCAGCGTATGAACTGCTCGCTATTCTTGTGGTTGGTGTTTGCTACCACAAATTTGTGTGCAGTTCTGGCTATAAAATAACCCAGTGACGTGGTCAATGACGCTGCTGTTTTAAATATACACACCCATAAAACGCCCGTTTTGACCTTTAAGCACGCCTGCGTTCGGATCTCCACTCCCCATTTTCAAGCACCTTCCCCTGTTACCACCCACATACGCCTCATTCTGTCACTCAAAATAGCAGGCACTCGCTATATAGCGTACAAAGGATTTTCGGCCACACTGACTGGTTCGCGCATGCGTACTAAAAAGCGTACGCATGCGCAGATGTGCAAACATCGCTCGGAACGAGCGTACTGCCGCTAACGAGCGGCTCAGAATGAGGGCCATAGCTCCATCCCCGCCACCTGCGAAGCCCTGCCCCCAGGTTCTGATTGGTCCCAGGCCAGTCAGTCACAAAACAGGGATGACCATCGGTTGGTGAAGTAGCCATCGATGGCTACTTGCTATTTTGCCAGTGATGGTAACACAACCAATGGCCATCCCTAGATAATAGTACAAGAGAGTACACCTTCACAACAAAGAGGGAACTGCACAGTGATAACCTATGACATGGCGCCATCTGTTGCTCCTCCAGCTCCCGAGCAATAAATTCTTTGTACATTTAGTACTTCGATGTTTATGTATGATATTCGCTGCACGTGTATCTGCGCAAAAACAAAATTGCCTTAATTCATAGTCAACCAGATTATCCTTAAACAAGCAGACAGAAAACTAATCTAATGGCACTCACAGAGTAACCAGCAGAGCCAATTAAAATATATGCAAACATCAACCTCCCAGCTGTTGCTTTAAAAAACAACATACCAAAACACAAACCTGTAGTTCTAAAATTGGCAACAAACAAAAATAAAGCAGCGCTTATAATGATTAACCTCTTCAAATATGAGTCAGATGGTAATAAATTAAAAATAATCTATTTAATGTTGAAAAGAATGTGTGTGCAGGTGTTAATGCTGCAGTTATTTAGCTACACACCAGTGGAGGACCCAAACTATGAACAGCTCAGTTACTTAACTAGTAGTGTTGGTTAACTGAAAGATAAAGCAGGTACAGCCGTACTCACTGTTACATGTACACTGGTAATGGAGCAGAGCTTGAGCTAAGCGGGATTCTATAGAGCTCACCAGCCAGTGAGTATACAGTATGCTGCAAACGGCTAGCAGTGCAGGATGCTGGAACAGCTTCCACATGCAGGTATTATTCAGGATTCTCTCCATGTCTTTCTATATAGTAAAGACCAGATGGCTGCAGTGCAGTAGCACATCAGGATGGAGGTCAGACGTCCATGCAGACTCTGGGTCCTAATGCCCAGCATGTATGCACATTGAGGAGATGGACTGCTTTCTAACATATATTCATACCACCCAAAAAATGGATGCAGGGTGTGCAGTGTGGGCCCCCCCTGGACCCAAGGGCCTGTGTGCACCTGTCATAGATATGACACTGCCCTGGGGGCATACCCCCAGTCTTTTTTTGCACTGCATCTATTAACTGCTCCCAATCTTTCACCCCCCCCTCCCCCCCTGCCCAATGAATCGACACTGCAGACCTGCCGATTAGGATGGCAGGACATGAAAATCAGGACTGTCCTTCCAAAATCAGGATAGTTGAGAGGTACGTTTATTAACTAACATTAAAACAAATGGAGAACGTGTAAACTCCAAACAGATAGTGCCCTGGATGGAATCAAGTCCATGAACCCACTGATGGGAGGCAGCAAAGCCAACCAGTGATACTGCAGCTTTCACTTTTAAATCTGGTCTAGAGGGGCACTTGCAACCCCCTTTGTCATCACCCACGCTTGCCCAGACAGCAGATGCAGATTCATTTATGCTTTACATATATTTGATAAATTATGTGTATAACTTTAGTGAAGTAAACTTTTTCTTGCACTCAAAAGTTAGAATGTAAATGGATGTGCAAGGATTAGTTATTTATATTCTATATAAGGATTAGTTATATATATTCTATATATACGGTTTTGCCAAAATAAAGGTTTCCTGGAACATCTTCCTGTTTGCGCTGTTCGTCAACTGCTGCCTGGTGACAGGTAGGGAAGCCAATCCCGGGATAGGGATCGGAGGGATCCCGGGATTTAAGGCAAAAAACTACGGGATTTCAATCCCGGGATTGGTGCCTCCAATCCCGAGATTTTTGGGATTAAAATGCGCGGCTTGGTGGGGCTTGTCTTCAGCCCGGAGACAGTGCAGACCACTAGTTCAGGGTTGCCGACATTTGGCTCCCTCCTTCCAGGAGGGAGCTGTCGGGCAACCACACGGGGGGCTTGTCGCGGCAAAAAGGGGGCATGGCCTGAAGCATAATGCATCATTAGGGGCGTGGCATAGGGCGTGACAGCACAATTACGTCATCGTGGCCCCGCAATTAATGGCATTGTGAGGCAGGGGGCGGGGCTATGATGAAGCGATTCAGTGCAAATCGCGTCACCGCCCCCCCTCCCCCCCCTGCTGCCGGGGTCTATAAAGCCGGCTTGCCTGCCTCTCTGGGAGGCTCCAAGCCGAATTGGGAAGGTAGGCAAGTATGCACTAGTTCCATCGGCGCAGACACTGCCCCCAGGCCTCCTACGGCTGTGCGGCTGCAAGGGTCATCATAGAGGTCACGCTGCACAGCGGCACACCAGCCCACCCCCTTGTACAGCCGCGTCCTCCTGCACTGGAGTCTGTGGACCTCATTCAGAGTCGGTCGTTGCGGCCGCACGGTCGTACACCACAGATGTTTGCTAAACTGCGCATGTGTAAAATGCACAATGCGCATGCGCAAACTAGCTGTTACGATCGGAAATATCTCTCTCCTTGAACACAGCCAGGTCGTTAGTTTGAGTGACAGGATGAGGCGTTTGTGGGTGGTAACAGGTGAGGGTGCTTGTGAACGGGGGAGTGGAGATCCGAACGCAGGCGTGCCTGACTATGCAAACGGCGTTTTATGGGAGTGCATAATTAACAAAGTAGTGTCATAGCACACGTGACATGGGAGGATTTTACACTGACTTGATCGTAGTGCTTAAGAGAGGGTATGGTCAACCTTAAGCTCTACGACCAGTTCCGATGGTTCCCGATGGTCTCAATTAATCCTTATATGCCCGGAGATGACGTGTAATGTAAACGAGAAGGGGGCGTATTTTTAGTCTTACGGCCGCATCCTCCCCTTGGTCGTCCAGCTAACGATCCCAACTTAACGATGCAACTTGCGAGTGCATCATTTGCATATCCGGCCCCTTTTCCCTTACGACCGTGCGGCCGCAACGACCGACTCTGAATGAGGTCCTGTGTGCTGTGGGCTGCCGACATTGATTAACTCAATCCCTGTAGCCCAAGACTCCCAGGATTGAGATTGCTTTTCAATCCCGGGATTCAAAAAATGAGGCGGGATTGGCCTCACTAGTGACAGGTGAAATATATGTGTGCAAGTCATACTTGCCTACTTTTGAAAAAGCATTTCAGGGAGATTGTGAAAGCAGCACCTATGAGCGCGTGTTACAGTGGGCGTGTACTGATAAATCTGAGAGGCGTGTCCTAAACCTGATTTACATCCAAATGTAAACCCAGCCCAAAAGCAGTTAGTAAGATCTGTTTGTTGGTGAAAACACACTAATACTTTTCAGAAATTTATAGGGATCATTATGCCTTAAAATAACCAATGCAAGGAAATGACACTAATGATCCCATTGGAATGTATATATCTATGTTTTTTAATATAACAGCTTCATAATGGGGGTAAGGTGCAATCAGGGAGATTGCTAGACTCTTCAGGGAGACAGGGAGATTGCTACTATTTCAGGGAGTCTCCCTGACAATGAGGGAGAGTTGGCAAGTATGGTGCAAGTTATTCAGCTATTTTGCATAGTCTTTGGGTTATTTAACACCATATGCCAAGAATATTAATATACTGTAAGAGGGTTGAGTCAAAAGATGCCAACACACTGCCTCTCTATAATAATTACATTTGCAATTATAAGTGTGGGAAGGAATCAATGATTGTTGTTGCCAACCAACTATGATTGTGTCTGTAGTTCTGTGATGCGGTGACACATTGACCTCTAGTGGCTAAAATTGAACTACAGTCAATAAATAGAGGATTTTACTGCAAAATGCCTTTATTTTATTCGGTAAACAAGATTAAGGGGTCTATTTACTAAGCAGTGTTAGGAGACAGAGTGAAAAGGGATAAGAAAGTGATAAGGTGCCAGCCAATCAGCTCCCAACTGTCATCTCCCAGTCTGTGTTTGAAAAATGTCAGTTGGGAGCTGATTGGCTGGCACCTTATCACTTTCTTATCACTTTTCACTCTGTCTCCTAACACCGCTTAGTAAATAGACACCCTAAGGCACTTGTGTGACAAAGTTTGGTCTGACAATAAAATCTACTCTCTGCTTATGTCTCAGGTCCATATACTCTAAAACAGTTGCAGGAAGGGATGTGTTGTTCCTAGGTGGACCCTCATATTTTTTTTGCAGACCCAGTTCCCCATGTGAACTCCGCTCTGTGCTAAATAAGCTAAGGCTATGTTACAGTATGAGAGGGGGACTCCAAGATGCAGGTATCACTACCCTAGTGTCACCAGACCAGCCTGTAATAGCCTAGTGCTGCTTGTGGGTTTTGCAAGGGGGGGGGTCACACCAAAGAGTGGGGAGCAGGCATGGGCGTAACTCAGGGTTGCCGACAATCTGGCTGCCTCTATTCCGAGAGGAGGCAGCCAGATCGGCACAGCAGGGGGCGTGATGCAATTTTGGGGCGGGATGGGGGGCTAGACTGCACAACTGCGTCATCGCGTCAATGCCCCTGCTACACAATGCAGAGATTGCTGGCATTGTGCAGCCAGGGGCGGGGCCACGATGATGCGATTCAGGGCGAATTGTGTCATCGGCTCCCCCCGAATTGCCCAATTATAAGGGGGAGCGAATGACGGGGGGGTTATCGTTTTTCGGTGAGGCTCCGGACCAGTGGCAGACCCAGAGGTGGGGCTGCAGCACAATCCAATAATCAAATAGGGGAGCCACACCAACTGCCCTGCCAAATATCAACAGCCAGGTTAGTGTGTTTCCCCTATTTGAATATTGGGCTGTGCTGCAGCCCCAGCTCTGGAGCCGCCACTGGTCCCGACCGTACTGGGAGAGTAGACAAGTCTGGCGTAACTACCATAGGTGCAAGGGATTCAACTGCTATGGGGCCCAGAGCTGAGGGAGACCCATCTTCCTTGTCAGAGTTACAGGTGTTATATACATTGGGGCCCTTTTTCTATGGGGCCTTCAAATGCCTAGTTATGAACTGGGGTATTGTAATGTGGAAAAATATGAACTGGGGGCACTGGAATGTGGCATATTAACTGGGGGCACTATAATTTAGCACAGTATGTAGCACAATACAGTGTGACTTGGGGTACTACAATGTGGCATAATATGAACTGGGGAACTACAATGTGGAAAAATGTGAACAGGCGGCACTACATTGTGGCATATGAACTGAGGGCCTGATTCAGAACCGGATGCTCTTTGAGAGCGCTCGCTCTGAATCAGGCGTCCCTGTTTTTTAAAGATGACCTCCTCGCTAAGCTGTGGGTGACCACAATCGGGGCTTGCGACGAGACTCTTGTGGTATGGTCCCGCAAGCCCCAGTGAGCTTTTAGTAGACCGGAAGCTCACCCACTGACATCACTCGTGATGTCAGTGGGGCCGCCCTCAAACGGCAGGCGTTCCTTCGGGAACGCCTCCGTTTGGCCAGCCACCCCCCCCTGCCCACCTCCAAAACGGGGCAAGCTGTCAATCACAATCGACAGCTGCCCCGCTTTGGTGCGAGACCTGTAGTGACGGAGCGCCCGTTGCTGGCCGGGTCTTGTGCATGCGCAGTGGGGGACCATCGACCCGCCTGGGAGCGCTGTGCGCTTGTGAGCGGGTCTGAATCAGGCCCTGAGTGCACTTTGTGGTGCAGTGTGAACTAGGGCACATTTATGGGGCATAACATTAACTAGGTCACCACTATGGTACAAACATTAACTAGGGCACTATTATGGGGCATAGAATAAACAACTGCTGTGGTTAGAGTTGTCTCTCTAGAAGCATTGGGGTAGGGGCCCCTTCAAAATGTCGTTATGGGGCCCACAAAGTTCTGGCTATGCCCCTGCCTTTTTCATAGAGGTACTGAAAAAAAAAATAGCAAAAGTAATCTGATGCCCCTAAACGGGGTATCAGCGGTGGGCAGTAGAGGGGGATCAAGCACTGTGGATCGGATACAGAGTTGATCACACATTGGCCGTAATTGCTCCCACATGTCATGCATGGAGCTATATATTTGCCTGTCCCGTATGTAGAGTTATAATCATCTATGGGCCAGACCGCCGTATCCGATGCTTGGTTTGAAACCCGTCATCATCATCATCAGGGTGCACTTGCCCTATACTAGGTGCATAACATCCAGCTAAGAACAAGCGTACAGCACTCATCCATCTGTGCTAATCTGTACAGCCGCAATTGCATCGCCATGCTCTTAAGGTGCCCATCCACTTGACGATTTTGACAGGCGATTGCACAATAACAACGCCGTTATCGTGCAATTGTTTGCATATCGTCTGCGTGCCCGCTGGTCGTTTCCGAAATCTATCATCGGGCAAGCATGCTGGACAACCTGACGATATCGTCAGGTTCAGCATGTTGCCGGATGATTGATGAGTCTGCAGTGAACGTCTGCTCGTTCAGTGCAGGCTCATCACAGACAGAGAAACGTCTGCACGATTACAATGACATAATCGTGCTCTCGTATCGCCGTCGGCTAGTGGATGGGCACATTTAGCCTACATGAGATCGCCAAGCTACAGCCCTGTTACCCATCTTCAGTCACAATTAGAGAGACGACAGAATTGTACACGTCTCTGCATCGCCTGTGGTTGCGCTTGCTTGGTGTCAGAGCATGCGCCCAGTGAAACATGCAAGATACGCCCGCAATCGGTCCTGCATTGGGCTCTGCATTGGGCTCTATTACTGTAAATGGGATATCTGTTGCTGATACAGTCAGCGTCTTCGTCTGTGCCGTTCTCGGGTATAAATCTAAAGATGTCCCATCTGCATTTCCTCAGGCAGAACCCTCCCAGCCTCCAGCCGCTTGCAGTATTTATTATCCTGTGTATGCAGATAACTCAGCGGCATAAACAGGATGTAGATTACTGGTTATTTTTGTCCCTGGGGGCACAGGATACATATAGGAACAATTTGCAAGTATGTGCTCAGTTTTACAGAATACATTTCAAATAACGACATCTGGGGCTAGCGTAATATGTAAGACTGCTACAGGGCACAGCCCCCACTTTATCCACCAGGATAACAAACTTAACGTGATTTCGTACGGATGGTAGCCCTCACATTTAGTCAGGGCTGGTGCAAGGTTTCAGGGCGCCCTGGGCAAAGGTTCACAATGCCGCCCCTGTTTTCCCCCAAACCCTCCGCCCAGCTCACAGATACATACACAGCACCCTAATAATATTCACATGACCCAAATTAAAGGGATGATTCCCCCTGCAGTGCCCCCAGTAGTAAGGACCCTTGTAATGCCCTTGTAGTGCCCCCAGTAGTAATGCTCCCTGCAGTGCCCCCAGTAGTAATGCCCTTGTAGTGCCCCCAGTAGTAATGCTCCCTGCAGTGCCCCAGTAGTAATGCCCCTTGAAGTGCCCCCAGTAGTAAGGGCCCCTGTAGTGCCCCCAGTAGTAGTGCCCCTGTATGATGCCCCCAGTAGTAAGACCCCTGTAGTGCCCCCAGTAGTAGTGCCCCTGTATGATGCCCCCAGTAGTAAGACCCCTGTAGTGCCCCCAGTAGTAAGGCCCCTGTAGTGCCCCCTGTAGTAAGCCCCCCCAGCACACACACATACACACACAAAAAAAAAAATACTTACCTTAGACCCCGCTCCAGTGCCTGCTGCTGTTTGTCCCATAGTGCTGACGTCACTCCCATAGTGCACTGCTGGACCTGGAATCCGGAGCTCAGGAGTGAGCTCCCGTCCTCCGGCTGCCGCTGGCACTGGGGAAGGGGGGAGGAGAAAAGGAGCCGGGCGCCCGCTGGTAACCCAATCTCAGCGGGTGGCCGGCAAATGGAGGGTGCAGGGAGTGCGATCGCTGGGGTGGCGGGCAACTTAAGCCGCCGGGCCCCATAGCAACAGCACCCCCTGCACCCTCCATAGTTAGGCAGACTCAGAAGCGCCCTCTAGTGGCCGGCGCCCCTAGGTAGCTGCCTAAGCTTGCCTAGTGGTAGCGTCGGCCCTGCATTTAGTCAATGTATTTAAAATCATTCAGCAGAGAAATCCATCCAAAGTTTATTGTTAAACCATACTGTGGGTCTGATGCAGCAAGGATCACAACTGCCATTACGCACACAATCAGACGATTGTTGCGATCTGCGTATGCGTCGCATTCCGTGTGCGCGAACACTCTACCGCGATCGGGACTGTGATCGCAGTGACTACGCAGACCCATCGCAGAGTAATTGACAGGAAGTACCATTTGTGGGTGGTAACGGGGGGGTGGTCGGCGAAACGCAGGTGTGTCAGTGTGTTTAAACTCTGTTGCAGGAGCGTGCATAAATTATTCACGGCAGTGCCATGTGCAGCTTGTGTACTCACTGCGTGCGACGAGGTTAGCAATATCTGCGTAAGGTCAGAGCTTGTGCAAGTGTGCGTGAGGCTGCGATGATACTCAATGTTATCGATGGTTTTGCAGTCTTGCTAAGGATTGTGGATGTGTGTAAGGTAAAGTGGGCGTCCTTATGTTTTGCTGTGGCTTAGCGATCGCAGTGGATTAGGATATCATTGCAGTGTGACTGCGTACGTCATCACTATTGCAATCGCAGTTGCGATCTGTGTTTGATCAGGCCCTGTGTCCATTGAGGGTGGACAGTGTAGATTTGGGGCTTATGCCCTACTGCCGTGCCTGCGCTGCGGATACCTTTGTTCTGCTATATTTATATAGCGCTTTTCTCCAAAAGGAATCTGGGCCTGATTAAGACCCGGTCGCAAGCGCTGAGCGCTCGCAACTGGGTCGATGTTTGCCCACTGGGCATGCGCATGACAGAGCCGTCTCCGTCTTGCGCATGCACGAGACCCGGCTAGCGACGGGTGCTCCGTCGCTCCGGGTCTCGCACCAAAGGGGGCGAGCTATCGATGGTGAGTGACAGCTCGCCCCGTTTGGTGGGCGGGCCGGGGGGGTGGCCGGCCAAACGGAGGCGCTCTGCCTGCCTCTCAGCGCCCCCGTGAATAGTCAACAAAAATACCACAATGTTCTTCAACGCAATTGAAATTAAATCAAATGTGTGGAATCTGCGCCCTCTACTGGATAGATAGGATAATGCAGTGCAGAATTTGCATTAAAAAAGGTCACAGGGATCTACTGTACATAAATCAATAAAAAATAATATTATTTTGGAAATGGTGATTATGTCACAAAGTTTCTAATTCAGTGAACAGGCCATCGTGTTCCATGTATTGGCTTTTTCTGCACAGTATTTAGAATAATTGACTGATATAATGTTGTCCAAATACCTTAGAGACGTAAATCAACAATTGCATACAACCGGCAAACAAGCACAGAGCCATTTCCAACTTTCCTGCTATACAGCATCAATTATATTTATCAGTGACTTCTGAATGAGTCATGCGGTCCTACAGCTGCCTGTGTGTGTGTGCTGTGACGTGGTCACTCTACCAAAAGGCCAACTCCCTATAATTATCCAATTCCTGCAAGCCACAGTTTTATTCTCAGATCATGTATTGCATTACATTAAGTGCCAATCAGATATTTTCTGTTTTTTTTATATCAAACATGATTTAGCTAATCCACTCATTGAAATGATCTAATTATTACTGAAAACAGTCTGGTGCGGAGTTGAAGCTTAACAGGGATGTTTCAACATAATCGGTGGCCAACTAAGGATATGGGGCTCATGTAGAGTTGGATATGAGTCCAATTCATAAGCGTAGAATGAGCTTTTCATTACCGCGGATGCACAGTAAATTAGTGTAGTGCCCACCGGAAAGATGGCACCACCCCCGTTATGAAGATAAGGAGAGGGCCACCACATGAGCACAGTGGTGAACATGTCCTGGATGAAAGCAGTCTCTTGCAGAGATAGAGCGGAGAAGTTGCTCATAGCAGCCAATCAATAAACTTCTGGCATATTTCTAGCACAGATTGTAAAATGACAATTAGAAGCTGATAGGTTGATATGGGAACTTCTTCACGTTATCTCTCTGAAATATTTGATAGATATCCACCTTAATCATTTCAAAATAACATATTCTGAAAAAAAAGCTGGAGCATGAGATAGAAGTGAACAAGAAGATGGAGCATGAGGTCAGGCCCACCAAGAACCACAGCTGGCCCGGGTACAAGGGGGCATGGCTTAATCGCG
This sequence comes from Taudactylus pleione, assembly GCA_031769625.1. Taxonomy (NCBI): domain Eukaryota; kingdom Metazoa; phylum Chordata; class Amphibia; order Anura; family Myobatrachidae; genus Taudactylus; species Taudactylus pleione. Next base: position 1,529,857 of record JAUIMM010000211.1, read on the forward strand.
GGAGGCGTGGCCACGACAACCTTCCCGAAAAAAGAAAAAAGTTTTGCAGCGCCGCGCGCTGGGGCGGAGGGCACTCTGAGCCCCCTTAGCCCGGCTCAAAGCCAGGGGGGGCACGATCAGGGTGATCGCTCTCCCTCACAGGCATAGGAGACTGCACAGCAGCCATGAGCAGACTCCCACTGCAGCTCAGCACATGCTGTGTGCTGGGCTGCTGTGAGGGAGATGGGGGCGGCGCCGGACCCGGGTCCCCACTGGGCCCCTCAAGAAGCCCGGGCAATTTGTACCTGCTCCCCCCCTCTCAGAGTCCCTGCATGAGGTAGAAGTGAATAAGAAGATGGAGCATGAGGTAGAAGAGAATAAGCAGCTGGAGCATGAGGTAGAAGAGAATAAGAGGATGGAGCATGAGGTAGAAGTGAATAAGAAGCTGGAGCAGGAGGTAGAAGAGAATAAGCAGCTGGAGCATGAGGTAGAAGAGAATAAGTAGCTGGAGCATGAGGTAGAAGTGAATAAGCAGCTGGAGCATGAGGTAGAAGAGAATAAGTAGCTGGAGCATGAGGTAGAAGTGAATAAGAAGATGGAGAATGAGGTAGAAGAGAATAAGAAGCTGGAGCATGATGCAGAAGTGAATAAGAAGCTGGAGCATGAGCTAGAAGTGAATCAGAAGCTGGAGCATGAGGTAGAAGAGAATAAGAAGATGGAGCATGAGGTAGAAGAGAATAAGAAGCTGGAGCATGAGGTAGAAGTGAATAAGCAGCTGCAGCATGAGGTAGAAGTGAATAAGAAGATGGAGCATGAGGTAGAAGAGAATAAGAAGCTGGAACATGAGGTAGAAGTGAATAAGAAGATGGAGCATGAGGTAGAAGTGAATAAGAAGAAGGAGCATGAGGTAGAAGTGAATAAGACGATGGAGCATGAGTTAGAAGACAATAAGCAGTTGGAGCATGAGGTAGAAGTGAATAAGAAGATGGAGCATGAGGCAGAAGTGAATAAGAAGCTGGAGCATGAGGCAGAAGTGAATAAGAAGCTGGAGCATGAGGTATAAGTGAATAAGAAGATAGAGCATGAGGTAGAAGTGAATAAGAAGATGGAGCATGAGGTAGAAAAGAATAAGTAGCTGGAGCATGAGGTAGAAGAGAATAAGCAGCTGGAGCATGAGGTAGAAGAGAATAAGAAGCTGAAGCATGAGGCAGAAGTGAATTAGAAGCTGGGTCATGAGGTAGAAGTGAATAAGAAGCTGGAGCATGAGGTAGAAGAGAATAGGAAGCTGGAGCATGAGGTAGAAGTGCATAAGAAGCTGGAGCATGAGGTAGAAGTGAATCAGAAGATGGAGCATGAGGTAGAAGAAAATAAGAAGCTGCAAAATTAGGTAGAAGTGAATAAGAAGCTGGAGCATGAGGTAGAAGTGAATCAGAAGATGGAGCATGAGGTAGAAGAAAGTAAGAAGCTGCAAAATGAGGTAGAAGTGAATAAGAAGCTGGAGCATGAGGTAGAAGTGAAGAAGAAACTGGAGCATGAGGTAGAAGTGAATCATAATCTGGAGCATGAGCTAGAAGTGAATAAGAAGCTGGAGCATGAGTTAAAAGTGAATAAGAGGCTGGAGCATGAGATAGAAGTGAATCATAATCTGGAGCATGAGATAAAAGTGAACACGAAGCTGGAGCATGAGGTAGAAGTGAATAAGAAGATGGAGCATGAGGTAGAAGTGAATAAGAAGATGGAGCATGAGGTAGAAGTGAATAAGAAGATGGAGCATGAGGTAGAAGTGAATAAGAAGATGGAGCATGAGGTAGAAGACAATAAGCAGTTGGAGCATGAGGTAGAAGTGAATAAGAAGATGGAGCATGAGGCAGAAGTGAATAAGAAGCTGGAGCATGAGGCAGAAGTGAATAAGAAGCTGGAGCATGAGGTAGAAGTGAATAAGAAGATAGAGCATGAGGTAGAAGTGAATAAGAAAATGGAGCATGAGGTAGAAAAGAATAAGTAGCTGGAGCATGAGGTAGAAGAGAATAAGCAGCTGGAGCATGAGGTAGAAGAGAATAAGAAGCTGAAGCATGAGGCAGAAGTGAATAAGAAGCTGGGTCATGAGGTAGAAGTGAATAAGAAGCTGGAGCATGAGGTAGAAGAGAATAAGAAGCTGGAGCATGAGGTAGAAGTGCATAAGAAGCTGGAGCATGAGGTAGAAGTGAATCAGAAGATGGAGCATGAGGTAGAAGAAAATAAGAAGCTGCAAAATTAGGTAGAAGTGAATAAGAAGCTGGAGCATGAGGTAGAAGTGAATCAAAAGATGGAGCATGAGGTAGAAGAAAGTAAGAAGCTGCAAAATGAGGTAGAAGTGAATAAGAAGCTGGAGCATGAGTTAAAAGTGAATAAGAGGCTGGAGCATAAGATAGAAGTGAATCATAATCTGGAGCATGAGTTAAAAGTGAACACGAAGCTGGAGCATGAGGTAGAAGTGAAGAAGAAGCTGGAGCATGAGATAGATGTGAATAAGAAGCTGAAGCATAAGGTAGATGTGAATAAGAAGCTGGAGCATGAGGTAGAAGAGAATAAGAAGCTAGAGCATAAGGTAGAAGTGAATAAGAAGCTAGAGCATAAGGTAGAAGTGAATAAGAAGCTGGAGCATGAGGTAGAAGAGAATAAGAAGCTGGAGCATGAGGTAGAAGAGAATAAGTAGCTGGAGCATGAGAAGAAGTGAATAAGAAGCTGGAGCATGAGGTAGAAGTGAATAATAAGCTGGAGCAAGAGGTAGAAGAGAATAAGAAGATGGAGCATGAGGTAGAAGTGAATAAGAAGCTGGAGCATGAGGTAGAAGAGAATAAGAAGCTAGAGCATGAGGTAGAAGAGAGTAAGTAGCTGGGTCATGAAGTAGAAGTGAATAAGAAGCTGGAGCATGAGGTAGAAGTGAATCAGAAGATGAAGCATGAGGTAGAAGAAAATAAGAAGCTGCAAAATGAGGTAGAAGTGAAAAAGAAGCTGGAGCATGAGGTAGAAGTGAATCAGAAGATAGACCATGAGGTAGAAGAAAATAAGAAGCTGCAAAATGAGGTAGAAGTGAATAAGAAGCTGGAGCATGAGGTAGAAGTGAATCATAATCTGTAGCATGAGCTAGAAGTGAATAAGAAGCTGGAGCATGAGTTAAAAGTGAATAAGAGGCTGTAGCATGAGATAGAAGTGAATCATAATCTGGAGCATGAGTTAAAAGTGAAAACAAAGCTGGAGCATGAGGTAGAAGTGAAAAAGAAGCTGGAGCATGAGGTAGAAGTAAATAAGAAGCTGGAGCATGAGTTAAATGTGAATAAGAGGCTGGAGCATAAGGTGGAAATTAATAAGAGCTGGAACATGAGGCAGAAGTGAATCAGAAGATGGAGCACGAGATAGAAGAGAATAAGAAGCTGGAGCATGAGATATGCTCCAGCTTCTTATTCACTTCTACCTCATGCTCCACCTTCTTCTTCTCTTCTACCTTATGTTCCATCTTCTGATTCACTTCTACCTCATGCTCCAGCTTCATATTGTCTTCTATCTCATGCTCCAGCTTCTTATTCTCTTATGAGATAGAAGAGAACATGAAGCTGAAGCATGAGGTAGAAGTGAATCAGAAGATGGAACATAAGGTAGAAGAGAAGAAGAAGATGGAGCATGAGATAGAAGTGAATAAGAGCTGGAACATGAGGTAGAAAAGAATAAGAAGCTGGAGCATGAGATAGAAGTGAATCAGAAGATGGAGCATGAGTAGATGTGAATAAGAAGCTGGATCATGATGTAGAAGTGAATAAGAGGCTGGAGCATGATGTAGAAGTGAATAAGAGGCTGGAGCATGATGTAGACTTGAATAAGAAGCTGGAGCATGATGTAAAAGTGACTCAGAAGATGGAGCATGAGGTAGAAGTGAAGAAGAAGTTGGAGCATGAGGTAGAAGTGAAGAAGAAGATGGAGCATGAGGTAGAAGTAAATCAGAAGTTGGAGCATGAGGTTGAAGAGAATAAGAAGCTGGAGCATGAAGAAGTGAATCATAATCTAGAGCATGAGGTAGAATTGAATAATAGGCTGGAGCATGAGGTAGAAGAGAATAATTAGCTGGATTATGAGGAAGAAGGGAATCAGAAGCAGGAGCATGAGGTAGATGTGAATCAGAAGCTGGTGCATGAAGTAGAAGTGAATCATAATCTGGAGCATGAGCTAGAAGTGAAAAAAAGGCTGGAGCATGAATTAAAAGTGAATAAGAGGCTGGAGCATGATGTAGAAGTGAAGAAGAAGATGGAGCATGAGGTAGAAGAGAATAAGAACCTGGGGCATGAGGTAGAATTGAACCATAATATGGAGCATGAGGTAGAAGAGAATAAGCAGCTGGAGCATGAGGTAGAAGTAAATCCTAATCTGGAACATGAGCTAGATGTGAATAAGAAGTTGGAGTATAAGGTGGAAGTGAATAAGAGCTGGAACATGAGGTAGAAGTGAATCAGTAGATGGAGCATGAGATAGAAGAGAATAAGAAGCTGGAGCATGAGGAAGAAGAGAATAAGAAGCTGGATCATGAGATAGAAGAGAATAAGAAGCTGGAGCATGAGGAAGAATTGAACCAGAAGATGGAGCATAAGGTAGAAGAGAAGAAGAAGATGGAGCAGGAGGTAGAAGTGAATCAGAAAATGCAGCATGAGGTAGAAGTAAATCAGAAGCTGGAGCATGAGGTAGAAGTGAATAAGAAGCTGGAGCATGAGGTAGAAGTGAATCAGAAGATGGAGCATGAGGTAGATGTTAATCAGAAGCTGGAGAATGAGATGGAAGTGAATAAGAAACTGCAGCATGAAGAAGAAGTGAATCGTAATCTATAGAATGAGGTAGAAGTGATTAATTAGCTGGAGCATGATGTAGAAGTGAATAAGAGGCTGGAGCATGAGGTAGAAGAGAATAATTAGCTGGAGCATGAGGTAGAAGGGAATCAGAAGCAGGAGAATGAGGTAGAAGGGAATGAGAAGCAGGAGCATGAGGTAGAAGTGAATAAGAAGCTGGAGCATGAGTTGAAGAGAAGAAGAAGATGGAGCATGAAGTAGAAGTGAACCAGAAGATGGAGCAGGAGGTAGAAGTAAATCAGAAGCTGGAGCATGAGGTAGATGTGAATAAGAAGCTGGATCATGATGTAGAAGTGAATAAGAGGCTGGAGCATGATGTAGAAGTGAATAAGAAGCTGGAGCATGATGTAATAGTGACTCAGAAGATGGAGCATGAGGTAGAAGTGAAGAAGAAGCTGTAGCATGAGGTAGAAGTGAAGAAGAAGCTGGAGCATGAGGTAGAAGTAAATAAGAAGCTGGAGCATGAAATAGAAGTGAATCATAATCTGGAGCATGAGCTAGAAGTGAATAAGAAACTGGAGCATGAGTTAAAAGTGAATAAGAGGCTGGAGCATAAGGTGGAAATGAATAAGAGCTGGAACATGAGGCAGAAGTGAATCAGAAGATGGAGCATGAGATAGAAGAGAATAAGAAGCTGGAGCATGAGATAGAAGAGAATAAGAAGCTGGAGCATGAGATAGAAGAGAATAAAAAGCTGAAGCATGAGATAGAAGAGAATAAGAAGCTGAAGCATGAGGTAGAAATGAATCAGAAGATGGAGCATGAGGTAGATGTGAATAAGAAGCTGGATCATGATGTAGAAGTGAATAAGAGGCTGGAGCATGATGTAAAAGTGACTCAGAAGATGGAGCATGAGGTTGAAGTGAAGAAGAAGCTGGAGCATGAGGTAGAAGTGAAGAAGAAGCTGGAGCATGAGGTAGAAGTGAATAAGAAGCTGGAGCATGAGTTAAAAGTGAATAAGATGCTGGAGCTTAAGGTGGAAAGGAATAAGAGCTGGAACATGAGGCAGAAGTGAGTCAGAAGATGGAGCATGAGATAGAAGAGAATAAGAAGCTGGAGCATGAGATAGAAGAGAATATGAAGCTGGAGCATGAGGTAGAAGTGAATTAGAAGATAGAGCATGAGGTAGAAGAGAATAATTAGCTGGAGTATGAGGAAGAAGGGAATCAGAAGCTGGAGCATGTGGTAGAAGTGAATAAGAAGCTGGGTCATGAGGTAGAAGTGAATAAGAAGCTGGAGCATGAGGTAGAAGAAAATAAGTAGCTGTAGCATGAGGTAGAAGTGAATATGAAGCTGGAGCATGAGGTAAAAGTGAATAAGAAGCTGGAGTATGAGATAGAAGAGAATAAGAAGCTGGAGCATGAGGTAGAAGAGAAGAAGAAGATGGAGTAGGAGGAAGAAGCGATTCAGAAGCTGGAGCATGAAGTAGAAGTAAATCATAATCTGGAGCATGAGGTAGAAGTGAATAAAAAGCTGGAGCATGATGTAGAAGTGAATAACAGTCTGGAGCATGAGGTAAAAGTGAATAAGAAGCTGCAGCATGAAGTAGAAGTAAATCATAATCTGGAGCTTGAGGTAGAAGTGAGTCAGGAGCTGGAAAATGAGGCAAACGTGACTAAGAGACTGGAGCATGTTGTAGAAGTGAGTAAGAGGCTGGATGTAGAAGTGAATAAGAGGCTGGATGTAGAAGTGAATAAGAGGCTGGATGTAGAAGTGAATAAGAGGCTGGATGTAGAAGTGAATAAGAGGCTGGATGTAGAAGTGAATAAGAGGTTGGATGTAGAAGTGAATAAGAGGTTGGATGTAGAAGTGAATAAGAGGTTGGATGTAGAAGTGAATAAGAGGTTGGATGTAGAAGTGAATAAGAGGGTGGATGTAGAAGTGAATAAGAGGCTGGGTGTAGAAGTGAATAAGAGGTTGGATGTAGAAGTGAATAAGAGGCTGGATGTAGAAGTGAATAAGAGGCTGGATGTAGAAGTGAATAAGAGGCTGGATGTAGAAGTGAATAAGAGGTTGGATGTAGAAGTGAATAAGAGGTTGGATGTAGAAGTGAATAAAAGGTTGGATGTAGAAGTGAATAAGAGGCTGGATGTAGAAGTGAATAAGAGGTTGGATGTAGAAGTGAATAAGAGGTTGGATGTAGAAGTGAATAAGAGGCTGAATGTAGAAGTGAATAAGAGGCTGAATGTAGAAGTGAATAAGAGGTTGGATGTAGAAGTGAATAAGAGGCTGGATGTAGAAGTGAATAAGAGGCTGGATGTAGAAGTGAATAAGAGGTTGGATGTAGAAGTGAATAAGAGGCTGGATGTAGAAGTGAATAAGAGGCTGGATGTAGAAGTGAATAAGAGGCTGGATGTAGAAGTGAATAAGAGGTTGGATGTAGAAGTGAATAAGAGATTGGATGTAGAAGTGAATAAGAGGTTGGATGTAGAAGTGAATAAGAGGTTGGATGTAGAAGTGAATAAGAGGCTGGATGTAGAAGTGAATAAGAGGTTGGATGTAGAAGTGAATAAGAGGTTGGATGTAGAAGTGAATAAGAGGCTGGATGTAGAAGTGAATAAGAGGTTGGATGTAGAAGTGAATAAGAGGCTGGATGTAGAAGTGAATAAGAGGCTGGATGTAGAAGTGAATAAGAGGTTGGATGTAGAAGTGAATAAGAGGCTGGATGTAGAAGTGAATAAGAGGCTGGATGTAGAAGTGAATAAGAGGGTGGAGCATGAGGTAGAAGTGACTCCGAAGATGGAGCATGAGGTAGAAGTAAATAAGAAACTGAAACATGATGTAGAAGTAAATAAGAAGATGGAGCATGAGGTAGAAGTGATCTGAAGTATCTTCAGTCTCATCAGGCTGGAGGTGTGAATGGTGAATGTGGCACCTGGCCTCCATGACAAACTTTATTATTTTCATCTTTTTATCTTCTCGATCTTTACCAGCCACCATCTATTTTCTGTAAAATGATAAAGGGGCATTAGATAGAGACATATAAGCATAAAGAAAGCAAAATTACTAATTTCGTACATGTTGGACAGCGCCCGCGCTGTAACTGGCCTGCTCACATACAGGATATACACAGCAGTCTAGCACTCTCACATTCTTTCCTGTATATGATGCTCTGTGCAATAAGATAACACTGTAACTGAAGGCGGAGCGGGCACTAGTGTAATAATGAGAAGGGACAGCTGTGTTAGTGGAAACTGCGGCTTCATTTAAGAAAATATTTATATTATGCTGGGAAAAATAAATGACTGTAGATGCTTTATTCTGTAGCTGACAATTATGAAAGGCTGCAAGAATTAAAGCCTGTTAGTGAAAGGACATGTATTTTTTTCTAAGGATAGTATACACAGTCTATAAACATAGAGCATACTTTCAATAGTAATACTTTCAGTGAACACTTTATCCTTGCAAACTAGCATTATGCCTACCATGACTAATAACACATATGTAAACAGTGGTAGTTTCATACTGGATCCATGTTTATTACACAATGCCACAACTTGTGTTTTTTTTTCTTTCCTCATTTTGTGTACTCATAATAAGTAGAAAATATTTTTTTATGTATTACATATGTAGGGGTATATTTAATAAAATAAGAGTTTTTAGAAGTGGAGATGTTGCCCATAGCAACCAATCAGATTCTATTCAACATTGAACTAGCACCTTCTAGAAGATAATAGTTAGAATCTGAATGGTTGCTATGGGCAACATCTCCACTTCTAAAAACTCCCACTTTAGTAAATTTACCCCTTATCGTTACAAAAAAGATTGAGGAAAAAAACGGTACTTGTTAATTATACAGGCACCACACTTGAACAGAGGAGCGGCTCTGACAGAGACTCCTCCCACCTGCCTTTCCGGGCCTGTAAGCTTCATGAGCGAGCAGTGAGACATTGTGTTTCTGATTCTCATGGTGCATACACACGGTTCAACCTAAAAGAACGATATAAACGATAATGATATCGTTATCATTTGAATGTTTATATATTTTCAACCCCTCTAACAACCAAACGATGGTCGATGCGCGGGCACGGATGGCCGATATCGATATCGACAATCGCCCGTACATGCAGGCCAACCTGGTCGATATCGACCAGGTTAGCCTGTTTGTTCTAGGGCTCCGCGATCGTTGATCGCGGGATCATTAAGTTGTTAGGGCTTTGGTGCATATTGCTGATATCGAACATCCAGCACATTCAGGATGTACAGACAACGATGATCGCTCCCGCTGGTCGTCCGTCCCATCCTCAGATCGTTGTCTGATCGACCCGTGTACAGGCCATTAGTCACATGCACCGCCCACATCAGACGCAGTGGAGCCATGTTTCTAAACTGTGCATGCATGCAAATTTTACCGCGCTTGTGTCCCTTTGCCAGCGCACAGAGTCGCTGTATTGATTTAGGCGCACACTGTCTGAAATGCATTGGGCATTCCTGGGCGTTGACACTAGGGTGGCTATTTAGATGCACTGAGATGCTGCATGGGAGTATCGCTGCAAGTGGCTGTGTACAAAGACGCTTCATCGCTCACATTGGAGGCCATACTCTGCTCCTGGCATATGGATGGTAAGGGCCGTCAAGGGCTTAAAAAAATGGCAGCAGCTTCCCTGGACCCTAGGCAGCCAAGTACACAGCAGATTGTGCTGGGCTGTGGAGGGGGCTGCCAATGAGCAGCCTCAGTCTCTTACCTTTCCCTGCCTCACATGTCGCTGCAGCTGTGCGGCTATACAGCGGCCGGCGGTAGTGGGCAAAGCAGAACTGTTACAGGTGGGGGTGATCAAACTGATTTCTTATAGCCTCTGTGGAAAAACAAATAACAGAGAGCAGTGGAAGACACAAGGCGGGATCCTGCACAGCTCATCCCATGTGTCACGGACGGAGCTCTTATAATTAACAAGTACCAAAAGAGATTTCTCTTTTGGATCAAGCCATAGGACTTAGTAGTTTTAATTCTTTAACTAACTCTAAGGGGTCTATTTACTAAGCAGTGTTAGGAGACAGAGTGAAAAGTGATAAGGTGCCAGCCAATCATCTCCTAACTGTCATTTTTCAAACACAGCCTGTGAGATGGCAGTTAGGAGCTGATTGGCTGGCACCTTATCACTTTCTTATCACTTTTCACTCTGTATCCTAACACTGTTTAGTAAATAGACCCCTATGTGTGTAATGTTTGTTATTTGTCTGATTACTAAAAAGTAATCAGACGAATACAGATATGAAAGCCATTATATAAGCAGGCTGTATTCCTCAGCTGCCGCAGACATATTTAACTAATACATTTGTACAATGAGGGTATTCAAATAAGTGTGACTAGTCCTGTATGGGATGGGTATGAAATCCCGGCGGCTGTTCAGCCACCGGATGAAATGCAGACGCCGGAAGTCTGAAATACCAGAATCCCGACGAGGAAGGTAAGTAAACTAACCCTACCCTTCTCTCCCCTTACCCTCACCCTAACCCTCCCTTGGTGGTGCCTAAACCTAAAACTTCCGGAGTGGGGCCTAACCCTGTCCCCCTGGAGGTGTCTAAACCTAACCCTCCCTTCTCACAGCCTAAACCTAACCCTTCTGGGGCGGTGCCTAATCCTACCCTTATCCCGGTGCCTACCCTTCCACTAGCCTAACCCTCCCCTAACCCCCCCTTCCCGCACCCTAAACCTCCCGGGGGGGTGCCTAACCCTAACCCCCCCAGGGCCTAAACCTAACCCTCCCCCCCCCCCCACGGCTAACAGCTAACCCTCAGTCCCCGCTTACCTTCGGGAAGCCGTCTGTCGGGATTCCATCATCGGGCTAAAGATAGGCGTCAGTATTTAGACGCCTATCTTTAGTACTAAGTCGGGATTGCGACGCCGGGATTCCGTCAGACGGCTTCCCGTGTGTCAGTGTTCTAACTACATCCCGTCCTGTACATCAGTTTACCGGTGGTAAAAGTGCCAAGACTGGTTTAGAGCTCAACAATCCTCATTTTTACTCTCATCTCCAGAGGTGACTTTATACAGTTTACAGCTGGCTTAGAGTAGGGCAACCAAAAGTCTTCATAGAGACAACTGCTGTATTCCTGAGAATTTCTTAACACTACATTATCATATAGACTATAGTAAAAACAAACAAAATAAAAGCTGTTTCATACAAAAGATTTCTTCGTATTGTTTATTAGTAAGGATCATTTTCGGGGAAGTTGACAGTACATTTCGTTCCAGAAATGTGATCATGTATAGTGGTATTTTATTTACTAAATAGAACAATTAACCAACCACTAATTGGGTGAATGTTTTCCTCCGGGAAAGAGGACTTTTGAGCTCTGAGGATATTTTAGATAGTTGTGTTGATTTTATGGCAATATCGGAAAATGTCACACTGCACAAAAGACTTTTAAGTAATAAAAAATGTGTTCCATTTTTGCAATGTCGATTCTTGGAATAAAGCAGAAAATGTTAAAACGGTCCATTACCTGCATGTAGTGGACAGTTACCTTGTTGGCTGGATCAGTATTCTGCTTATAATGAATTCACTATTAAATTGTGACATCATCATGGCAGGAGGCATAAAGTGTTACTCGGGTATGTAGTCAGGAAGCTGGCGGTCGAAATGCCGACCGCTGGCTTCCCGACTGTGAAATCCCGGCATGGTACTAATGATAGGCGTGTAAATACCGACACCTATCATCAGCCCCGTGCTGAAATCCCAACGCCTGGCTTACCGAATGTAGGTAAGCCGGGCTTCGGGACCTGTTAGCTGCGGCCCGGGAAGTGGGTTAGGTTTATGGACTCCTGGGGGGAGTTTAGGGTTAGGCACTAGGGGGGGAGGTTAGGATTAGGCACCCCTAAGGGAGAGTTAGGGGGGGAGGGGAGAGTCCCGGGAGGGTTAGATTTAGGCTAGGGGAAGGGGGGTTTAGGGTTAGGCATGGTTTAGGAAGCGGGGAGGTGGGGGTAGGTTTAGGCACCCCTGAGGGGAGCTTAGGGTTAGGCACTAGGGGGGGAGGTTAGGGTTAGGCACCTCTAAGGGAGAGTTAGGGGGGAAGGGGAGGGTTAGGATACTTACCAGGTGCCGTCGGGATCTTCATCTGCTGGACTTCCGGCGTTGGTATTTCATCCGCCGGGCTTAGGTCCGGCGGTATGTCATACTGCTTCCGTTACTTGTGAATATTCCTGCAAGACAGGATATTATTCCCCATCTCCCATTTCCGTGTAAAGCAGTGGTTCCTAAACTGGTTGCCGTGGCATCCTTGGGGTGCCGGGGAGAATTTGCAGGGTTTGGTTTGGTGGTCCAGGAACGAAGCTAATTATTTATGGTCAGCGTGGCTGTCAGTTATAAGATATGTGCACAAGCAGAAGCGCCACCCTGTCCCCCACCACATAACTGACCCTAAAGCTGGGTACACACCAGATGATATTTTGAACGATTTGGCCGATTCCGATGCATCGGAACAATAGATCGTTCAAATCGTCCAGTGTGTACGCACTTTCACGATCCCGACGAGCGCTCCCGCTGGTCGTCAGTCCCATCCTCAGATCTGTTGTACATGCAGAAAGATCTGAGGTTGTCTCTAGCGATGCCATGCTGCCAAATGCAGCATGGCACCCACTACTCCCCTGCTGTCGGCATCGGCAAGTGCGCATGCACTTGCGATGCCTGCACCCCCACCGGGTCCTTCGCTAATGATGTCGTCCTGGGTACACATCGTCTAATGTGTACCCAGCTTAAGGGTGACAGATAAGCATAATTGACTTCATTTAATGCATTTTTCAATAAGTAACTTTTGGTCTAACGGTGCCGTGATACTCTAGGACGCCGTGATTCAGGAAAGTTTGGGAACCACTGCTGTAAAGGAAAACTGCTTCCTGGAAAACTTCCCTTTGCAGCTCCTCATTTTCACTAATCATCGCTTCTCTGATGTTGAATTCCCAAAAGCAACAGTTCCTCTCTGCAAACATGACGGGGCATGTGTGTGCTCAATTTAGAATTCCTGTGAGTATCTCATGCCCGTCTTACATTTCTATTACTGCACTCATCATCCCTCAGAGGATTTCAAACCAGTATCCTACAATTGGTGCAGAATGAGTTTTTGTAACATTTATTTTCAAAGCAGTAAGAAGTTTGTGTCTCATTTTCTAGACACTGGGAATAAACATGAGAGAAGTGTTTTGTGGTTTTTAATCATTTTCCGGGTACGCCAACAGGAGTCACTGCTGTTGTATCATTTGGATATTTTATTAATTTAATTAGCAGAATAAAATATACCTTTTACATTGTTTTGATGACATTATTGTGTGTAGTTTTTAACCTTTTGACCAGAGGCGTCACCTGATGTGCAGTAGATGTCATCCTCTCGCTTATCTTATTGTTAAGCAGGGGGCGGGGCCACAAAGACGCGATTCAACGTGAGTCATCCCCCTCCTGTTGCGGGGGGGCCTGTGTATAGGTGGAGGAGGGGGGTCTGGAAGACTTACCCACCTTTCCAGGCGGCCGGGAAACCCCAACCGGTTTATTGGGAGCCTCCCAGTCAAATAGGCAAGTATACTGCTAGTACACCCCTGTCATAGCCCTCTGAGTCAGATGGTGGCAACCTCCGCTGAGAGCCCCGAGTGGCAGTGCCACTAATGACGAAAAAGAGGCAAAATCCCATACTGGGCCAGTTTAGGCAGCACACTCACCCACGCTTGCCCACCACTGCTGTTTGGCCAGTTCACAATGGCAGCATTCTCTTTTGTGCCATAGTTTCTGAATACATTCAAATAAATAAATAAAAAACCTAGACAGCCTGAACAGAAAAAAAGAGACTATAAAGGAAAGAGAGAGAGAGAGACTGACATAAAGAGAGAATAAAAAGCGGAGATGTATCAAGCCTTGGACAGAGATAAAGTGAAGAAGTTGCCCAGAACAACCAATCATCTTCTAACTGTCATTTTAAACACTGTGCTAGATAAAAGCCAGAAGCTGATTGGTTGGAAGCTTTTCCACCGTATCTCTCGCCAAGGGGTCTATTTATCATATATTATTTGAGTGATATCCATAAAAAACAGGGGGTAATTACAAACTTAAGGATACCCTTGATGTACCATTGAGGGACCACAGCTACGGTCCTTCCATTTCCATCAGCAGAAGCAGCCCCAATCGGTATCTTTTGGGGCTGCTGGGCTTTCTGATTTACCATCGTTGCTTAGAGCTACATTCGCAAAGAGAGAGAGAGACTAAGGAGAGAGAGAGAGACTAAGGAGTAAACTTACTAAACTTACAGATGGTCGATGCTGATTGATTTAGATAGATTTTTAATGGATTCAAATCGACCTTTAGTAAATTTACCCCTAAGGGTCAGCTCTAACTGCAAACCCGATTTCATGGGGCACTAATAAAATAACCCAAGGAACCAACTCATTTGTGACTTTCACATGTATTAATAGCCTGTCTCGGCCAAAATTCCCGGGTCTCCCGTATGTCTGAGAGGCACCAACCCGGGAACACGTTCCAGGGTTGCCGCCTCTGCAATTGACCAGGATATTTTCCGCATCTTAAGTCCCATGAAGGCAACCCTGCTCAAGTCTGAATGGTGCAACCCAGGATTTTACTCCCAGGTTGCATTTTAGCAGCTTCTGATTGGCCGGCTAGGGCTGCCTGCTGATGACATCATCAGCGGCTGCCGGAGAGGAAGAGATGCCGCACATACAACTATACGTGTGGTGTGTGCGCTCTATCCACGGGTGCTGCCTATAGTGAATGTGTGTTGGGTGCCCGGGTGGCTGCTGCTGTTAGTGTGTGTTGGGTTTAACCCTGGGACCCTGGAATTCTAATTAGCTACCTGTGAAAGCGTCAACTTGACAAAACTGTGTAAAACAATAAAATACCCTGCTTGTGTCTGAAAGGGGTGACCCGGGAATTTCCCGGGTCTCAGATGTAGTTTAAGAAGGGGTCTCGACCAAAAATCCAGGATTTTGCAGAGGAGAAAAACCCGGGTCTGAGCAGGATAATTCCCGGGTCGTATGTCTGAAAGTGGTATTAGTGTGTGACTGCATGTGTGTGTATTAGTGTGTGACTGTATGTGTATTAGTTTGTGACTGTGTGTGTGTATTAGTGTGTGCATTAGTGTGTGACTGTGTGTCTGTATTAGTGTGTGGCTGTACAGTATGTGTATCTATTAGTGTGTGAGTGTGTGTGTGTATTAGTGTTTGACTGTATGTGTCTATTAGTGTGTGACTGTACAGTGTGTGGGTATATTAGTGTGTGACTGTATGTGTGTATTAGTGAGTGACTGTATGTATATATTAGTGTGTGACTGTATGTATGTGTGTATTAGTGTGTGACTGTATATCTATTAGTGTGTGACTGTGTTTTAGCATGTGACTATGTGTGTGTATTAGTGTGTGCTCTATTTATTAACATTATTTTTACTAAAATAAAGTGAAAAAGGGTATTTTCACACCCTTTTCACATTATTTTAGTATCACCTATAGTTATTACAGGGCAATTGGAGTAGAATTCGTAAAATTCTACTCCAACCCCTAAGTATCACTTATTTTTAGTAATCAGATCGCATTTCCCATAATTGTAATGGGAAATGTGATCTGTCTGGTAGTTACTAAAAATAAATAGTGAAAAAAAGACCTAGGGAGGCCCTGTGATAATAACGCCACCTGGAGATGGCGTTATCCAGGGTCTCCCCCGGCTACCGGGCTCCTACTCTGCTGTAACGGGCAGAGCAGAGCTGGGAGTCGGTACCAGTAATCAGCTGTGTGGTCTAAACAGACCGCAAGCTGATCTCTGCTAAAAAAAAAAAGTAAAAAAAAAATTTACCTACCTGGCTCCAGGGACCGGTGATCGGGGCTCCGGTGATGTTCTCCCTCCGGTCAGCTGGTCTCCCATAGTGCACTGCGGCCCCATCATCAGGTGACCGTGTCCCAGTGCAGTATGGGATGTCAGCTGACCGGAGGCATGGAAGACATCACCGGAGCACCGATGACTGCAGGTAAGTGCTATTGAGAGAGGGGGGGTCGTGGGGCAGTCCGCGATCGCGGGGGCGGGGCTTAGCACCAGGGGCAGGGCTTAGCGCCAGGGGGGATAGCGACGGTCAGTCGGCACATGCTTCGGCACTTTGTCACAGTATTTTTTGCAAAAATACTGTGACTTGTGTGCGGAGGGGATTCGCAGGGACAGAGCTTTATCGCAAGCTCTGTCCCTGCAAGGGATTTGTAGTAAATCCCAGTGATATTGCCTGAATTCGCAATGCGACTTCAGTCGATAATATCACACAACAATGTGCATTCAATATGCGGATTGTAGTAAATAGAGCCCTATGTGTGTGTATTAGACTAATATGTATTTATGGGTGTGACTATTGGAAAGATGTACTAACAATAAAATGCGGTCAAAACTCTGAAAACTTCTGTTATGACCACATTTCCCATACAGTATGTATCAAGCTCCTGTTGTGAGCTGCCGTTGCAACTCATTACAGACGAGGGTCCATCTGTTACTCTGCTGCTAAGCCCGATGGTCCCCGTGGTTGCATAGCAACCAGGGACGTTGGACGGCCCCAATGGATTGTGGGCCTGATTCAGCACGGATCGCAAATCTGCAATCGCACGCACCTGGCTGCTGTGAAAATATGCTAATGAATGCATACGCACTTCCACCGCACCATAATATGAAGACACCCAGCACTTCATGAAGACGCCCCCTTACCTTCACTCACATCCTTTATAACATAACGACCACAAGAGAGAAGAAAAGAAGGACTCTTTGTGGGGGCACACAATAGGTATGGAGATATGGCTGAAATCAGCGAATTAAAAATTAACTTTTATTCTAACATGGTATTAAAAGGTGAGCAACTTAGAAACAATTAAACAAACAATAAAACAGACAATACTTATATGAATGAATCAATGGAAATAATTTTCCACTCAAGAAGCCAGGCAAAATAATGCTGTGATGCTGTGAATCCTCCTAGGTGCCTAGGACCACAATATGTTTAAATACTAATTTAAGGCGTGCTTAACTATAAAGGGGTAATGCATGTATGCATAATTCAAGGGAGATGCATTCCCTGCAAGGAAGATCACCTCTGACAATAATGTCTCTCTTTGTGATGTTAAAAGAGATAGACAAGACGTGTATAAATAAAACAAGGGAAATACAATGGTGTAACAAGATGATATGAATATTCAATATGTGACTTTGGCCACAATACAATATTTCATACCTGTCTATCCATAGTTAAACCGTGTTTGCATATAAAGCCTGTTTAACGTATACGCTTGAATTGAGGGAGATGCATTCTCCACAAATGAATTAATCTCTGATATCAAGGTTCCTCTTTATAGTATTAAGAAAAATAGGCACACAAAGAGAATTTTAACAGACAGGACAAGACATACATATATATACATAAATCAAAGGAGATACGTATCTCCATTGTGGATTGAAAAGGAGCCAGGCGAGATAATGCTATGATAGCATAAGTATGAAATATGTGCCTATTGGCCAGAAATTATAATATTGTTAACACAGTATGGGCATACTGTATCAGGAAAAGATCACCTTAAATAATAGTGTCACTTTCCTGATGGAATAGATTCACATTAATTATCATACATATATTTGTTAGTATGCCCATGCGCACTGGAGATTGGTATAGGAAAAAGGATTATTTGTCAATAAATTTCCCATAGAGAAAATATACAGAGTATGACAAACAGCAGCACTAAGGACATCAGGACAGACCTCATAGGATATCAATGACTAAACTGTTGACTGCTATTGTTAGATTAGTTGTGTTGCTTAAACATGCATGATTGAAAAAATAAGTCAAAACAGCCAATCGCTTGTCCCCCTGTGAGATAAACTGTATTGCTGCAGAGAAGGAGACATGAGTCCGGTAAGTATATAGAATATGAGGTAAGATAAGCTGTCAGGTTTTAGTGGCCGTCTGCCCTGATGCGTTAGGCAGTGCAGGGGGTATGCGCCACTTACCTGGTCAGCGTGCAGTCCTGATTTGTCATCTGTTAGTGCTGATAGCAGTGCCGGTGCGTGCCGCTGTGTATAGCTGTATATAGCTATACTCATGTCTCCTTCTCTGTAGCAATACAGTTTATCTCACAGAGGGACAAGCGATTGGCTGTTTTGACTTACTTTTTCAATCATGCATGTTTAAGCAACACACCTAATCTAACAATAACAGTCATCAGTTTAGTCATTGATATCCTATGAGGTCTGTCCTGATGTCCTTAGTGCTGCTGTTTGTCATACTCTGTATATTTTCTCTATGGGAAATTTATTGACAAATAATCCTTTTTCCTATACCAATCTCCAGTGCACATGGGCATACTAACAAATATATGTATGATAATTAATGTGAATCTATTCCATCAGGAAAGCGACACTATTATTTAAGGTGATCTTTTCCTGATACAGTATGCCCATACTGTGTTAACAATATTATAATTTCTGGCCAATAGGCACATATTTCATACTTATGCCATCATAGCATTATCTTGCCTGGCTCCTTTTCAATCCACAGAGGAGATACGTATCTCCTTTGATTTATGTATATATGTATGTCTTGTCCTGTCTGTTAAAATTCTCTTTGTGTGCCTATTTTTCTTAATACTATAAAGAGGAACCTTGATATCAGAGATTAATTCATTTGTGGAGAATGCATCTCCCTCAATTCAAGCGTATACGTTAAACAGGCTTTATATGCAAACACGGTTTAACTATGGATAGACAGGTATGAAATATTGTATTGTGGCCAAAGGCGCATATTGAATATTCATATCATCTTGTTACACCATTGTATTTCCCTTGTTTTATTTATACACGTCTTGTCTATCTCTTTTAACATCACAAAGAGAGACATTATTGTCAGAGGTGATCTTCCTTGCAGGGAATGCATCTCCCTTGAATTATGCATACATGCATTACCCCTTTATAGTTAAGCACGCCTTAAATTAGTATTTAAACATATTGTGGTCCTAGGCACCTAAGAGGATTCACAGCATCACAGCATTATTTTGCCTGGCTTCTTGAGTGGAAAATTATTTCCATTGATTCATTCATATAAGTATTGTCTGTTTTATTGTTTGTTTAATTGTTTCTAGTTGCTCACCTTTTAATACCATGTTAGAATAAAATTTAATTTTTAATTCGCTGATTTCAGCCATATCTCCATACCTATTGTGTGTCCCCACAAAGAGTCCTTCTTTTCTTCTCTCTTGTGGTCGTTATATTATAAACTGACTCTGGGGAGCACCACAGACTTTCCTATAGACGGCCTGTTAGACTGACGTCTCATGACCTATGATAGGAATACCATGACACGTACATGTGTGTGTATATAATAAGTCTATTTTTAGGTATACATATGAGATACATCATTTATCATACTTCAGCAGAATTTTCTCAGTGCGGGTCCAGTATGTATTCCCTTATCCTTTATAATGTGCAAGATTGCAAAAAACATCTGTACAATCGAGAACCATCGGACCAAGGCGCAGAATAGTGGTTGACCTGACCCTCCCGCAGGAATTGCTAAACTTCCTGCACGCAGTGAGTTCTCAGGCTACGTATGGGTTCGCTGTGGATAATTTACGCACGCCCCTGCAACGGTGTTCAAACGCACTGACACGTCTGCATTCGCACGACCAACCCCCGACACCACCCGCAAACGGTACTTCCTGTCAATCACTGAGTACTGGGTCTGCATACTGTCTGCAATCGCATTCCCGATCGCAGAGCCTGTTTTGCGTACACGCACTGCGTTTTTTATGCATGCGCAGATCACGAAAATCGGCCAACTGCGTGCGTCTTAGCACTTGCGTTCAGTGCTGAATCAGGCCCTGTGGTCCCACTCCCAGTCGGGACAATTTGCCGGGACTCTCCTCCCTGCACTCCTTGCCGGTGATAGCTTTTACCTTCCTGTGAAAGCCTCTGGTCTGGTCCTGTATTCCTCATCCTGGTGAATTTCCTGAATTGCTTTACTTGGTCTGTGTATTGGAGCCCTCCAGTCTTTTTGGAACCAGTATCTTGTTCTACTAACCGTGAGCCATTGCATATTGCAGCCTCGGCATTTCTTTAAGTGCATTTACCATCTGCAAAGCTGTTATATCCTGCTCAAATTGTATTACCACCTCTGCTTTAACACTGATTGTTACTATACCTGCAATTCATTATCATCTGCAAGTTCATGTATTCTGTTTAAGGGGTCTATTAATTTCAACATGTTATTTATCGGGGTCCGAACAGACACCGAGTATTAACGGTCCTACTCGACGCGAGCGCTGGAGCAATTCATCATTGCTCCAGTGCAGAGACATCTGATGCAAAAATCAGCTGTCTCCCTGAGTTTTTTCACTGCTCCTTTCCTACAGGTCACTCATGTGCACAAGAGCCTCTACGTCTGGTGGAAGGAGCTGGACAGGGGCGAAGGGATCCGAAAGGACCCTTTTTTGTGACCCGGGACCACCCTAGGAGGCGAATGCTCCCACAATCAGAAGCTTCATGAATTCTGTCCCCATACTGAGGACAGCGGGCCATTCCGGTAAGCAGGAGATATCTGTGATATCTCCTGCTTTACCCTGTTTATGAATGGACCGAAAACTTAATTTCTACATTGCACCTGCTTTTGTAGAAATTAAGTGATGATGAATAGAGCCCTAAGTGTGTTACCATCTCTTCTACTTCAATTGTTGTGATTACACCTGCATCCAGTGATATAATCCTTGCCGTGGTTGTTATAGCAAGTTGCACCTTACATATTCAGTGTTTATTTACCACCTGCTATTATATACGTTCAAGTCTTGCTTTGGGCTTGTTCTATAGGTGCTTCCGGCATTTATTTCTGTATACTACCTGAATATACTACTCCAGCCAATATTTCCTGCAATCACCAGAGTATATAAGTCGCTACCGTCCTGAGTTTAAGACCAGGTGGCATCCTAAGTACCAGTGAGTGTGTCGTACTCTCAGGAAACAATGGGTGGCTGTTATAGGCAAAAGACCTCTGTAGTGTGGCTCTAGGGGTCTTATACAAATACTCTAGTGTTTCATAACCGCTCTGGAAAGCAAAACTTTCAGGAACTTGTACCCGATAGACAACACATTCTATAGATGCCGTTAGATATAGAAGCCTATGGGCTTCTTTACACATAACTCCCCAAAAAGGTTCCAATATGATCCCTCCCAGTGTCTCACGGCCACACATGTGCAGTAGGACTCTTGGGTCATAAACCCGGAAGTCCTCACATCACAAAGGACACCTCTTATCAGAACAGCTGTCCTTTGCGTAAATAATCACAAATCTTCATGCATACAGCGTTAATAAATGCCACTGCATATGGTATGCGTCGAGATGTATCGCATACAAAATGCCACGCTTGATAGATCCCACCCTAAGTAATTATGCATACCCCCTCATCCAGGGCCGGCTCTAGGGGTGTTCGACCAGTACGGTCGAACAGGGGCGCCATCACAGAGGGCGCACCCCCCCAACATCCCGATTTCAGCGGGACAGTACTGTCCTGCTGTTCCACCCGTTGGCTGAAGTGGCCCGTGGGTGGTGAAATCAGGAGGTTGGGGAACACCGCCGCAGCTGTGCGGCGGTGCCGGACCCCAGAGTCTGAATGGATGCTGCGCGCATATGAGGGCGCACTTTGCAGAGCTGGCACAATTTTGGCATGACTGTCCTGAATTTCAGGGGGAAAGGTAGGGAGGGAACACTCTCATCTGCTCTGTGAGGCTGGGGAAGCAATTTACACACCTCCAGATGTGTGGCCATGCCCCCTTTTCATGTGTGCACCAAAGGCTTGCGCACAAGAACACAATCCATGTGTCCCAAATGATGCTTTTTAGGGCCCCCCAGTCTTAGGTGGCCTGGGCCCCCCAAATCCTTAATCCAGCTCTGGGAGTGGCCAAATCAGGGAGGTGTTGCCACACCCCCTCCCAATATTTATTTATTTTAAAAATGCTATGCATGGTGCCATGAAGCACCATGGTGCCATGGAAAGAGGGACAATATCCCCCTCAGCAGTTGAATTGGGCCCCATCTGGCCCCTCCAACAAGCCCAAGCCCGGTTAATTAGTGCCCCCCCCACCCCTCTATTGGCAGAAACAGTACTCTGGCACTGTGTGGGGAGGGACTCTCACAGTGCCGTGTGGGGAGCAGTGGGACCTGTACAGTGCAGTACATTCCTGGCCCTCCCACCCCCTGGGGCACGACTTTATGACAGCATACGCGCTGCTTCGGGCTGCTCACGCAAGTGGCCCTTTAAGTTTATCAGGTCGCCCTCACTGACAAAGTTCAACTAATAGGAAAAAAAACTAAAAATATCTAGTGGTGTCTTTTTATTGTATGTATCATATTTTATTGCTTTGTGACTGATTTATCTATTCTGTTTCTTTCCTATTTTTTTATGAGTTATTTTAGCTCCTCACACTGATTATCTTCAAAAAAGTACAGCATGTACCACCAGCCACTTTGGAGTTTTTAACAAGGGTATGCTTTGTTCTCGTAGTAATGCACAGGAAAACGATCTTAAAATAGGATTGAGAGGTCGGTACACACATTGCAGAAAGCGCCCATTAATATCACAAAATAGACTGACTGATGGAAAAGAACAGTGAAATAGCAAATCTCTGATGGAAATTGATTAATTTTGTTCACATACTGCCCGTCCTATGAATTAGCATATATCTGTACAGAAATTTACATCAATTATTTGCAAAACAGGTTACACATATTCCTGCAGGGTACATGCACAAAAATAGTATTCTGGGTTTTTCTCAATTCCCATTAATTCGGTAAAGAGGAAATGTATTTATCTGTGTTTGCCTTGCATAGCTGTTTTTGCAGTAATACTGCCCACACGTCACAATCCAGACATTCAATAAACCCACTCTAAGAACAATTTAACCGCATAAGTCAGTGATTCCCAACCTCGGTCCTCAAGGCACACTAAAGGCCCCCATACATCAGCAAATGATTGCAGCAATCGTGCAATTTGCAATCGATTGTGTATAAAAATCTTTCCCTTTTTCAATCGATTGCAGATTGCAGAATTGCCACAATCGAATGAAAAAGGGAAAGATTTTTAAACACAATCGATTGCAAATTGCACGATTGCTGCAATCAATTGCTGATGTAGGGGGGCCTTAACAGTCCTGGTTTTAGTGATATCCATGATTGTGCACAGATGGTTAAATCAAAATAACTAAGGCACTAATTAAGTCACTTGTGCTCAAGTATGGCTATCCCTAAAACCTGGACTGTTATACCCCTTTTCCACCAAAATTCCGGGGCTGACCCGGAGTTAGAACAGGGTTCCACTTCCTATCCGGAACAGACCCAGAATTTAGCCGGTGCCGACTCGGGATATTCCCGAGTCAGCGCCGTTCACACCGGAGCCGGGTCTGCATAAACCCGGCTTTTCCAGCGTGAAAGTGGACGCTTGGAGATGACGTCATTTCCAAGCGCCACTGAAGCTGGACCAATCGGCCGGCTTGCGGCACACTGCAGGTCATCAAGACCCGGAGTGCGCCGACACATAGCAGGGTTCATGGGTTACTCCCGTGTTAAACCCTGCTATTTACCTGGGTTGGATTGCGGGGCACTCGACCCGGCGATCCAACCCTCACCCCTTTTACACCAGGGAGCTGCCCGGGTTAACCCTGCAATAACCCGGGTTTTAGCTCCGGTGTAAAAGGGGTATTAGTGTGCCTTGAGGACCATGGTTGGGAACCCCTGGCATAAGTACCGTAGTTAAAATTGCTCAAAGCTTGTTCACTCAAAGCCAAGCCACTAGTGCAGAAGTTCCCAAACGCGGTCCTCAAGGCTCCCCAACAGTTCAGGTTTTAGAGCTATCAATGGTGGTTAAATCAAATTGACTGAGATACTAATTAAGTCACCTGTGCTCAATCATGGATATCTCTAAAGCTGCATACACACACAACGATTTTTTGAACGATTATCGTTAAACGATATCGTTTAACGCTAATTGTTTGAAAAAGTCGTTCACTTTCTGAGTCAAACGATGAACGATAATCGTTCATGCGCCTTCACGTTTGTAGTTTGTAGTTCAGTCAGACTTGTCAACTGAACGATTTTCATTAAGGGAAAATGCAAAAATCGTTTGTAGTTCTAAAAAATCGTTTATTACACTTTAAAAAATCTGACAGATAATCTGACAGATAATCGTTCATAAAAATCGTTCAGAAAATCGTTGGTAACAAAATCGTTGTGTGTGTATGCAGCTTTAAACATGAACTGTTGGGGAGCCTTGAGGACCGTGATTGGGAACCTCTGGACTAGTGTGTAATTTAAAGCTGAGCACACATGCAACACTCCCAGTTGGGCTCATGAAATGTTTTCTATTCAGCTACATGAAATCTTTGTTACATCTGCCGGCCATTTCACTGATTCCCAGATCCGACTGGAACCGCCGAAACGACTGTTGGAAATACTGATCGGTGGCCATCGATGGTTGCCGATCCGTCAGGAAATCTATCATTGAAATGCTTCTTGTTAGAAATTCATGATTTGCTGATCGCAATCATATTCTAATCGTGATCGGCAAATCAGTGAAATCCAGCATATTGGTTTTCTCCCATGCCCCGACGTCGGCGTCTGGGGATAGGGGGAATTGGCCTAATCCATCGCTGATGTATGGGGGCCTTTATTTGGAACAATCGTTATTGCTAAATTGGAAAGATGTAGACTTGATCCCATTGGATGATATGGTCATAAGATGAGCAC
Organism: Taudactylus pleione; assembly: GCA_031769625.1. NCBI lineage: Eukaryota > Metazoa > Chordata > Amphibia > Anura > Myobatrachidae > Taudactylus > Taudactylus pleione. The sequence continues at coordinate 1,554,444 of JAUIMM010000211.1, forward strand.
GTGTATTTTATTGCTCCTTGGCCTATATCAGGCATAGGTGAATCTTGGCAGTACAGCTACAAGTTGGCACTCGCGGATGTTTAGATTGGCACCCAGTTGTGTCAGTCTGTCTTCTACTTATGTGGGTCAAACTGCACTGCAGATTTTTTTTTGGCTTGTAATGTTGAACGTCTGTCACACAAGTAGAGAAACTTTGCCTACACCTGGTTTATCTTTATTGCATAATGACCAGTCCAAGAATGAAAGTGTCAAAAATAAATCTAAAGACAACAGCATCCTTAAACAGGGATATCCCATGGCACCGTTCTGCAAGATGATAGAAACGGGTTTACAGATAAATACCTAGCACGGGTTGAAATCTGTTAAATGTAACTTTATTGACATTCAGTAGTTCGCCAGCCGAGATCCGAGGACGTCTCTGCAGATCTACAAATGCGCAGTCCGGGCCTAATACTGCCAATACTTTATTCTCTGTCTGACACGTATTTTGCCAATATGGATCTGAATTGTCTTTTCCTGGCAGGAACAGTGTAAAATGGGGATTTTATTCCAAGCAG